>CM055317.2:70379459-71629459 GCA_029255685.2 Silene conica
TGTTTATGCTTCACATGTTATATATGTTGGAGTATTCTGTATTGCTTTATGTGTTACGTGTTGTCACAAAAGGTGGCTAGGAGAACTCTAGTCACTCCCCACTGATTGTGGCGTACATGTTTACATGTATGTAGGTACATGACAGGTGGTTGGCAGAGGGTTGCATGGAGCTAGCGAGCGATGATCCTATTCATCGATTGACTCACACGTTTACGTTAGCTAGACTTAGTTTACAATTCAGTTTGAGTGCCTGTAGGGATGTACCATCCCAGGCTGTTTGTATATGTATTTTACTTTCAGTTACAGTTTTTAATTCACCTCGCATGTTAGTTATGTTAGAAAGTTTTAATTCCGCTGCATTTTTAGTATTTTGTATGTTTTAAATTTCCGCTTTCGCGAGGGGTTTTACACAGACGGTCTCAATTACTAATCTTGATTACTCTATCGTGAATGTAAAATTCCAATTCTGCTTAAAAATAGTCAATAAAAACGAATCCCGTTCTTAATCAACCCTAACCATTAAACAACCTTAACAATCCAGTTCAAGGTTTAATTCAACAGCAGCAATATAATTTAGAGAATTCGATAGAGAATAAATAGCGCATACAATCCAGTTGCACTTTAGATATTTATGTGAATTACTTCTAAGAACGAATATCAACGTATCCCGTTCAATATAAATTCCTATTCGTTACTAATGTAAAGTTAATCAATAAATCCTATTCAATTAACAATACTAACAATAGAACGAAGAAATCAACCACTAGTTGTACACCTAGCAATTATAAATCATCATTCATAAAATTAGGAACAAGCAATTCACAATAATCAAGAAAAGAAATTAAAACATTCAAACTCACAATTGTATAAAGAATGCTTCAATTGCCCGAATCCAAGAAAGGGGAAAATTAGTTACACGTAGTCTTGAAAATAGCAAAATAATGTTTTTTGTCTCAATGGCGGCTAACTCCCTTCTCAAAACCTAGATAGAAAACTTATATAGTAATTAGGTAAAAACTAAAATCTGAACAAATGCCGGTCGCGCTTCAGTCGCACTTCACTTGCACCTTGGTCGCACTTCGGTCGCGCTTCAGTCGTACTTCAGTCGTACCTTGGGGCTGCCCATTGGTTCTTTTCTCACATTAGTGCACTCAATTAGCGCACCTTAAGCGCACACATCTGAGATATCTTCATAGGAATTTTGGCCCATCTATCCCCACACTTGAAAACTGTCATAAACACTATAAGACCGACCGAATAGCTAATCTAGGCTCACCAACAAGTAACCTACAATTAAGCTACATAACACCACATAAAACCAACAAAACCACACTAACTCCGGCGATTTAACTCCGACTAAATGAGTCGAATCAGTAGTTAAGGAGCTAATGATGGTATTAGGTCTCTGAATGCTATGTTTAATGTTCCATCGCAACATTTAAGCTTATAAAGTTACTATGTAAGTACATGATCGATCTTAATCCCTAAAGCAAAAAAATTCAAATGAGATAACGTCTTTTGAGAATAATGAGTTTTAGTATCATCCACGCTCTCACATAATGTGAATCTGGTTGTTGGTTTTAGTTATAATAGTACTCACCTATAGGGATGTCATTGGGGCGGGGCGGTGCTGGATATAGGTTCCCCCGTACCCGTACCCATCAAGAAAATCTCGTACCCATCCCCGCCCCACCACCCATGGCGGGTACAAGTTTTCAAAACCATCCCCGCCCCACCACCCATGGCGGGTACAAGTTTCTAAAACCATCCCCACCCCACCTACACATTAACCCGCTATACCATAAATTTTTCCGATCTTTTTTCGTAAAAGTTAGTTTAATCACTAATAATTTCTATTTTTAGGAATTCGTTTATATAATTTTAGTTATTAATCAAAAAGGTTGGTAAAATCCTTTATAAAATAGCTATTTATAACATTACGTCTTAATTATAACAAAATAATATTTGTCAAATTATCGTAAGAATGGTATTAATTTTTGTAATATTTGGCGGGTAGGCGGGTATGAAGTGGGTATCACGCAAAAACCATCCCCGCCCCACTACCCATGGCGGGTACAATTTTCGTACCCGTCCCCGCCCCACCACCCGCCAAAGCTATACCCATCCCCGCCCCAACTGGGGCGGGTGCGGGGAGGTATCCACTTGTACCCGCCCCAGTGACATCCCTACTCACCTATTATATATGGCTATATCTCTCTTTCAATAGGATCTCATCAAGTATTCGAGTATATAAGCGAACGATGTAAAAATTCAGTACTATCAAGTAACACGAGATCGTCGCCGAAAAAGGAACCCGTATAGCCATCAATAACCATAAGCCACAGCACTCGTACATAGTAAGGTAAACAAAACTTTTGATTATACATGAATGCACCATCTTTTAATACAAGGCTTGGCTAGAGTATTAAAGAAGACTTTTGAGGGACTCAAAAAATAAACACACGGATTGGAGTATACATACTAGAAATTGCATGTGAGCATGGTGCTTTGTGCTTCACTTTTTTACTACATTAACTTCCTAACTACTGTATCAAAAGCACTGTCCAAATAACTCATTTACGGCTCATATATTCATCTTAAACTTGCGACGATTTAAGCATTATTCATTTGAGTAATATCGAATAAAAGACAACTTATTTAGAATTTTCTATACTTTCTCTTATCTACTAAAGTAAAATAACTTGACTTTAAAATTTTACGACGAATATCTCCGTTGTAAGACAGTTAGCGGAGTTATGGTCAGGGTTATTATGGAGTAGTAAAACTGTAAAAAAGTTTGAATTCTTAATTTGTTTAATTCAGTCTTTGCTGTGCTGACAGTCAATCAAGTGCATCAGAATCATCCAGAGGTGAAAGTGTGAAACATTGAAGAACCTTTAATTTCTCTGTTTCCACATAATTCAACTCTAACAGGCTATTTTTTTTATCAAACTTGTCAAAAGTTTCACGAATTTTTATTTGAGATGGTAATATTTGTCATAAATATAAAATAAATTCGATATAATATCTGAAATAGAAAAATAAACTTATGACATTTTGTCTATATTTATAAGTGATTAAGTGGAAGCATATGTTGATATGTAGCCCTCTTTTATTTTAAAACAAATAGTTTTATAGACTCGAAAAATAAGGATAAGTAAGCGTAATTTGGGGAGACCGATAATATTAAGGTATAGGAATTGTTTCTCTGGTTTCAACTTTCAACTTTCAACCATTAACAGAGCAACGATTTTAATTCAGCAGTGG
Organism: Silene conica; assembly: GCA_029255685.2. Taxonomy (NCBI): domain Eukaryota; kingdom Viridiplantae; phylum Streptophyta; class Magnoliopsida; order Caryophyllales; family Caryophyllaceae; genus Silene; species Silene conica. The sequence continues at coordinate 70,382,727 of CM055317.2, forward strand.
CAGAAAGTTTTAGTGAGGACGAAAGGTAACATTATAAGGAATCCCAAAAAAATTCAAAAATTTTAACTAAAACCTTCCAAATTTTCAAAAGCAAGCGGGAATGACTGCCTCTACTAGCCCTTCGCTCCACCACTGCTTTCAACTAACCATGTATCAACCTACCGAAATTTATGTTAGCGATGCTTTTTTCTTTTTAATATTGTACCAAGTCATTTAAGAGCAATTGCAATGGTAAGTTTTTGTGTTGGGTTTGTCAAAACAAACATTTAAAATAAAGTTTGTTCCATTGAAAACAAAAATTTGTTCTTAAATTGACAAACTTGGTTTGAAAAAAGAACCAAGTTCTTTAAAAAAACAAGAAAATCTTGTGAATTCCAATGAACAGTTAACCAATTAATTAAATTATTAATCAATTAGTTATGGATTATAGAAAAACTTTATATGAAGTTTTTCCATTATAATAAAATATTCTTAATTATTGAGATTGTCAAATTGCACTTGCTCAAAGAAACTCGTCCTTTAATGACTTTGAGATTTCAAGTTCAAATCTTATCAGAGTCATCACGGGACTTTCCAACATTCTCATGGATACGATTTCAACATAAGGTTACTTTATCATTATTGAAGGTGGTTGAATTGAGTAAAAAATGCTTTCAACTTTCATTTATTTAGAAATCTGATTTTACAGTAAAAAAGTAACATTATCAACTGAGTATCTGACTCAACAACCTACAGCGTTAACGAATTTTTTTTAACGTACTTCAGACCGGAACCTAGCTAATAAGTAAAGGGTAACCGTGAAACACGGTTATCCAATTTTCCAATCCCCTTACTATAAAAGTAATAGAAAATGGAGATTTTCTATCGGTTTTTATTTCAAAGTGAAAATATAAAAGGAATAAAAAATGGAGACATCCTATAGGTAGAGCTGGACAACGTAGCAGGCCAGCCCGACCCAACCCGGCCTAGCCCAGCCCTGTTACGTGGGCCAATTTTTCTAGCCCACAGAGGCTAGGGCTAGGCCAGCCCAGACGGTAGCGAATAGGGTCAGGGCTGGATTTTGTCAGCCCAACCCTATCCGCAGCCCTGTGTGAAATGCAGCCCAGCCCACTAATAAAACTAAAACAACTAACACAAATACATCCCACAAACACAACAAGCAGCCCTACAGGGTTGGGTTAGGCCTGATTTTTCCTGGCCCGGCCAACCCAGCCCAACCCTATATTATTTTAGGGCCGTGCCAGGGCTGGCTTGGGCTGGCTTTCTTCAGCCCGGCCTGCCTTTGGCCCGGACCGGCCTGGACCGGCCCAGCCCATTGTACAACCCTACCTATTGGTTCTTATTTCAAGGTGAAAAAAGTAATTTTTTTTTGTAGGTGCCCATGTTTCATCACTAAATTTAATTTATATTTTGTAACTACTACTATAATTCTAAATTTATTAACACAATTATGCAACATCATACATTATACATTTGCTATTACCAATTTAATACAATATAAACATTCAAATAATTACAAATACCAATTGACTTTAATAAAAAAAACTTCACTGAAAAATTTAAAACGTTTTCTATGACATCACCAATATATAATCTAAAAAAAAAAAATTTAAAACTGAATATAACAAAATATTACGGAATACATTATTTATTATAAAAAAAATGTAATTGATTAAGTCTTTAAGGTACAAAAATAATTCATATACACGGATGGTTTATTGATAATGGGATAACTACGATTAACATTGGGGTACGGGTAGACCTGTCAAAACCTGACCCGACCCGAAAACCGACCGTAACCCGACCCGTAAATAACCCGTAAATGACCCGGTTTTTTCAACCCGAACCCGAAAGATACCCGAACCCGTTTTGACCCGTAAACAGCGGGTCAAAACCCGACCCGCAGCGGGTTGACCGTTGGGTCAAGACAATATATCATTTTTAAAATATACAATGTCAAATAAGTATTTATGACTTATAAATTTTTGAAAAGAAATATGTATATATGCGGTATGTCACGTGATCACCTCAAACAACATACCACGTCATCGCCTCAAAGTGTGTGTCACACCGTCACTTTCACCGTAGTACGTCGAATTGCATTCCACGTCAGCAGCGCCAACTCATCAACTCGAACCAGATGCCACATCATCACATCGAAGTGTGTGTCACGTCGTCACTTTTTGTGTAGTACGTCAAGTTACATTCCACGTTAGCACTGTCACCTCATTATTTCGACGGACCACATGTCACGTCATTACATCGAAATGTGTGCCACACTATCACTTACACCTCATTCCACATAATTTCCTAGTACCACATCTCATATCATCACCTCAAAATATGTGTCATACCGTCACTTTCAGCGTATTACGTCGAACTGAACCGCACTTCGCGTCAACTAACACTTCCACCTCATCACCTCAGATCACATGTCACGTCATCATTGTTATCTTATTTGAGTCTCATTATCGTACTTAGCGAGTTAGTAAGGATGAATGATGATGATAACGATGGTGATGTTGGTGGTGAGGGCAAAAATGGTAACAATTAAGTTAACTATGACGAGCAAGAGGATAAAAAACGTATAAAGGGTAGAAATTACGATATAAAATAAGTTTTAAAAAATGCGATGAAAAGATGTGATTGACCCGTATTTTTACCCGAACCCGACCCGGAACCCGTATAGACTTGACCCGTATTTTACCCGACCCGAAATACACCCGAACCGTATTTTACCCGAACCCGTATCTACCCGACCCGCAACCCGCCCGTTCGACCTGTTTGACAGGTCTAGGTACGGGTAAGTGGAGATTAATAGTATCATTACTTTTACTACTAATTTTAGGCAAAATAGTAACGTAAAAACAAAATTGTTGAGCCCTCCCTAGACCTGGTAAAAGGGACAATCAAGTCGGGTTATTTGATCGAGCCGGATTATTTCAGGTTTGAGTTATTTTTGAGTCAGTTATTATCGAGTTATTTTATGTCATTGAAATCATTTTTTAAAAAATCTCAAATGCTAAAATCATTTAAACAATTTTTTATCAAATAAAGATATTACCCAAAACAAACAATAATTTCTAGAAAATTCGTCATCAACAATATTTTTATAGAAAGACAACCGTAAACACCAATATGTTTTGCACGGATTTAAAAGTAAATCGTGCATTATTTGCACGGGATTAAAATTGGTGAACAGTAAAAGATTATCGATTTGGCGTAAAAAAAACTTAGATATGAACCTTAACCTAAATCTTAAATAATATGAACGAGATTGGTACCCAAAACTTTATTTTTAGGTTCACCACTGACTCGGAGTAATAAATCTTCCTTAGCTTGTGAGGAGTTCCGTCAAAAGCTTGTAACATGTCAAGTATTATCCACATGGGTAGACAAGATAAAAATAAGCGTTTTAGGGAACGAGTCACAATAACTTTGTTTACCTACTCAAGTGGATTTTATTTGACCCATTACAAGTTTGTGAGGCTCACGTGTCGTAGATGAGAGTTTGTGAACTCGGAGTAAGGGAGTACTTGTATTTGAATAGTTTCGTGCTTATAATAATTCAACTCTATGTTAACCTGCTTAAACATGTCGGTATGCGTCGTGCTTCTCTGAACTTCAAAGGTCCTGCAAGCTAACATGGACGTGTGCCTGCATATTGTCATAAATATCCCATAAAATATGTCCTATCTATATCGACTTTAATTTCCCTGTATTGTTAATTCGTCCATTTTCTCGGGTTAAGTTTTACTCGTTTTGTCCCGATATATTTATACTTGTTTTATTTCTTCCTTATAAAATATACATATATTATTGTAATAGTGGGAGTAGGGTTGGCAATGGGTAAGGTCTAGGGTTGTTAATGAGACGAGACAGCTCGCGAGCAACTCGAGATCGGCTCGGTCAAAGCTCGGTCAAAGCTCGGCTCGAGCTCGGGCTCGGCTCGAGAGCTTAACGAGTCAAGCCGAGCAAAGGCTGGCTCGACTCGAAAAGCTCGCGAGCGGCTCGAACATTTGAGATTATATAAGATATTAATCATATTTTATAAAAATATGCTCATATATTAAAAAAATATTTTATCGTTATTATATCTATGAATCATATATATCAAATATCTTGTTGATTTTACTAAACATTTTTAGATAAAATCTTCGAACCTTGTTATTGAAAATATCGGAAGAAAAAAATTAAAAATAAACAATTTTATATAGGCTCGATTTGGCTCGAGTTTGGCTCGAGCTCGTGTTAAAGCTCGCAAGCTTTGTAACGAGCGCATTTTTTTCAAGCTCGGGTAAGATCGGCTCGAGCTCGAGCTCGAGTTTTGGTAATCGAGCACGAGCCGAGCAAGGCCAAGCTCGGGCTCGGCTCGACTCGTTAACACCCCTAGTAAGGTCTGATATAGTCTAGCAAAATTCGGACCCGACCTGAGTTACATACCTTGAACCCATATCCGACCCATACCTGAAAGGGTCTGAAAGTAATAAACCCATACCCGACCCAAAGAGTCCGGGTCTGGGTAGGGTCTACCCTAAGAACTGTTTTTTTCTTTGACAAAACAATTTGTTCCCTAAATTATATCCCTCACTTATCATTTTCATCAATTTTTTCGTTATTCTTATTGGTTATTAAGATATGCGCATAGTATATTAGTAATAACTAATAAAGGCCGTATGCACGTGTGTATTATTTGAGTTATTGACGTTCGTACGTGTGTTTTTTTCTTTTTTAAATAAATATAAGGGTCCAAGGGTCGGGTAGGGTTCCAACACCAAGACCCAGACCCGGACCGATGTTTTTATATAAGACTCATACCTGACCTATATCCGAGTGGGTCTCAAAAATTCAGACTCATATCCGAACTATTGGGGTCTGGGTTGGGTATCCGACCCACTGTCATTCCTAAGTGGGAGTATTTGCTATTTTACGTGAATTTTAAAATGGAAAAAAAACGAGCCTAGTTTGATTTGGGCCGATGTCAAATATGATTTGGGCTGATCCAAAAGCCCAATGCAAGAGATGTTTAGGTGTATGTGGTAAACCATGGGCTGTTTTGTTACCATACATGACAGCAGTGAAATCGCCCGGCCCATACGGCCCAAGTCTAGCAAGTTGTGGTTTTTGTTGAAGGTTTCTTAAAAAACAATTATTAAACCATTTTTTAATCGCAAATTCTCATTTGTGACGGCGATATCCGTCACAAGCTTGTGTCGGATACCGTTTTCTCTCACAAAATATCCACTTTTTCTCTCTCTTTGACACTATTCATGTGGTCCCCTTTCTCCACTAACTCATTTTGTATCAATTTTATCTCACAAAATATCCGTCACAAATGGTGATCCGTCACAAGCAAGACTTACTATTTTTTAATAATAGTCCCACCCAAAATTAAAGTACCCAACAAATCAGCCTACCCCACATGAAATTGACTTTGAACTATAAAAAACTCACCAAATAAGGAAAAAGGGAAGAAAACGAGATTATCGTCAATAAGGAAAGAGGGGAAATTGACTTTGGACCACAAAAAACCCACCAAATAAGGAAAGAGTGAAGAAAACGTGATTATCGTTAATAAAGAAAGAGGGAAGAATAGGCTGAATAGAAGGCAGTATTTGATTTCGTTCAAAAATAGTTAGGCCCTGTTCTTTTGGACTGAAACTGAACTGAACTGAACTTATAGGATCTAAACTGAACTGAACTGAATTTATAGGATCTGAACTGACTTATAGGATCTGAATTGAACTGAACTCATAGGAACTGAACTGAACTTATAGGATCTGAACTGAACTTAACTGAACTTATAAGATATAAACTGAACTGAATTTATAAGATCCGAACTTAATTAACTTAATTTAATTGGTTAATTATTATTATTATTATTATTATTATTATTTTTTTATTTTTTTTATGGGAAGGATGCGCGCAGCTATCATATAAAAAAAAAGGACAAAATAATAGTTTACATAAAATTGGTGGGTAGCCGAGATACAATCTGAGCTCACACCCCCTTAGTTACAGCAAAGCTAAGCCTAGTAAAAATGTACGCATCCATCTGGCCCCTGCATCCTGAGATACCGAGTATTTCTGAATTCGCTTCAGCAAGACAACATCATCTGAACCAAGCTCCCCAAGCGAAGAGAAAGAGAAAGGAAGGAAACCATAACCTGCAGCCTCACATCGATCCCTGTACTTAGCACACTTGCGCTGAGCCGTATCAGCAACAACCCGGTCAGGTACAAAATCGGTCATCCCAGTCTGAGTCAGAAGGGAGGACCCAGTCAAATCAATACACACATCACGCCCCCTATCCCACGAATAAAGAAGCAAATCCGCAGGGCGAAGAGTGTCGCCATGTCCATCGACCAAACCAATGTCAACCTCCTTACCTGCCGAAATCCCAGACCTATAGCAGATGTCTAATAGAGTATCCCTGACAAGGTTATGACGATGCTTAACCCCAACAGTACCATCACAAGAGACAACGTGATCCCCAAAAACATCCTCAGCAAAAACCCGAGAGCAAGCAGAGCAAGGCCCAGGTACCAAGAAAAGTGGAACACCTAGCCTATACCCAAGCACACAACGGTAGGTCCTCCTGTTCATAGTCTGACCCAACCCAGAGATAGGAACCGCTCTCAACCAATCAGAAGAGTGAGCCCCATGTTGAGATTTCCACAAAGCAACCTCACGCGGGGACAAGGAGAAAACCGACTCCGAAGAAGCCGCAACCGTCGAGAAATAAATATCTGCCAATTTCTTCATAAGTTTGGGGGTAGCAATTTCACTAGGGTTACCAAGAAAATCAGAACCAGTCGTCTCCGAGAACACTCGCAAGGCATCGGTTAAAGAAGGGCCAGGGTCAATGATACCAGAAGGCCGCAGGAGCCTAGCCTGCAATTCAGCAGACTGCAAACGGGAAGCCAAGAACGCATAATGTAGAACATCCCCCGCTGCATAAACACCAAGTCCGCCTAAATGAAAGGGGAAAGTAGCAAGGCGCCACTGCCACTCCCCAAACCCAGGCCCAGACGCGGTAACAATACGCTCCAAGCTAGAACGAAGCGCAGCATCAAAGCGGAGATAAGCCGACCCAAAAGCAACCGGGGAACAAGTACGAAGAGAGAAATAAAGCTTAGAAATACCAGTACATGCCCGAAGCAAAAGCAACTCACATTGCGGGTCCTCGATCCTCGCGACTAAGTCCATAAGCTCAACAGTCTTAGTCACTCTCTTCTCCACAAGCTCACCGCTAAAAATAGGGCAAGTACTAACAGGCCCGCTCAAAACAGAGACACCCCGTAAGGGACGAGCGATAGAAGTGGGGAAAACACCGGGAAGCCGACTCCGGGGGTCCTCAAAAGGCCAAAAGAGCTCAGTCTTAGCAACATTGAGATGAAGACCAAAATCGGGGCCATCAGCCAAAATCAAATCCAACACCCTCCCCACCTCCAACGTATCTCCAACAATAGTACCATCGTCCAAGTACCAGGCCTGCATAGTAAGAGCAAAGGAATCCCGAATTTTTCACACCAAGGGATGCAAAACCAACGCGAAAAGCAACGGCCCCAAAGGGTCACCCTGCTGAACTCCATGACAAGATCGCAAGCAATGTTCCCCATAATACAACCGGATAGGGCGAGAATAACAAAACACCACCCAACGGGAAAGACACGGACAACGACGACGAACCTCCTGAAGCATGACTGACCGGTCAACAAGGTTGAAAGCATTCCGGAAATCAACCAGCAACATAGAAAGCCCTACCTCGCCCCCACGAGCCAGTTCAAGGCATGCAAGATAGCCTCTCCTCCACCGGACACCCCAACCCCAAACTGAAGATCAGCAAAATAAGAAGCCAAAGTAGGCCCAACCAAAGAAGCACCAACATTAGAGACCAGCCGTCTCCAGACAGTGCCAACAACATAGGACGAAGACCACCCCCGGGCTTAACCGGGGGGGGGTGAGCGGAGCACTAGCAAGGTACTCACCGAGAGCCGACGGGCATCGGCCATCTAAAAAAAGATTGACCACCCTAGCAATAGAAGCGAGCAAATCATCAGAGATAGCCACCGCAGCCCCGCTCAAACAATCCATGAAGTGCTGAGCGCGAAAACCATCTCTCCCACAAGAAGTGCCGCGCGAGAAACTACGGATCATATCCAACACCACGGCTGAAGAAGCCACAAGCAAGCGGAGGATGATCCTCAGGTAAAGGAGGTAAAGATAGTGAGGGGACGACTGGATGCTTCGCCTGCAAAGCCTCAAAAGTGGCAACAAAGTAGGGAGCGACACCAGAAGAAGATAGCACCCGAACGGCAGCAGTATAATGGTCATCGCTAATCTTCCGCCGACATTGGCGAAGGTTAAGCTCACTCAAATCAAGCTCCTCATCCACATGAAATGGAGAAGAACCCTCAGCCAAACACTCCCGTAGCAGCTGCAACCCCCCTCCCGGTGCCCCCCAAGCAAGGATAGCCCCGACAATACTCTTCTCCTGCCGCTGCCGCCTGATAGACGACCTACACTTGACATTATGTTGGAGGAAGTGTCCTCGACAATAGTGTGTTGACGTAATTAAAACTCATTTGAATGAAACACAACTGGGAGTGTTGCTCTTTTAAAGTCGACTGATCAACATTTATCGATAATGATTGGCTGTCTAGAGTTTGACATTATCGTCATATGATGGTGGTGATCAGTTGATCCCTTAAGGTCATATCTTTAGGGAATTCCGTCTCAATGGAATAATTAATTAATATTGTATTTGATACAAATTAATTAATAACTGGAAATTTTGGAAATAATTTTATATGTCGAATATTTTTATAATGGGATTATAATAATAATAGTCAAAGTAATAAAATAGTTTTATTACTCGTTTTTTATTTATTCGTTTGGGAAACGATTAAATTGAGAATAAACACGGTTGATCATAAAATTACAAAGAGTTGTAATTAAAATTATGATATTACATTTTATACAATAATAATTTCGAAATATTGGAATTATTATTTAAATGTAATAAATTTGTAAATTATGAATTTTAATAGTTAAAATTGCACAATTAACAAATTGAGTCATGTGTTATGGAACATATGTGACATGTTACAAATTAACACAATTGACAAAGATAAAATGGGTCCATTTTGGACCTCATTTGGACCGTGTAAACATGTAGTATACATGTGAGTTTGTGTGTGTAAGTGTATAAGGATTGTGTGTGTAAGTGAATGTGTAAGAGTGTAAGGCATATTCTTGCCTTTGTGTAAGTAAAAGAAAGGCATGCATAGGCCATTGTGGGCATGTGATTGCCGGCCAAAGAGTGAGCAAGTAAGCTCACATTTGCTCTTTAAATACACTCAAACACACCTCACAAATGACTAAGGGTTTTTGCACACTAGTTGTTGTTGCTAAGTTGATGCTTACACTAACACAACACCACAACATCATTCTCAATATATTTCTAAGTAAAATAGTTTTTACTAAGGAAATAATTATTTCCTATACTAATAATATTAAGAGTAATATTATTATTATTATTTCTAGTATACTTATACTAATTTTCTAGTAACAAAATTAGTATTAGTTTGAGATCGGGTCCTTGATACGCATCTTTTGGAGACGATTTTTCTTAGATCGTTTAAGGGTATTTCGGTGGTTTGAAGACTCATATAATAGGTGATTATTGAGTATAAACCTTCTAAAACCAATGTAAGGACTATCACATCTTATGATATCATCATGCATGCATAAGATCCATTTAAGTTTTATGACCTAAACTTAAAGAAACAAAACTCATATTAGATTTGAGTATAAAATAAGGAATCTAGTTTCCAACAATTGGTATCAGAGCATTACGGTTGTTGCATGCATGATCGGATTCATGTTTTATGTTAAAATCGGTTTAACATACACATTTCGAAAATTTCGAAATTATTTTGTTTATTATGATAAATCACAAAATAATTTTGCATGTTAAAGTTTCTGTTTCTAAAATGGTTTTAGGACATAAAAATAATTTTATGGATTTTTATTGTTCATTTTTATATTTATTTGTATATTTTGTAGTTTAAATCGGTTTTAAACAACAATTAATGGAAAAATAGCTAAAAATAGTTTCTGGCCGAGATTTTTTTATATGTTCTCGCATGCATATTCAATATATTGTATATGATTTTTCGTAAGAAATGGAGTTAATATGCATGGATTATGAATTTTATGAGATAAATAGTCATAATATGAGTAAAAATGGGTATATAAGGTTATATTTCGAATTTGACCTTAAAATTTTTATGAGAAGTCACATGCAATATATAAAGTTCCTGTATGAATTTTCGAAATTATTGGAATTATTTTGCATGATTAATGATTTTTATAGTAAAAATCGGATTAATAGTGACTTAAATTCGACTTTAATAGTTATAGTTGGAATCTTGCCATAAAAACTTTACACAGTGTCACATGCAATATTTACAGTATGTATGTAAGTTTTGGGAATTTATTCTCAAGTGATGCATGATTTATGATTTTAATGGTTAAAATCGGATAAATAGTGACTTATTGTGTTAAAAATAGTTAATCTTAATATTATGGCATGAAATTTTACCCATAGATGTCTTATATGATAGGAACATCAAATCTAAAAGTTAGATATCAAAAAGTTTCTGTTTTTATGATTATTAATTTTTAATGAGTTAATTGGTTAATAATCGTAATTTATGAGTCGTAAAAATAAAATTTCGAGCATGGTCTGAAATTTTTGGTCATTTCAGGTTCTAATATATATTTTAGCATGACTAAAAATTTATGGCAAATTATTGCAAGTTTTTATAATTTAAATCGGATTTTAAACCATAAAAACGGCTTTTATACGATGTATTTAAGAAATAAACCATAAATATTTGCATAAGACCATTTTATTAATTTCTGAATTTTTAGAAAATTTCCAGAAATTTTAAAATTTTGAATTTTAAATTTCGAATTTTATTGACTCATTTGGCCGTATTTTGTTTATTTTTCCCGAAAATACAAGTAATTTATGAACAATAATACAAAATCAAGTTAGATCATGATCAAATATTAGTAGAGACTAAACATTGATTCCTAAAGTAAGTTAGGATGATTAACTTGGACATAAATGAGATTTATGTAATTTTGGATGATTTTAATAGTTAAAATCGCGCATATCCGTAAAAACCGTAAACAAATATGAGATATTTGCTCCCATAAGGCGATTTGGCATTAAATTTGAGCATGTGCATACATATTTTATTTATTGCAATTTTATTTAATATGAATGTCATATTTTGAATGTTATTTATATAATTTGGAATTATGTAATTTTTCTTAGTATGGCCTTAGTTTTAATCAATATTACCCGTAATGAAAGGGAATATTGATTCGGTTGTAATTATGTGATCTCGTATCACGGGTTTGTAATTTAATTTTCAGTTTTACAATAGAATAGTTGTATTGTTTTATTGTAATTCCGGAGATCCAAAAGACGGTGCCATACGGAAAGGAGTTCCGACAAGACGGTGTTTTCTTGGATGGCGTGCCAATAAAGTTCAAGGGACCATGGAGTTGGTTTCCGAATTTGTAATAGTTAATTAGTTTTTACTATTACTAGGAAGGCCATACTAGGATTTTATTGCTTTATTGCTTTTACTTTTGCATTTTAATATGTTTGCATGCATAGCCAAATCGCCATAAACATGCATACTAGTTTAGATCGTTAATAACGACCGTGTCAATTATAATTATCGAGTTCACCAATTTAATTCGCTTAAAGGAGATGGATAATAAATTGACAAGACCTCTATATTAAACAAAAACAATTGAGAATTAGCCTTACCAAATAGTAGAACCCATGAGCTTCTATTTCGTGGGGTGGTGCTAGTCCAGTGGGCAGTACGAACCTCATTACGTAGGATAAGTGGGGCGATGGGATGGATTCAGTCCAGTGGGCGGATCGCATCCCGATGCATTTGAAATTTGGTTTGTACTCAACGGAAGTGTAGAGGACCAGTGGTCAATGTGTTCCGGGCTAAGATGTATAAATTATGATTTGTCATCAACCAAGAGTTCTAGGGTAGAACCGGTTTTAACCCACCGAACCATATCATTGGGTCGGAGTTCCAGTGGTTCACGATTTCGATAGTATGGGTTTGGGTCTTGGAATCATTTATAAAATTGGATAGAGGTCATTTTATAGATGCATCAACTTAGTAAATATGTTTACAAGTTAAAAATGAAAATTAAAACGATTAGCATTTAATTTCTTCATATGTTTAAAACTTTGTAGTCTTCGTATCAATCATGACTACTTCCACTACTACAAACACTTCATGGTTACGTTCCTTCATGGATCGTTGTAAGCTAGAAAAGAATGGGGCGAACTTTACCGATTGGGATGCCCAACTATTGTTAGCGGCAGAGGGAGACGGTAAGACCGAATTCCTCATTGAAGAATCACCTCCTGAACCTGCAGAAAATGCCACCGCCGCAGCAAGACGACCCTATGATACTTATCAAAAGGAGTCTGCGGCAATCAAAAATGTTTTGATCATCTCGATGGAGCCAGAACTCCAAAGGAGTGCCATAAAGATTGGCACGGCCTATGAGATCTACTCCAGGCTTGTGACAATGTTCTAAAAGGCTTCGAGAATTGTCCAATACGAGGCGGCATCGGCCTTCTTTGATCTCAACCTTAAGGAGGGGCAAAAGGCTAGCCCACATGTGCTCAAGTTAATTGAGCATGTAGAAACCCTAAGGATGAATCAAGTGGACATTCCTAAAGAACTAGTGATTGACAGAATCCTACACTCCTTGTCTAAGGTGAAAACTTATGTACAATTCCGGGTGAATTTCAACATGAGAAACCAAGACATCTCTCTCGATGAATTGCACAATATGATCGTGCAAGCTGAAAGGGATATGGGACTAAATGTTAGTGCCCCTAAGGATGTGCTCAACATTAATGTTAAGAGCAAAGGAAAGTTCAAGAGGAAGGGTAAGGCAAAGGGGAAGCAACCTTCCAAAGGTTCAAAGAAAGTGTCTTCTGAGGCAAGCACCTCCAATTCCAAGAAGAGCCCTCATCAAGGGGCCAAATGCTTTTACTGCAATGGCAAAGGACATTGGAAGAGGAACTGTTCCAAGTATCTCAGCGATCTCAAAGCTGGGAAGATTCTTCCAGTTGGTACGATAACTATCCCGATTTTATGTTAATCTCAACTAATGTATTATGATACAAGTTGTGATATGAATGCTCTTCTTACTTGAATTAGGGCATGAAAGCAAAGATAAGGGAAAAGAGAAACAAGCTTGATGGATCAAGGGAACTAAGAGTAGCTCCACTCGGGATGATCAAGGAGCTTTGTTTTTCGCTTACTTTGCTAGTATTTCAAGTGTTGTATGAACAATTAAAACCTATGTTTTATTTCCTTGTTGGACAAGGAAAGGATAATCCTTGAACAATTGGTTGTAATTTGGATAATATAGTGACTTGGTTTTCAACCCAAGTCACTATCGGTTTTATTATTATGTTCATGTTTAGTTTAACACTTGCAAATCTTAAACATAAAATAGAATTGATTGTGAAAACCGAATTGGTATAGGATACCCAATTCAAATCAAATCAAAATCAAAATTAAGTTTAAAACTCAATTATGAGGAAAAGTTATCAACCATCCAAAACTATCTAAGCTTTAAATTGAATATTTTCTGTAATAAATCATAAGGATACACAAACCAACATCAAAGTCATTGCTTGTGGCCTTAGTGGCTATCTTTGGTGATAAAATGGGATTATTATTACAAAGATAGAGTGGGAGAAATTTAAAAGGCCGCAAATAGCACATGATTTTGAAAAGCACAATAGATATGATCTATTAGTGAATAGTAGGATTTATTGTGTTTTGGTTGTGTAAGAGATTTAGAAGGTAGATAAAGTTGTGGATAGGATCTACGATTTAGAAAATCTACACCTTATGGTTGTAAAAGGTAGATTAGGCTGTGGATAAGATTCTACGCCTTATCATCCCAAAAGTTGTGGATAAGCCCAAAGGTTGTAGATAAGATCTACGGTTTGGTAAAAATCTACGCCTTATATGCCAACGGCCCCGGCCCTGGAGGATACTTCAAGGATAAATTCTTGAAGTTTGTAAGGAAAAATTCTATACATGGATAAGATCCATGATAGAGTCCTCGTACAGTACAAGATAAGATAAATGTGGGGAACTGAAAGTTCCCACACACAGAAATTGTACACCATAAGAAAAGACTCTTATAGAAACTACGGGAGGACACTCGAAGAAAATTATTCAAAAGATTTTGCAAAGGCTCAAGAAAGGGTTCTTGGATTTAGATGGTGATCTAAATGTGTCAATGCAAATTCTAAAGACCATGAAATTTATAAGACATACATGCTAATAAATGAGATTTATTGGGAGAAGCATATGTTGACATGTGGATGGCAACAGTCTGCAAAGTTAAGGGTAACTTTGTTGAAAGTAGTAAGGTAATTCATTGAGAATGAATTCAGTAAACTCAATAACCATTTTTCAAAAGGGTATTTGAAAAGGATGTGACTATTAGCACATATGGTTAAGTCCCAACCATTTCAATTCATTAAATGTTAAGGAACATTGAATTGAGTGGGAGCTTTATGATTTACGGTTAAATGTAAAGTTCAGTGGGAGTTCTCGCTCCAGGATTTGAAGCTATTGAGTCATGGGTATGACTTCGGGATCTTCAGAATCAGGCAAGAACAAGAGTTTAGTGGGAGTAAACGTTATCTAAAACAACTCATTGCTCGGTTGGAATGAAGCATTGATACTCATGAGAGGTACACGAGTTTTTGGTTCTAGATAACATATTGATATGAATTAAATCTAATTAAACATGGGATGTTTAGTTAATATTATAAGAGACATCTTGATGTTAGTATTAAGGTTGTTCATGGAGATGAAGATAGTGTAACCATGATGGGATCATGGAAATTTATCGAACCTTAAGTACTATTGTTTGCACGTTTAAAACACTAATGTTTCCGCCATTAGTATAATCGTGTAAAGTGGATGCGCGCCGCTTACAGGACAACCTGTTGAGCAAGTGTTAAACCAATGATTAAACCTTGATCAATTGTCAAAGTATTCTCCAATGAAGATGAAAGACAAATTCAAGATTTTGGAAGATAACTTAGTCGTATGGTAAAAAGTTTGCAACGACTCAAGTTCCAAGATACCAAGCGAAGATTTGTGATAATCTTTGGCTTATATTCATTGACTATGCATCTCAATGACTTGTATTTTAACTACATGGTCATCACAAGATTCTACAAAATGTGTAAGTTCACAAATTATGTAAAGGCATTGTTGTGGCTGGGAGTTACACAATGCACATAATCTTATTCGCTAGTCATGAGAATGACTTGTCTCTTTCAGATGAAAGATCAATGTATGGATATGATCCGCAAAGTGAACGCTCGCACGAACCGTGGTAAACCTGATTTACTCAAAATGAAGATAATTACAATTTCAAGGGATACAAACGAGAGACCCTAAAGCTGATTGTAAATTAAATGGTGTTCAAAGGTTGACCACTTGGATGGTATAATCCACTAATTGTTTGAGTTATTTATAACTCCCGAAAGGTCAAGTAAAATTCAAATGGGATGGTAAGACCATATTGAACCCCATTAAAGTGAATTGAATTATCATGACCTCGCCCCTAGTTGCTTAAGTGAGGTGACATCTCAATGCAACCGGATGTGTGATGCGATTGATGACGAGTTCAATTGCCATAGAGTCATACGGGAAGACTAATCGATCACCTAGGCATAGACATGTTAAGATACATTTGCCGGGCTAATGACCGCTGATAGAGCTCTGGCGTACTCTTATTAAAAGACTGCCTGGTCGTGGCGGGAGCATCTATCGTGTTTCACATGAGTCAGTTCTTGGACTGATGACTATTCTCTGAGGTGGCATAGTTTTCAGATTAACTTTGATTTATGTCCTAACACCTTCGTAACTGGGGTTTATAAGGACATATTTTGGGTTATGATGGGTTGTGGCCAGCCGGAAGGAATAAGTCGATTAGGAATTGTCCACCCCTTGTCAGGGTTGAGAAATATCTCTAGGCCACTCGAGGAGAATAATAACTAGAAATGCGTGGCCACGCTCGGAAGGTATCTATGGTAGATAATTTCCGGTCAGTAGTTATAACTCCGGATCGAGATAAACCACTCTAGATTTTAATCAATTGCCGGCACGACCTGAGAGGACGCCATGCATTGAGTGGGAGATAGTAATAGGGCAAGAGAATTGGTGACACACACTTGTCTCGGACAAGTGGGAGATTGTTGGAGGAAGTGTCCTCGACAATAGTGTGTTGACGTAATTAAAACTCATTTGAATGAAACACAACTGGGAGTGTTGCTCTTTTAAAGTCGACTGATCAACATTTATCGATAATGATTGGCTGTCTAGAGTTTGACATTATCGTCATATGATGGTGGTGATCAGTTGATCCCTTAAGGTCATATCTTTAGGGAATTCCGTCTCAATGGAATAATTAATTAATATTGTATTTGATACAAATTAATTAATAACTGGAAATTTTGGAAATAATTTTATATGACGAATATTTTTATAATGGGATTATAATAATAATAGTCAAAGTAATAAAATAGTTTTATTACTCGTTTTTTATTTATTCGTTTGGGAAACGATTAAATTGAGAATAAACACGGTTGATCATAAAATTACAAAGAGTTGTAATTAAAATTATGATATTACATTTTATACAATAATAATTTCGAAATATTGGAATTATTATTTAAATGTAATAAATTTGTAAATTATGAATTTTAATAGTTAAAATTGCACAATTAACAAATTGAGTCATGTGTTATGGAACATATGTGACATGTTACAAATTAACACAATTGACAAAGATAAAATGGGTCCATTTTGGACCTCATTTGGACCGTGTAAACATGTAGTATACATGTGAGTTTGTGTGTGTAAGTGTATAAGGATTGTGTGTGTAAGTGAATGTGTAAGAGTGTAAGGCATATTCTTGCCTTTGTGTAAGTAAAAGAAAGGCATGCATAGGCCATTGTGGGCATGTGATTGCCGGCCAAAGAGTGAGCAAGTAAGCTCACATTTGCTCTTTAAATACACTCAAACACACCTCACAAATGACTAAGGGTTTTTGCACACTAGTTGTTGTTGCTAAGTTGATGCTTACACTAACACAACACCACAACATCATTCTCAATATATTTCTAAGTAAAATAGTTTTTACTAAAGAAATAATTATTTCCTATACTAATAATATTAAGAGTAATATTATTATTATTATTTCTAGTATACTTATACTAATTTTCTAGTAACAAAATTAGTATTAGTTTGAGATCGGGTCCTTGATACGCATCTTTTGGAGACGATTTTTCTTAGATCGTTTAAGGGTATTTCGGTGGTTTGAAGACTCATATAATAGGTGATTATTGAGTATAAACCTTCTAAAACCAATGTAAGGACTATCACATCTTATGATATCATCATGCATGCATAAGATCCATTTAAGTTTTATGACCTAAACTTAAAGAAACAAAACTCATATTAGATTTGAGTATAAAATAAGGAATCTAGTTTCCAACACATTACTCCGGGGAGTGAAGGTCTTGAGTAGACAAAGAGGCAGAACAAACAACCGAATCCAACAGAAGAGGTTACCAGGAGAGTCAGCCACCTCATCCAAAGCCCCCTTCAAAACCCGAGCAAACCCAAGCCGACACTTAGGAGGGATGGACTTCACCGAATGAAGGCTTAAAGAAAACAAACGATCAAGCGAAGCTATAGACCACTGATCAAGCTCAACCCCAACATCAGACACGGGAACAGATGGAGACGGAGCCGAGGGTCTGGGGATACCCTGAATAACAAAATGGACAACACCATCACCACAATCCAGAGGGTCTACAATGGCACCCCTACATGCTGACATTTAGAGCGAAAGGCATGGGTCCTAAGACAGACACCGCAAAACCAAACCCCCATTCGCTTCAAAGTAGTCTCGACATTAGCATAAACAGTCAAACTATCAGATAAAGTTTGACGTGTAAGACGGTCAGCCCCCACACGACAATGCCAATCCTGAAAATGATACCGTCAGGAGGATTTTACGTGACCCTTAACGTTACCATTCGGGCACCCATGCAAATGCGAAAAAGGACATTGATACCGAACTAAGGGAGGCATGAAAACCCAGCCAAAATTACATGACCAAGCAGCCCGCTAGAATCAACACGCCACTAATGGCACGGTGGCAAGAAGAAGACGAAAAAGCAACAATCCACAAAACAAATTTAAAGAACAAAAAAGGAAATATACGACAACAACATAAATGGAAATAAACGGCAGCAGCCTCGCCAACCCTAACCACGGGACTTGCCGGCACCCCTACCCTGCACCACCCACCACCGACAGCACAAGTAGACCACCGACGATGAGCAACAGGCGAAAGAGTAGAAAAACAGCCCACGCGAAATAGGACACTTACCGGCGACGACAGCCGGGAAAACAAAAACGACAATCTAGGCGGAGAAGGACGACCACCCTGATAACCCTAGCGCCGACGACCCTGAAAATAGTGCAGACGGACGCCGACAACGATAGGAGAAGCACCGCGGTTTCTCTTTCGCTCACACCTAGAAACTCTACGCCAAAAACCTAACGCCGACAACCCAGACCGAGAAAACCGACGACACAGAGAATGCCGACGACCCTGGACTCACCGCTTAGGAACTCCGGCGACGAAAGAACCCCACCGTAACCGCTCTCTCGCACTTGCACTCGCACTCTCGCACTCTTAGGTACACCAAAGACCCACAATCTGAACGCCGACGACGTGAGGTTGCCGACGTGATGGTGTGGTGACGCCGGCGACGTGAGGTCACCGTCGGTGGGCCTGATGCAAAGACGACAGATGAACCCTAATCGCCCTAATCGCCCTATCGCAGCCTACGTTGTTGTTATTATTATTATTATTATTATTATTATTATTATTATTATTATTATTATTATTATTATTATTATCATCCAAGAGAAGACATTGATAAAAATAGTCTAAACACACAAGGTAATATAAAATATTTTCCACTTTATATACAATGGTTTGTTCATAGTTCATACATTATACTACGATTATATTACGATAAAAAATACTCACTTTGTTCAAATCCCAATGATACCTTTGCTTTTTCACGTTTGTCAACGCACGTGAAAGACGAATCAAACAAAATCCCACATGAATATATTTTCTCTTATGTATTGAGAGAAAATTGAAATTAAAGGTTAACTGGTGAATTGTACAAAATAGAAAATTATCCTTTGGATAAAAATGGAGGGAGTAATCCACATCTTACAATTTCTTTAATTGTCAAACGTCATTTCAACTTTCATTCTCGATGATGAATGTCGATAGTTGAAGTATTCTACCATTCCTTCAAGCGGTCTATGCTTGTATTCGGGCATATGGCATTAGGGTGAGCGTGTGTAAGATCGTTTGGTATTAATGAGATAGTAAAACCGGGTACAGTTATTAATAATTTGTTGTTTTTTTAAAAAAATAGCGTGTATCGAATAATTAAAGCGAAATGTTTTTTTTACCAGTTGTTAAAATAACACTTCGTATATAGCTTTTTTGCATTGAGTTTATATGAGTTGAACTTATAGGAACTGAACTGAACTTATAGGAACTGAATTGAACTTATAGGAACTGAACTTAACTGAACTGAACTTATAGGAACTGAATTGAACTTAGAGGAACTGAACTAAACTGAACTTATAGGATCTGAACTGAATTGAACTTATAGGAACTGAACTGAACTTATAGGATCTGAAGTGAACTTAAATTAAGTGACTTGAAATCCAAAAGAACAGAGGCTTAGTCGCATATTAACACCTCCATATGTCATGTATTGCACCTCAAAAATTGTGTTAACTGTTTTATCAGATTCTTCAAGAATTTGTTCTTGTGAATTACGAACATTTTTGTTCTAATATCTTGCGATTTTGAAAACCGTATATTAAACATTTAACTTTGAGCTACCCGGGAGGCGTACCGTGTCAAGTTTCTTTTCTCTCTCGTTTTTTCTACTAAGTGTCTAGGTCACTTAAGGTGTTAACCTATTCGATATCAACTTTAAATAACAATTATTAAACCATTTTTTTACAATTATTCGATTTTTTGCTCAAAACTAGTTTTATGTGTGTGTAAGATCTCATATTTTTAAAAATATAATTGTCTTTTTTTCAGTCTAGCATTAATATCAATTGACATTTATAGAGCCATTAGTTGATCCTCAAATTTAAAATAAAACAATGGAAATAAATATAGTTAATTGAAAAGGTGGTAAACAAGCTCTTTTAATTTTCATCGTAGCAGAGTGGTTACCATCTGGCTTTTGATGAGATGTGGAGCATTTGCTAGTCAGAGAGATTTATCGCGTATGCAATGTTCATCTCAGGCTGTTAAGAAATTCGGTCTCTGGTCTTTACCTATCTCGAATAAGTGGAAAGTTTTTCTATGGATTTCTTTTTCAAATACACTTCCTGTGGGTAAGGAATTTCAGAATAGGAGTTTGTGTTGGCCTTGCAATTGTAACTACTGTTCACCCTTTTTATGTATTGAATCTTTACCTCATCTTTTTCGGGATTGTGCTATTGCACAGAGGATTTGGAGTAGCTCATCATTAGGGATCCATGTGGGTTTTGATGATCATATTCTAATTTATGATTGGATTCCTAACTGGATAGTTTACTTGAGAAAGGCGGATTCTTATGATGAGGCGGTCTGCTATTTTATTGCTACCCTCTGGGCTATTTGGAATTTTAGGAATGCACTTGTTTTCCGTGGTGTTTAAGGGCATATTTCGGTTTTCATGGATCAAATTTACAAAGATGTTTCAGACATTATGGCATCTAAGAAGCAAAATGTCTCTGTTACTCTTAGACAATGTTCACTTTCTTCGGGTTGCCTAACGGACTACGATATGATTCGTAGTAGTTTTCCACGACTACTGCTTGTTGGGATGCAGAGGTGTCTTACGTGCTTTCGAATTAAGGTTGCTGCTGCTTGGACAACGAATTTCAAGGGTGTTGCTGGCTGGGTCTTTTTTTATGCTGAAGGTTTTATTTTTCACAAAGATTCAGTCAGTCTTTAGGCTATAAATCCTCTTCACGCAGAGTGGTTGGCTTTATTCGAGGCACTTAAGTCTGCTTTGGATGTTGGGATAAGACATATCGATGTTGCCTCAGACTGCCTCAATCTAGTTTTACAACTTTTGGGGGTTGATGTTTTGGATCGGTTCTTACGACGGATTGCTACTAGAATAGAAGTACTTTTATCATGTTTTCACTATGTATCTGTTAGTTCTGCTCTAGAAATCTGAATAAGATTGCTCATCAACTAGCCTTTTCTACGGCTAGGAGAAGATGTATACCCTATTTTATGATCTATGTCAAAAAAAAAAAATTATTTCATCGTAGCATCTGCTTCATTAAGTTTAGTTAAATGTGAAATTCAACCACTTCTTCATTAATTTTCAAAATCTTATTAGAAAATTTACTTATGGACATTTTGTTGTGATTTTGTGGAGAAATTAACTTAACTGATAGGCTGACAAAAATCTTTTCTATTCTAAATAAATTGACTGAACTATCTCTGACCTTATATTGACTTAGCTTGATTGGATGACAAATTAACTTCATAATAATGTAAATAAGATCAAATATTTATGATAATTATCTACACTCGAACTATAATAAGTATGCATATTAATTATTTTAACATGAAATTATCGATCCATAGATCAAAAACATAAAATAAAAATATATGTTGACAAACTTATCTGACATTAATCCGAAACAAACCTGGTCAAAATTTTCACCCAAACCATCAATTATTTTGACATAAATAATTACCGAACCAAACATATTATTATTTGACATAACCTAAATGTGATATAAGCTTGACCTACTTAGACCCGACACATAACAACTCGAGTGACCCAATTGCAATAATACAAATTCTACTCTATAACGGTCGTACGTGCTATTAGAGATAATAATAATAATATACGTAATCTTTGATTACGATATTATTCCGATATCTTTTACTATAACAATTGTATCATATCTTTTGTAATTTAGTATACAATAGTTTGTTAATATCTTAGTATCTAGGGTTTCCTTAAGTCTATCCCTTGTATAAATATGTTAATGGTTATTGAATAATTAAGCTAAGTTTTATCATATTTCTACATGGTATCACAGAGCTAAAAAGATTCCTCTCCTCTCATTCTTCCATGTCCTCACGACACACTAATATGGCAGGCCAAGCACAAGTTTTGCTGAATCCTGCCGACCCTAAAAATTCGATCTTTGCCGTCAATTTCGCTAATGTCATTGAGCTCTCACCCTCGACGTACCGTGCGTGGTCTCGTCAAATTGAAGACTTGCTCATTGGCTATGACCTTATCAAATTTTTGGATGACAGTCATCCTTGTCCGTCTCTCACCATCTCGGATGACAAAAATACCGAAACCCTGAACCCGGCACACTTTACGTGGCTCCGTCAGGATAAACTCCTTAGTGGTGCATTTCGTGGTACAATTTCCGCCACCATCACCAACCTACTCCTTGGCGCCGCCACCTCTGCCGAGATTTGGACTACTCTCAAGTCCACATATGCTAATCCGTCTCGAGGCCATATCCTTCAACTGAAAAATCGCCTTGACTCGATTACTAAAACTAACCTGTCTGCTACTGATTATATGCAGGTTATTCGATCATGTGTCGATGAACTTGCAGGCTTAGGCAAGTCGATGGATCACGAGGATGTTGTTTTCAAAATACTTCAAGGCCTAGACTTTGAGATTTATCGTTCTCTCATTGAAGATGTGCAAAATCGAGATACTCCTATCTCGTTTGATGCCCTTCACGAGAAACTCCTGCAGTTTGATCTCTCCCTCAAACACTCAACCGCCACCAACCCCTCCATCCACCACCCTGCCTCTGCCCATGTTGCGTATAGAGCTGGCCAAATGCGGGCCAACACGTTCGGCCCACCCGTTCGGCCCGCTTCATTAGCGGGCTTGGTCACAAAAAAAATTTAAAATAGGCGGGTATGGACAAGAAAATTAGGCCCGCTAAAATTAATGGACGGGCTTGGACAAAATAAATTTGTCCATGGACAGCCCGTTAGGCCCGCTACAAAATTTGTAAACTATAATTTTTATTTAACGTAACAAAAAAAATTTAAAAATTAAAACTGAAAAAATATTTATTGAAAACATGAAGTAAATTACTCCGTAGTAAAGTTACCTACATTGAGAAGATTAATAGTTTATTAAATATAACAAAAGCACACTTACCTACACTTACTCCGTAGTAAACACTACTAGAAAGTGAGCCTATTGCAACGGCTTTAAAATGTTGCATATACCCATAAAAATGTTGCTATAAGGTTTAAGCAACACTTTTAAATATGTTGCTTAAAGTCTTGTTGCATTAGCCTAGAGCAACATTTCATGCAACATTTTTGGATAAAACGCAACACTTTTCACTTGTGTTGCATTCGTTTTGAAAATGCAACACTTTGCCAATGCAACACTTCAAATATATGAATGCAACACTATTTCCTAATTATAGCAACATTTTTTTTTGCCTTGCAACAATTTATAAATTTATATGCCTCGTAAATGTATCAGTTTATAATCTATTGCAACAGTTTTTTATGTTGCACTGAATTATATGCTAAATCATAATTTGTCGCCGTTTCAGCCATTAAGGTACGAATAATCGATATTACATGTAAATTAATTAAAAGATCAAACTTTTTTTGGTAAAATAATTTGAGTAAGTATTAAATTAAAAAAGACAAGAAAATTAGTCACTTACATCATCCAAACAAGGAGTACATACAACAACTAACAATAATAATAAAAAAGACAAGAAAAATATAATTCTGCAATGTGCCATAGCCACACATCAAAACACAGTACATCAAATAAACTACTTCCTATTCAAACAAAACTGTCTATGCTCTCCTTGCGAATGATTATGATGTACTTATAGGGTGTACCATACTGCATCAGATCATTATCGATGTTTCCACTTCAAATCTGATCTTTTTTAGACATGCAGCAACAAAACTAGGAAAAGCTGCCACTTCCTAATCAGTTGTTGCAGACTATCCATCCTGCTTCATCAGATATGTCCATAGCCAGGCCATCAATCTAATATCAGCACTTGCACCAACAATATTGCTTCATCAGATATGTCCATAGCCAGGCCAACAATCTAGCATCAGCACTTGCAACATCAACATTGATTTCTTCTTCGAACTCTGACAAATCAATTTCGTTGGATACAGAAGAATACAAGTTATCAGTTTAGTAAAAGAAATTATTGTAATTCATCAGGTATGGAATAACAAGAAACAAGGAAGCAGCATTTGGAGTTCTTGCCTAATTACATATGTTTTAAGTAGTCAAACTGCAATCGTTTCATACCTGAATAATAGCTCTAATTATTTTAACATCATTGCGGGCTTCTTCCATCCGCTGCAGTATGGAAACCACGAATACCAAGAACGGGTTTATCCACAGAAAATAAAATGGTGCATAAAGTCTTATTTTGCAAAGTGAGGAGGGCAGTCAACTATTCCAGTTCACAGGCTGCAAAGAAATAAGAAGCAATAAGAGTAATAACACTAGCCTTCAGCTGATGTTTCATGGACGTGAAGGATGATTTGAAAAGTCAAGGACAAAATGAAGGAGGGTTATGTTAACAATGAATAGGCTGCTTATCCAAGTTACACCATTAAAAGAGGCTATCAATGGCTTACGCCACTCTCAAATAAAGTTAATGGGCATAAGATTGTTTGGCATAGCTGGAATGTGCCCAAGCATTCAGTTGTTCATTGGCTCATGATTCACGAAAGTTTGAATACAAAAGCAAAGCTCAGGCAAATTGGATATTGTACTGATGATGCTTGCTGCTTGTGTGGGACTGAGAGTGAGACTGTTCAACATCTGCCAAATCATTGCAAGTACAGTATAATAATTAGACAGAATATTGAGGACTGGATTGGAAAAAAATTCCCAATGATGAATGATCATGTTCCTATGCTTAATGTGCAAACCTAACTTCTGCTGATGGCGCATACTTCCTACTTGTACTCTATTTGGGGAATCCGCAACAGGGCATGGAAGGAGCGTTACTTGAGAATGCCAGGAAAATAAATTGAAGAGTTGAGGCATGGAATAAAGCATTTTCACAATCAAATAGAAGTGCACAGTCACAAGTTCAAATCTTCGATAAACAGAACTTAATCATTTAAAGTACATCTGAAAATAAGAATAGTTGTTGGTAGAAGTCTGGTTTTTGAGTCACTAAATGAAAAAGCTAAATTCTGAACAAGTACCTGCACTGCAAAAGCTAAATATCTGCCACGAAGGATCAGATCCACAATAGGCTCATTCGCGCTGCAACAAATCCAAATATAAATATATCAAAATGTTAAACAAGTAACTATTATAACATCATAATTCCTTGAAGATCGCGAGTTTGTCGCAATGAAAACAATTAGATTACTATATTCAATTTATATAGTCTTTAAATATCAAAATTAATGTTAACTTGAATACTATATTCATTAAAGCTACACATTATATATAAATATTCTAACACTATGAGAAACCCATGCGTTTAGAATTGAAGTAAAGCTATACAACGTAATTTTAAAGTCACTTGGCGGTTTACTAATCTGCTTCTATATCCTAAAATGATTCAAAATTCCTACATGGTCAAGTTATGATTGAAAATTGGTGACCTACTTATTTCATATACATATTAGCAATTAAATCTTCATGAGTGAAGGTGCATATTACAGTTTGATGTCATGAAAAAAATTTAAGGCTATGTGACTTTATACTTTTTTTTAGTCCAAAACACTTGACAGTTGACACTACCGAAACTGTCATATTTTGTGGAAGGGCTCTGTTCGAAAATTAATATCTCGATGTCTACTTGTTGCCTGCCCATTATATCTATATTAATATAAAGCTTAGGGTATTATCTAAACAATGGCGTTTGGATCATCATTATATCATGTTAATAGCTCAAGTAATAGCTGCTGAAAATAGTCGTTGTAGGAGAATGACTTTACTCAATGCCCTATATCATGATAGTATAATAGAACTCCTGAGAAGTGCATGGTAAACAATCAAGCTAAAGAAACAAAAATGAAGAAAAGAATGCACACCAACTTGTGGTACTCACATTTTTTTCTAATCTTGACATTTAGCACTGAGTACTATTGGAAACACATCTTCCATTTATATATGCAGCACAAGCTAAAAATCAATTTTATCCAGAGAACCAAACAACAACATCCTAATAAAAATCATGCACAAATCAGGCCTTACTCTTTGCTTACCAAGCAACAATACCCTAACAAAAGATTTGTCCCCATCTTTCGCTCTATTATGAATCGTATAACAGGAAAACACATTAGAGTTTACAATCATAAACTCGCACTTTTCACAAATAGAACAACTATCCGGTAATTCAAATCACCAAGCCATGTAACTCGACTGTACAAAGATTTAGCATATCAAATATATGGAGAAAGGCATATTGTAACAGACAAATTAAAAAGTTGAATCGAATAACTGATAAAATCAGGGTTCACCCCAAATCAAATTAAACAAGCGGTTCATCACTAATAAAAACCCAAATTCATCCAAGTTAGGGGTTCACTTTCCCCTAAAAGTCAACAATTTGAACAGATCGCAATCAAATAGTTAAGAACAAAATAACATGAATGATAATAAATCAAATTAGTAACAAAATCAACAAGGGAATTGAAGAAAGGGTTGGGAAGAAGGAAACCTTTCGAAAATAGGGAGGAGAGACGCCAAAGAAGATCATTACATCGATGGTCGACGCTGATGGAGAAATGAACATCGTGGTGGTTGTCGCCTGTGAGGAATAGTGGTAATCGAGAGACTTAGGGTTGAGACTTGAGAGTGTGACAGTGATAAAGCTTTGAGGAATTACGGATAGAAGGTGAGCAATGTGGGTGGGTTGTGTTAAAACGTAATTTTGGGTGAACAAAATGTCATCGATTTTAATTAAACTCGCTAAAAATAATTTGTTCTCGTAGTTTTAAAATCGTCTAACTATATTTAATATTAGTTTTAAAATAAGACGGTCATAAAGCCTTATAATGACGGTTATTAAATAAAATTGTCATATCACTTTTTACGTCGGTTGTAAATTGAACTACCACAAAAGCTCTATAGTGGGGGTTTTAAATAAAAACCATCACAAATAGTTTTTTACTCGCATTGGTTCTTAATTAAAACCGTCACCAAAAGTTTCATTACTACTTTTGTGTAGGTTTCTATTAGAACAGCCGTCATAACACTGTAGCAATAGGGATTTTTTCTACTAGTGTGGCTACAGTGAATAAAAGGAATCGTAGCCTTTTATTTCCGCCTAATCGACTTTCTCTACTAGTGTAAAAATGTATAACTATATTTAATGAATTAAAGCAACAATTACATAAAAATGTTGCATTTGTGACTGTAGCATGCAGCACTTATATAAAAATGTTGCATAAATGGCTATAGAGTGCAACAATTAAATAAAAATGTTGCATTATATTTGTATTTGCAACAGTATTAGGCAAAGTGTTGCATTCTTCAAACCTCTCTTCAAAATTGCAACACAATTACAAAGTGTTGCACACAAAATGTTGCAATAGACCAATTTTGTAGTAGTGAAAGTTTCCTACTTGGATAACGGATAGGACGTGCCTTCCTCGACTAATATTTTGAAGTGTTTTGAGACTTTATAATGTTTATATAAAACAAAGATGATGTTTAGTTACTATTTTGAAAGTTGTAAACATTATATTAATTCTGAAGTTTTTAATTTTATTTTGCAAATTTGGTAATCATGTTGTTTATTCTACCGTTTTGTTGGTTTAATTTTTCAATAATTAATTTTTTAATAATTAATTTCAATAAAAGCCCGCAAGCCCGTCGGTTGGCCCGCTAAGGTATATTGGACGGGTACGGGCAGTTATAGTAGGCCCGCCATAGCGGACACAGGCACTAAAAAAGGCCCGTTGGACACTTTTTGATAGGTTAGGCCCGGCCCATGTCCAGCCCAAGCCCGCAAATGGCCAGCTCTAGTTGCGTACCACCACAAAATCCGAGCCACCCCTAATACTCGTTCCTCTACTACTGCTGGTCTCTTCCCTCTGCCTACCTCTTCCGCTGCCAATCAATCCTCCACACCTACGGCCAATACCTTCAAAGGCAAGTGCCAGTGGTGTCACACCACTGGTCACT
Source organism: Silene conica (assembly GCA_029255685.2). Lineage (NCBI taxonomy): Eukaryota > Viridiplantae > Streptophyta > Magnoliopsida > Caryophyllales > Caryophyllaceae > Silene > Silene conica. Next base: position 70,411,165 of record CM055317.2, read on the forward strand.
ACCTTGCCCTCTGCCCTACGTTCAAGAGCCTTCATCCCCACATCACTGTTCCCTCCCGTACTCAATCCAACAACCAATTCCAACCTCGTGCCAATACCGTGGTTGTTACCCCATCCTCTCCCTCCAATTGGGTCATTGACAGTGGAGCCACTCACCATATCACACATGATCTCAACAATCTTGCCCTTCATGCCCCATATGACGGGAATGACGATCTCTTGATAGGCGATGGTTCCTCTATTCAAATAAAAAATATCGGTTCTTTTTCTATCCCTTTTTCCTCTGTCAAATTCACAAAAGTCCTTCATGTCCCTTCTATTTCTAAAAATATTCCGTCTATTTCTCAATTTTGTGTTGACAACAATGCTATTGCTTATTTTTCATCTTTTACTTGTACCTTGCAGGACCAACTAACGGGACGAGTGATCTTGCGAGGCCATCTTAAAGACGGACTGTACGAATGGTGCCATGCGTCCTCTTCTTCAGCCCATCTAACTCGTGCCTCCCCTACTTCTTTATGGCATCACCGGTTTGGCCATCCTGCCGCTACCATTATTGAGTCTATTAGTAAACTAGCTTCCCTTTCCTTTAAGAACGATTTTTCGAATAATTGTAATGCGTGTGCTATTAATAAAAGTCATAAACTCGTATTCTCGCAATCTACACTTCACTCAAATCACCCTCATGAATTACTGTTTTCTGATGTGTGGACCTCTCCTCTTCATTCGATTGACGGCTACAAATATTATGTGGTTTTTTTCGATCATTATACTCGTTATACTTGGCTTTATCCGCTTAAGAAAAAGTCCGGTACCTTCTTTGTTTTCGTTCGTTTTCGTGCTCTTGTTGAAATTTTTTTTGCTAGACATATCATAAAGGTTTTCTCGGATAATGGTGGTGAGTATCTGAAACTTACACCTGCCCTTCACACTGACGGCATCACCCATCTGACCTCTCCCCCTCATACCCCCGAACACAATGGTATAGCTGAAAGGCGTCATCGTCACATTGTTGAAACGAGTTTGTCTCTTCTCACACACGCCTCCCTCCCTTCCTCTTACTGGTCCTTTGCTTTTGTCACAGATGTCTAATTAATCAATCGTATGCCCACTCCCGTAATTGATAACGTCTCCCATTATGCTAAATTGTTTAATGCCTCTCCTAATTACACAAAGTTGCGTAGTTTTGGTTGTTTATGTTATCCGTGGTTGCGCCCTTATACTACGCATAAACTGGACCCTAAGTCTATCCCGTGTATTTTTGTTGGGTACTCCGCTACTCAGAGTGCCTTTCATTGCTTGGATCTGATTACAAACCGTCTTTACACTTCGCGTCACGTGCAATTTGTTGAGACCACATTCCCCTTCCCCGACCTCGCTCTGTCCTAATTCTCCTATTACTGTACCTTGTACACCCGTCCACTGGTGTCCTCTGAATGTCCCTGTTCTGCCTGACCCCTCCCCCCCAGCCAGGTCAAACCCCTTCCCCAGATACTCCTCCTGTGACTCTCTCCCAGTCCCCCCACCACCCCGCGCAGTCCGACCTCTACTACTGCTGTCTCTGCTGACCAGTCTGTGTCCCCCTCCCAGACTCTCTCGTCTGACTATACTCCCTCTCCCACATTGTTTACATCCTCGTCCCTTTCCCCTGCCACTCCCCCTGATCAGTCCAATACCGTGGCTCCCCCCCCGACCGTGCCACCACTCGATTAATGAACAACATACGGGTTCTTAACCCAAAATATGTTAAGCTTGTTCACTTAGCTAATCCTTCTCTTCCCCCTGTCACTCTTAAGATTGCTTTAGCTGACCCCCAATGGCAGACTGCCATGACCGCGGAGCACAATGCTCTCCTTGCTAATAATACTTGGACTCTTGTTCCCCCTCACTCCTCTCAAAATGTCGTAGGGTGTCGTTGGGTTTTCCGCATTAAATACAAACCCGACAACACTATTGACAAATACAAGGCTCGACTCGTGGCTAAGGGATTCCATCAACGCCCCGGCATTTACTACTCCGAAACCTTTAGTCCGTTGTTAAACCTGTCACAGTCCGTCTCATTCTCTCGCTTGCACTCATCTGTGGTTGGTCCCTCAAGCAACTTGACATTAATAACGCTTTTCTCCAAGGTACGCTCTCTGACACAGTTTTTATGTCTCAACCTCCCGGTTTTGTTAATCCTTCTTTTCCCGACCATGTTTGCAAACTCTCTAAAGCCATTTATGGTCTCAAGCAGGCTCCTCGTGCCTGGTATACCGAACTTAAAACTTACTTACTCTCCTTTGGATTTACTCAATTTCTCTCAGATCCCTCTCTTTTTCTATATAACAATAAATCGTCTATCATTTACCTTCTTGTCTATGTTGATGATATTATTGTTACAGGTCCTCCCTCGACCCACCTTGATCACCTTTTTAACTCCTTCTCTAACCGTTTTTCTCTCAAGGATTTAGGATTCCCGTCATACTTTCTCGGCATTGAAGTTGCTGCTATTGTCTCTGGCCTTCGTCTTACCCAATCCAAATACATACACGATATCCGCACCCGTACCAACATGTTAGACTCTAAACCAACAACTACTCCCATGAGTCCCTACCCACCACTCACCCTCACGACTGGTCACTCGATTTCCAATCCCTCCGATTACCGTGCTATAGTTGGTAGTCTTCAATACCTATCTCTAACTTGCCCCGACATCGCTTTGGCTGTTAAAAAACTTGCCCGATTTTTGCAGGATCCTCAAGAATCTCACTGGCTAGCCTTGAAACGACTCCTTCGTTATCTCAAAGGCTCGCTTAATGCCGGCATTCATCTTCACCGTGACACGCCACTCTCTTTACATTCTTTTTGTGATGCAAATTGGGTCGGTGATAAAGATGACTACATCTCCACCACGGGTTTTCTTGTCGACCTCAGCAGAAATCCGATCTCCTGGTCCTCTCGCAAACAACGAGCTTTAGCTCTATCTTCAACTGAGGCCGAATTTCGTGCCATAGCAGCTGCGACAACCGAAGTCTTGTGGCTTCGTTCCTTACTTGCTGAATTAAATTTTCAAGTTACCACACCCCCGGTGATTTACTATGACAACCTGGGTGCCACTCATTATTCAGCCAATCCCGTATTTCATTCTAGAATGAAACATGTCGCTCTCGCCTTCCACTTTGTTCGTGAACAAGTCAACAACGGCCTACTTCGGGTTCAACATATTTCCGCTAACGATCAGTTTGCAGACGCCCTCACAAAGCCTCTTGCTCGTCCTTCCCTCTATCCTATTTTGCACAAGATTGGTCTTACTTATGGAACGTCCATCTTGCGGGAGCATATTAGAGATAATAATAATAATAATACGTAATCTTTGATTACGATATTATTTCGATATCTTTTAGTATAACAATTGTATCATATCTTTTGTAATTTAGTATACAATAGTTTGTTAATATTTTAGGGGGGTTGCGAAAGGTCGTCGGCGTTTTGCGAAAAATCGTCGGCGTTTTCTATAAAAAAGACATAGCATGCCCTTTTCTCTTTATCTCTCTACCTTCTTTTCTCTGAAACTCTCTCAACAAAAACAACATAAAATCAAAAAAACGGTTTCAACATCGATCAACAACATCAAACAACGACAACGATTCAATGTCAAACGACGACAACGATTCATCGGTAAGTAATTAAAATCTTAATTTTTTTTTTCAATTAATTTTTGTTGAATTAATGTTTTAGCCCTTTAGTATAAATTAGGTTGAATTAGACGTAGAAGCCATAGAATTAGACTACGTAAAATCAATCGTATTTTTGCAATGGACTTGAAAAATGACCATCCTCGCGTGGAAAGGACGGCCAAACCACACGTCCAAGCATGGTCTGGACGTGAATAGTGCACGTCCAAACCATGCATGGACGTGTACTATTCACGTCCAGGTGAAGAGTCTATTGACCTAGATATACTCAAGAAGGGGGGGGGGGGGGGTTGAATTGAGTATGCCAACTTTTTCGTTTCTTCTTCGATGATGATTGTCGAGATAAAGTAATAGCAAGTAACGAGTAAGAGCAATAAAATAAAGGAGACACGATCTTTTGAAGTGGTTCAGTTTCACAAATCGAAACCTACGTCCACTATTCTCGATTAATAAAATTAGTACCTTCTCCGGATTACAATTTTATCAACCCACTCGTATGACTTTGATGTTAGTCACAACTCAATCTAGATACCGTTAAATATCTAGCTACGACAAGTACCGTGAAATACTTGTTTACAATGAGTACCGCTAAATACTCGAATCTATCTTAAGTAAGTAAGATAAACTTCTTAACAACTTCTTATATAGATGATGGTTGAATGCTTGAAAATCTTCTTCTATGCTTGTAGTCTTGTATACGAAATTTGACAATGATTGCACGAATATCGAGACGCGTGAGAGACTACGTCCGTTTGTTCTTTCTCGGTTTGCGTGAGGCGTGTAAAAACTTGTATGTTGGACGTGTGATGTAGTATGTATATATACTAATTTAGATCTAGGTTAGATCCTAGATAGTTTAGGAATATTACTTTATCTAGAATACTAATCCTAGGTAATATTCAAAACTTACTCTTATATGAATTAGAAAAGGACTCTAATAGAATAATATTATATTAAGACATAAGATAGTATTTCCATAATCTTATTTGAATTAGGAAATATCCTTATACCATAAAATATAGAATCCTACTTTGAATCGAATCTTAATTCTTGTCAATAATATAATGAATTATATTATTAATCAAATCCTAATTAATCTTTAAGTAGATTAAATAAACAATTCTATTTATTTAATTAACCACAAAGACAATATGAAACGTACTAGGAATCGTGTAGGAATTAGAAAAACGAGAATCATATCCCTATACGCACGATTCCCAATGTTCGTCTTATAGACACGATTTTCAAGACATATTCTTGAAATACGTTTTTCTTAGGAATTTGATTTTGACAATTAATGGTTTAAAAAATAAAATCTTTAGTATTTTAGAATTAATATTTATCTCATAAGATAAATATTTTAATTCTTGTCAACTAAACAATATTTCTATTTTTAAAACCGTTTTATAAGATTACTAAATTAATAGATAATAACATACTAATAGCACGCGTAAATCTTCACACCTTGACTTATTTTACATAAGGCTCATTTCTTCATTAGTTATAAGAATGGCTTATAACTTAAGTATTCTTGATATTGAATGAAACCTTTATCTTGTATTTGCTCAAAAGACTTGATACTTATTATGAGCTTGATCTTTCTTCGAATGAATTATACTTTGTTAAACTATCATCTTCGCTCTATAATTAACTGTACACTTTAAACACACGATTACGCGCATATGCACATAAAACATAATTATTTAAACTTGTCATTATTAAAACATAAAACAATATAATATAAATATAGGATATATTACTCAACAAATTCCCCCTTTTTAATGATGGCAAGTCTTAACTAGAATCGTGTCTAAGTGTAACGTAGTAACGTTCCCCCTCAACATAATATTGGTCTTTTATAATACGGATCAACTAGGGTTTCTATTTTTAGACTAAATCAATTACTAAAAAGAACTTTAAGAGACAAAACGTTACGACAAGGAGCAATCTTAGGCAAATTCGTAATCTAGGTCGCTTTCTTTTCCCCCTCTTGACATCATTGAAAAGACGGAAACAAAGACATAAAACGACTAGAATGATATAATACGAAACAAACCTAAGCATGCAATTCTAAAGAAATACACAAACGTAATTAAACATGACAACACGATATACGAACGGAAACATAACACACAACCAAGTACTAGAATGCCAAAATGGGCCGAATCAGAACATAAGCCTCGTGGGCTAAAGTTAGGCAGAGTTTGTCTAAGGGGCCAAAAGTAATAAAAGTGCAAAGGTATTAATACAAGCCAACTGGGCCGAATTAGGGTAGAAAGAAAATTGGGCCAAGTAAAAAAAAACAAGGCTAATATGAGATGATTTAGGAAAAGTAATGGGGCTATGAAAATCACCATCCATCAACACAACCCACGGCCAACGTTCCTTTCCTGCAAAACGAAGCAAGCCAAAATACCAATACGACTAATATTCAATGAGGATGACGAACAATGTTAGGATTAACATATCCAGGACGAGAGCGAAACTCCAAGGTATCCAAACGATCAAGGCAACTAGCAACATTACGCCCTTGACCATCGATGGCGCGCTCAAAGTTCAAGACTTTGAGGGATAAAGCCTTAATGGCGGACAAGCACTGAGTACCATCCTCCCGAAGCATCACCGTATCACGAACAAGAGCTCCTCCCTGAGTTGTAAGAAACTGATGACGGGTACTTACTGCAATTATCTCCTCCTTCACAAATTTGAGCTCGCGGGTAAGATTAGTAAGGGTGTCATTAATTTTTTTCATCCAGTCCCGAATATCACCATTCGGTATCCCCGACCCTGAATCCTTCTCGGACTTCGTGTCCTTTAGTCCGGCCACAACCGAGCACAACTTATCCACCTTTCCCTCGAGAACACCAAGATTTCCCATTCCCTTAACCTCCTCACTTTCTCTACCAAAGAACAGAGTCCCATCTTTCCCGAAAATACCCATTAATTTCATTAAACGATCATTCATCCTATCTTTGGGACTCACACCATAGCTCCCTATGTCTATAACGCCGGCATCAAATAACAATGCCGATACCCACATGCCATAGGGTATGTCAAGAGTGGAGCTAAAGTGTTCCTTAACCAAGATTTTAGAAATCTGTCCAATTTTTGCAAAGAACAAGGGTGCGAGATTGATTTTAACCCCGGTTAACCAATTAAACAATATAACCGCTTCACAACAACTGAGTTTGCCACGACCGCCCCGTCGTGGCAAAACCGAATTCCAGAGAAAGTTAACAAAGAATTTTAACATGGGATTAAACGAATTTGTGAGCAAAGGGCTGACTTCAGTAGCTTCATTATCAAAATACTTTTTGATTGTCATTTTTTCATCCTTAGTAACATTCGACCATTCCTTACTAGGATCAAGACTTATTCCTTCGTTCTTTAGCTTAAAGACTCTACACATGTCGTCCACAGTAATTGTAATTTCCCTTCCATTAACAATAGCCACAACCCCATCATCAATTAATTTGACCGAAGCATAAAACTGAACTAACTCAATGGGAAAGATCAGACCCGAAAAATTACTTATATAAACCCAGTCTTGAAATAAAAGAAAATTTTTAAAGAACTTGAGGGCAGAGACTCCGTCTACCCAAGAAGTCGGGTAAAAACGACCCGCATGTACTGAATATGGTAAAAGACGGTCTATGAGCATACCTTCCTTTTTCGTCATTCTTACTTTCTCAAGCCCTTCTCTAGTTGATTCTTCAGAAATGTCTTGAAACAGAGGACGAGGATCTGGAGCACAAGAATCGTCTTTCATAACATTTTTCCCTTTGTCTAACTTGCGACGTTTGCTATTTTCGGTTTTAGGAACTTCAACCATGAGTGGTTCAGGTGATGGCGGTGGCGAAGGCGTCGGAGTGGGTGAGGGTGGTTTATGTCGTGAGGACCGACGGGCAGAAATGGGAGGCATTTTTGTTTGATGAGATGAGAGTTATAGGTGAGTTTGTGAAAGGATTTTTGATTTTAACAAAGTTTATGAGAGAAAGTTATGGGTGAGGAGTTGATGTGAGGGTGAAGTTAGAGTGAAGAGGTAGAAGACGGTTATGGAGGGGAGGTAGAGTGTAATAAAGGGTAAGGTAAGTTTTGAGGGATAGGGGGAGGTTACACGTGGGGTAGGTAAATTAGGTGGGGTAAGTTTTAAGTGGGTTGGTACGTATTTATTTTGTTACGATTTTCTTGTTACGTGAATTTGGTAAGTACAAATTTATTTAACGTTACGTATTTGAGATACGTAACTATATATATATATATAAAATAATATTTTTAGGTATAAATATGTTAATATTTGAATATTATTGTTTTGATCTTGAGAATTTGGTTGTGTACGTTCGTATAACACGTAGCATGAAATAATCAAGATTGAGCATTTAATGAAGAATGACACACATAGGCATGCAGCGGAATATACGGACACAGTCATATAATTCTGTCTTTTTCATAGTCAATCATTGGGTTATTTTCAGCTCTTAAGATCGATTAGGTGCCACCGATTAAACCAATTTCCAATCGTAAAGTCTCAAATCGTTCTCTAGCCAAAGGTTTAGTAAAAATATCCGCCCATTGTTTTTCCGTACTACAAAATTCCAATTTAATATTTTTCTTTTCCACATGGTCACGTAAGAAGTGATGTCTAATCTCTATGTGTTTTGTTCTTGAGTGCTGAGCCGGGTTTTTAGATATTATAATAGCACTCGTATTATCACATAATATAGGTACACATCCCACGTCAATACCATAATCAAGTAACTGCTGTTTTAACCATAGTAGCTGGGAACATACCAGTGCGGCTGCAATATATTCTGCTTCTGCGGTTGACAAGGCGACTGAATTTTGTTTCTTGGATGCCCAAGATATAATACATGGTCCAACGAAAGTCGCAAGTCCAGAAGTACTTTTCCTGTCTAAAGAACAGCCTGCATAATCCGCATCTGAATATCCTAATAAGTTAAAATTACAATCCATAGGATACCATAGATATAATTTTGATGTTCCAATTAGGTATCTTAGAATTCTCTTAACCGCAATCATATGTGATTCTTTTGGTGCAGATTGGAATCGAGCACAGACGCAGACACTAAACATTATGTCTGGACGACTTGCAGTAAGATAAAGAAGTGAGCCAATCATACCTCTATAAGTAGTTTCATCTACTGACTTACCGTCCTCGTCTTTGGTGAGTTTCTTATCTGTTACCATTGGAGTAGGCATAGGATGAGAGGATTCCATTCCGAATTTCTTTATTAATTCTCTGACGTACTTTTGTTGATGAACTTTGATACCCTCGTTCGTCTGTTGAATTTGAAGACCAAGGAAGAATTTTAATTCTCCCATCATACTCATCTCGAACTCGGATGTCATTAACTCTGAGAAGTATTGGCACAACTTTTTGTTGGTTGAGCCAAATATAATATCGTCAACGTAGATCTGTACAACTAGTAGATCGGAATTTTCATTTTTCAGAAATAATGTCTTATCTACTGATCCTCTCTTGAATCCGCTTTCCAATAGAAATTTTGATAGTCTGTCGTACCATGCTCGAGGGGCCTGTTTTAGCCCATATAGAGCTTTATCTAATCTGTATATATGGTCCTTGAGTTTGCTGTCAGGAAATCCAGGAGGTTGTTCAACATAGACTTCCTCCTGAAGATATCCGTTAAGGAATGCAGTCTTAACATCCATTTGAAATAATTTCATTCCTTTATGTGCAGCAAAAGCTATGAGCAAGCGAATTGCTTCAAGACGAGCAACAGGAGCAAAAGTTTCGTCATAATCGATCCCTTCCTGTTGGTTGTATCCTTGAACGACCAATCTTGCTTTATTACGTACGATGACTCCAGAGTCATCTAATTTATTTCTGAATACCCATCTTGTTCCAATTACTGATCTATCTTTTGGACGAGGAACAAGATGTCATACTTTATTTCTTTCGAATTGTTGTAGTTCTTCTTGCATGGCGACTATCCAGTCAGGTTCTGCAAGTGCTTCTTTTATATTTGTAGGTTCAATTGTGGAGAGAAAGGAGTAGAAGGAACAGAAGTTGTTTAAGCTTCTTCGAGTTTGAACTCCTTCTGTGAGGCTTCCTATGATATTATCCAGAGGGTGAGAGCCTTTATATCTCCAGTTTCTTGATTGATTGTTTTCATTGCTACTGCTTGACTCGGGATTTTGACTTGTTCCCCCTGAATCCAAACCAGGGTTTGTAGGAGAGTCAGGTATAACTATGCTCTCTTCCCTTTGGTTTTGATTCAAAGTTGTAGCTTCATTAGCTATAACTCTGGGTTCTAAGTCATTGGTTTGAGAGTTATCTACAGTATCATCAACTGTAGTTTCATCTCTTGCACCATTTCCTTCCAAGTCAAGTTCATCATTGTTTCCTTGAATTTCGCCTTCATCGTTATTTTCTATTTCAGGAGGATCTTCCCTTGACAACCTAAAGTCAGGTTCGTCTAGGTTTTCCTCTTCGTCCTGTAAAGGCTTGTCGAAGGCATTATTTTCATCAAAGATAACATGTATGCTCTCTTCTATGCATAAAGTACGTTTGTTAAAAACTTTATAGGCTTTACTATGATCAGAATATCCTATGAAAACAGCCTCATCACTTCTAGGGTCAAATTTGCTTAAACGATTTTTACCATTGTTATGAACAAAGCATTTACTCCCAAAACATCTTAGATGAGATATATTAGGTTTACGACCACGAAGAAGTTCATAAGGAGTCTTTTTAAGGATAGGTCTAATCATGGCACGGTTGTGAATATAGCAAGCTGTACTAATAGCCTCAGCCCAAAAGTTTCTAGGTAGGCCACTACAAAGAAGCATTGTTCTAGCCATGTCTTCTAGGGTTCTGTTCATGCGTTCTACTACTCCGTTTTGTTGTGGTGTTCTAGGTGCAGAGAAGTTATGTCCAACACCGTTGGATTTACAGAATTCTATAAAAGCATGGTTGTCAAACTCAGTTCCATGGTCAGTTCGAATAGTTACTAGATTAGTTTTTAATTTGTTTTGAACAAGTTTCATAAGACTAACAAATTCATCAAATGTTTCGTCTTTAGAGTGAAGAAAGATAGGCCAAACAAATCTAGAATAATCATCAACTAGAACGAAAACATACCTGGAACCGCCTCTGCTTCTTACCTTCATAGGGCCACAGAGATCCATATGTACTAGATCAAGAGCTTGGTTAGTACTTACTATTCTTTTTGGTTTGAAGGATGATCTGACGTGTTTACATCGTGCACATGTGTCGCACATCTTTTCTTGGTCAAATCTAATCTTGGGAAGACCTTCGACCAAGTCCCATCTCTTCAATTTGCTAAGAATAGGAGAACTAATATGCCCAAATCTCTTATGCCAGAGACATGGATCATCTAATGTAACTTTCATACATGAGAGAGTGTCAGTAGGCACAACGTTTAAATCAATCATATAAACATTTTTCTTTCTATGTCCTTCAAGAATAACTTTACTTGTACCTTCCATAATTATACGACAAATATTTGCATGAAAAACAACTTTGTTTCCTTTGTCGCATAATTGGGATATACTAATTAAGTTATGTTTAAGACCATTTACCAGATATACATCGCTAATAGAGTGAGAGGCTGAGACGCCTATCTTACCGACACCTATTACCTTTCCCTTTTTGTTGTCACCGAAGGTAACTTTTCCTCCGTCGAATGGTTCTAAGGTAGTGAATAGGTTGGCGTCACCTGTCATGTGTCGGGAGCATCCACTGTCGAGGTACCATAGATTATTCTCTTTAGCGATTATCTGCACAAAGTAGTTTAAAGACAGGACTTAGGTACCCAAGCAAACTTGGGTCCTTTTGAGTTAGTGATAATGAAAATATCTTCCTTTTTGACCCAGACTTGTCTCACTATAGGTCTCTTGTGACTGTGGTAGTTAGGCTTTGTTGGTCTAGTGTGAGTCTTTGGATTTTGTTTATTGTAGGTTGTAGGTTTATGAGTTTGAGTGGTTCTATTTTTCTTTTCTGCGTAATTAAAGGACATGTCATAGAACCATCTATGGTCATTATTTCTTTCCTCAACCTCTTCATTACCTTCCTCACTGTCAATGATAGACATGAAATCATTTGGTATACCTAGAGATTTAACAAATTTGACTCCAGTCTTGAAGTCGAGTGCGTGTTTTACACAGTTTTCTCGTAAATGTCCATTATGACCACAATAAGTACAAATCAAGTATTCAGGTAAGTCCACATACTTTCTTTTTCTAAAGTCACGTTCATCAGGTTTTTGTTGACATTTAGAATGGTCTCTCCTACCATAGCACTCATGACCTAGACCCATCTTCATGTTGTTATCAGATTGTTTAGTTAGGAAGTTTAGTACGTTAGTACTTCCTTCCCATTTTTTGTGAACCTTTCGAGCATGAAGAAGAAGGTCTTTTAAGGAATCTATTTCTTTTATGCAGGAGGAATGGTCAACATTGTTATGATCTTTTAAGTCTTGAATGTCTTTATTAAAGTTGAACACGATTTGTGCATGTTCCTTTTTAACTTTGGATAAGTTGAATTCTAGATCCATGATTTTTTGCTCGAGGATTTCAACTTCTTCTAGATGAGTTTCATCTACAACAACTGGTGTAGATTTACTCTTTAGAAGTTCATTAGACCTTTTTAGATCTGAGGTTATAGCTTCATTGGCTATAATCTTAGATTCAAGCTCTTTAATGTTGAGTTTTAATTTTGAGATTACAGCTTCATTGGCTGTAACTTTAGACTCAAGAATTTTCTTCTCAGACATTACTGTTTCCAATTTAACATTTGTATCAATGTTAACCTTGGATTTCAGTTTCTTAGCTTTGGCCTTTAGGAGTTGATTTTCCTCAGCAATATCAAGAATCTGTTCTTTCAGCTCGTTTAATTCAAGACTTTGTTCGTGACATTGATCTAGGGTTTGTTCGAAATAATTAATTAAAGCAGACTTAGATAAATTTTTGACTTGACTCTTAAGCTGTAAAAAATTTACCTCTTGGTCTTCATCCTCTGAATCAGATTCTCCGTAGAGGCAAAATTGTGATGAGTCATGATCGTCGGAGATTAGATCCAAACTTATGTTGCTTAGGCACAGGTTAGCAACTTCCTCTTCTTCTGAGTCACTGTCATCGTCAGAATCCAATTCTCCCCCAGCAAGATGCGAGCATAACCTTTTTTAATTCAGTTTTGGTTTTATCTCGTTTGGATTTGTCTTTTATTTTGTCCCAGCTGGGACAATCCTTGATCATATGTCCTTGATCACCACATTTAAAGCATCCTCGTTTGAAGAAGGTTTGCTTAGAATCACTCTTTTTCTTGTCGTTTGTTTTATTGTTGGGCTTGGTAAATCTTCCTTTGAAGACAGCCTTTTTAAAACGTCTTGCGAAGAGAACTGTTTCATCTTCCAGTTCAGGTTCGCATTCTCCACTTGTAGAGGCTTGTAGTGCAACGTTTTTATTTGTAGAATTATCATTGTCATCTCTATTTAGCATGATCTCATGAGCCATTAGAGATCCAATGAGTTCTTGATAAGTTAAGGTCGTGAGATCACGAGCTTCTTCAATTGCAGTGACTTTTGGTTGCCATTTTTTGGTTAGGCTTCTAAGGACTTTTCTGACTATGTCCTCAGAATCATACTTCCTACCAAGGTTCCGTAGTTCATTAAGTATGCAAGAAAATCGCGCGGACATGCTATCAATCGATTCATTCTTTTCCATAGTGAAAAGTTCATATCGTTGAATGAGCAAGTCTATGCGATGTTTTTTGACTACGGAAGTACCTTCGTAGGCAAGTTCTAGGCCATCCCATATTTCTTTAGCTGAGTTACAAGAAGAGAAGCGATCAAATTCAGAAGTAATCATACCGTTTTGGAGTAGACTCATGGCTTTTGAATTTTTCTCAGCAATCTTGTAATCAGCTTCCACATAGTCACTTTCTGGTTTCTCATATGTGGTTCCATTTGCAGATGCAACCAATATCTTCTTTGGTCCAGTTTGAATTATTTTCCAGCATTCCCAGTCACATCCTTTGACGTAGTGGGTCATCATGTTCTTCCACAAGCTATAGTTCTTTCCATCGAAGATAGGACACTTAAGGTGTTTTGAATCCATTGGAGATCAATAGAAGGATCAATCTCAAGCTGTAAGGCTTTCAAGAGCACGAGGCTCTGATACCAATTGAAGAGTCTATTGACCTAGATATACTCAAGAAGGGGGGGGTTGAATTGAGTATGCCAACTTTTTCGTTTCTTCTTCGATGATGATTGTCGAGATAAAGTAATAGCAAGTAACGAGTAAGAGCAATAAAATAAAGGAGACACGATCTTTTGAAGTGGTTCAGTTTCACAAATCGAAACCTACGTCCACTATTCTCGATTAATAAAATTAGTACCTTCTCCGGATTACAATTTTATCAACCCACTCGTATGACTTTGATGTTAGTCACAACTCAATCTAGATACCGTTAAATATCTAGCTACGACAAGTACCGTGAAATACTTGTTTACAATGAGTACCGCTAAATACTCGAATCTATCTTAAGTAAGTAAGATAAACTTCTTAACAACTTCTTATATAGATGATGGTTGAATGCTTGAAAATCTTCTTCTATGCTTGTAGTCTTGTATACGAAATTTGACAATGATTGCACGAATATCGAGACGCGTGCGAGACTACGTCCGTTTGTTCTTTCTCGGTTTGCGTGAGGCGTGTAAAAACTTGTATGTTGGACGTGTGATGTAGTATGTATATATACTAATTTAGATCTAGGTTAGATCCTAGATAGTTTAGGAATATTACTTTATCTAGAATACTAATCCTAGGTAATATTCAAAACTTACTCTTATATGAATTAGAAAAGGACTCTAATAGAATAATATTATATTAAGACATAAGATAGTATTTCCATAATCTTATTTGAATTAGGAAATATCCTTATACCATAAAATATAGAATCCTACTTTGAATCGAATCCTAATTCTTGTCAATAATATAATGAATTATATTATTAATCAAATCCTAATTAATCTTTAAGTAGATTAAATAAACAATTCTATTTATTTAATTAACCACAAAGACAATATGAAACGTACTAGGAATCGTGTAGGAATTAGAAAAACGAGAATCATATCCCTATACGCACGATTCCCAATGTTCGTCTTATAGACACGATTTTCAAGACATATTCTTGAAATACGTTTTTCTTAGGAATTTGATTTTGACAATTAATGGTTTAAAAAATAAAATCTTTAGTATTTTAGAATTAATATTTATCTCATAAGATAAATATTTTAATTCTTGTCAACTAAACAATATTTCTATTTTTAAAACCGTTTTATAAGATTACTAAATTAATAGATAATAACATACTAATAGCACGCGTAAATCTTCACACCTTGACTTATTTTACATAAGGCTCATTTCTTCATTAGTTATAAGAATGGCTTATAACTTAAGTATTCTTGATATTGAATGAAACCTTTATCTTGTATTTGCTCAAAAGACTTGATACTTATTATGAGCTTGATCTTTCTTCGAATGAATTATACTTTGTTAAACTATCATCTTCGCTCTATAATTAACTGTACACTTTAAACACACGATTACGCGCATATGCACATAAAACATAATTATTTAAACTTGTCATTATTAAAACATAAAACAATATAATATAAATATAGGATATATTACTCAACACCAGGCATGGTATGGACGTGCACTATTCACGTCCAGACCGTGCATGGACGTTAATCCTGGACGTCCATGCACGGTTAGGACGTGAATAGTGCACGTCCATACCATGCCTGGACGTGAATAGTACACGTCCATGCATGGTTTGGACGTGCACTATTCACGTCCAGACCATGCTTGGACGTTTGGTTTACAAGACCTTTACTTTCCGTTATTTTTACTCAGTTTTTAACAAAAATTAAGTGGTTTTTAATATTTTTTTAATATAATCCTTACCAATTTTGCGTATTAACAGGATTCGTTTGAGAAATTTGGTGGAAATGAGGTTGATTACAACCGATTATTTGAGACGGATATATCTTTTGAAAGTCGGGATGAGGCGTTTGACTGGGCTCAAAAAGAACGCTCTTCATAAAAGGACCCCGGAAAAACCCCAACCAAGTAGCACCCAAATTTATAGCGAGTCGAACAAGGTTCGGCGCGAGATGAGAGAAAGTAGGAATCCCGCTCAACAACTGTTGGCTGTAGCAGTTGCTGCCCAATATGTGGAGTGGCACGAATCAGACCCCGATACGAAAGAGTTGACTCATGTGTTTATGTGTCATCCGGAATCCGTCAAACTATTCCGTGCTTACCCATATGTCGCTCTTATCGACGTCACCTACTCGACCAATGTTTTGAAGATTGCACTTATTGAGATAGTTGGCGTTACACCGGTCGGATCCTCCTTCTTAATTGTCACCGTTCTCCTTCCGTCTGAAAACGATACATCTTATGGGTGGATGTTGCGGAGATTAGAGGAGCTGCTTCTGGGGGCGTCACCTATGCCTACTCTTGTCACTGACCGAGAGTTGGGCTTGATCCGGGCTATTGAGGACCTCTATCCGGACACTTCTCACATTTTGTGTCGTTGGCATGTGAACAAAGCCATTGAGACCAGAGTAAAAAATTCAAGAAAGATGATGATGTACAAAGACATGATATTGCATAGTAAGGAAACAGGTTGGTACCGGGTCATCAATGCAAGCACACAAAGTGAGTTTGGGAGAGCATGGGAAGCCTTTTCTGAAACTTGGGTAGATTTGTCTGCTTATGTGCAGAGAACACGGGCGCATTACAAGAAGAAGTTCGTTGTTTTCTATACGAACGAATACTTTCATCTCGGTAACACGGCCACTTCCCGGGTAGAGTCGTGTCATGCCCTCCTTAAAGCTTGGTTGAAGAGTCAAAACTTAAACCTCGACACTATGTGGACTCGTATTCACGGCATGCTTGAAGCTCAACACTCCAAGATTCGACATGAGTTACAGACGTCGTTGACCAACTCTGTAAGTGTTGGACCCTTTTTCTCCTTATTGCGAAATCATGTGTCTATCAAAGCCATTAGGTTACTGGAAGATGAGTTTAGGAGAGGGATTGAGTTGGGGAACGGGCTTGAAGAGAATTGTGGATGTGCGATACAGACTACACACGGGTTGCCTTGTGCCTGCATTATGATTCTGATGCAAAGAAACCGTAGGAGGCTCCACGTTCAGGATGTCCACTTGTTTTGGAGGACTTTGGTGTACGACAGTCCCGAATATAGGCCGAAGACCGATGATGATGAGTTTGATGCTCTTATAGAGCAGGCTAGAGGGGTCGATCCGGCGAAGAGACGGGTAATCATTGAGAAACTTCGAGATGGTCTCCACCCGGCAGATGAAGATATTCGTCCACCTGAGGTTCGAGAAAACCCTAAGGGGAGACCGAGGGGTTCCACTACTCGGAACAAGTCCGCTTTTGAGCATGCTGCCCGTAGATGTGCCAAGTTTTTTTCCAGCCCTTCGACGACAACTTCTGTCAGTACGATGTCTGATTTCGGAGATGGACCTGTTGGTGCACCATTGGAGGTCGGTTACACAACGGGACCTTTGTGTTCTTGGGCAAAAAAATATGCAGTCCCCCAAGTCTTATGGGCACACTTTGATGGTTGGGCTGATGTTGTTGCTGATGGTCATTGTGGTTATAGGGTGTTATCGCATGCCGCCCGGGGTCGAGAACAGGACCACTTGGTCATGAGAGCGTGGTGTCTTAGAGAGCTTCAGGGAAACGATGTGTACAAGACATTGTTTGATGAGTCTCCTCGCACGCCTCCGCTTTTGAGCAGATGGGATCATACCTTGAGGGCTATCGAGTTTACGGGTAGCGGGGGTTGCGGTGAACATCAATGGATGTCTTCCGAGTATTTGACTGTCTTTGCGACGTTGTTTAACTGGACTATCTGTTGTATCGGCCAGTACGTCAACAAAGGAGTCAGGAATTGGAATTGTTATACATTCTTACCGCTGAGGGCCACGGGTCACGAGTCGAGGCCGTACGGTGTCATGTGGATCGTACACTACCATGACCATTGGATGAGATTGCACTACAGTGGCCCACTGAGCGAAGCACCCATGCCACCGATCGATCTTTGTTGGGCGTGGGTAAGAGAAGATGCAGTTGCACATTATGCCGATTTGTACACGTCGAACATCGAACGATGGCATACTTTGATGGGAACAACACCAAGATCTCCTCGGCGCCGAAGACAGCCTCCCCCGGGTTGAGATTTATTTGTATTCTTTAGGTTGTGATATATTTGTATTATTTAGGTTGAGATTTATTTGTATTCTTTAGGTTGTAATATTTAAATGTAACTGTTGTGATTTCAAATTTCAAAATGTTACCGTTTTTCGAATGATTTTCATGTTCATTATAATCGCGATTTCATTGTGAAACAAATTACAAAGATAACAGTTATCAAATTAAAAACGTTCAAACAAACAAAGCGATTTCATTGTGAAACAAATTACAAAGATAACAGTTATCAAATTAAAAACGTTCAAACAAACAAAGCGATTTCATTGTTAACTAGTACATCCAATCCTTCAGACCTCATTGGCCCAAAACGAAAAATACGGAGGGATAACCCCGGTTATCTTTAAAAAAATCTTCTCAAACTCCCACCAACCACGCATCTCAGGAGAACCGCTAACGTCGGGGTGATTCTCTTCAAACATTCTAATGACGTCCATAATCTTGCAATACACATGCATTGCCTGTTGAGATAAGACCGGGGGTTCAAGACGTATCATGCTTCTCGCTTCAGCAAGGCGGCGAGTGTCAGGACGTCGAGGGTACGAACTAGCAGCTTCGTTAACTAACCGGACTGCGTCACGCCTCTTGATCCAGTAGTCGCGTTGATGTTCAAGAGACTCTTTCACCATCAGGTTTAGAGCTGCAGGGCTTGCGAGATCTGTCTCAGCTTCTGCAATCCGTTGTGAAAGCCAAGTTTCATCGTTCAACGGCATGTTTGCCATTCCTGAAAACAAAAAAATTAAAAGAATTAAAATTGAAAACATACGGTTAGAACGTAAACAAAAACCCTAAACCATAAACCCTAAACCCTAAACCCTAACCATAAACCCTAAACCCTAAACCCTAAACCCTAAACCCACCACCCAACTCCCACGTCCCTACCCATAACCACCACCCAACTCCCACGTCCCTACCCATACCCACCACCCCATCCCCACGTCCCTACCCATACCCACCACCCCATTCCCACGTCCCTGCCCATACCCACCACCCCATCCCCACGTCCCTACCCATACCCACCACTCCATTCCCGCGTCCCTACCCACCCAGGCCACCCCATTCCCACGTCCCTACCCTACCCAGCCACCCCTTCCCCACGTCCCTACCCTACCCAGCCACCCCTTCCCCACGTCCCTACCCTACCCAGCCGTGCCCCTCCCACGTCCCTACCCAGACCCACCGTGTCATGTTACGTCCAAACCTACGTGTTTTCGATTACTAGCCCATTCTAATCTTACAACAACAAAACCAACAATAACAACACTAACAACAACAACAAAAACAACAATACCAACAACAACAAGAACAACAACAAATTATGAATCAAATTTGAAAAAAATAACAAAACCATTAACAAATAACATTAAAACTAACAAATCTAATCTAATTAACATAAACAATGACAACAATAACTAATACAACCATAATTAAGACTAACAAATTAATTAAAAAAACAAAAAAAAATGCTTACGGTGGCCGTGGGTGGTGGGGGTGTGGTCTTGGTGCCGCGGGTGGTGGCCGTGCGGTGGTGGTGCGTGGTTGTGGGTGGGTGAGGGCTTTGGGTGAGTGTTTGAATTTAGAGAGGTTTTGTTGTTGAGGAAGGGTAGGTTTGGTAATTATTATGAATTACGTCGACGATTTTTCGCAAAACGTCGACGATCTAAGGTTTCCTTGAGTCTATCCCTTGTTGGCCTTGTATAAATATGCTAATGGTTATTGAATAATTAAGCTAAGTTTTATCATATTTCTACACATGCGACGAATAGAAATGTGACATTTTTTTTTATAAATAGTTATCACTTTTGATTAAATAGTGACAATTTTTTTGGTTAAAAAATGACCTATTTATTTAAAGTGGTCACTACTTACTAGAAATTGGTCACTCTTTACCAAAAAGTAGTAACATTTTGTAAAAAACACGTGATACGACTGTCGTACAAGAGAACTACTGAACATTACAAAGATATAATCCTCGAAGATTAATTACTTGCCATTTTACTTTACATTGATTTTAGAGGTAGACTAAAGATAATACGAACTTTTCATTAATTTCAAAGGGAGACTAAATCTCCCAGAAAAGGATAAAAACTTGCATTAATTTCAAAGGTAGACTAAATCTCCCCAAAAAGGATAAAAATTTGCATTAATTTCAAAAGTAGACTAAATCTCCCCAAAAATGATAAAAAACTTTGTATTAATTTCAAAACATGGGAGACTAAATTTGCCATAAAACACAAATTATCTTATTATTACGGTCACACGTACGACCAACAGAAAAATTACCATTTTTTGATAAAAAGTTAGCACTTTTGATTAAATAGTAACCACGTTTTTTTTGTTATAAAATGACCTATTTTTTCAAAGTGGTCATTATTAAAAGTGGATACTTTTTACCAAGTGATCATTATTAATCAAAAAGTAAATACTTTTTGTAAAAAATAGTCACATTTTGAAAAAAAAATACGAGATAAAACCGTAACACTAGATAACTACAAAATAATAAATACGGAGTAGAAAACATTGCATTAATTCAAAAGACAAAAGGTAGACTAAATTTCTAAATCTACCCAAAAATAATAAAACTTTTGCATTAATTTCATATTATATAGAGATTAAATGTACCCAAAGATAATAAAAACTTTGCATTAATTTTAGAAAACCTACTCAAAAAAACACTATATATAACTAATATGTAACAAGGATAATGTACTCACCCCTACACAACAACAAAATACAAAACATAAAATAATTAAGATTAATTACAATATGGAGATTAAGGGAAAGAATGCAACATCCTTAATCTTAGTAATTAACATGTTACTTGTTGTATTAGGGGCTCTAATTATGCAAGGTGTTGAAGGGCAACAAGGAATCATGTTATGTAACGTACCCGCCGAGAAGTTTATGATATGTGTCCCAGCTATACGGGGTTCGAACCCGCCACCTCCGACCAAAGATTGTTGTACTTTAATTAAGAGTTGTGATCAAAAGTGTTTATGTTCTTATGCTACTTCCCCTCTTTTGCCTCTATATGGCGTTGACCCTAAAGTTTACTTGTCCATTTTTGGCAAATGTGGTCTTCCGAATTGCTCTTAGATTATCTTTATCCCTGTTTTCGGCGATAATGAATTTGTGAAAGTTATACTGAGATTAATAAAATATATTTTTCAGATAAAATTAATAATATAGTAATGTTTTTAAGGTTATTTGATAACTTGTTATTTATTGTATTTATTTAATTGATCCAAATGAACCCTTATATCTCGTAATACGATATTATAACAATACTGTTATTATTATTATTATTAGGTTTTGGACCAATTCGATCTCAATTAAATCTAAACATAATTATAATGTACACATAACTTGCAAAGGTACACAAGTGCGTACATAATTAAATCAAGACTAAACCCTAATTAAAGTTATGCAAAAAATTGGGTTTCAAATAAAACGCTTGTGAAGTAAAAAAAGGAACATTTCACCTTAAAATAGAATTGTTGCTTATTGATAGAGAGAGGGAGACAAAGATGAGTGATACCATTTGATGAATATTATTGGAAAGGGGGAAGAAAGGGATTTAATAGATTTGAGAGGGAGATGATTTAAATTACACAAAGTATCATTTTTTATGGATATATTCGTTGCAAGCTTAAAACAGGTTAAAATACTATTCTTGTGACGTAGAGAAGATAAAAGAGAGTGTCTAGTGAATAACAAACTGTTTTGCCTTATACAAGTCTGTGACGGATTTACCGCACAAGGAAAACTTATTGATTAAAGTAAATATATAATACCGGTAAAGACAATATAGTTAAGGCAATATAGTTATAAATTATAAGTAATACAATTAAGTAACAAATTCAAATTTTGGACCAAATTTTTTTATTTTATTTTACCGAAATTAATTAATGAGAGCGAAATTTTGAGAAAAGTAACATGCATTATGGGAATAAGTTTCAAAAACATTAGATGAGGGAATAAATGTCAATAATAAATTATGTAAATTTTAAAAAATGAATTATATAATCATAAACTTAATAAGCAATTTTTTTAAAATACCTTCCTCAGGCTCAAATCAACCTTTAAAGTGAAACATAGCTTTAACATATAATAAATAAAACTTTAAAAAAAGCACAAATTAAAAATATAACCATCTTTTTTGTTAAAATATGATCTATTTTTTGGTTAAAAATTGTCACTTTTATTATAAAAATATTTGAGTGATCACTTCTAACATAAAATGGAACTTTTGTGACACTGTGCATTGATTTGAGAGATAGATTAAGGTCATATTCTTTTGTATTAAAATTGTTTTAATTGAACTGAATTAAACTGAATTAAGAATTAATTTGTGAAAAAACAAAGTGAACTGAACTGTGCTAATATAAATGTAGTTAAACTGAATTGAACTAAATGATGAAGCTAAAATGAACCAAGCGGAGCTGAAAAAGAGGTGAACAAGTGAAACAAATTGTAGTTAAGTAAAAAAAAAAATTGTCTAAATCTACCAAAAAAACTTTTTAATTTGAAAGGGAGACTAAATCTACCTAAAATAATAAAAACATTGCATTAATTTAAGGTAGACTAAATCTACCCAGGCCAAAAACAATAAAAACACACTAAAATATACACTATATATAAAATTAACCAGAAGTTAACAAGGATGTAGTCACCAACTTACCATTAAAAACAATAACCAAAAACACAATAACAAAATACTAGATACTAGAAACTAGAAACTAAGATTAAGTACAATATGGAGATTAAGGCAAAGAACACAACAAGCTTAATCTTAGTAATTAACACCTTAATTGTTGTAGGGGCTTTAATAATGAGGGGTGTTAATGGGCTGGAACCCACCATAATATGTAATGTACCAGCAGAAAAGTTTGAGATATGTTTCCCGGCTTTGAAGGGCTGGAACCCGCCACCTCCGAACAAAAATTGTTGTACTTTAATTAAGGGTTGTGATCAGAAGTGTTTGTGTTCTTATTCTACTTCTCCTTATTTGACTCAGGGCTTGTTTGGTTACTCATTAAAATTATGGGATGTTGAACTTCCTGGGAAGTGTAAAATTATGTTGTTGTTTGGTTGCCAATATCATGGGAAGTAGAACTTCCCACATGAATTTACTTCCTCCATTATGTGGGAAGTTACTCACCAAGTCCCCCCTTGGTCAATAGAACTTCCCGCATGAATTAACTTCCCATATGCGAACCAAACACTTTTTGCGAATTCACATGAATTGGAAATTCATGTGATCTTGAAGTTCCCGGGAACTTTAATTCCCCTATGTCAACCAAACAAGCCCTCAATATGGAATTAAACTTGAGCTTTTCTTAGCGATTTTTGGCAAATGTGGCCTTTCGGATTGTTCTTAGACTATCTTTATCCTCATCCTGGCGTTAAAATCAGCTGTAAATGTTAAGCTGATAATCTTATTAACGTTATTCTGAAATTAATAAAATAATTGTTTCTTACTTATTCCAATAAATGAATAATATAATTTTATATCATCAGTTGCTTAATAACTTGTTAACTCAATTATTTTGTTTGTGTTACGAGATGTGAATAGATCGATTATGCTTTTATGACCATATTAGTAGACGACATAATTTAAATTAGCAAAGAATTTTTTAAGGCTAATAACTTTGTATACGTCCTTGCTAAAATTGTCCTAAGATCAATAAAATAAATGTTTTCTTATATAATTAAATCAATAATAATATAATTTGTTGAGGTTGCTTAATAACTAGTTATTGAAATTATTTACATGTATCACAGACTCACGGGATGTGAATATATCGATCAACATTTTTATTATCAAAAAATGCACCCTTATATTTGCTAATATGATATTATCGTAATTGATACTTAAGCCAAACAACCAGATTGGTTAAAAAAATGAGTTTGAATCTTTTGTCCCACTTTTTTTGTGATAAATTTGTAAAGAAAAATATTGAATATAACTTATTAACTTATGACAAGTCGATAAAAAAAATAATCATAGAATGTGACAAATTGGTTAAAAAAAACCTATTACCTCATTTAATTTGTTATTCCTACAACTAAGAAGATAAAATAAATGTTTTCTTATATGATTAAATCAATGATATAATTTTGCCAAGATTGTTTGATAACTTGTTATTGCATTTATTAGATTGTGTCACGAGATGTGAATACTCCAGGCATATGAAAATGCGCCCATATATCCGGTAATATGATATAATTATATAGTTGGTGATTATACTGTTATTCTTTTACCCTCGCTAAAAAAATTCATATTTTTCAATTAAATTTCGAGATTATCTTATATTATTACCCTTTTATCCCTACTTAAAATTTCTCCCATGCTAAGCCTAGATCCTGACTCTGTTACTGGACCAATTCTTTCAATACAAGTACAATTATTTCCTACAAAGAGTCTTGTTGTAACACCCTCATAATCCAAGGCCTTTAGGTAGGACCATCAGACTATGAAAGTATCACCATCTCAGTTTCATGAGGCATAATATCAAGATAAATAATATTGTAACCTTTATTAAAAGTGAGAACAAAGTTTAAGTATAACAATGTCTGATACAACAACCATAAAAGAAGTGTCTGCGGAAGCTAAGAAACTATGACGCTACTACTAAACTGAGCAGAATCCCATCCTTCCCAAGCTATCAGACATCAACCTCGTGTTACCTGTTAAGAATCTGCTCACTATACCAATGGATCATCACAGCGCATAAACCACAAGCATCAGTTACTGTATACGCAATATCATCACTACCAAAATCAAAAACTGTATAACAATCTTAAGGCACCGCATGCTGATATCACCAATCACTGATGTCACTGTCACATAAACCAAGTAGCGGCCTTTAGCCCCACACCAATTCCCCCACTTACCGCAACAAGGCGTACCTAGAACATTAATGTGCACATCCTCTCCGTGGCGGGTCCCACGAAGAGCGATCATAGGAGCGAGATCCGTTTCCCGCAACGGTCTAACACATTACCTTTCGAAATCTCATCTCGTAACCACAGTGATATCAGTCTTACAGCACAACAATAACTTCGTCACAATATATCAGGAATACCGTCACAATCACATAACAGATAACTGAGTAGGGAGAATCCTACCTCAAGGTAATCAATCACGAAATGCTAATCCAAGCTTTCTACCAATACTCTTCTACAAAATCTCCTCCTAAGAACATACACATGGATTACTACCCAGAGGTATAACTATTATCTAGACGACATACAATGAGAAGGACGATACGTACTTGATGACACGATACTAGGCTAGATGATCGGCACGTTAAACTCTTGTTAAGGATCTCTTAGAAGTTTGTGGGAATAATTAGTTTGAGAGGAAACTAGGTTACTGCGTTTCTGATTTAGGGTAAAAGTGATTTTAACTCACGATTTATCTTTTATAAGAATCCGACGCTGAACACGGACCCGACTAACTCGGCCGAGTAGGCTATACTCGGTCGAGTAGGACATACTCGGCCGAGTGCCCCACACTCGGGGCACTCGGCCGAGTATACTCGGTCGAGTACCTCGCAGTTCTCAGCACTAACCAGTTTTCGTAAAACAGTCATAACTCCCTCAATACTTGGTTCTTTTGGGCGTGTAACCTACTGTTCGAATTGTAAAAGGATAAGCTATCACCTCCAATTGGAATCACATCAATATCATATGTACATCTCAAGTTATAATAGTTTTAAGAGGACTTATCTATAGCTGGACTACATAACTATACCATATTCTTTCTCCAATAACTTATATCAACAATGCGACCTAGTTCAACCAATTCCATCGAGTAACTAATACAACAAATAGAGGGGTGTTACAATCTTCCCTCCTTAGAACAAACTACATCCTCAAAGTTCACAACCAACTTGAAAAGACACGACGTAGAGGGTTGTTACAATCTTCCCTCCTTAGAAACGAACTTCGTCCTCGAAGTTCACAACCAACTTTAAAAGACATGCCTTATAATACCGCAAATAAGGTATGCCAACACCTACTTTTAACTCTTACTCCGCAAGGCCAACCAAGATATAAGACAAAAGAAGTTCACCACATCCCGAAGATGTGCAAAACACCACAAAAATGATAAAACATATATGAAACTTATATACAACTTATTAGAAAAACTTAAAACCCAATACGATCATCTCCTATCCCCCTAAAAAAAACAGATTACTGAAGGAAATCAAATTTCCAGAAATTATAAACATATCTTATATGTTAGGTTTTAATTTAGTCATAAAATTAAAACAAGATCTTATGCATGCAAAGAGAGAAAGTCGAAATCCCACATTACGGAAATGGCATTATGGGCACGGTTTTGGTCACTCGCCAAAACCGTTCTTGAGCTAAGAGATGATGGAAGAACCGAGATTCCAAGTATAGAAATCCTCCTCAAGTTGAACCCAAGATGTGCCCGAAATAACAATACTAAACAATCTTATTATCTAGTATTTATTTGCCTTAAACGATTTTTCTACACTTAGAAAAATAATTACTATGGAATATATAGTAAAATTATGAGAGGATATTTTTAAGATGAATGAGTCCAACTTTTTATCTCATAAAAAGTGAACTACAAAATTGAACTAGTTAACTGTATGTGTGTAGTGTGTAATATATAGGAATAATAGAAGAGAAAACTATTTCTCTCCTTCACCATACACACGGCACATGCATGCCAACATGGGGAAGAACAATTTCCTTTTTGTCTTTTCAATAACATGCATTAGTCATATCATATATAACTAGATTAGGGTATAATCATTTACCTTATTCTTAATAAGATAAAAACCATTATCACCCACATATAACTCATTTACACGGCACCCATACACTTAAAATGGGTTCCAATTTAAGTTTTACCATTTGGCAATTGTAAAATACCACATATGTGACATATTACATGTAGTATGACATTTGGTAATTAAAAAAATGTATTTAAACAATTTAAATACAATTTTTTGCATTTCATAATTATTACTTAACCATTAAGTACAAATTACCAATTTTATTTCGTAAAACTCGTCATTTCATATTCATCAATCGTGATATACAAGTCTATTCTAATCACTACTAATCGATAACCCTTACTGATAAAATATACGATAACTATTATCCATTATAAAATAATTACTTATTTTATTATAAACAAATCACGTATAATCATATTATAACGAGAAACGTATCTCTCATTTATCTTATTCATATTAGGGCTTTAATAAACTCGTATCGTATACGAATTATTAATCTTAACAATTTCGGATACATCCTTTAGGTGTGACCATAAGGGATCAACTGATCACCACCATCATAATGTAGTTTTGAACGGCTCGAATTTTAAATGGACAACTACACCGACTTGACCTCGTACGCCTCTCGGGATCATCACTTGGAAGAGGTAAACCTTTTCTTGAACATCGAAAATAACATGATAACAAACCGTCTCCTTTTCGACTTTTACGCCCATGATTTGCTTTTACCATTGCAAAACCTTTCGAAAACGCAATCAATTTTGCCCAACCAAATGTTTCATCACGAGTTTCAAATCCACGATCCGTAAAGAACAAAGGATTATAATCAACTAAATTCTGGCCAAATTCCTCGAACGAATCCTATTAATTGAAAATTTAATATTTTTTAGCATATATATTTTAGATTAAGCAACATAAATTGAAGAATCAAGAACGAGTTTAGCACCTAAGAGGGGGAGGGGGTGAATTAGGTGACCTTTTAAAAATTCTGAAATAGCTTAAGTGTTTCACGATTTAAGGCAACAAGATCAGGGACTAAGCAACAGTATGAGGAACTGTTGCACAGAGCTGATCCATTTCGTGTATAACAAGAAACGAGTAACAAGTACGAGAAAGAGCAATAAACAAACGATATAAAAATTGGTTCAGCTCCTACTCCGGAGCCTACGTCCAACCGTTATTTTATTGAAAGTTTAGAAGCTACTCCGCTTAACTAAAGCTATTACAACAAAACAACTCCCCAACCTACTCCGGTTGCATTTGCTAAGAGCTACTCCGCTCGAAGACTTGACTCAAACTTAAAGCTACTCCGCTCTAAGAGTTTGTTGTTCTACCTTTGGTTTACAAGATCAATGTCTCAAGCGTTCTCTTAAAGAACATGGAGACTACTTTTAAGATCTAAACACAAGGTTCATCGAACAAACATTTATACTCATTAGAAGTGCGAACTAGTACAAGGAGATCATAGCTTTTCTAAAACAAATGAAGACTTCTTTCAAAATCAGAAACTTTTGCAAAATAAACTTGAAGAATAATGCTTAAAAGGTTTTGCAAAGTTTTACAATAAATGCTTAGAAAGTCTTAGCAATTAATGAGCTCAAGTGTTGGTATTTATAGAGAGTTGGGCGAGTGAGAGGAGCTCTCAAATTGTGTAATATGTTTGCATAACTCTTTTACCCAAGGGTTCAAATAGGAGTGTCTTTTACAAACTGAAAATGCACATGGTTGCAATGCTCAAGGTAGATTACTCAAGGCTCAAAGCAACCCATAAAAGGAAAGAGTGTAAGAGGGAACCTTCCTTTTGTAGGTCTAATTGCTAAAAAAGGAAAAAGTAAACTTTCTACTTTTTCTAACCCTTAGTCCCAATGTGCAAGTTGAGCTTTTGATTTTCAAATTAATTTCCTTCAGTTTGTAAAACATTTGAAATATGTAAATGAACCAAAACACCAACACTTTTGATAAAATATATTTTCCGAAATATAATCTCCATGACCGTACTAGAAACCCCAGTTGCAACAGTCTGTTCAACTGTTGCAAGGATTTTGCACCTCTAACAAATACGAATGAATGTTAGACTACCTTGTTTACAATGCATTCCTAGACTTGGCCTTCTCTTGTCTTTGCTTGCATCTTGACATATGATCTTGTGATCTTCAATGAGCTTTATGTCACTTTGCTAATCTCTTGCTACTCATCAAGCAAACATTAGATTAATCAAGGTAACTTGCCATCATCAACATATTGTGTTCTAACAAATTCCCCCTTTGATGATGACAAGTTACAATCAAAATTATGAGACAAGTTCCCCCTCAACCCATGGTGAGTCGGTCTGGTTTGGCCAAAATAGATAACACATAACTTATGCATGAGCAAGGTGGTCAAGGGGTCAATCATTCTTAATCCTAAGTAATACGTCGAATAAAAAGCTAAGCTATTTCTACGGTGAACGTTAGCCTAAGAGTCATTAAGTAAACACATAACATAATTTGGATTCACTTCCCCCTCTTGACATCATCAATAGGGACAGCAATGTTCAAAAGATACGGGTTCATCACACACATAGCAAAATAAGATAGTCTGAAAACGAGAAAATAAAGACACGCATGCAACTAGTGTTTATCAAAGAGCCATTAAAAGGATAGGGAAGATGAAGGTTAGCATTTCCAGATAGCAGCACCTGCCCCGAGTGTTGTTGCTTGCAACAATAACCCTTTGGAGAAGGTTAAAGATGAACCGGTGGTTTGATTTTTAGCTCGGTTGCATAGACATTTGAGTGGTTATGTAAAGCATGTGGGCGCAAAAGTTTGGCTACCTTATCAACAATGGATGGTTCAATGGCTCCCCATGTTCCCCTTGGAAATGTATCTAGCCCAACAGGTTCAATGTCGAGTTATGTATTTGGCTAGTTGTGGAATGGTTAAAGTGAAGGGTTTGTTGTTGATATAAGCCGAGAGGGTTCCAGATGCAACATCCACTTTGACCGTTGCATAAAATTATACCACTTCGGATGCATTCTTTTTCTTTTTCACTCGCATCCTTTTCTCCACTCTTTTCTTTTTCCACTGATTTCTCACTTTCTTTTACAACCTCTTTGTTCACATTCTCCTTCTTTTAATCGATTTTTCTTTTCCCCTTTTCTTTTTACTAGCTTTCTTTTCCGCCTCTTTCTCCACAACATCCTCCTTTTCGGTTTCTTTTTCCGGTGTACTTCACCTTCGACATTCCCTTCTTCTTCCTTTGACTCTCCCTTTTCTTTTTCTTTTCCAGTAACTTCTTCAGACAACTTTGGTTCAACAATCAAATCGACCAATTCTTTGGATTCAGTGTCGACGCTTGAGTCCAAAACAAATGACAAGATCGGTCTTTTCTTTAGTCCACCATGTCCTCGTCCCTTGGGTTTAATAGGGCCTGCTCTAGCCGGGGATTTTGTATGAATGAGTCGTGATTTGGCAGGGCTTTTGGTGAGGTTGAGGGTGGTTTGGTTGGTGAGGAAGTCATATTTTTCATGGCTACAAGGAATGGATTGTATGTATTTGCAAGCCTTTTGAGTTCTTGGTTGATACTTTTGGGAGACATTTTGAGGGAGGTTATAAGGTGAGAATGGGACGGTTATGTTGAGAATTTTGAATTTTGAGTGAGTTGGAAAGTTTTAGAGTTTTTACACAAAGGATAGTAATGGATTGATGTGATGGGTGAGGAATTTTGAGTGGCTCAATGTAACAACTAGCATGCATGTGCTCTTATTTTTACGTAAAACATATTTTCAAATTTATGCACGTAAATGATAAATCGTAAACATAAACACTACCGTCACCCGTTCTAATCAATCATTGGGAGACGTAATCTTTTTAATGTCATGCATCACTTAACAAACCAATTTCCAACCGAAGTTTTACGAATTGTTCTCTTTCTAACGGTTTTGTAAAAATATCCGCAATTTGATTTTCGGTTTTACAAAAGTTAAGATTAATTGTCCCTTTTTCAACTTGATCACGTAAAAAGTGATGCCTTATTTCAATATGTTTGGTCCGGGAATGTTGTATTGGATTTTTCGAGATGTTAATTGCACTAGTATTATCACAAAAAATAGGAGAGGATTCGAATGTAATACCGAAGTCATGCAATTGTTGACGTACCCATAGTAGTTGTGTGCAACATAGGGAGGCACTTATGTATTCACTTTCCGCCGTTGATAGAGACACGGTATTTTGCTTCTTTGAAGCCCACGTGAGCAAGCATGGCCCCATGAATGTGGCAATTCCGGACGTGCTCTTTCTATCCAACATGCATCCCGCATAGTCGGCATCGGAAAATCCTACAAGATCAAGCTCATAGTAAGAAGGATACCAAAGATAAAAATGTTGAGTTCCAATCAAGTATTTGAATATCCTTTTTACGGCTTTGAAGTGAGATTCCTTAGGATTTGCTTGAAATCTAGCACACACACACACACACTATATTGAATATCGGGTCGACTTGCGGTCAAGTAGAGTAAAGAACCAATCATACCTCGATACACCTTTTCACTAACACTCTTACCATTTGGATCAAGGTCAAGTTTGAGGTTAGAAACCATAGGTGTAGCAACGGGTTTCGCATTGGTCAACCCGAACTTACTTAGCATCTCCTTCACATACTTTTGTTGATGGATCATTGTGCCCTCCTCTTTTTGCTTGATTTGGAGGCCAAGAAAGAACCCTAGTTCTCCCATCATACTCATTTCAAACTCAGATTTCATTAGATGTGTAAAGTATTCACAAAGAGTTTCACTAGTTGCACCAAAGATTATGTCATCGACATATATTTGAACAAGCAACATTACATCTGAATGTGACTTGATGAATAACGTTTTATCAACCGAACCACGTATGAAGCCATTTTCTAAAAGAAATTTTGAAAGCCTATCATACCATGCTCTAGGAGCCTGTTTTAAACCATATAGTGCTTTATCAAGTTTAAAGACATGGTTCGGTGATTCGTTATCCAAAAAGCCCGGTGGTTGTTCCACAAAAACTTCTTCATTAAGATAGCCATTTAGGAATGCCGATTTTACATCCATTTGAAAAAGTTTTACACCATGATGAGCTGCAAAGGCAATGAGTATTCGTATGGCTTCAAGCCTAGCTACCGGTGCAAAGGTTTCATCATAATCAATCCCCTCTTGTTGATTATACCCTTGCACCACTAGCCTTGCCTTATTCCTTACGATTTCTCCGTTATCATCAAGTTTGTTTCGAAAAACCCACCTAGTCCCAATGACTGTACGATTTGAAGGTCTAGGAACCAGATGCCATACCTCACTTCTTTTGAACTGATCCAACTCTTCTTGCATGGCCATGATCCAACAAGGATCCTCGAGAGCTTTTGAGATGTGGTCGGGTTCAATTTGTGAGAGGTAAGCATTGAAGGCACAGAAGTTTCTGAGGGAGGATCTGGTTTTTACCCCTGAGTCAAGGTCACTGGTTAGGTTTTCGAGAGGGTGAGAGCTTTGGTGTTTCCATCTTTTTGGTATGGTGGTGTTTGTGGTGTTGGGAGCGATTATTTGTTCATTCTGTTCAGATGCAACAGTTTCAGAGTCTGTTGCATGGGGTTGATTTTGTGTGGGGGATTTATCATTGGGATTTTGTGGATCAATGGTTGTGCCTTGGCTTTCTTTTTCCACTCCTGACGTGCTGGCTTCATTTGAAGATGAAGCCTCGTCGGTTCCCCCTGAGTTATGGCCTGCTTCCCCATGCAAAGGTGTTTCTGACTGTTGCTCCAGATCTTCGGCTTCCAACACTTGGTTCATGTCATGACGCACCATCCCAAGCTCGAACTCATCATCATCCTCTTCATTTCTTTCTTGTTCCTGAGACACAAAAAGACTAGATTCATCAAATACAACATGAATGCTCTCTTCCATTTTCATAGTCCTCTTGTTAAAGACTTTGTAAGCCTTACTATGGTTTGAATATCCCACAAAAATTGCTTCATCACTACGGGCATCAAATTTGCCTAAGTTGTTCTTCCCGTTGTTATGAACAAAGCATTTACAACCAAAGCATTTTAAGTGAGAGATATTGGGTTTTCTTCCACGTAGAATTTCATAGGGTGTTTTGTTGGTGATTTTTCTAATCATGACTCGATTATAGACATAACACGAAATGTTTACGGCTTCGGCCCAAAAGTTTCTTGGTACTTGAGAACTAATGAGCATGGTCCTAGCCATATTTTCCAAAGTTCGATTCATTCGTTCCACCACTCCATTTTGTTGCGGAGTTCGTGTGGCCGAAAAGTTATGGCTAACACCATTCTCATTACAATAGGCTTCAAAGGCAATGTTTTCAAATTCGGTTCCATGGTCGGATCTTAAAGCACCAAGTTTTAGAGAAAATTTGTTTTCGACCATTTTGAGCCAAATTAAAAACTCACCAAAAGCCTTGTCCTTAGTTCCAAGAAACAATAACCACACATATCTAGAACAATCATCAACAATAACACAAATGTAATTACTACCACCTTTGCTTGTGATACGCATGGGTCCGCAAAGGTCAATGTGAACAAGTTCTAAGACACGAGATGTACTAATACACTTCTTTGACTTGAATGAGCTCTTAACTTGTTTTCCTTTAACACAATCATCACACAAAGAGTTGAATTTAAAATTTATGATTGGTAAACCTTCTACTAAGTCAAGTCTCCTAAGGTTGTTTAATGTTCTAGCATTTACATGGCCCAAACGTTTGTGCCAAAGCCATGGGTCATTTTTATGGACGCTCATGCACGAAAGTTTCTGACCGGATAAAGAACATAAATCAATCATATACACATCCTTGACTCGTTTACCTTCTAGTACCAACTCCTTTGTCTTTCCATCTAGGATTTTACACACATGAGCATGAAATTCAACAATATTACCTCGATCACACAATTGTGATATGCTAAGTAGATTGTGTTTTAATCCTTTGACAAGCAGCACTTTGTCCACACATAGTGATTTTGACTTACCAACCTTTCCGATACCAACAATTTCACCTTGTTTGTTATCGCCAAAAGTCACCATGCCTCCATTGTAGGCCTCTAGTGAGAGGAATTGGTCTTCTTCCCCCGTCATGTGACGAGAGCATCCGCTGTCTAAATACCAATTGCTGCTGCCCCCCACTAATGCCTACGCAAATCAAACAGTTAGTTTAGGAACCCAAACAAGTTTGGGTCCCTTCTTTACACTAGACACCGAGTCCTTCTTGACCCACGTTTCTTGTGCAACTTTTGTGTTCCTTTTTAGGTCAAGTTCTCTTTTGGGACATCCATTGAACTCATGACCAGTCTTTCCACAGTAATAGCAAATAACATATTCAGGTAATCCAGCATACTTACGTCGTCTGGAATCTCTTTGGCTTGGGTCTTGGTTTCGGTTGCAACAGTGTGCACTACTGTTGCATCTGAAACCAAGTCCAACATTTTTCAAACCTTTTTCATTCTCTTTAGATTGCTTTAACAGAAATTCCAAGACGTTCTGACTTCCTTCCCATTTGAGATAAAACTGTTTTGCATCAAGTAACTCTTTGGTTAAAGTCTCTATTTTCTCAAGTTGAGCTAGATTCGTTTTCTCAATTTTATCAACTTTACTTTTGACATGACTAGCTTCATCACTTAACAAGATCGCAACTTCCTCTAGTTGTTTGTTGTCTAGTTTGCACGAAGTGAGCTCAACTATGAGGGAGTCACGTTCCTTTGTGAGAGATGATACTTTTCTTTTTAGAGACTCGACCTCTTTACTTAGTTCAGATGCAACATTACATTGGTCTGTTGCATGCGCCTTTTCAGTTTTATTTACAAGACACTGATTTTGTTTTCGAAGCAATTTGACTTCCTTTTCTAGTTTGGTTATTGTACATGTTTGATCTACCTCTGTTAGACTCTCCTTAAGATTGACATTTTCCTCGGCAATACTTTCAATTTCATCTTGCATGGCAATGAGTTTATTTCCTTGGACACGACACTTATCAATAAAATCATCTAAAAGAAGACAGATTTTGTCTTTAGAAAAGGCGCGGGCCTTTTTCTTTAGACATTTTACCTCGCTTTCGGAGTCGGAACTTGAATCAACTGAGTGAGCCATGAGGCAAATGGCAGCTTCTTTCTTTGATGTTTTTGAGGTTTCGGTTTTTGATTTTGAAGAGATACTTAACTTTGCATCCAATTCTTCCTCAAGGTACTCGTCCTCATCGGAATCGGATAAACCCCAAATGGCAGTCATAACTTTGTTTTTGTAATCTCTTTTAGCAAAATCACGCTTTTCCTTGGACTTAATATCGTCCCACTTTGGGCATTCCTTTATTTGGTGACCCTTGTCACCACATTTGAAGCAACCAAAAGTGGAATTAGATCTCCTCTTTGGAAAACGCTTTTTGCTAGCATTGTTAGTGAACTTTTGAGACCCACGACCATTAATTATGCCGGCCATGTTCTTAGTGAACATAGCGAACTCGACATCTTCATCCTCCTCATCACTTGAGAGAGCATTTAGAGCGAGTCCCTTCCCCTTTGAACTCTCATGAGAGCGTTTAATGAGTGAAAGCTCATGAGCCATAAGAGACCCCATTAGTTCATTAAGGGAAAGAGTGGCAAGGTCCTTGGCTTCCTCAATAGCCGTCACCTTCGGTTGCCACTTTTCAGTTAAGCTTCGAAGGATCTTTCGGACTAAATCCTCGGAATCAAACTCACGACCTAGGCTCTTAAGTTCATTAACAATGCAAGAGAAACGAGATGAAAGACTATTGATTGACTCGTCCTTTCCCATGTTAAACATCTCATATTGTTGCATGAGAAGGTCAACACGGTACTTTTTGACTTGAGACGTACCCTCATGAGCTAAGCTTAGGGTGTCCCAAATGTCTTTGGCCGAAGTGCAACCCGATATACGATTAATCTCTTGGTCGCCAATGCCATATTGAAGAATAGACATGGCTCTAGAGTTTTTCTCGATCTTTTTGTAATCGTTTTCATTATATTTTTCTTCATCTTTTGGTGTCGTGTTTCCATCCTTATCAGTTACCTCAATCTTAAGTGGGCCCTTTTTTATTATCATCCAACATTCATAATCTACCCCTTTAACGTAGTGTTCCATGCGGTGTTTCCACCAAGCATAGTTTTCACCTTTAAAAATTGGGTACTTAGTATGTTTAGACTCGTCCATGATTACGGATCTTTCTCTTTGGTGGTTAAGCCTAATCAAGAGCACAAGGCTCTGATACCAATTGAAGAATCAAGAACGAGTTTAGCACCTAAGAGGGGGAGGGGGTGAATTAGGTGACCTTTTAAAAATTCTGAAATAGCTTAAGTGTTTCACGATTTAAGGCAACAAGATCAGGGACTAAGCAACAGTATGAGGAACTGTTGCACAGAGCTGATCCATTTCGTGTATAACAAGAAACGAGTAACAAGTACGAGAAAGAGCAATAAACAAACGATATAAAAATTGGTTCAGCTCCTACTCCGGAGCCTACGTCCAACCGTTATTTTATTGAAAGTTTAGAAGCTACTCCGCTTAACTAAAGCTATTACAACAAAACAACTCCCCAACCTACTCCGGTTGCATTTGCTAAGAGCTACTCCGCTCGAAGACTTGACTCAAACTTAAAGCTACTCCGCTCTAAGAGTTTGTTGTTCTACCTTTGGTTTACAAGATCAATGTCTCAAGCGTTCTCTTAAAGAACATGGAGACTACTTTTAAGATCTAAACACAAGGTTCATCGAACAAACATTTATACTCATTAGAAGTGCGAACTAGTACAAGGAGATCATAGCTTTTCTAAAACAAATGAAGACTTCTTTCAAAATCAGAAACTTTTGCAAAATAAACTTGAAGAATAAATGCTTAAAAGGTTTTGCAAAGTTTTACAATAAATGCTTAGAAAGTCTTAGCAATTAATGAGCTCAAGTGTTGGTATTTATAGAGAGTTGGGCGAGTGAGAGGAGCTCTCAAATTGTGTAATATGTTTGCATAACTCTTTTACCCAAGGGTTCAAATAGGAGTGTCTTTTACAAACTGAAAATGCACATGGTTGCAATGCTCAAGGTAGATTACTCAAGGCTCAAAGCAACCCATAAAAGGAAAGAGTGTAAGAGGGAACCTTCCTTTTGTAGGTCTAATTGCTAAAAAAGGAAAAAGTAAACTTTCTACTTTTTCTAACCCTTAGTCCCAATGTGCAAGTTGAGCTTTTGATTTTCAAATTAATTTCCTTCAGTTTGTAAAACATTTGAAATATGTAAATGAACCAAAACACCAACACTTTTGATAAAATATATTTTCCGAAATATAATCTCCATGACCGTACTAGAAACCCCAGTTGCAATAGTCTGTTCAACTGTTGCAAGGATTTTGCACCTCTAACAAATACGAATGAATGTTAGACTACCTTGTTTACAATGCATTCCTAGACTTGGCCTTCTCTTGTCTTTGCTTGCATCTTGACATATGATCTTGTGATCTTCAATGAGCTTTATGTCACTTTGCTAATCTCTTGCTACTCATCAAGCAAACATTAGATTAATCAAGGTAACTTGCCATCATCAACATATTGTGTTTTAACATAAATTAACTTAAACGAAAAACAAAGTACTAAATTACGTTAAAATGGGGAATAATAATCGAAAATTACAAAAAAAATAAAATTGTCCATGGGCGGGACATTGAATGTCAATGTCCGGCCATGGACTGGACAATGATATTCAGTGTCTATCAATGGACAGACATTGAATGTTAATGGCCGGCCATGGATAGACATTGAATGTCATTGTCCAATCCATGGCCGGACATTGACATTCAATGTCTGGCCATGGAATGAACAACGACATTCAATGTCTATCCATGGACAGACATTGAATGATATGTTTGCAAGACATTGAAAAAATCGATTTCTATCATTATTTTAACACGGAACTATAAATTAAACATAACATATAATTAATTGTTCATTCCATGGCCAGACATTAAATGTCAATGTTTGACCATGGAATGGACAATGACATTCAATGTCTATCCATGGACAGACATTGAATGTCATTGTCCGTTCCATGGTCGGACATTGACATTCAATGTCGGGCCATGGAGTGAACAATGACATTCAATGTCTGTTCCATGGATAAACCGTGAATGTTATATTTGTAACGCATTGAAAAAATCGATTTCTTTCATTAATCTAATATGCAACTATAAATTAAACATAACATAATTAATAAAATGTTAAGAATTTGATAACTAACCGAAGAATTGGTTGAATGTGATTCCGCCATGAATTTTAGATGATTTTCGTGTTTTTATTTTTTTTTGAGTTTTAGATGAATTAATCAGGTTTTCTCAAGAATTTCAGAGAATTTTTCTAGTGAGAGAAAGTGGTCAAGGGTATTTTTGTCTTTTATGAAAAACGCCGTCTACGTTTACTAAAATGTCGTCGACGTTTACCAACCCCCTTTTTTTAATAATATTCCCTCTTATTCATCCTATATTTTCCCTTTTCTTTTTAAACCAAAATTAACGAAATGAATTTAGACCCCGCAAATCAACCTACCCCACATGAAATTGACTTTGGGCCACAAAAGCTCACCAAATAAGGAAAGAAGGAATAAAACGTGATTATCGTCAATAGGAAAGAGGAAAAATTGACTTTGGACCACAAAAAGCTTACCAAATAAGAAAAGAGGGAAGAAAACGTGATTATTGTCAATATGGAAAGAGGGAAGAATAAACTGAATAGGAGGGAGTATTTGATTTCGTTCAAAAATAGTTAATCGCATATTAACACCTTCATATGTCCTGTATTGCACCTCAAAAATTATGTAACTGTTTATCGGGTTCTCCAAGAATTTGTTCTTGTGAATTACGAACATTTTTGTTCTGAAACCCTGAGATTCTGAAAACAATATACGGAGTATTAAACATTTAAATTTGAGCTACCTGGGAGGCGTACTGTGTCATGTTTCTTTTTTCTCTCGTTTTTTCTACTAAGTGTCTAGGTCACTGAAGGTGTTAACCTATTCGATATCAACTTTAAATAACAATTATTAAAATACTTTTTACGATTATCCGATTTTTAATTTGCTCAAAACTAGTTTCATGTGTGTGTAAGATCTCATATTTTTAAAAATATAATTGTCTTTATTTGGGTCTAGCATTAATATCAATTGATATATATAGAGCCCTTAGTTGACCCTCGAATTTAAAATAAAACAATGGAAATAAATATAGTTAATCGAAAAAGTGGTAAGCAGGCTCTTTTACTTTTCATCATAGCATCTCCTTTATTAAGTTTAGTTAAATGTGAAATTCAACCACTTCTTCATCTGTTTTCAAAATCTTATTAGAAAATTTACTCATGGACATTTTATTGTGATTTTTTGGAGAAATTAACTTAATTGATAGTTGACATGCCTGCCAATAATCTTATCTGTCCTAAACTGACTGAACCATCTTTGACCTTATATTGACTTAGCATGATTGGATGACAAATTAACTTAATAATGATGTAGATAAGACCAAATAATTATCTTAATTATTTGCACTCGTAATATAATAAGTATGAAGTATAATTCAAATAGTTAAAGGCCATCTCTCTTCTCTCTAAAAAAATTCTAGCCTCCATCAATCAAATCTGGGGTTTCCATCGATCTCCATCGACTACTGATCCATGGTAAGCCCCCGTAAAAATTTATTTATCATTTTTTTTTACTATGACACTTACAAGTTAATCAATAAAAGTCTCCCTTTTGGTGAGACCCGTTCGTTTGTCTCCATTTTCAGAGTTTTTTCAGTCCTGGTTATTCTAGGTTTTTGTTCTATTGGAAATATAAGAGCGTCTTGATCGTTTCTTAAATGGTGAAGATGCGGAAGATCCGTTTCGTAATAGATCGTATGGTATTACATATGTTGTCGATTTGTTGGTTGCACTCAATTTGGTCAGATGAAATCGTCTCTCGTCAAGGCTCAAGATTCTACGATCCTGTTGTTAAAAGTTGTTTGCGGCGATATGATAGAGACGTGCTTTGAAGCAATTCAAGTTTACAGATCTTTCTTTGAACAAGATTTTATTTTATTTAATTCTAGTCGAGTTGTATCCCGTCAAATTAGTCATATGTTGTAGATGTCGTATAATTATTTATTAATGGATTCATCTTTCTTTCAAAAAAAAATATAAGAAGTATGCATAACAATTATTTTAACATAAAATTATCGATCTATAGATCAATACATAAGATAAAATATATGTTGATAACATGATGTGACATTGATCTGAAACAAACATGATTAAAATTTTTACCCAACCCTTCAGTGATTTTGGCATAAACAATTACTGAGCCAAACATAATATTATTCGTCACAACCTAAATGTGATATAATAAGCTTGACCCGCTTAGATCTGACACATAACAAATCCGATTGCAACAAAGATACAATCCTTGAAGATTAATTACTTGCCTTTTTTACTTCGCATTGAGTTCAGAAGTAGATTATTTACCTAAAGATAATAAAACATTCCATTAATTTCAAAGGGAGACTAAATCTCCCCAAAAAGGATAAAAACTTGGCATTAATTTCAAACGTAAGCCTCCCCAAATAAAGATAAAAAATTTGCATTAATTTCAAAAGTAAACTAACTTCCCGTTCTTTCTGACTTTCTAGAGCTGAACTGAATTGAGCTGAACTGAATGGGGCTGAGTTGAGTTGAACTGAACTGAACTGAGCAGAATCGAGCTGAGCTGGACTGAACTG
Organism: Silene conica; assembly: GCA_029255685.2. Taxonomy (NCBI): domain Eukaryota; kingdom Viridiplantae; phylum Streptophyta; class Magnoliopsida; order Caryophyllales; family Caryophyllaceae; genus Silene; species Silene conica. The sequence continues at coordinate 70,451,687 of CM055317.2, forward strand.
AAATGAACTGAAATGAATTTAATCGAGTTGAACTGAACTGAGCTGAATGAAGCAGAAATTAATAGAAATAACTTAAATTTTATAATAATAATATAAAAAAATGTTTGATTAATACAAATTTGCGATTTTTTAAAAAACAATTATATTAAAAAAATATTAATTTTTAGGTTTTTTTTGAAGTTAACTCTAATGGACTTTGCTTTTTTTTTTTTCTTTCCCGTGTTTTAAAATTAACAAAGCAACATTTGAATATTTTACGTATGCACATTAATTATTTTTGTTATTATCTAAACATTTTACGTCTAAATGTGGTAAATGTGGCATGTATTTCATTTTTTTTTATTATTTAAACATTTTACGTCTAAACATTAATTATTTTTATATATAAACATTTGTAGGTAAATATTATTTGGTGGATTCAAGATACCCGAATACACTTGGGTATTTGTCTCCTATTAGCCATCCAAACGTGAGAAACTATGTGCCTGAATATAAGTATGCACCTCCTAGCTAGCGGAATATTTGAACATTTTAATTATCGACATTCATCTTTGAGGATGACGGTTGAAATGGCGTTTGGTCAGCTGAACAGAAGGTGGAAGGTGTTAAAAAATATGCCACAAATGACAACGAAATATCAAATGTCAATTATCGTATCCGCTTTTACACTTCATAATTTCATCCGGATGCATAAACTTGGTTTTCCACTTATACAACATCAAAGTATTCAAGGAAGAACAAATTCAAACATGGATGATAAAGAACGGAATAAATTCATGGACAAAGTTCGAAACGAAATTGCAAAAAAAATAGGGTGTGATATTGGTGTCCAAAATGACCTCGAAAATGAAGCACATACATCAAGATGATACGGAAGTCAATAACGAAGCAACGTAGATGATGTCTTTGTTATCTTTATCTTCGTTTTCGGCGATAATGAATTTGTGAAAGTTGTACTGAGATTAATAAAATATATTTTTTATATCGGAGAAAAATAATAATAATGTAATTTTTTTAAGGTTATTTGATAACTTGTTATTTATTGCATTTATTTGATTGTTCTAAATGAACCCTTATATATATCTCGTAATATGATAATATAACAACGTTATTATTTTTAGGATTTGAACCAATTCGATCTCAAATAAATCTAAACATAATTATAATGTACACATAACTTGCAAAGGTACACAACTGCATACATAATTAAATCAAGAGTAAACCCTAATTGAAATATGCAAAAAATTGGGTTTCAAAAAGAATTTGAGATAAAAGTATAAAGCACTTGTGAAGTGAAAAAGGAACATTTCACCTTCAAATAGAATTGTTGCTTATTGACTGAGAGAGGGAGACAAAGATGAGTGATACAATTTGAAGAATATAATTGAAAAGGGAGAAGAAAGGGATTTAATAGATTTGTGAGGGAGATGATTTAAATTATAGAAATTCTCATTTTTAACGGGTGCATTCGTTGCAAACTTAAAACAGGTTAAAATACTATTCATGTGGCGTAGGAAAGACAGAAGGAGAGTGTCTAGTGAATAACAAATCGTTTTGTGTTATAGATATACCGTCACAAGGGAGACTTATTGTTTAAATTAAACATATCATTATATATTCATTATATATAAAAGAATCTTGGAAAATTGTGTTGGAGTAGGAGGTTGCTCCAAACTTCAAGTAAGAACCTTTGTCCCACATTGGTAGAATAGTGGGGGGGGGGTTCCTACTTTATATATGAAAGCATGTTATCTAGTGTTAACTAGATAATAGTGGAGAGGCCCAAGTCTCCCCACGCGCGCGCCGCCGCCGCCGTCCGGTTCGGTTCGTGTTCGTGACACGTGCGCGGTGTGGTGGGGCAACACAAAATCGTTCCAGACCTCTCAAAAATGGAACTCTTAGATGGAAAAAATTATAAAAGATGGTCTGAAAAAATTCTGTTCTATTTTTCTCAATATGAAATAGACTATGTTTTGTTTCAAGAATCACAATCTGAGGAGTCTAGTTCATCTGAAACTGTCAAACCCGACAACAAAATTGCAAAAGATAACAGAACTGTTAGAGGTGTCATGTTACACTATATGGTTGATAGTCTTTTTGATATCTATTTCAAAACTAAAACTGCAAAGGGAATTTGGGATGCTTTGGAAACCAAATACCGGTCTGATGATTTTGAATTGGTACTAAGAAGTATGCGGTAGCAAGGTGGTTAAAATTTGAGATTAAGGAATGGAAACCAATTATGGATCAAATACATGAGTACGAAAATATGGTTTCTGAAATTCTTGGAGAAGGGATGATGTTATGTGAGTATATGCAGGCTAATGCTCTTATTGAGAAGTTGCTTCTCCTAGTTAGGATGAGTATAAGAAGCATTTGAGGCATAAGAAGAAGGATATGAAGTTGCAGGAACTAATTGGTCATATCAAGATCGAGGATGCAACAAGGAGTCAGGATCGTGCCAGGACTAATGCTACTAACACTGTTAAAGCTAATGTTGTTGAGTACATGAATAATACAGGTACAAACAAGAGGAGCTATGACCAGTACAAGAAGCCACAAAATTCTGACAACACAAATAAGATGATGACAGGAAACTGTTGGTGGTGTGACAAGCCTGGACATCCAGCTTTCAAATACAACGCTAAGAAAGCATATGAGTTGAACCAACAAAAGCATGGAAACCGCAATAATGCACATGGGCAGAAATTCCAAAAGAAAAATAACAATCAACGTGGTGGTTACAAAAATAACAACTTCAACAAACCACAAGCTAATGTCGTTGAAGGTTCAAGTGAGGGTGACGATATAATTGCAGCAATGGTGTCTGAAATTAATCTGGTTGGAAACTTGGTGGAATGGATTGTTGATACAGGAGCTACACGCCATATTTGCACCAACAAGGATCTTTACAAGGAGTTTAAAGATGTTGATGAAAAAGAGGTCGTATATGTCGGAAATTCCAGCAAAGTTCCAGTCCTCGGCATTGGCAAGGTGCACCTGAAACTCACTTCTGGCAAAACTTTAGCTCTTGATAATGTGCTCTATGTGCCTGATATGCGTAGGAATTTAATTTCTAGTGCTTTACTTAATAAGGCTGGTCTTAAACTCACTTTTGAATCTGATAAGTTAGTCATGTCTAAGAATGGTCAGTTTGTTGGCAAAGGTTTTTGTAATGGTGGTCTTTTTGTTCTTGATGTTGAAATGAATGCATCTACTTCTTCTGCTTACATCGTTGAGTCTATTGACATTTGGCATTCTAGACTTGGACATGTTAACACTAAATCCATTATACGCATGAAAACAATGAACTTATTGCCTAATCTGATTTCTTATGCCATGGATAAATGTCAAGTATGCGTGGAAGCAAAGCACTCTAAGAAACCTTTTAAGGAAGTGACCAAAAGACAAACTGAGTTGTTAGAACTTATTCACACCGACTTGGCTGATTATAAAAGTTGTGAGAGTAAAGGTGGTAAGATTATATGACCTTTGTGGATGATTGTTCTAGATATACCAAAGTTTATCTTTTAAGGAATAAAAGTGAAGCTGAAAACATGTTTCTGATTTATAAAGCTGAGGTTGAGAATCAACTAGATAGGAAGATTAAACGAGTAAGGTCTGATCATGGTGGAGAATATAAATCTGATTTTTTGGTGGAATATTGTCAGAAAACGGTATTATACATGAGTTTTCAGCCCCTTATACTCCAGAACAGAATGGTATAGCCGAGATGATAAATCGAACTTTAAAGGATATGATGAGTGCCATGTTATTATCTTCTGGGTTATCCGATTTTATGTGGGGGGAAGCTATTTTATCTGCATGTCATGTTTTAAACCGTGTACCTCATAAGAAACTTGATGTAACACCTTATGAGATTTGGAAGGGTTATCCACCTAATTTGAGGTTTTTAAAGGTTTGGGGATGTTTAGCCAAAGTTGCCTTACCTGCGTTTAAAAGAGACAAAATAGGACCTAAAACCGTTGATTCTATCTTTGTGGGTTATGCTACCAATAGTGCAGCCTATAGGTTCATGACTAAGGATGTAGGTTCGGGGTTTTACGGTTCTATCATTGAGTCTAGAGACGCTGTTTTCTTTGAGGACATCTTTCCTTTGAAACCTTCCTTGGAATCTGTTTCTTCTTTAGATGTCTCTTCCCTTGAGGATAATGTTGGTAATCCTTCACTCCATCTTGATACATCTAGTGAACAACCTTTTGAGCCTAGAAGGAATAAGAGACCGAGAGTTGAGAAATCCTTTGGGTCTGATTTCGTTACAGAGGGTGATCTAGATGATGAGTTAGTTAGAATGTATATTGTGGAGGATGACCCTAAGACCTATGATGAGGCTATGAGATCGGTTGATGCTGCTTTGTGGAAAGAAGCCATTGACAGTGAGATTGAGTCTATAATGTCTAACCACACTTGGGAAATTGTTGACTTACCTCGTGGTTGTAAGCCTATAGGATGTAAATGGGTGTTCAGGAAGAAACTCAAAGCTGATGGGACTATCGATAAATTTAAAGCCAGGTTGGTGGCTAAGGGTTTCACTCAGAAGTCTGGATTAGACTATTTTGACACCTATTCTCCGGTCACTAAGATTGCTTCCATTAGAGTGATGTTTGCTATTGCTTCCATGTATAACTTGCTTGTGCATCGGATGGATGTGAAAACTGCGTTTTTAAATGGTGATCTCGATGAAGATATTTATATGGATCAACCTGATGGTTTTATGGTGCCTGGTCAAGAACATAAAGTTTGTAAACTTGTTAAATCATTGTATGGACTTAAACAGGCACCGAAACAATGGTATGAAAAGTTTCATAGTGTGATTGTTTCTCTTGGTTTTAAAACTAGTGATGCGGATACATGTATCTATATGAAGTCTAATGCCAGTGGTAGTGTTATAATAACTCTCTATGTTGATGATCTGCTTATCTTTGGGACATCATTAGATGTTATTAATTCTACCAAGAACATGCTTAAATCTTCTTTTGAAATGAAGGACATGGGTGAGGTTGATGTCATTCTTGGCTTAAGAGTTTTGAAGACTAGTAAAGGGTTTTGTCTTAGTCAGGCTCATTATGTTGAGAAAATTTTAAAGAAGTTTGGTTACTTTGATATTGAGCCTGCTAGGACACCTTTCGATGCAAGTTTACACTTAAAGAAGAATTTATCTGATAGTGTGGATCAATCTGGTTATGCAAAGATTCTTGGTAGTGTCATGTAACTTATGTGTTCATCCCGTCCCGATATTGCTTATTGTGTTGGAAGATTGAGTAGATATACTCATAATCCTGGTCATGATCATTGGGGTGCTTTGGTCCGTTTGCTTAGATATTTAAAAGGTACTGCTGATTTTGGTTTATCTTATTGTGGTTATCCTCCTATCTTAGAAGGATATTGTGATGCTAACTGGATCTCGGAGAGTAATGATATACACTCTACCAGTGGTTATGTTTTCACTTTAGCAGGAGCAGCAGTGTCTTGGAGATCATCCAAGCAAACATGTATTGCGAGATCAACAATGGAATCTGAATTTATAGCTCTCGAATTGGCTGGTCGAGAAGCTGAATGGTTGAGAAGTATGGTAGCGGACATTCCTCTTTGGCCCAAGCCCGTGCCATCCGTTCCACTACATTGTGACTCGCAAGCTGCCATTCATGTAGCCAAGAATAAGGCTTACAATGGCAAAAGTAGACATATACGACTGAGGCATAATATTGTTTGTAACTTGATCAAGTTTGGGGTTATTTCCTTGGATTATGTAAGGTCGGAAAGTAATATTGCCGATCCTTTGACAAAAGCTTTAAACAGGAAACTAGTTTCAGAAACTGCTAAAAAGATGGGATTGAGCCCACCTACGTAGTGCTTCAACGATGGATACCCAATCTGGTAAATCAGATTCAATGTGGTCAAACGAAATCGTCGAGCATTGCTTGTATGTTATCTATTATAAAGAATAAAGGATGTTATTCAGTTTATCCCTTTTTAGCAGGTTTAATTACTACTGTGTAAGGTTGGACATGTGGTAGTCCTTAATGAGTTCCATACCCCAAAGGTTTGAGTGGTGTGTGTAGTACACACTTGATGGACTCACCTACGTGATTGTGGAGTGTAGGCCACCTCCTGTGAGATTAGATGTGGGCTAATTCTCTAATGCAATCATGAGACAGGGTTTGGGCCATATGTTACTCGAGGGAACTGTTCTCATTTCTTCTTATTGTCATGTTCAAGACAATGTTCACCTGATCACATTTTTTCCTTCTTTTTCCTTTACTCTTCTTTTGTTAAACTTAAGTTTGGACCAAGTGGGGGATTGTTGGAGTAGGAGGTTGCTCCAAACTTCAAGTAAGAACCTTTGTCCCACATTGGTAGAATAGTGGGGGGGGGGGGGGGGGGGGGGTTCCTACTTTATATATGAAAGCATGTTATCTAGTGTTAACTAGATAATAGTGGAGAGGCCCAAGTCTCCCCACGGGCGCGCCGCCGCCGCCGTCCGTCCGGTTCGGTTAGTGTTCGTGCGCGGTGTGGTGGGGCTATATTTTTGTTCCGAGTCCAAACTAAGTCCTCGGATTCTAGCTGTTAGAATTCTAGTCGTTGAGAATTTATTCATCATAAAATCGTACTTAATTTCCAGATTTATTACAATTTATTTTGTGCTTTTAATTGTCATAATTTCTATGATCTTATGACTGTTGCAGCCTCCCTACAATCCTATAAATTCCTGTCTTTCCCAAGCATTTTTCACAATCAGAATTACTACAATCAAAACTATTCCTTCATCTCTATTACATATATGTCCGGTTATTTGAGAGCAGTTCCCACTTCCGTCTGTGGAGTGCACCATTGTGCGGAAGGAGACGTTAACCCTGGAATCGGTGACCACGGAACCCAAGGAGCACCTGTGTGGGGGTCTTACTGACTTAGGGCAGTGTCTTACACGGCGTCTCGACTAAGGTTTATTCTGATTAGTTCGTTCTTATTCTTTCAAATTGTCTATGTAGCACAATGTGGATTCAGAATTAGGCTAATGCAAGTCTCTCTTTCAATCTCACAATTTTAGTTTTTTTAAATCAATCACGTTTAACCGAGTTGGTCATCTTTCCACATCAGCAAACTAAAACAAATAAAGAATAAGGAATTGAAATTAATTGAGAACCACATAATTAACCGTGTATAAATAATACTCTCTCTTATTCAACATAACCTTCCATATTTGGGAAAGGCACGGAGAATAAGGAGGGGATTATTATATGGGAAAGTATTGGTGTGGGGTTGGATAATAGGAGAGAGGATATGTATTGTGGGGTAATTGTTGCGAGTAAGGTATTTAAAATAAGTATAAAATATGAGTATGATGGGGTATTGTGGTGGGGTGAGGTGATTAAAATATGTATAAAAACTTTACTAAATAAGGAAATAGGGAAGGTATTGTGAATAGACGAAAAAGGAAATAGGGAAGGCTATGTTGAATAGGAGGGACTAGGGAGTATAATCATATTAATTAACAGAATTACTTTTTCACATACGAACTTTATTCTTTCACATACATTTTTTTCATAAAATTTTCATATGATACCTTTTTCTTAAACATAAACTTTATTTCTTAAACATAGACAAAACAACTGTTATATATGCATCTTTACTCTAAAATTGAATCAATTACTCTAAAAACTTAAACAATGGATTAGAATACTCTAATTATTAAAATAATGTTATTTATTAACGATTATTAATACGGTTTATTGAAATTATATACATAGCGGTTAACTTTGGTGGTCAACGCCTTTAGGTTGTTGGCATTTATCGGGTTGTCGGCGTCGGTATGTTTATCGTTGATTGTTTATTGTGTTGCCGCCTTGCCGGCGTGTTGTTGATTGATAATTGTTTATTGTCGGCGGCGTTCAATGTGTTGTTGTTGTGTTGTTGCTGTGTTGCTGGTGTGTTGCAGTTTCCTTTTCCCTTTTCTTCCCTTTTTTCTCTAATATCAAGTGTGTTAGTTGTTTATTTTTTATTTTTTATTTTTAGTTTATTTTTTCTTATTTATTTAGTTTATTTTTTCTTTTTTTAGTTTCTGTCTCTTTTTTAAAATTTTGTTTTTGAATTTATTTAATTAATTAGTACTTACATAGTAAGTTGGTGACGGAGAGGCGGTGAACGGAATAGTTGGTTGGTGTTAATCACTTGTGTTTAAGGGAAAAAAGAAAGAGAGAAAATTAATTGAGTGAATGATAAAAGAAATGACAAAGGCAGTGTGGTAAAAATCGTATGTAAAAAAGTAAAATCCGTATGTGAAAAAGCACGTCCATTAATTAATATGGGTAACAATTTTCAAAACCTATTAAAAAACACTAAAACTTGAGAGAGACGGTCTTTCAATAAATTATTGAGAGACTATTCTTTTGTACCTTTTTATTTGTATTTCGTGACTATTTTGTCATTGATCGTACCATAGTAATTTCGTACTTATTTATATAATAAATGTACTCATTTTATCCTTAATCATGATTTGTACCTATTATATTACCTTTAGTACCACTTTTTCTTAAATTTGTACAATAGTCTCTCTATAAACTTATTGAGAGACGGTCTCTCAGGAGACCTACTGATTAAAAAACTGCTTTACTCATTGCAGTACCCAAGTCATCGCAATACCCAAGAAACCAATAATAATATTTTTTCTTTCCCACATTTCCAGGAGATAAAAAAGTGTTGTACTGTATGTGTAATATTAATTCATTCATTATGTCGTTCAATCTTACATTGATAATTGAGTCCTATTGTTTGTCGTTTTCTCATACTTTTCTCATGGTATTTTTTCTTCTTATTTTACTCTATTTCCTCCCTCTTTTTTTTATGAACACTAGTTGGCGAGCAGCAACCGTTAAACGACGTTATCTGGAGTTCTTTGCAATTTAAATTGGTCATGTCAATATGTGGAGACGTTGGACACGTAATTACGTTTAGTTTTATTTGTTTCAGTATACTTGTAATGGACTTTTAAGTATTTTTTTGGGATAATTTTAGTAAATAAATGATAAGGTTCATTTGTCGTTATAAGTTATTTCCATGGTAATCATGCCAGTTATTGTGCTCTTAACAGTAATTTTAATATGTTTGATTAGCGCACTATCCCTTATCTTAAAATCTATACAAACTTTATTATTTAGATTTGTTTAAAACATTAAACTCACTTTTGTGTTGTTTGAATACAATAATAACATTTCACTTGTTAATATCCCGTGACTATATGTACATTTCGAGGTATTTCTCAACATTGTCCTTCCCTCTTCTCTTTTGCGCTTTGGAGAGTTGTTTTTTTAATTGTTTTCGTAATGTTTTGCCCTTAAAATGGTTTAATTTTCAGTCAATGCATGGTTTTTTTTCATTCCCAGCCCACTGAGCGGATATAATCTATCGGCCACAGCATTCCGTTATGTGATATTATGTTCACAATTTTCAACTGAGTGTACAAATAACACCGATACATCAACGCTTATAAAACAATATACGTGAAGGTAGTTTTAGCTTTATCACTGAAATGTCTCACAGTGTATTAAGATCTAAAGATTTAGGAAAATCAATAAAAACAAGACAGCCCGATGCACGATGGCGTCCCCGCTAGGGGAGGGTCCGGGGAACGGCCCCACCACAAGGGTGTAATGGGGCCAACCTTCCCACGCCGTTTTGGCAAAAGGCCGCTCCCAGGTAGGGCTGTACATTGGGCTGGGCCGGTCCGGGCCGGGCCAGAGGCGGGTCGGGCTGAAGAAAGCTAGCCCTAACACGACCCTAAAGGCTGGGCTGAGCAGGGCCGGGGCAGGAAAAGTTAGCCCTGGCTCAGCCCTGTAGGGCTGCTAGTTGTGTTTGTGGGCTGTATTTGTGTTAGTTTTATTACTGGGCTGAGCTGCATTTCACACAGGGCTGCGGATAGGGCTGAGCTGACAAAATCTGGCCCTGGCCCTGGCGCTATCCCTGTGTGGGCTAGAAAAATTGGCCCACGTAATAGGGCTGGGCCGGGCTGGCCCGCTACGTTGTCCAGCTCTACTCCCAGGTAGGGATGGCAATGGGTCGGGTTGGATCAGATTTCGCGAGATCCAAACTCGATCCACTTATTTAGTGGATCACCAATTTATATCCAAACCCAATCCATATCCAAAAGTCGATGATCTATATCCAATCCACAATTTTTTTTATTATCCATATCCATACTCGTTATTCCATGATCCAATCCAAAACCCTATCCAAAACCCGATCCATATCCATTTTAAACCCGATCCATACCCATTTCAAAATCCAATTCATACCTAATTCAAAGCGCACACATTATAATTGTAATTCCGCTATCCGTAACGCAATCCCTAACCCGATCCATATCCAGTTTAGTTGCCTTATACTTCGTTAGTCGTTACACCTTATTCTTTTATACTTGAAATCTTACTCTTTAAATTCAGTTTAACTCTATACGTTAAAGTCAATATAATTCAACTCTTTTAAGTTTAGTTAAGTTCAGCTCAATTAAGCTTAAATAAGTTAAGTTCAACTCGTATAAGTTCGATTCATAAAACTTTAGTCCATTTCATACTTATTTTCCTACAACTTCAGCTTCTACAAAATTTTCTCTAGCTAATAGTTAAAATGACATAGTTCACCTAACATGCATTGATATAATAGAATCACTCAAAATATCTAATAGTTAAAATGCATTGATACGTATGGACCTACCTTGGGAGTTGGGGTGAAATCAATCTCTAGTCAAATTAACTTAAAATACATAAAAGTAAAAAAACAAAATAAGGAGAAATAAATTTACACTTGTAAAAAATAATAAAAATAATAATAATAATAATAATAATAATAATAATAAATATATTTCTTAGAAAAAAATGAGATTAATTAAGATTATTTTTTTGCTTGTGAAAAGAATTCTGGTTGATTTAACATTTTAAGTGAGTTTAAATCTGGGAAAAATGGATATGGATCGATATTGGATCGGGTTAAAGGTGGATATCAATCAGTATCGGGTCGGTTATGATTTTTAAATGGATCGGCGTGGATTCGGTTCGGGTATTTTTTGGGTGGATTTGTATTCGGGTTCTAACTAATGGATATATTTTTTTTTTTTGATAAGGTAAGGAAACTAGGTTGATCCTCTTAGATAGGACCAACCCATCTCATCCTTTCGAATGAGTAAGGTAAGTTGAAGCCACCGGCTTTCAACCCACCTCGAAAGAGTTGGACAAGAATGTCCAACAGAAGCCATGAAGTCAGCAACCTTGTTGGCTTCACGAAAGCAATGTTTAATTATCACTTAATCGAAATGATGAAGATCAATTTTCACATCCTTGATAATACTAGAGATTTGCCACGGGATCTGCCAAGTATTACGGAGTGAGTTGATAACACATAAATTATCACCCTCCACAATTAACTTCGAGATTCCTAAGTATTTAGCGGCTAAAATACCTTCTTTTAAAGCGAGTGCTTCTACGACAAGAATACTATTAGATCCGCACTTTTTTGCTCCTAACAACGCGACTTCACCATTATGATCTCTTATACAAAATCCTAAAGCAGCTTTATTGCCATCTATTCTCGATCCGTCAAAATTTAGCTTTAGAAAACCATTTCTAGGTTTCTCCCACCAGATCTCCTTCTTACTAGAAGTGCTTCTAGGAGACTTTTCTTTCTCGGGATTGTTGAGATCTTTATGTCTAGTTTCGGTCCAGGCCTTATTACATAAAGTAATAAGTTTGTTTATATTGAAATTAACATTATTAAAGATAATATCATTTCTATAATACCATGCATTCCACCAAATAAAAATGATCTTAACGAAATCATCATGTGGACTTAAGTCTTTGAGATAATTAAGCTTCATTAGAAAACTTTGACTTGCAATAGTATCATAATTTGATAAGAAAATGTTGTAGCTAGTAATGTTCATTTGTTGGATAATAGACTCAATCAAAGGACATTTGTAAAAGAAATGATCTTTATTTTCACTAGGATAGTTACACCAAAATGCAATGAGGTGGGACATTAATATGACTTTTAAGAAGTCTATCTTTCGTTGGGAGGCCGTCAACACAAGCTTTCCAGAGAAAAAAATTCAATTTTGGTGGAATATTCAATTTCCAAACCCACTGAAATTTACATTTGTCATGAGCTTGATCGAACAAACCTTGCGCTAGCCAAGTTGCTGTTTTTTTAGAAAAATTTCCATCCACGGACAACCCCCATATAAGGGTATCTGGAATATCATTTTGTGGTAGTGGAATGTCAGTAATCTGATTTACAATATCGTTATTTACTAGATTGGCTAATTTACAAACATCCCATTGTTTGTCGGAGGTTATGAAATCTTTAACCAAAAGATTAAGATCACGGTTACTATTATCATCACTTGTAATGTTGGTAAGTGGGTGTGAGAAAACCCAATTATCAGACCAAAACTTAATGTTGCTACCATTACCTACTTGCCATCTCAGTCCTTTTCTAAAGAGAGTCCGAAGACTCATATCTAACTAATGGATATGGATATGAGTTTTCAAACCATGGATTTGGATCGGTAAATTTTCATCGGATCGGTTCGGTACTAAACAAATTACCATCCTTACTCCCAGGGCTTGAACCCATGACCTTATGGTCACAAAGCAACACCTTACCGGTGCGCCAAGAACTCTCCTTCATTAAGGAAAATCAATATCTTAATAAAATAGTTTACGAATTTCATTTTAATCTACCCACGCTGATAGTTTATATTTCCTTAGAATTTATGTTTCTGTGATGAAGACTGGATGGCAGGTTTCCACCTGCATATGCTTACATGAAAACAGATCCAATAGAACGTGTAAATGATTAACAAGGAGCCTAGCAATTATCTCTCTCTAATTATCTCCCCTTAATTCTCTCTCTAAAAGAAAACAAAACCCTAATTCAACATCTTAGGGGCTGTCGTCTACCTTTTTGGTGGAGGTAAGCCCCAAATTTTCCGTTTTTTATTTTTTAATTTTTCTACGCTAATAACTTTCTCTGTATGAGTTTTGTTCTCACCTTTTTGGTGAGTCTGTCCTCATCCTGTGGTGAGATTTTCCCTTCTATTTGAGAGATTCAAGGTTTAAGTGGATTCTTGTCAATGGTTTAGAAAATTTGGAGACCTTCTTGTGAGAAGCCGCAGAAGGCGATATGTTAGAGGATGTGCAGAAGCGTCTCATGAGCCCATCAAGTTTAGAAAGTTTCGGTTGATCGAGAATGTAGTTTATTTGATTTTAATCGTTTTGTGTCCTGTCATTCTTGACATATGTTGTAATTATCATGAGACTTTCTGATTAATGAAACGATTTTTCCCTTCAAACAAAAAGATTAACAAGGAGAGAGGGAGTAATAAACATAGATAAAACGTATCAGAATTTGCTGATGGAAAGGAACGAAGTCTCCGTATTTAATTTGCTAGTTATAACTTATAACTGAGTATTTTAATTTTAGAAACATGTGAACATCAAATACTTCATTTTTTTGCTTATACAAGATGAAGCCAATCAAAATAATTACTTGGAGAAAGAATGAGAATGAGAATCAATAATTGTCCATTTGTGGCTTCTGGGATGGCAAGGATTCAAGAGTAACGGCAAACAAAGAGACTGACATCCAAAATACAACATTAAATTACAAGCATCTGATTCTATCACCAACCTAGAGCAATGTAGGGGGGTGTTTGGTTCACTTATTTTAGGTATGGGGTATGGGTTTGGAATGATCTAAACTCATACCTTGTGTTTGTTTTACACTTTTTACAATTTGATACCCTTAGCTCAAACCCATGAGGTATGGGTTTCTCATACCCAAGGGGGAGGAGGGTATGAGATTGATACCCATGGGTATCAAATTATACAATGAAATTGAAAAAAAAAAATATACTAAAAACAAATATTTTTTCTAATAAAAATAGAAATATCTATATAATTTCATTTTTCTACTAAGATTTTTGTTTCCGTAAAAAATAAAAGATTAATTTTTTATTCGATTTTTTATTTATATATATTTAAGGATAGATATTATGATATTAAAAATAAATTAAAATTTATAAAAATAAAATATATACAAGTTTTAAATAACTCATATATGAAAATTTTACAGAAAAAAATTGTATATATGTAAATGTATAAAGTCAATAAAATAGAAATAGAAAACGATTTGATTCCTCATCCCTAAATTGAACCAAACACAAGGTATCAGGAATCGAGTTCCAAACCCATACCGCCCTGGTTTGATTCCTGATTCCATACCGATACCTTTATGCGAACCAAACGCCCCCAAGATGTGTTAAAAGTACATCCTTTCATTTACAGGTACAGAGAGACTCTTGCAACTATCCCTGGATAAAAGTTGCACTAATCCTCATCAGGAAAACAGAAAGAGTACCATATCATCAATCCCGAATTGAAAGGTAGATAGTGCTCAAGGTACATGTTAACCAATAGTACTTTTTTTTGATAACATATATACAAGCAATTGAACAAAAATAACCTGATGATACCAGGACTCAAGTTACAAATAACTTGAAACACAGTAGGGCAACCCTCCATGGGTGACATAAGTATATGTTCAGACCACCTGCATCAACCAATCAATCCAAACATACAGTATGCATCAACAAAGAGAATTGACTGGTGATTTTCAAACCATGCGCAAACAGAATTGATTGGTGATTCAACAGAAATCAAGTTAAGAAGCAGAACTGAAATCACTCAGGATGCAATACCTCAACTGCAATGCGGCCTCTCAAGACACGTTCTTTGTCTATACCCCAGGAACGACATTCAGTGATATCATTAGCATTAATACGACAATTACTTCTATGCAATTTCACTTCTCCGATTATAATATCGTACACCATCAGATTCAGTACTGTATGCAGAACATTTACGTACAGAAAAGAAGGCATGATCTGTATTCTATAGTTGGGAGTCCAGAATGACCATGTCCTGCGTATTCATAGGGTAGCAGATACTCGTATGCAGGCCCGACCACACATTATCTGCCAAGATTCTGTTCACTGCTTCGGTTGGATGGTACTGATCCAACCAGGTGTGAGTCGAAGCATTTCGACATGCCATTTCTGGTGACAGGCACATTATCCACCCCTTGTATATTCCCATTCCGCAGCATGCATCGCTTGTCACTTGGAAACCTGCAGAATACTAACATTGTTGATCATTTATTCAATGACAGCAATCGCAGCAGAAAGACAGCAATATCATTCATTCAACTACAGGAGACGGACTGAAACTGAACTATAACTGGTCCATTGGTCTCTAATTAGGTTTGATAAATTTCACCTCTTCTGATTTTTTTTTAGGCTTGTGTATGATATTGCTCTGCTTCACGTAATTTATCAACTTCACAAAGTTGATGTTGTCACTATTCAGAGTAAAAAAAAAATCATTTAACTCCACCGATGATTCACTATAAGGCACTTTTGGACGTTGCAAATTACAGAAATAAGAATTCTCGAGGGTTAATAGGATTATCTTCACCATAACCGAAAACAATATAATTTCGCCACCGCCATATCCAGCAACAATTAATCCCATTAGTGTAATTCATAAGTGGCCAAACCTTCCTAACATATACTCCGTAATAAACAGCAGCTCATTATACAAAAAGCAGTGATATACTGATATCAAAAGTTCGAAACTCAGTCCTAAATCGAATACATACTGTACAAAATTACGAAGCCCACGATGACATAGTTTTGGACAATGCCAAACACGATGACATAGTTGGTGTCTGACCGCGACCCAGCTAGAATCCTATGGACATCAACATAATATTATCACAATATGGAGTAATTTATAGCAATTCCATAATTTCTACAGATCAAAGTTGTGATCAATTTTCGCAGGCAAAAAAGAACAATGCATAAATCAAGCAATCGCTTGTCTCCTCCTTCTTGCCTAATTTCGGTTTCCTCTACTGTACATGCCTGATAGACGATTAAAAACCCTGTAATTTCGTACTAAGTTGCCAATCAAAGGTACTGTAGTAGGCAGGATTGACGTGATGATAATTGTGAATAGTTTGGCACTCTACGAGAAAGTAGCTGTCACAGTATCACGGCTAGATAATAACTGAAGTATATACTGAAACTGAATAACAATACTCGATAATCTATCGCCAATGGAAACATGCTCGTCAAGATAACTATCGTGTAAAATCCAAGCGAGTTAAAAGCAACCAGCAAAACATACGACTACTGACTTACAAAGCCCAAGATTGAAATTCTGGCAACATTTACTCGTCTTTTTCCACGAGTCAACACACCTTCCATGGGTATGTGTGTCTAGCGCATACTAATCACGCAAGAGACACATACCCGTCTATGGGGTCTTTAAGCTGCCTGATCTATTTCGAGCTAGGAGTAGGCCATCACTTTGATCACCCTCACTGCCCTTGGCCTGTCTACCAGCCTACCAGGGTGACAGGAAATCATTTGGTTCCTTCATTGAAGACGTGATTGTAATTATACCTCATCCAGCATTCTTTGGAACTGCACCACAGCAAAGCAGCATTCTTTCTAATCATACAAAAATGCAGCGCAAGCATAACCTTAAAAATATCAATTGTGAGATAAATGTTGGCTAACTTCATGACTTCTCCGAACTACCCTCATTTAACTCTTGTGACTTGTGAGATACGGAGTATAAGTTATTGACTCCCTCACTCCATACCCGCCGCTTGAACAACTAATACCAGGATTAACATCTAAGGTCAAAGATCATTCTCTCCACATTAGATGGTTTATAAATACCGTCCAAAGGTTACAACCTTAATATACCATTTCAGTACCATTTCTAATAACTTTGGCCACTATTCATTGCAGACAATTCCATCCATAATAGACTTAATAAATATGTCACAACCAAAAACACAATAAGTGTTTCACTTTAAAGGAAAGCAGAGTGCTTGAACATCACTGTTTTAACACAAAACGTTTCTATTTCAGATGGAGCCAAAGATGAACTATTCGAGTAACATCCAACCCCCTCTTACCCTTTCATTGACAAAAATATAGGAGCTGAACACGGTATTAAACCTCAGTTTATTAATCTCGAAAATGGTTCTCGTAACCCAATTTTGATCATTGCACTATACATGTGGCGCATCTTTCTTCAAAGCACGGTCGTGGTGACCTCTAAAACATTGATAACTTGACCGTGATGCAGCGTCAGGGCCTATATATAATACTATGATAGCCCCCTGAAACATTGGGTGATGTAATGTTGTTGCAGTTAAATACGGAATAGAAGACAAAAATCAGTCTTACCAATTTAATGAGTTCTATAGGCTCTGATGCTTCTGTAAAATCCCTCGCGAAAGCGGAAATATAAACACATAAAAAGTACCAAAAATGCAGCGGAAATTAAAACTTTTTGAAGTAAACTAAACAACATGCGAGAAGTCTTAAACTGAAACTGGAAACAGAACTGATATGAACAAAAATAGATAAGTAGCAGTTCTAAGTATCAAACCGAAAGATAAATACAAGGCCTGGGATGGAACATCCCTACAGGCACCAAAACAAATGTATCAAACTACGAGTCCAGCTAAACGATATAAGGGTAAGTCATGATGAAAGGATCATCGATCGCTAGCTCTCGTGAACCCTGCTCCAACCAGCATGTACCTACATACATGAAAACATGTACGCCACAATCAGTGGGGAGTGACTAGAGTTCTCCTAGCCACCTTTTGTGACAACACGTAACACATAAAACAATACAGAATACTCCAACATATAACAACATGTGAAGCATAAACATCTCATCATCTAATCTCTTGCCATCATGCGATTACGGTGCACGGCTCTCAACCAACTTCATAAACAATTAGGAAGGAGAGCCGGTTTCCCTACTGGTTACCCAGTCGGGGGGTCTTTCAATCCAACTATTTATGAAACCAAACCAAGAGTCATCCAATGCCTTGGATGATTTAACCACAATCAAATAAACATCAATAACTCATCATGCATATCTGACACTGTACCATCATCAAGGCAAGCAGATAAAACATCCATAACACTAGTAACGGGTCCAGAGGTGAACTTAACACATATCCCATTACTACACTATGTCGGGTCCAGAGGTGAACTTAACACATATCCAACATACAATACAAGTAAGGGTCCAGAGGTGAACATAACACATATCCCTAAACTTACAATCATGAAAAGGGTCCAGAGGTGAACTCAACACATATCCCTACTCATCCAAAAGCAAAGGGTCCAGAGGTGAGCTTAACACATATCCCAATGCTACAAACATGTATTAGGTCCAGAGGTGAACTTAACACATATCCCAATACGCAGTCACCGCACAACGGGTCCAGAGGTGAGCTTAACACATATCTCGTGTACGACAACCGATCACGTGTCAGGTCCAGAGGTGAGCTTAACACATATCCTGACACGCCCAAGCAAAACACGTAACGGGTCCATAGGTGAGCTTAACACATATCCCGTCACGCGACATATAAAACACGTAGTGGGTCCAGAGGTGAGCTTAACACATATTCCACCACGCGACAACCAATGTAACCACTAACATCCAAAGGTAGAAACTAACCTATAGTTCTAACTTCCTAAACCTCTAATCAACACTTAATTGATCCCGGGAACTAAGACGAGGGAGAGCCGGTTT
Source organism: Silene conica (assembly GCA_029255685.2). Lineage (NCBI taxonomy): Eukaryota > Viridiplantae > Streptophyta > Magnoliopsida > Caryophyllales > Caryophyllaceae > Silene > Silene conica. The sequence goes on from CM055317.2 coordinate 70,470,391, forward strand.
CCCTTTCGGTTACCCGACCGGGGGGTCTCTATCCTCACTCCATTCCTGAACCCAATTTAGTGTTGCCCATCCTCCGGGGACCTCAAATATACATCACGGGTATACAAAACGAGTTTCAATCAAAACCGATCAACCGTTTAAAAGTTACACGCGAAAACAACCCAAAACAGCCTTCAGGGATTCCCAGCCGGTCGGCAGGCAGCCGGTCGGCAGGCAGCCGGTCGGCCGGCTGGTGATCCCTCAGCCTATGCCCTTTTCAAAACAATGGAACATCACAAAGGACTCCCAGCCGGTCGACAGGCAGCCGGTCGGCCGGCTGGGACTCCATTTCCCTAGCCTTCTCTATTTCGCAAACCAACCCATATGCACTCCCAGCCGGCTGGCAGGCGGCCGGTCTGCCGGCTGGGCTCCCTTTCTTCCTAAGTTTTCGCAAAACATACACAATACAAAATGACTACCAGCCGGTCGGCAGGCAGCCGGTCGGCCGGCTGGCAGTCCAAGGCCAAGTTCTTCAAAAATACGAAAACATACAATACGCACTCCCAGCCGGTCGACCGGCGGCCGGTCGGTCGACCGGCTCAGAGAGCCTGTTCGCAAAATCGTGATTTTCAGACCATAAGAAATCATCACAATTCGACATACAAACTTCAAAATCGCTACATATGATGTTTACCCAACATTACTAATCATCAAATACGACTTATCTACCAGCAAACAAGTCCCATAGACAATCCTCAAACGAATTTAACAAGTATCCGTCGCAAAATATGAAAAACTGAAAATGAACTTAAGAACACATAACAACATCTTAGAGCATGAATTCTTCACATATTAAACATCCTAAACATGTTACTAAGTCCTTTGAACAATGAACATTAATAAAAATCAGAAGCTAACACAAGAATCACAACAAGAGTGCTAATATACACATAAAGGCCGAGTTATCTCATTATCGTCACCTTTCAAGCTTTTCCGGCTAAAGATCCTCCTCAACCAAGTAGCTATCGACCTCCGGATCGTCTAAGCCCACTCCTACAAACAAAGAAACGGATTTTAGGACTCAAAAACGGAATTAAGAGAAAACAGTCCAATTTTCGAGTTTAAGGATTTACAAAAAGAAAGTGATAGATGGCTTGGAAATCGAATGAGGATTCCGAAAATTATATTTTTACCTTGATTTTATCGACGGATGATGAAGAATTTATCAAAAGAAGGAGAAATAAAATGGAGGTTTGAGAGGAATTGTTTTTACAGTGAAAAGAGTTGTGAGGAAGATGATATGTCGACAAAGGGGATTTTAAGGGTTTAAGTAAACTGTCCTTTCCTTATTATGAAACGGGTTAGGAAATTAGAACGGATATTTAAGTCGGGAACTTAACCTTGCCAAGCTTGTATTCGTCTTAAGGACTTGAGGTTCTTAAGACGGATCTTACTTATTAAATTAAAATCTTTCGAAATAAATCATTAAATTATTATTTTATTACATAAAATAATTTAAAACTCTTAAATTAGATTTTACGAAAATACGGGATGTTACAATCACCCCAACTTCAAAAAGTTTCGTCCTCGAAACTCGAACGGATATAAATCTATATACTATACCTCAGTCGAATAAGAAGGGATGCGCAGCACGCATCGCTGCCTCAGTCTCCCATGTCTGCTCCTCGACATCACCGCAGCGCCATAAAATCTTCACCAAAGGCACCACCTTGCTCCTGAGCTTCCTCTCCTGTCGGTCAAGGATCTTCACTGGACGCTCCTCGAAGCACCTCTCAACTGATCAAACAAATCATCTATCCTAGGCAAAGGATATCTGTTCTTCACGGTCACTCGGTTCAGCTCTCTATAGTCAATGCAAAGTCTCATGGAACCATCTTTCTCCTTAACGAACAAAACGGGAGCACCCCACGGAGAAGCACTAGGTCTAATGAAACCCTTCTCGATCATCTCTTCTAATTGCTGCTTCAACTCTTTCAACTCTGGCGGAGCCATACGGTAAGGAGCTTTGGAAATCGGTCCGGTACCTGGAACAAGCTCTATGGTAAACTCCACATCTCTCTCTGGCGGTATCCCTGGCAGGTCATCTGGGAAAACATCTGGATACTCACGAACAATGGCTACATCCTCAAGCTTCGGTAGCGATGGCTTAGCAGCTGTAACAACACACAGGAAGGCTTGGCAACCCTTCCTAAGAAGATGAGAAGCTCTCATCGAAGAAATCACTCGGACACCCTTTTTAGGGCGAGTTCCCTTATAGGAAACACGAACTCCTGAAGAACTCCTCAAGCAGATTTTCTGGTCGCGACACTCGAAGCGAGCATGGTATCGCGATAACCAATCCATACCGAGGATAATGTCAAACTCCTCGAGAGGAAATCTCAGTAAGTCCGCTGGAAATGTGGCTTGACCAATAATAATAGGAACATCCCTATGGGACGAAGAGCAGGAAAACACGTCTCCAGAAGGTAAGGAAATAGAAGTCTCCTCAACCAATGAAGACTCAAGAGCTAGACGGTCGGCGAACTGAGTCGATATAAATGATAAAGAAGCTCCAGTATCGAATAAAATAAGGCACTCAGCGCCAAGAACAGAAAAGATACCGGCAACAATGTCTGGATGAGCCTCTGCCTCAGCCCTAGTCATCACAAAAATCTTCCCTTTCGGCTTTCCTCCCTTAGTCGCTGCAGCAGCAGTGGCAGCCTTGCCAAGTGCGGTGTTCCTCTCAGGACACTCATACGATCGATGCCTATATCCATTACAAGTGAAACACTTATAGGCATTCTTGAAACAGTCAAAACCCGGATGAGATGGTTTACCACAACGGGGGCAAACACTAGGAGATGTGTCGGTGTGAAATGTGGTCTTAGCAACCGGAGCAGAGAACCTCTCAAAACGCTTCTTCTGAGAAGAAGGCGAAGAAGTAGAAGGAACAAATGGTCTCTTCCCCTGGTACACTGATCTCTAGTGAGGAGTCACACTAGAAGTAGCAGCACGGGTCTCAGCATCTATGGCACGAATAGAACTCTCGGCCCAAATAGCATCGTCATATACCTCCACGAACGAAGTCGAGTCTCGACGAACCATGCTCTCGATACGCGGTCCTAGCTTGCCACGGTAAAAGTAGACTCTCTCGGCCTCATCTCTGACAAATCTCGATGCGAAGTGAGCAAGCTGGTTGAATCGGTCTGTGAACTCCTGAACTGACATCTTGCCTTGCTTCAAATCCATGAATTCTTTGAGTCGCTGTGATCTGAGCTCTTTAGGATAAAACCTCGTCTCGAGCTTATCCTTAGAAGCCTCCCAATCGAACAAAGGGTCAAGAGTGAAAGTAGGTCCTGTCAACGCCCACCACCTATCGGCCTCAAGGGTAAGAAAGTGAGTGGCTAGCCGCACTCTATCCTCTCTACCCACCGAATACATAGTGAAGCTCTTTTCCATCTCTCTGAACCACTCGGTAAGAGCTACCGGATCAACCTCGCCACCATAGGTCTTCACGTGGCTACGGGACATTTGCGAAGCTATCCATGAGAAACTACCAGGACGATTAGCCTCGTTGCCTGGCGGTGGAGGAGGTGGAACATTCCCTGCTTGCTGTCTCTGAGTCTCAAGCAAATGCTGAATTGCTTGCAGCACAATGTTATCAGCAGCCCTAGGTCTCACCATCCTTTCAAAAGAGAAAACAGGTATTAGCTTAGCAATTAGCAATCACAAATAGACTACGAAATAAATCCTTAGATCTACCCATCTCTCATTCATTATTTGTTTATTTGGTCAAGTTAAGGTTGGGGGTCACATGAGTGCGTCGGGAGCAATAATGCTTTGATACCAACTGTAAAACCCCTCGCGAAAGCGGAAATATAAACACATAAAAAGTACCAAAAATGCAGCGGAAATTAAAACTTTTTGAAGTAAACTAAACAACATGCGAGAAGTCTTAAACTGAAACTGGAAACAGAACTGATATGAACAACAATAGATAAGTAGCAGTTCTAAGTATCAAACCGAAAGATAAATACAAGGCCTGGGATGGAACATCCCTACAGGCACCAAAACAAATGTATCAAACTACGAGTCCAGCTAAACGATATAAGGGTAAGTCATGATGACAGGATCATCGCTCGCTAGCTCTCGTGAACCCTGCTCCAACCAGCATGTACCTACACACATGAAAACATGTACGCCACAATCAGTGGGGAGTGACTAGAGTTCTCTTAGCCACCTTTTGTGACAACACGTAACACATAAAACAATACAGAATACTCCAACATATAACAACATGTGAAGCATAAACATCTCATCATCTAATCTCTTGCCATCATGCGATTACGGTGCACGGCTCTCAACCAACTTCATAAACAATTAGGAAGGAGAGCCGGTTTCCCTACTGGTTACCCAGTCGGGGGGTCTTTCAATCCAACTATTTATGAAACCAAACCAAGAGTCATCCAATGCCTTGGATGATTTAACCACAATCAAATAAACATCAATAACTCATCATGCATATCTGACACTGTACCATCATCAAGGCAAGCAGATAAAACATCCATAACACTAGTAACGGGTCCAGAGGTGAACTTAACACATATCCCATTACTACACTATGTCGGGTCCAGAGGTGAACTTAACACATATCCCAACATACAATACAAGTAAGGGTCCAGAGGTGAACTTAACACATATCCCTAAACTTACAATCATGAAAAGGGTCCAGAGGTGAACTCAACACATATCCCTAATCATCCAAAAGCAAAGGGTCCAGAGGTGAACTCAACACATATCCCTAATCATCCAAAAGCAAAGGGTCCAGAGGTGAGCTTAACACATATCCCAATGCTACAAACATGTATTGGGTCCAGAGGTGAACTTAACACATATCCCAATACGCAGTCACCGCACAACGGGTCCAGAGGTGAGCTTAACACATATCCCGTGTACGACAACCGATCACGTGTCAGGTCTAGAGGTGAGCTTAACACATATCCTGACACGCCCAAGCAAAACACGTAACGGGTCCAGAGGTGAGCTTAACACATATCCCGTCACGCGACATATAAAACACGTAGTGGGTCCAGAGGTGAGCTTAACACATATCCCACCACGCGACAACCAATGTAACCACTAACATCCAAAGGTAGAAACTAACCTATAGTTCTAACTTCTTAAACCTCTAATCAACACTTAATTGATCCCGGGAACTAAGACGAGGGAGAGCCGGTTTCGCTTTCGGTTACCCGACCGGGGGATCTCTATCCTCACTCCATTCCCGAACCCAATTTAGTGTTGCCCATCCTCCGGGGACCTCAAATATACATCACGGGTATACAAAACGAGTTTCAATCAAAACCGATCAACCGTTTAAAAGTTACACGCGAAAACGACCCAAAACAGCCTTCAGGGATTCCCAGCCGGTCGGCCGGCTGGTGATCCCTCAGCCTATGCCCTTTTCAAAACAATGGAACATCACAAAGGACTCCCAGCCGGTCGGCAGGTAGCCGGTCGGCCGGCTGGGACTCCATTTCCCTAGCCTTCTCTATTTCGCAAACCAACCCATATGCACTCCCAGCCGGCTGGCAGGCGGCCGGTCTGCCGGCTGGGCTCCCTTTCTTCCTAAGTTTTCGCAAAACATACACAATACAAAATGACTACCAGCCGGTCGGCAGGCAGCCGGTCGGCCGGCTGGCAGTCCAAGGCCAAGTTCTTCAAAAATACGAAAACATACAATACGCACTCCCAGCCGGTCGACCGGCGGCCGGTCGGTCGACCGGCTCAGAGAGCCTGTTCGCAAAATCGTGATTTTCAGACCATAAGAAATCATCACAATTCGACATACAAACTTCAAAATCGCTACATATGATGTTTACCCAACATTACTAATCATCAAATACGACTTATCTACCAGCAAACAAGTCCCATAACAATCCTCAAACGAATTTAACAAGTATCCGTCGCAAAATATTAAAAACTGAAAATGAACTTAAGAACACATAACAACATCTTAGAGCATGAATTCTTCACATATTAAACATCCTAAACATGTTACTAAGTCCTTTGAACAATGAACATTAATAAAAATCAGAAGCTAACACAAGAATCACAACAAGAGTGCTAATATACACATAAAGGCCGAGTTATCTCATTATCGTCACCTTTCAAGCTTTTCCGGCTAAAGATCCTCCTCAACCAAGTAGCTATCGACCTCCGGATCGTCTAAGCCCACTCCTACAAACAAAGAAACGGATTTTAGGACTCAAAAACGGAATTAAGAGAAAACAGTCCAATTTTCGAGTTTAAGGATTTACAAAAAGAAAGTGATAGATGGCTTGGAAATCGAATGAGGATTCCGAAAATGATATTTTTACCTTGATTTGATCGACGGATGATGAAGAATTTATCAAAAGAAGGAGAAATAAAATGGTGGTTTGAGAGGAATTGTTTTTACAGTGAAAAGAGTTGTGAGGAAGATGATATGTCGACAAAGGGGATTTTAAGGGTTTAAGTAAACTGTCCTTTCCGTATTATGAAACGGGTTAGGAAAGTAGAACGGATATTTAAGTCGGGAACTTAACCTTGCCAAGCTTGTATTCGTCTTAAGGACTTGAGGTTCTTAAGACGGATCTTACTTATTAAATTAAAATCTTTCGAAATAAATTATTAAAATATTATTTTATTATATAAAATAATTTAAAACGCTTAAATTAGATTTTACGAAAATACGGGATGTTACACATCCCTAATTCGGAGAGATTCCTCCATTCTATTTATCTCATCTGGGGTGTACTTAATATCTGTTCATAACAAAGTAAGACCATCATTCTAAACCTGCTGATATGTAATGGATGGTTATGATACTGGATAGATAAATTAGAACTCTGAAATAACAGAAAAGACCAAGGTTTGAGGATAAAAGTATCAGAAATGGAACGCTTTTCATAGAAAAAATCCTTATTAAACGCCTCATAATCAATATCAGCATGACCCAAAGATACATGCGGCTTTACAATATCTTAGTGCAAACCCGCCTTACAAGAGACTTTTGCGACAGAATTACCTTACAAAGTGTCACGATCCGATACTTTTGCCGGATCGTGGTGCGCACCCTTGCCCGACTCTAGGGCAAGAATGTAAGCAACAAGGGTCTCGTACTAGTGAGGGATCGCCCACTAGCACGTATCTCGGGTCTCGGGGTGTGTGTCGGGAATCCTAGTCACGATTATCAACTTCCGGCACACGAATGCAATAAAAGTAAGCAATACGATTATTGAAAGCAATAAGAAAGTATAAACAAGCTTAATGATGAGAAGCGGTTTTTCATTGACTAGCACCTCTCATAGAGGCAAATTTGATATTTCTCATCTTGTAGCAGTGAACATTAACATTGCAGAATAGGTATACGTTTTCTAAACTCCTAAAAACGTACCTTAAACTAAAAACAAGACTCCCATCTTTCAACACGCAGGAAGTAGACTTGGAGTACTAAATGATACAAAAAACTAGAAATGAAAATACAAAAGCGAAATAAGAAATCTAAAGGTTCGAAGTGAATGGACCGCGCGCGCAAATTCTTGGCTATGAGGCTAGATTTGCGGCTATTTGCGGCTAAAATCTGCGGGTCCTTACATTCTCCCCCACCTAATCTGTTGTCGCCCTCGGCAACATAAAAATCTCGAACGGTGTTTTAGTGAGACATCCTTGGTGAGCTGTGGTCGTCCATGCTATGTTGAGGTTTGGCTTTCTCTCCAGTTCGGCTCGTAGATAGTCTTCGGTCCACATTATGATCGGATTCCATGTCCCGTCAAAGATAGAGTGTAACTCCTTGATAGTGAGACATCCAAACATCATGTCCTCCAAATTAATCACTCGCCCGGGGTCATTCTTGAAAGTCTCTGTCATCGGTGTTCGATGCTTTCTCAACCAGACCTTCACCTTGTTCATCTCCACTTCAGTACCTGCGTTCAAGGGAAAGTGAGTTCTCCAGGACGTCGAATCCGCATTTCGACGCGGCCCCCTGATGGTACAAGGCCTTCTCACTTGGGTCTCGCGACCTCCATTGTCTACCTTCCTGCGAGGTGGTAGACTCTTGTTATTCCTCCCAGGCCACTTAGCAGCGTCGTTAACCTGGGTCTTGCTTGCCTCTGGTTCAGCTGAACCTTTGGCCTTTCTCTCGGTTGGCCCTCCTCGTATCGGCGTTGGTATCACCCTCATTGCCGAAATACGATGGTCCCCTTTGTCCTCGTCCGCCTCTACAGTCTTCACTACAAAAGACCCCATCAATAACATTGATCCATCACTCGGCTTCAACACCACTGATGCTCTCTGAAACAACTGCATCCCGAGTACTAACTTGAAGTCATCCAACGGAACGGTAGTGAAGTCGAGCTCTTCTGCCCATTCACCTACCTGGACCGCGGCCTTCTTAGCCATTCCTTGGATACGTCTCGCCTTTCCATTAACAGGCTTCAAGAAACTATTAACGTCGCTCAGAACCAATCCCAGTCGGTTGGCTTCCTCTTTCGTCACTAGGTTGTGGGTGGCTCCCGAGTCGATCAACGCTCGTGCCTTCCTCCCGTTCACCTTCAAGTCCACGTACATGAGCCCCGTGGATTTCTGTACGTGGGTTTCATCCAGCTTCCCCATCGCACATATCCTTTGGAGTGAGCCCATTTGTGGTTGCTCCTCCTCGTCGCTGGAATCTTCTTCATACTCTTGATGATAGCCGGCTACTGCCTCATCAAGGCGTTCTTGAGCCCCTTTTGGCATGTTCTGAAACATCGCGCTGAACTGAGCCTTGTTGGGACACTCGACCATCTTATGGGGACCTTTACACACAAAACACGCAAACGGCTTCTTCGTTGCGGACGTAGCAGAATTTCCCACTTTCGAAGACGAGCTTGTGGGCGAGTTTCCGTTACTCCCCGATCGAGCTTGACTCCCTTGTGTGTAGAACCGACTACTCCCAACCGAAACTGAGCTGGCTTGCGGTTTCTTTCCATTAGTCCCATGAGACGAACCAGTATTCTCCGCTGGTGTCACATCTCGAGGTGCCTCTCGCTCCCCGTGAAAGTCGAGGAGTCGTTCCGCGGCAGATATTGCTGCAGACAGCGTCTTCGGATTCTGCCTCATTACCTCTTGTTGAGCTCACCACTTCAATCCGTCGATGAACTCGAATGTTCGGTCCGTCTCGGTCCTCTCGGTAATCTCGAGCATGCACGCCAAGAATTCCCTCACATAATCTCGGATAGATTTGGTGTGCTTCACCTCCTTCAGCTTCTTCCGAGCAACGAACTCAGTGTTCTCGGGATAGAAGTGATCCTTCAAAATCCTCTTGAAGTCAGCCCACGATGTCACCGTAATCGTGCCCGCCTCCATTTCCTTGTATCTAGCCCTCCACCACATCTTGGCATCATCCGTCAAGTACATGCTGGCTGTGTCGACTTTCCCTGCCTCATCGAGTCCACTTACTCGGAAGTATTGCTCCATGTCGAAAACGAAGTTGTCGACAGCTTTCGAATCCCTCGCCCCATCGTAGTATAGGTACGAGGTTGAGGCGCTTTCACCTTACGGGCCCCCGAAAATTTTCCGTCGTTGGCCACGGCTTTCATGAGCGTGGCGCAAGTATTCTCGAGCTCATCGATTTTTCGGTGGAGGTGAGTAATTTCTTCCACTCGATCATCGGGAATTGCACTAACGATCGCTAGGGTCCGGGTCTCCATCCCGACCATTGCCGACTCAAGGCTACTAACCGTCTTTTCCAACTCCTCGAGGCTCTCTCCCATTCGGATTACGATGCCCTCAAGTTTCGGGAGTTTATTATCAAACGCATCTTCGAGGTAGCACATCCGCTCTTCCATCGTCTTGCCCATTTTGTCGATAACGATGAACAAATGCGGCAAGCAGAAACCCGTCCGAAGATCGAGCTCTGATACCAAATGTCACGATCCGGTACTTTTGCCGAATCGTGGTGCGCACCCTTGCCCGACTCTAGGGCAAGAATGTAAGCAACAAGGGTCTCGTACTAGTGAGTGTCTGAGGGATCGCCCACTAGCACGTATCTTGGGTCTCGGTGTATGTGTCGGGAATCCTAGTCACGATTATCAACGTCCGGCACACGAATGCAATAAAAGTAAGCAATACGATTATTGAAAGCAATAAGAAAGTATAAACAAGCTTAATGATGAGAAGCGGTTTTTCATTGACTAGCACCTCTCATAGAGGTAAATTTGATATTTCTCATCTTGTAGCAGTGAACGTTAACATTGCAGAATAGGTATACGTTTTCTAAACTCCTAAAAACGTACCTTAAACTAAAAACGAGACTCCAATCTTTCAACACGCAGGAAGTAGACTTGGAGTACTAAATGATACAAAAAAACTAGAAATGAAAATACAAAAGCGAAATAAGAAATCTAAAGGTTCGAAGTGAAAGGACCGTGCGCGCAAATTCTTGGCTATGAGGCTAGATTTGCGGCTATTTGCGGCTAAAATCTGCGGGTCCTTACACAAAGGAAGGGGATCCTTTAATAGTAGGCGGAGTTCCTCTGGTTTTAGATGGGGTATCTCTGATCGTGGCTCTAACAGCTAAACAATTAAAGAGAATACATGAACTTTGTATTTTCGATTCGGAAGATTGATACGGTCCATGGTCTGTCCAGCTGCAAACAAACAAATCATTCAACACTTTGGGCCCTTTGGCCACACTATGCTATAATCACTTACAAAATTTCAGAATGGACCTATTTCAAATTTGGATTTGGATCAATTTACTTGTTTGCCAAACTTACTAGATTTGGATTTGGAAATCCAACCAAATCCAAGTAAGCCTAAAATAACCACATTTGAAATCCACCCTCCAACCCCCTCATTTCCAAATTCTTATTTTACTTTGCTATTTAATGTTCTTCGAATACATATATGAAATAAATACAAATTTATTTCACATTGTGTATTTGAAGAACTAAGGGGAATTGCTGCCCAATTTTTTTTTCCTCATTAATAAATCAGAAATCGGTCGCTAATTTAGCAACTGATGTTGGTTGCTAATTTAGCAACTGATGGCGGTCGCTAATTTAGCTACTGTGTCGGTCGCTAATTTAGCGACCATCATCGGTCGCCCGTCTTATTTTTTTCAGTCGCTAAAATTGGCGACCAAAATCGGTCGCTAAAAGCGACCATACCTTGCGACTAAGGGCGGGCGACTGGACTTGGTCGCTAAAATAGGAAGGGCGACTGAAAACGGTCGCTATTTTCGGTCGCAAATGGAAGTATTTGTTGTAGTGTTTATTATAAAAGTATTTGAGTGATCCTGTTTTAACATAAAACTAGTGTTAAACCCGTGCAAAATTGCACGGGTATATTTTTAGAAAAAATATGGTGGATAATTAATATTACCGAATAGTGTCAATAATACGTAAATATTGTGCATTCAATTTCTATTATATTGATAATACGTTAAAATGCACATGAAAATAATAATGGTATTTATATATCCATTCTTTTATTGTTTTTTTAAAATCAATATAGATGTTATTTCAAGGTTTATTTTGTACCGTTATGTTTATGATTTGATTTCGCAAAATATATAAATTTGTACACTATTATTGGTTGTTATATTAAAATATTATGTTATTTTTATTGTTTTTTAATTTAGTATTGTCGCTTTTTCTTCGATTGCAAAAATGCACGGGTATATTTAACCGGTATACTTTTAAGAACATCGATATAATATATCGATATATTGTGTATTGTAATTATTTATTGGAATTTTTTAACTTTACTCAATGTTGTTTTTAAATTTAGTATTGTCGCTTTGCAAAAATGCACCGGTATATTTAACGGGTATACTCTTGCCAGAAATTAAAATTTTATGTTTATGAATTTGTATAAAAAATGTTACGTAATATTTCTTAAACTACGTTATCAGGTATTTATTTAGAATTTCAGACGGTTATTTCTTAGGAAATTCATAAATGAAATTGCGGTTTATTCTAAAATTTTAATACCATAAACCGTTTTAATGTTAAAACAGTTGTGCAAATTATTAATTATCCACAGGTATATTCAATCCCACTATTAATCATTACGTAAAATTTACGGTTTATTTTTGTAAAATCAAAATAGTCGTGCAAATGAATTGCGCAATTTTACACGAGTTTTTCGTAAAATTTCATGTTTACGAATTTATATAAAAATTGTTACGTAATATTTCTTAAACTACGATATCAGGTATATATTTAGAATTTCAGGCGGTTATTTCCTAGGAAATTCATAAAAGAAATTGCGGGACCCACCTGAGAGAATTAAAAAAAAAAAATCACAATTGCATTGATGACGTGGCGCGTCGAGGGCTTCTGAAATGATTTAGTAATTATATAGATAAGATGAAATTTGTGACACTATGCATTGATTTGAGAGATAGATTAAGGTCATGTTCTTTTGGGTTAAACTGTAGTAACTGAACTGAATTAAACTGAACTAAGAATTAATTTGTGAAAAGAAAAAGTAAACCGAACTGATCTAAATGAAGTTAAATTGAATTGAACTAAACGAAGCTAAAATAAACCAAGTTGAGCTGAAAAGAGGTGAATTGAAACGAAATAAATTGAAATTAAGTTAAAAAAAAAATTGTCTAAATCTACCAAAAAAAACTCTGCATTAATTTCAAAGGGGGGCTAAATCTACCTAAAAATAATAAAAACATTGCATTAATTTAAGGTAGACTAAATCTACCCAAAAACAATAAAAACACACTAAAATATACACTATATATAAAATTAACTAGAAGTTAACAAGGATGTAGTCACCAACTTACCATTAAAAACAATAACCAAAAACACAAGAACAAGATACAAATTTTTAACTAAGATTAATTAAATTATGGAGATTAAGGCAAAGAACACAACAAGCTTAATCTTAGTAATTAACATGTTAATTGTTGTAGGGGCTTTAATAATGCAAGGTGTTAATGGACAACAAGGAACCATGATATGTAATGTACCAGCAGAAAAGTTTGAGGTATGTTTACCAGCTATGAAGGGCTCAAACCCGCCACCTCCGACCAAGGATTGTTGTACTTTAATTAAGAGTTGTGATCAAAAGTGTTTGTGTTCTTATTCTACTTCTCCTATTTTGCCTCGATATGGAATTGAACCAAAGCTTTTCTTAGCGATTTTTGGCAAATGTGGCCTTTCGGATTGCTCTTAGACTATCTTGATTCCCATTCTGACGAAAAATCAGCTTTAAATGTTAAGCTGATAATCTTATTAATGTTATTCTGAAATCAATAAAATAATTGTTTCTTATTTATATGAATAAATTGATAATATAATTTTATACCAGTTGCTTGATAACTTGTTAATGCAATTATTTGTTTGTATCGCTAGATGTGAATACATCGATCATGCCTTTATGACCATACTAGTTTTACGCCCGTGCAAAAAATGCACGGTTTTAATTTTATAAAAATTAAAAAAACAAAAAAGAAGGAATAAATTTAAGAAAAGTATTATTTTAATAATACCGTTATACTAATATAAAATGTAAACATAATTTATAAACTTAACTTAGATATATTTAAAAATAACGCATTAGCTCGACATTATAAAAATACAAAAATTCTGGTTTAAAACATATCAAATATATACAAAATTAATAAGACAAAACAATAGCATTATGCATAAAAAAAGTAAAATATTTGTCCTATATATCTAATGGTTGAAATTAACTTGTTTTAAACTTAAAACGAATAATAGCCAGTAAACCTATGCATAGATCTGAAAATTATATTTACAGTTTATATATATCCCAAGTTTTTAACTATCCCAATTACCCCAAATAATTCTTGGCCGACCCTATAACTGCCAAAATAAAATTCGACCATATAATATAAACTTCGGTCATCTAACTATCCAAAAAAAACTCTGACCACCACCATATATGAGATTAATTTTTAACACATGCAAAATAATTATTCAAAATTTTTGTTTTCGATAATTAATTTTAATTGATTTTTTTTGTTCATATCATCAAGATATTATAATCTAGATTCCGTATTAAATTTGGGGTAAAATTATATGAATTTATTTATCTATATTTTACTAATTTACCAATTAATTACCAGGTGTATGTCTCTTATTAGTATGCATTGAGTCCAATTGATAATTGCCAGCTATTAAACTTTATATAGTGAGTATAACAAAGTGAAGGATTTTATGTTCGTTCATTTGATAAAACTATATCCGCCTCACCTTACTTTAACTCACGGCTCTGCCTTTTTTTCATTTGATTGTTAATTAATGCTTAACGCAAGATAAGGAATCAAATGAAAAATTAGTTTTCTCCGTCAAATATATAATACAGATTGTTATTTTGAATATTTATTGTTACAATTTTTATCTTTTTTCTTCATTATTTTTATATTATATATGTATTTTTTTCATTTTTTGGGCACTTTAATTTGATATAAATTATGTGTTCAAAATATACTACCTTTAAAAAATTTTGCTATCCGTTTTTCAACTTTAATTTTATAATTTTTGTTTTTTGTTGTTTATCTTTTTTTTTTTTTTTGTAAAAAGGTATAATTATTTTTATTCATCCACATGGGAAAAAAAAGAATACTGATTACAAAGAAATAACCCCTTAAGCCTAAAAAGAAAGACCCTTAACAACGTTATACAACTAATTATCTATGACAAACTTGTGCATCAATGAAATACTAACATTATATTTGTTGTTTATCTTTGTTGTAGAGGTAAATACGTGATTAAAAAAATGGTAATTATACAGTGAATAATACTCGATATACGACGAACAATAGTAACATTATCTCAATGCATTCTCTCGACTATTTACTTGTTCGTTTTTTTAAAATAAAAGTTAATTAAATTGAATGATTTTTAAAAGTTAATTAATTTTAATGATTTTACAATTTATTGATTTAAGAAGTAAAAATCATTGAATTAATAGAAGAATAAAAAGAAGAGAGAGAGGAATTAATTAGTATAAGAGCAAGTGCAATGGTTTAGCTAAGGGACTTGCTTGCAAATATGAAAAGTTATAAGCTAGTAGCCAAACCATTGTACCTCTACTTTTGGATTAGCTTAAATCAAGCTAGTAGCCCCATTAAGCTACTAGCTCAAATGGACCTTTCCAAAATTTCAACCTATCAAATTAAAGTTTTTATAAAAAATAATTATTTAAAAATAAAAGTTGGAATTTTTTTTTTCATGTGGGAACATTTAAGCTAGCTTGAAACCATTGTTTGCAATTGTTGCTTAAAATGATATAGCTTAAAATATATGATGTGGCCATTCAAGCTAATAGTGCATTAGCTCACCATTGCACTTGCTCTAAGGATCATGGGGGACCCTACATTAACAATAAAAAAAATCATGAAAATCACGAGCCAATCAGAATGCTTGAAATTCTATTCCTTTTATAGTATAGAGATTAGTAGACCACTTAATTTAATTTAAATGGTCTAATAATTTTTTAAGGCTAATAACTTTGTATATGTCCTTGCTAAAATTGTCCTAAAAACAATAAAATAAATGTTTCTTATATAATTAAATCAATAATAATATAATATTTTGAGGTTGCTTAATTTTTGGTTTTAAACCGGGGTGTCCACCGTCGACAACAGTGTATAATCCCCTCGCCGCGGGTGCTCTCACGAAGAGGTAAACGGCTGGCCAAAGTGTTGCTCCATTCCCTTGGGCAGGGATCGATCCCCTGACCTCATGGTTAAGGGATGAGGTGAGCAACCACCACACCAAACACATTTGGTTTTTGAGGTTGCTTAATGACTAGTTATTGAAATTATTTACATGTGTCACGGACTCACAAGATGTAAATATGTCGTTCAATTTTATTAGCAAAATTGCACCCTTATATTTGCTAATATGATATTATCGTAATTGATACTTAAGCCTAACAACTATATTGGTTGGTTAAAAAAATAAGTTTGAATCTTTTGTTCCACTTTTCTTGTCATAAAGTTGTAAATAAAAATATGGAATATAATTTATGACGAGTCGATAAAAACGATAATTATAGAATGTGACAAATTGGTAAAAAAAAAACTATTACCTCATTTAATTTGTTGTTCCTACTACTAAGAAGATAAAATAAATGTTTTCTTATATGATTAAATCAATAATATTATTACCGCATTTATTTGATTGTGTCACGAGATGTGAATACTTCGGGTATATGAAAATGCTAGACCTGGCAAACAGATCGGGTCGTGTCGGGTTCGGGTTCGTGTCACATGTAAACGGGTCACAAACCCTCCAACCCAAACCCGACCCAATTAAATTTCGTGTCGTGTTCGTGTCGACCCACTTAGATAAATGGGTCATCAAGCCTCAACCTTAACCCGTTAATTTCGTGTCGGGTTCGTGTCGTGTTTTCGTGTCATGTCCATATTTGGAAAGTTTAAGTATATTTATGTGATGGAGGATAAAAAAAATAAGGATTAATTTAGTTAACAGGTCTTTCGTGTCGGGTTCGTGTTCAAACAGCTCAACCCAAATCCGGCCCAATTAAATATCGTGTCGTGTTCGTGTCGACCCACTTACATAAATGGGTCATTAAGCCTCAACCCAAACCCGCTAATTTCGTGTCGGGTTCGTGTCGTGTTTTCGTGTCGTGTCATTATTTGCCAGCTCTAGAAAATGCACCCTTATTTCCGGTAATATGATAGAATTATATAGTTGGTGATTATACTGTTATTCTTTTGCCCTCGCTAAAAATGTTCGTATTTTTCAATTAAATTTCGAGATTATCTTATATTATTACCCTTTCATTCCCACTGAAAATTTTCGCCCGTGCTAACCCTAGATCCTGACTCAATTGTTGGACCAAATTCTTTCAATACAAGTACTATTATTTCCTACAAAGAGTCTTGCTGAAGACGGATACTATCCGTCAAAAGCTGAAGACGGATAGTATCCACTCACAACAATATAAATGCGAAAAGTGAAGGGAAATTGAGCATTTCTACGGGTTATGTCACTTGTATTTTGTGAGAAAGACACTACCGTTTTTAACTTGTAGCGAATAATGTCTATCTTTAATGAGAATCTGGGTATTTCCCAAGTACAAACTCTTGTCTACCACTAAAGTTAATAAGCAAAACATCCAAAAATTGTTCACGAGATCAACAATTAAAGTGAAACCTAGCTATGAATGAAATGATAATAAATGAGACTTTACAAAACAAGAGTAATAGTGTGTAAGATTAGTGAAACAATGGTGAAGTGGCACATGAATAACATATATTGGCCACAAACCAAGTCCCTCCAAAACCCCGTGAACCAATCATTTTGCTCCTACTTCGTCGTCGCCTTATTCTGTCACGGGAGTTTACTGCCGCCTCTGCCGTTAGAGTTATTCATGGATCGTCTCATTCATTGTAATCTTTATTTCTCTTGTAAAATAAACGGGTATAGATAAGTCATTTTGAGAAAAATATAAACCCACTAATTTGTTTGTCTGTGGGCCAAAAATTAAAGGTGAACCTGACCCCTATCTAATCCAACCTCACATTCAATCACCTCTAAGTCTCTAACTAAATACTCCCTCCGTTCGATTCCACTTCGCGGGTATGCTTTACGCACAAATATTAAGAAAACCTTATTATAATATTAAAAGTACAAGAAGTAGATATAAAGTGTTTGGATTATGTGTAATTTGTATAGAAAAAGTGGACTTTAGTAATATTATATTAATAAAAGTACAACCAAATAAGGAAACATGTAAAGTGGAGTCGAACGGACCAATAAGGAATACATGCGAAGTGGAGTCGAACGGAGGGAGTAGCTAACATTACACGACTAAAGTTGAATTATAACGTGAAGCTAAATCTAAATATTTCATTTATTTTCAAAAGCAAGTCTTATTTGAGATGATCTTAAACTATCAATTTATAAAGAAATCCTAAATATTGAATGTTATGATTATGTAGCTTGAACAATCTTATATACTCCCTCCTATTCATTTTAATTGTCCCATTGTCTTCAAAGGACAAATTTTATGGTTTATTAGTTGTTTATTATTTTGGTTGGGTAGGGTATGTTGATTGTGTAAATAAATTGGGTAATGGGTGGGTGGGTGAGTAATAAGTGATAAATAGTAAGGGTAGAATGGTAAAAGAATGGAAAAAAACTTACCAAAAAAGAACAATGGGACATTATCCTGAATAGACCGAAATGGACAATGGGACATTTTAAATGAATAGGAGGGAATACAAATTACAAAATGACATGTTTTGCAAATAAATTTGATTATATTCACAAAATTTGAATCCCAAAAACTTTTATCATCTTCATTATGAACTTCTCGTGCATTTTACTTTGAAAATCTACTAATATAAACTTCAATTATTAGAGAGATAAATAGAATTTGTCGGATTTGGATCAAAGTATCTTTATTTATGAGCAATGCAATTACTCATAAAAAAAAACATACATCATTTACCAAGAAAATCAATTAGCTACAATATAAATGGGATGCATACGTGAACTAATAAATATACCTTTTTTATGTTAAAAACATTTCCATGTTTTCTACTTTCTTGCACCGGCTTGCATAAACTCCCCTTGAAAAGTTTTATTTCTACATCTTAATTCCAAAACATCAAATTCTAACTCCCTCGGTATAGACCATGTTGGGTAGTCAACAGATTATAATTAGCAGAAATAGATTCATCAAGCATAACAAATGACAGAGTTAATTGACATGTTGGACTTGTATATTACAATTAGCAGAGTTAGTAGAAGTATTTGTTAACTAACGAGTTTAAATTAATAAATTGTCGCATACATGTTTAAATTATCAACATATTCATTTTTACAATCTAATAAAGTGAATGTGCTGGTGGGAGCAATATATTGAAAAACTTGAAAAATAGTAGATTGTAGCTCAATCTATTGTTTCAATGTCATTTACCAAACACGTAAATTAGTAAATTATTGAATCAAACATCCTACAAGCCTTAAATACGCTAAAATTTCGTCAATTATTTCATCAATCCACTGTTTACCCAACAACCTTTTACCCTGGTAATAGAACCGTCTTAACAGTATATTCATTCTCATCCCTCATTCCTATGCTGCATGACACCCCCTTTACCCCAACCTCTATATATAGCCAAAGTTGCAACGATCATTTTACCAAAACAAAACTAACATCAAACCCTAGTATCTTTAAAAAGGAAAAAAGTAACACTTGTTCTCGCAACAATGGCAAGCAAGACGGTTATGTTTCTTGTAGTGATGGTTGCAATGTGGGGGGCCACCAATGGGGTGTGCAACTTGTCCCCAATGGCCATGATTAGGTGCATGCCTGCAGTGTCGAACGACAACCCAACCACCCCGTCAAGTGAGTGCTGCAACTCTGTCAACAGTCTGAGCAGCAGTGACTTTCAGTGCTTATGTGATTATAAGAACAATCACCCCGGAGATTTGCAGCAATATGGTGTTAATGCTACTCGCGCTGCTCAACTTCCTGCATCCTGCAAGGCTAAAAACGCCATTCCCTGCTCCTAAAACCAGTCGCCTGTTACCTGTCATCTGTCGCCTGTCACCATTTACTGCTAATGTTCTTTCTGTGGTGTTTAAGTAATGTCTTGATGTGGAGTGGTGTCTTGTGATCTAAATAATTAATCACTGATTTAATGTAATTCTGTGTCTTGTATCATTTTCCTAGCAATGTTACTCGTCATGTCGTCGTAACAAAGTTCGTTTTCTTAAGATCAAGCAGTAAAGTAGAGCGATTCGAGATAACGAGTGAACTTATATCCCAATCTGTTAAGATCTTGTCTAGCAATTAATTTTACAAAACAAAAATGGTTTTAATGCAGTAGCAGAAGAGATGGGAAGATCTTAACTGAGACTGCAGTGCAGATCATCTATCTCGTTACATATTTCAAATTTACGACTCCAGCAAAATCTAGCAAAAACACGAATGTTATTATCTGCGCAGGCAAGAAAAAACGGTATTCCCACGGACTCATTAACATTTTCAAACTTCTACAATGTTTAAAAAAAATTGCTGCAAAATGCAAGTCGCGATTAAGGAAGGGTAAAAATGTGCGGGAGGAGCAGTTTTTCTTGTATAACAAAACCAAGCACCCAAAATAAATGGAAGGCTTTCATGAATCGGCCAAATAAGGCAAAACGGAATAAAACTCGAAGTAACATAGTAGAAAGACGGTAGTATCAGGAGAAACAACTATAAAAACGCATTGACACTATTTGCAATACGCATCGTTCAGGACTTCAGGCTACATCCCATGGTGTCAGTTGATGAGAAATGATAATTAACTCGAAAGGAATAGAATGTAATCAAGGTTAACAATAACACAAACACGGACAGTTAAATCATCCTAATAAAACTGTGAAACAGAAAGGAGTTCGGCATACAAGCATCTCGAGTAATACTTCCTATTTAGAAAATTACAGCTACTAGGTAATATGTTGCCGGTCTGAGTGTCTGGCCCAGTAAAACATTTGCTAAATGGCTAAGACGACGGCCGAAAGAGCAACTAGAATCGACTAAAGCATGACCAACCAGAAGACTGCTCTCAGATGCCTTTCCTTTGTTTATGAGTCCCGCGAAACCAGAAAAAGGTCCAAGCATAGACAATTTGGTTCCGAAATTGAGCTGAATTAGAAATATTACCGAGAGGATGACATGAACCGTCATTACAACCTTTCAGTCTTCCTCGTCTTCTGAAAGGAATTTCTTGGCATCAAAAGTGTGATTCTGGAAGGTTGGTGTTCTGTCATCAGGGGGATTGCTCATGTTCATAGGCGCAAATGCTGCAATGGAGAATGCATACCATGTCATATATCACAGTAATAAGAAGTAAAATTTCAACAACCTCCAGAAAACTCAGTCCAACACCCCAACTGTTCTAAACTCCCGTCTTGAGAAAATAGCATCCATGCCTGACTTACATGTCAGCCTACCAGCTTGCTATATTATTTGCAGATGGCATCTGAAAATATTAAAGGATAAAAATCTCTAGAAATGATTTTCAGACCCATGTCAAGCTTTGCCACAATATAACACCACATTTTGACGACTGCGGCCCATTTAATTTGCTTTTAGGCTGCCATAGATTGTGTGATAAAACTACCCGGGCACACTATGGTACCTGGCGGTAAGAAGTAATACCCTACAAGAATGGCCACTCTATCATTAGATATTACTGTACAATTCACTTCAATATTTGTCATGTTTCTATACCCTTCTTAGTCTCCCCTTCCAATAATGTATGGTGACCATTTAAGACTGAGAAGCTGGGGTTATCCTACAAATTTGTTGATTACCAGAGTTCCCGAAAATTATAATGCATGCAACAAATCAAAGTAACAATTACTTCAAATAATCAAAGAGCACCACGAGACAATAATCTAACCTTTGTCTCTCATTCTCTTCTCTCTGTCATATTCAAATTTATCCCGTATTTGGTTAACTTTTTGCCATGTTTCAGTTTGTCTGTTACTTCCTGGACCTTGTTCCTGCACCAAATTTTCGAATCAGTTCATGTTCTTAAAAACAAGCAGTGTTATATAACATTTATGCATAATAATGGCCTCATCAGACTATAGTACAGCAACAATATCAAAGAGTAAGAAAGGAAACAAACAGCACAAAAACAAGGGGGATGAGTGGCAGATTACGTGTCAACACTCAACTACAACAGGAAATACCATTGTCCATAATCTAACTCATGATATGTCCTTGTTCCAGAAAATATACAAACAAACATCACACTCTTGTAGCAACCTTAATACTTCCTTTCTACCAATTCACTTTTGTGTGATCTTTGAGACGACTCTGTGACCGTACTTTTTACTCCGTTAAAACATGATACCTTTTTTTAAAAATATAACTTTATGAAAGACCTTTTTGAAAAATCACAATATGTGAGTTTCATCTGTCAAAGTTTCAAATTTTCTAACGTAATGACAGCCAAAGTTTTGAAATTTGACCATCAAAAAGAGAATGAGTAGAATAGCTTGGATAGGACGAACTTAAGAAATATAAGATCAGCGGGTCTTGTAAGAGATGGTCTCGCATATGATAATATGGGACCAACTCATGTCCTCATTTATTCTCATTCATTTAGAGATTCAAAGTTGGTCTCACGTGTAAATGTGTGATATAAGTTTTGTAATAAAACATAAGCGTCTAACAACATTTCCAGACCAAGTACCTGCGAATGCGATTGCCCAGGATCTGATCGGCCTCTCCTGCAAAGAAATGATAGTGAGAGTTAAATATGTATCATACTGGGTAGCTGATTTGCAGTGTCTAACCATCAAATTAGTCAATATCAAAATGGAGACCGGCTAAAACAGCTAACCTGTAAGGTGAAAAGTCGGCATCATCATCTTCTTCGGGAGAGTCGTAGTTTTGGTGAGCTACAGCAAGCCTTTTAGAGTAACCTTCGTCCCAGTATAGTCTTTCCCAATTCTCTCGGAGCTCATTGTACAATTGCATATACATTTTGCAAAATGGCCCATGCTCCTTGAAGATAAAGAGGAAAAAGTTCAGTACAACAATTCAGCAAAGCATTCCGATATTCAGCAAAATGAAACCAGTCAATAACTCTAGCTAACAATTGCATATACATTTTGCAAAATGGCCCATGCTCCTTGAAGATAAAGAGGAAAAAGTTCAGTACAACAATTCAGCAAAGCATTCCGATATTCAGCAAAATGAAACCAGTCAATAACTCTAGCTAATTATTGCATCACTAAGAGCTCATTCAGCAAGTCAGAAAACAGATTACAAATTGTATCAAAAATAAAAGTTTGATCCCTTATTCCTCATCGATTTAATGTATCGAGTCCAACACAGTGCTGCAATCTCCAATAACAAGCTGAATTGCTGAAGCATATAATACTCAAGTACACAAACACAAGCAAAAGAAGAAAACAAAACCCCCAATAAACAGACTGAAATTACTGAGGCAAATACATATTCTACGGAATGCTACACAAGCAAAAGTTACAACCCAAGTAAACGAACAACAAGAATAATAATCCTAAATCTTTCATGATATTACAAACAGATTTTAGTAGCACAAGTTATTAAATGAAAATTACGGAGCCAGTAGCCGAGCCATGATAAATTAAGCAGAATTTAATGGTTAAAAGTCGATATATATGGGTAACAAGTCATGCATCAAAACGTACGCATACATGTGAGCAAAGCTTAGTGAGCATGTACCCAAACTTTCCTAGCTACAGAGCAAATTCTACAACCCTGCAAAACCCTCATCCGGGCGATATTCAAATTACTATGAAGTACTACCTCCGTACCAATCATTCGCTTACATTTTATATTCATTGCGAGTGCTATTTCAATCAAAGGTAAACAAATGAACGAGACGGAAGGAGTAATTATTAATCTCAAAGCTTCAACATCCAACTGATATGTCATGCATTCAAAACGTACGCATACATGTGAGCAAAGTTTAGTGACCATGTACCCAAATTTTCCTAACTACAGATCAAAATCTACGACTCTACAAACCCTCATCCGGATGATAGTCAAACTACAATGAAGTACTACCTCCATACCAATCATTCGCTTACATTTTATATTCATTGTGAGTGGTATTTGAATCAAAGCTAAACAAATGAACCGGACAAACGGAGTAATTATTAATCTCAAAGCTTCAACATCCAATTGATACAAATCAAGTTTTCTTCAATCTGTAATTCAAGTTATGATATCCAGCAATTCCTCTAAAACCCGTTTCTCAGCGGCATTTCAACAAACATGTAGTACGCATACACAACAGAAGCTCTAGCATAACCACCAAATAAAAAACAACAATTTCATAATCAACAGTAAACACATACGAAAAATAACTACGCAATTAAATTATCATGAGACGGTCTCATATAAGAATATAATACAAACATCATCCTTAAGAACAAGGCGAGTACGGCGCATGAACTGCTCACGAAGCTGTTTACGACGGCGATTAGAGATGTTATCTCTAGGAATCACGAATCGTTCTCTGATTGGCACATTTTCGCCGATTTCGTGAATTTCGCCGTCGACGATCCACCAATCCGATTTATCGTCGGTTTTTTTCATGGTAGCCGGACGGAATTTCGGCCGTCGGTTCGACCGAAATTGGTCGTTGCCGGCGCCGGCGAAGCGGAGTTGTTGTTGGAGGGAACATGGGCATGCCGCCGTTTTCAGGAGTCGTTTTGCTATTGCGAGCATTTTTTTGGGTTCGGCTTTGTGAGAGTGCAACCGATGGCCTTTTTGGGTTCGGCTTTGGGTTCTAGCAAGCCACATCATTATCCTTATTTAAAAAATAAAAAATAAAAAAACTAATGAATTTACAAGTATTATATGCATACCAAGTTTTTAAATAGCATAATATCATTATATTAAAAAAATAAAAATAAAAAAACTAAAGAATTTACAAGCATTAAATGTATACCAAGTTTTTAAATATCTTAATAACGAATATATAAAGTTTAGGCTCTTAATTTTTAATAAATTTAACAACAAATAATAAATCAAAATGCATGCTAAATTTAAAATTTATTTGTTAATTGTTAGAATAAGTTAATACCTAAATAAAAAAACACATCACTGTAAATTTACATCATGCAACTATTTTGTTTTGTTATAAAGATTAAATTATATATATATCTATCTATACAATATAATTTAAAAGGCTAATTATTACAGCAACTTTTTTAGCGTTGCGTACTTGCTTGTAAAGATAAGGTATTCACAAAATATTTATCTAAAAACTAAACATTTTTCTAATTGACATGTGTCAACAACAATCCTACATGTCATGTGCTCTATCTTATTTACTTAGTAAATTAAAAAAAAAAAAAAAAAAAAAAAAAAAAAAAAAAAAAGAAGTAGTCTTAATCGTCTTTCATCTTGAAACTCATTATATTACCCATTACTCACCATTATTTATTACTAGTCACCATTATAAATATCATCAATTAAATTTCCCCCTAATTATGCAAGTAATGCTCTTTAATTCTCCCCCCTTCTTGATCTCCCCTTTTATGGAAATGCTAATGACCCCTCTCAAATTTTAATTAATTTACTAGAATTTTTAACATTTAAACTTTTTAATGCCCTATATCTCAAGGCATTCCATCACAATCTATCTGTAAAAACTAATTAAAAGGGTACCTAAAATAACGTGACAAGACAAATTTTAATGTGACGTGATATATTTATATGTGACCTAACATATTTTTAATGTGACATGACAAATTAATGTGATATAGAATATCAATTTATTATTACATGACATTAATTTAATTCATTTATCTATAAAATAATTTAACTCACTTATCTATAATATTAAGGGATATTTTATCATTATTCTTAAATTTAAATTTCGTTATTAAATATTTATTGTTTTTCAAAATTTATGGAATCCTTCAGAATTTCAGAATTTATAATTAATACTGACATTTTAATTGAAACTTTTGTAATCAAAAATTTATAATTTATAATTAAAATTAAAGCTTTAATTGAATTTTTTGTGATAAAACATGTTAATAACTAATTAAAAGTTCTTCATATTACTTAACCCCCACCATTTTTATTGATATTTTTTCCTATTTAATTCATTGTCTTAATTAACAAATGGTAATAAATTAATTAAAACTCTTCAAAATACTTAACACCCACCAAATTAATTAAAAAGTTCTTCATATATTATTTTCCAAAATTTATGTAACCCTTCAAAGTTTCAAAATTTATAGGTTGAAATTTTTGTAATAAAAATTTCACAATTTATAATTTAAATTAAAGTTTTAGTTGGAATTTTTATAATAAAACATGTTAATAATTAATTAAAACTCTTCATATTGCATAACAGACACCATTTTTAATACCATTTTTTTCTTATTTAATTAATTTTCTTAATTAACCATGGTAAAATTAATTAAAACTCTTCACAAGACTTAACACATACCAAATTAATTAAAAACTTTTCCTATTTAATTAATTTTTGTAATATAATATGTTAATAAATTGATTAAAACTCTTTATATTACTTAACACACATAATTTTCATTAACATTTTTTGCTCTTTAATTCACCTCTTGAGTTTCTCGACAATCAATTATCTAAATTATTAATACCACAAAGTAAATTAAAATTAAAAATAAATATGTAAATTTGTGGTTATTCAATGTCTATATAAACTATAATACCTACAATTGCTTCGATTCACTTTATTTATTTAATATCTATTGCTCATGAGTTTCTATGTAGTAGATTATATTATAGTTTAATTTAATTATTTGATTATAGTGAGTATATTGAAAATTATTGCCGAGTGTGTTGTTGTTGTTGTTGCTGCGATAATAGTGTCCAATAAAATATATTTTAATTTGTTATGTTGTTAGTTTTATAATCGTTTTTTTGTATATTTGAATTCATGTTTTTGATTTGCCGTAATTTAAATGATTCACGCCTGACAATATTTTGTTTCGTTTGTCAAGTTTTTGCCATGTTGATGTTGCTTACCTTTTGTTAAAATATTTTTTATATAAGTTTTAAAACATCATGAAATGTGTGTGAATGCAAATAAGGAAAAACATTACGTGGGTAATCTGAGGAGGGAAGAAACACAAAAGGCAAGAAACTGAGGTAAAATTAAAGTTAGAAAAACAAGCTAAAAATTATAAGTTATGCATGTATTTTTTAATTAAAATATATACTAGAATAAAAGAGCGCATATTTTAGGTTAATAATTTGGAAAGTTTTCGGTGCAAATTTTAGATAGTTATTTTGTTCTTATATATTTGTTATAGTATTTAACAAAAAAATTGTTTCATAATTCAAACTACTCATATTTTTTTAAAATACGTAATTGTCTTGTAATATAGATTATAATTGACTTGTACTATAAATTGTAATTTTTGCAAAAATTTGTTATACATTTATAATCAAATAACATTTAATTTATGAATAAAAATAAACGTTAAAATTCCAAAAAAAAAACGTAAAACTATCCCGTGCATTGCACGGGTAACAGAACTAGTTCTCAAATCCAAAGATGTGATCATCAATTTCAAAGAACAAAAGATGTGATTATCGTGGCCTAGTGGATAATTGCGGACGAGCAATAAAAAGTTGAGCCATATAATTTTAGGTAAAAAAACTGAGAAAATTTTCACTACATCGGAAAATCTTCATCGCCACAGGACGGTGAAGAGTTTAGCATTGGTATTACTTCTACATGATTTTGATTTGATTTAAAGTAATTTTGCCTTGGTAATTCTTTCTTTCTTTTCAGTCTAGCTTCCGCTCAATCAGAAAATCACTTAGGGGTCATTTGGTTCACCGCTTAGGAATAGAATGGATTAGAATGAGAAACCATAGTGGTATGGGGTTTCAACTCCATACCTTTCAAAACATGTTTGGTTCATTAGAAAAATAAACGTAAAAGAATGGAGTTTTAATCCAGGAGGAAGTGGGTATGGGATTCGAGGGGGTTGGGGTGAATGAGAAACCCGATGGATTCTAAATCCATTCCAAAATTACTCAGCCAAACACTAAAATGTCTAGAATTCATTCCAATCCACCCAACCAAATAAAGGCTATTTTGTTGGCTTGAGTTTAGCTTATTGATTGTTGAGAATGATGTTTTATACATCTTTGACACTCACATACATTTTTATTGTTACAGCTTTGATGAATTCAGTTGTACCCATTTCGCTTGTTTTACAAGTTGGTCTCTTGTGCATTTTGTCTATACAAATCTTCAGTTTTGTTTTGTTGAGCTGATGGTTTGTAATGTTGTATTTTTCCCATCCTTTGCTTCTCCATTTTTCAGAATATTCTCGGTTCTCGCTAAAAAAGTGAGGTTTATTAGCTGCTGGATTTTTTTGTCGAATGTCTGCTTTGTTTTAAGTTTGCAAGGGATCTTTTTCTCGGTTGAGATAAATGATTTCTATCTTTTGGATAGTTCAAGGTATTATTGTTGGCCTCTTTTTGCAAGTTTTTTATTCTTGAATGATTTTCATGACAATCAAATGTATCCCCTGGATTGTTATAGAAGTTGTTTTATGAATTTTTTTAGTATGGATAACCTCTTGTTGGGTTTGGCTAAGCTTTGTTGGAGTCTTATTATCTCTTGTAGAATTATTGTTAGTTTCACTTTCTATAAGTTTGGTTTTAGATTTCACCGTCTTTATGAGCTTCTAACAGATGAACTTATTTGGTGAATATTTACGATCACTGTTGCATCAGTTTATTTTCTTGTAGCGGTATCGGCTACAAGTCTACTTTAGAAAATCGTTTACAAATCCATTTTGTCCCAAATGAATATTGCTTTTTGGAATGTTAGAGGCACTAAAAGAAAGAACTTTGCAGAAGAACTCAATTTCTTTTGCTCGTCAAATGGAGTTAAAATCTTAGCTATTTGCGACACTAAATCAATTTCTATGCCCGAACCTCACCTTTTAGCCAAATTTGGGTTTAGTAATTGTGACTTTATTCCTAGTATTGGCTTATCTGGTGGTATATGGTTATTTTGGAAAGAGTCTATATCCATGACATTTTCGTTAATTGTCACGTTTAAATCGAATAGATTTATTGCTTGTGAAGTGTGTGCTTGACTATTAATGTGAAATTTTGCCTTATTTTTGTTTATGCTCCGGCTCAACCGGCTGAGAAGTCCGACTTTTGGATTGAATTCCAAAATTTTGTCCTTAATCTTGATTTACCTTTTTTATTATTGGGGGATCTAAACGAGATTAAAAGTCCTAGTGAAAAAGAAGGGGGCGCAAAGGTTACCAATGCGCGATGCTTGAGATTAACAAATTTCTTAAGTAATACTAATTGTATAGATCTCCCTTTCTTCGTTAATTTTTTTACTTGGAGAAAAAGGAAAGCTGGTTCTGAAAATGTCTTTGAAATTTTTGATAGAGCTTTAGCATCTCCTGATTGGATTAGTAATTATCCAAATATGCAATTTATACATCATGCTTTCACTAGTTCCGACCATTGTCCTATATCTGTGAAGTTTCATGACCAAGTTCATACGAAAGCCCCTCCCTTTCGTTTCGAACTTATGTGGACCCTTCGAGATGATTTTAGTAAATTAGTAAAAAAATGTTGGTAACACCAATTTCAGGGGTCTTATATGTTTTGTCTTTCTCAAAAGTGCAAGTTCCTTAAGCAAAAGGCTAAAAAATGGAATCAATCTACTTTCGGAAATATTTTTAGACAACTTTCGATCGCTGAAAAAAAGTTAGAGAATATACAAAATCAACTTGGTTCATCCCATAATGCGTTTTTAAAAGTCGCTCAGTTAAAATGGCTGAAAAAACGTGATGCCTTGCTTGATTATAAGCGCATTTATTGGCAACAAAAAACTTGTATAAATAAAGCTAATTTTGGAGATAGTAATACCAAATATTTTCAAAATCATGCCACTATTAGGCGCAATAGAAATGGGATTAAGCAATTCATAAATAGAAATGGTGCTTGTATTACTGATCAAGAGCTTATTAAACAAGAAATATCTAACGAGTTTGAACTTAGGTTTACAAAAAATCAACTTTGTCATTTTGATGAAAATGAAGACTTTAAGTCGATTAGCGGGTTAATTTCAGACGAAGATAACAATTTGCTTACAAGTAATATTAGTGTGGAAGAAGTTAAACAAACTGTGTTTAGTTTAGCCGCAAATAAAGCTCCGGGTCCCGATGGATTTCCTATAGAGTTTTTTCAAAAATATTGGGATATTGTAGGAAATTCGGTAACTAAAGCGGTTTTAGCTTTTTTCCATTCTGGAAAATTACTAAAAGAAATAAATCATACTTTCATAGCATTAATTCCTAAAATTGATAACCCTCAAACGGCTAATCATTTTCGACCTATTAGTCTTTGTTCAACAATCTATAAGATTATTTCAAAAATCTTAGCTACTCGTCTTCGCAGTGTCTTGCATAAGATAATTCATCCGTTTCAAGGGGCTTTTACGCCTAATCGCTTTATTCAGGATAATATTCTTCTTGCCCACGAGATTTTTAACTTGTTTAAACGTAAAAAAGGCAAAGGGGGTTGAATTGCAAGTAAACTTGATATGGAGAAAGCATACGACCGACTAGAATGGAGTTTTATTGAGGAAACATTTAAGCAAATGAGGTTTAGTATCAAATGGACCTCTTGGATTATGGAATGTATAAAAACTGTCTCGTTGTCAGTGTTAGTAAATGGAAGACCGGGAGACGTTTAGACCCACTCGAGGCATTAGACAGGGAGACCCACTCTCCTCGTATATTTTTATTATGTGCGCAGAGATTTTAGCAAGATCTCTACAAAAGAATAGTGATCTTAGTTCTAGTGATATTGGTATTAGAATTGGATCTGAGATTGAGAAAATCCCTTTTCTTACTTTTGCGGATGATACGATCATTTTCGCTAAAGCCTCTAACCAAAGTTGTAGAACCATTAAGTCTATTTTAGATAAATTTTGCACAATTTCAGGACAGTTTGTTAATTTTGACAAATCCACTTTTCAATGCACTAGAAATATTGAGCGATCTCAACGGGAATCCTTTAGAGGTATTCTCCGTATGAACGAGGAAGCTCATTTGGGAAAGTATTTAGGATGTCCTATAATAGATAGCAGAGTAACTAAAAATACTTTCGAAAATATTATTCAATCTTCTTGCACCCAGTTATCGAAATGGAAAGCAAATTCTTTATCACAAGCAGGTAGAATAGTTCTGATAAATGCTAATTTAGCCTCGAAGGGAACTTTTCAAATGCAAAGCTTTCTTCTTCCCTCATCAATCCATAAGAGATTAGATAAGATTAACAGAGACTTTCTTTGGAATAAGAATCCTTCACAACGCTCCCCTAGTTTGATTGCTTGGCATAAAGTTTGCTTACCAAAATCGATTAGTGGATTGGGAATAAGATCTTCCGAAGCCGCTAATAAAGCACTTCAAATGAAACTTCTATGGAAAATCCTTATGGATACGGAGATTATATGGGTTAAAGTGATAACTAAAAAATACTTGAGAAATTGTTCACTATTTGATCATAAGCCTAACTCAGTCGCTTCTTGGCAATGGCGTAAGCTTATGAGTCTTCGGACTCTCTTTAGAAAAGGATTGAGATGACAGGTAGTTAATGGTAGCAATATTAAGTTTTGGTCTGATAATTGGGTTTTCTCGCACCCACTTACCAGCATTACGAGTGATGATGATAGTAGCCGCGATCTTAATCTTTTGGTTAAAGATTTCATAACCTCTGACAAACAATGGGATGTTTGTAAATTAGCCAATTTGGTAAATAACGATATTGTGAATCAGATTACTAACATTCCGCTGCCACATAATGATATTCCAGATGCCCTCATATGGGGGTTGTCCGTGGATGGAAATTTTTCTACAAAAACAGCAACTTGGTTAGCGCAAGGTTTGTTCGATCACGCTCATGACAAATGTAACTTTCAGTGGGTTTGGAAATTGAATATTCCACCAAAATTGAAGTTTTTTCTTTGGAAAGCATGTGTTGACGGCCTTTCAACGAAAGATAGACTTCTTAAAAGTCATATTAATGTCCCACCTCATTGCATTTTGTGTAACTATGCTAGTGAAAATAAAGATCATTTCTTTTACGAATGTCCTTTGATCAGGTCCATTATCCAAGAAATGAGCATTACTAGCTACAATAACTTTTTGACAAAGTATGATAATATTGCAAGTCAAAATTTTCTAATGAAACTTAATTATCTAAAAGACTTAATTCCACAAAATGATTTCGTTAAGATCATTTTTATTTGGTGGAATGCATGGTTTTATAGAAATGATATTATCTTTAATAAAGTTAATTTCAATATAAACAAACTTATTACGTTATGTAATAATAGCATTAAGGCCTGGAACGAAACTAGACATAAAGACCTCAACAATCCTGAAAAAGTAAAGTGTGTTAGAAACACTTCTAGTAAGAAGAAAATCTGGTGGGAGAAACCTAGAAATGGTTTTTTAAAGCTAAATTTTGACGGATCGAGAATAGATGGCAATAAAGCTGCTTTAGGATATTGTATAAGAGATCATAATGGTGAAGTCGTGTTGCTAGGTGCAAAAAAGTGCGGATCTAGTAATATTATTGTCACAGAAGCACTCGCCTTAAAAGAAGGTATTTTAGCCGCTAAACACTTAGGAATCTCTAAGTTAATTGTGGAGGGTGATAATTTATGTGTTATCAACTCCCTCCGTAGCACTTGGCAAATCCCGTGGGACATCTCTAGTATTATCAAGGATGTGAAACTTGATCTTTATCTTTCGAGATGGGTTGAAAGCCGGTGGCTTCAACTTACCTTACTCATTCGAAAGGATGAGATAGGTTGGTCCTATCCAAGAGGATCAACCTAGTTTCCTTACCTTATTTAAAAAAAAAAAAAAAAGAAAAAAAAAAAAGAAAAAAAGAAAAAGTTAAACTGACGTTTAGATGGAATATTACTTAGCTCTGAACTCCTGGCGCGGTGGTATTCTTTTCCGTTGCTATGAACCTGTCCAACCGATAAAACAGATTCAGTAGTAACATACTAACATAGATATGGCGGCCACCCATTCACCGCTCTATTGTCCTATTACCCCACCCGGAACCCAGGGTAAAACACGATATTCACAAACGGTGCAAAAGAGAGAGATATGGTGGGCAGTGAACTGAGGCAATCTGAGAACAACCCAACTTATATTTGGTTCCCTGTAACATAATGTTCGACATGATATCATACTTGCCTATATAGAGTCGTGATTAAATACACCGTCTGAGCTTACAAACATTGTTTGGTAGAACTACAAAAGTTTTTATACCATCTAACAATCTGCCAAGAAAATAGATTCAAAACCGCAGAAGTTTTATGCACATCAACTTGTCTTAATGACTGATCGTAACTGCAGCTTTGTCTACTGCCCGTATCTCTGAACTCAAAATAAATTTGCACTGCCTCCTTCGTCCCTGGAAATTTTACTGAAGAAAATAAGATTTCAAAGTGTCATATTACTGATCAGAAAACTGATGATGCATTGTCCTATGTTTGAAACCGGCAGGTTCTCGCTTCAAAAGACAAAATTTTACAAACTGTCAGACTTAGAATAGAGCATCAAATACGAAAAAAAATAACAACCGTAATCTCGAAATAACTTGGGGACGACTAGTTGACTAACATGAAACATCACAACAAAGTAAGGAAACGTTGCAAGAGAAAGGTAAACAAGTTAACAGGCAAAAAGAGAAACAGAACTGAAACAAATACAGTTGCGCTTTAGCAATAGCAAGTTTTTAATCTAGGAAAAAAGATCAACAAATCATCACAACAGTCATGACAGAAAGGTTAAGCTGACAAGCATCAAGACAAGCAACTAATTGCTCACCGTTCGTTAACATTCGCACCAGGTTTGCAGAAATTCTCGATGTATGGTCTAGAATCTAGATACATGATCAGCCTAATATGATTAATCCTCTAACCTTATAGCCCACGTTTCTGTTAGTGATACACAGAGGACCACTCCCAAGGTCGGAAGCAGATACATTGTGTGCTTAAGAAACTAGTCCACGCATGCCTAACGGCAATAACATACAATACATGTCAAGCATAATTATTCTTTCACCAAGTCAAAAGACCAAAAAGTCAGAAACACCCAACATCATTGATTGAAGAAGCTAGTCCTTGCTTTACACCAGTTGGTGCTAGTCACTGTGTGTCATGTGGCTGATCATCAAAGACTCGCAGAATAATCTTTTTAAAGACTTGTAGAAGGAAAAATGGAACCCTTCATATTCCTCCCCTTCAACCCTTACATTTTGCATAATAACCCTTTCTAATAAGAAAATAGATAATGCCTCGCTCTATGTTTGAATCCAAGGGATCTCTCTTCGAGAGAAACATAAGTCGAAAAAAACTGTTTACTTAGCTTATAGCATTGAAGGTGAAGTACAGGTAAGGCATTGCAAGAATTGAAGTGCACAAATACATAAAGCCTAAAAAACAATACAGCAACAACGACAAACCCTCATCTCAAAAAGATTTCGGGACGACTTACATGAAACATAGCAATATAGTAGGAAATCATTGCAAGGCCAAGGTGAAACAAACTAACAGGTAAAAAGAGACATGCTGAAACAAAGTGAAGCTGAAAAACAGCTAATTACTCATTGATCAATAATCATCAACTTTTGCACCAAGTTCGTGGAACACTCAACGTATGTGATCAGCCTAATATGCTTAATACTCTAATCTCAGGCTACATTTCAGTCAGTGATAGGATAGGCAACATAGCCTAATATGCTTAATCCTCTAATCTCTGCCACTGCCTCCCCCTCTCTATGTCCCTTCGCCATTTCAAATTAGTAGTAGAATCCCTATATAAAGTCAGCATAAACTAGAAGTTTGCTAGTCAGCTGTCACCCTTGCAAAGTGAACTAACAAGACAACTAGTTTTGCAACCTCCTCAATACAAACAACATGAACAGGCAAACTGTAACTCATAAGCTACCTATAAAGTAGCTAAAATGACGAACATTGCTCTTACTTATTGAGCTATCAAACACTAAAATCACTGTCCTGATACTACTACACACATCATATAGCACCACGAACCAGCAAATATTTCATTGTAACTACATCTAAGGGTGTTTGGTAAACAGTACATTGATGAAATTCCAGCATATTTCAGGCTCTTAGCATGTTGGACTCAACAATCTACTAAATTACATGTTTGGTAAATGGCATATTGAAACAATCGATTGACCTTCAATCTACTGTTTGTTTCCAATACGCTGCTCCCACGAGAATATTCACCTCAGTAGATTGTCGAAAATAAATCGGTCTATAATTACACATGTATACAACAATGTATTAACGTAAACCTGCTAATTACCAAAACTTCTAATTTGTCATTTGTAATCTGCTTAACCAATCTGCTTCTACTAATTATAATCAGCTCACTACCAAACCGGGCCTTAAACATTAAAACCAGCCTCAACAACAGCATTAATCGCAAATTAGTCACAGTCGAATCACGCCACATTAAGCAATAAATAAAGCTTTACACAAAGCATAATGCATCATAAACTAGCAAACTATTCTTCACTACCCTACATATTTAAACATTAATCTGCAAAACTACAAATGAATCAAAACCCATACCTCAAAGAGTCTTCTGGATAGTTGTGAGAATCCCAGAAATAGCCCCAAGAATGGCGAAAGCAAACAAAGGACTAATATCAAGCGAATCGAAAAGCGGGGGAATAATATTCCTAAACACACTCAAAAAAGGATCGCAAAGATCTCTAAGACCAGATAAAGGTTGTCTTTCCCATGGAATATTAGGGAACCAACTAAGCAAAACCCTAATCATCAAAATACCACTATAAATTTCAAGCCATTTTGCAACTCCTAAAGAAACAACAGTAAGAGGAGTACTAACAGATGCTCGTTCTCTAATTTTGGCAAACAACATGGGACCCACTGTAGGGAAGACATTGTTGTGAAGAAATTGAGTTGTTGGAGGTGATGGAATTAGGGTTTTTGTTAATTGGATGAGTTTATATGAAATTGAGACGGATAGAAGTAAAAGGGCAGATAGGGTTTTGGTTGAATTGAAAAGGGTTGGTGGAATTAGGGGGAAATTGCTTTGATTAGCGTTAGGGTTAGGGTTAGGGTTTGTGGAATTGGGAGTGATTGTGGTGGAATTGGAGATTAATAGGGGTTTTAGAGAAATGGGTTTTTTTGAGGTAGTGTTTGATAGGAAGTTGAAGTGGTGGTTGGTGTGATGGTTGGTGCGGCGGAGATGGGTGGAAGGGGAGAGGGGAGGCCGGAGGAAGGTCAGAGTTGTGGTGGTTATCATCGTTGCCATTGATAGAGTTTATTTGTGGATAATGGATGTGGTGAAGAAGAAGGTGTTGCAAAAGTTTGTAACTTGTACGACTTGGTCACTGGTCACTGGTCAGTAGTCACTATAGAGAGTGACCCGAATCGAATATCAGAAGCGGTTTTCGAAATAGTATCGGATAATCCGGTTTTTAAAATCTCCCGTTTTTGTATCGTGCTTTGATATGGTTTTTTTGTATATTCGAATATCGTATTTCGGTTTTTTCGTATATATGAAAATCGTATATTTCGATTTTCTGTATAGTCGGCATTCTGTTTTCAATTTGACTTATGTAATTTAAATTGTTTTTCTTTCATATGCAGGTTGTTTTAGGTCTTTTAGTGACTTAAAAGTGTCTTAAATAGTTATAAATAAATGTAAATAACTTATAAAGTTTAATTCTAGAAAAAAAGGTAATCGCATAGGATAACGTATTTCCGGTTTCATTTTTTATCGATCATTATCCATACGATTTTTAAAGAATCGTATCGGTCTATCGGATATCCGAAATTCGTACCAAATATTCGGAAATCCATATAATTAAATTCGTATAGCATATCGGATACGTATAATAAACCAAAACCGTATAATTTTACTCAGTCCTAGTCACTACACCAGTCTATGTAAAGATTGTTATCACCGGAACAACACAAATTCTTGCAAAAAACGTTCTATTATTATTTAATTGGTATAGATTTCGCGTAAAGTATGTTCGGTATTTATATAATAACATAAAAAACCTAGATTGAGCAGGTAGTTGAACGACACGTGACGAGCTATTAAGTAGGTAGTTGAACGACATGTGACGAGCTACAATTTTACGCTAAATCAAAATATTAAAATAAAGAACAAATAGAAAACGAAAAGGTAAAATAATAATCAATGTATAAATAATCTAAACCTTTGTCTACCAAATATTACTCAACTCCATATATAATCGCAATTTATATCTCTTGACTGCCAAATTTTTCATATTTTACAATTATGAAACCAATTTAACAAATTTTACCTATAAAATAAAATCAAATGATAAAAACTCTAACACATTCTTAGCAAAAATTAAAAATAAAAAAATTCACGGGTAAGTTTATTCTTTTTCGCCTATATTTTTATAATAACATATTTAATTTCATTTGATTGATTATTTGAAACTTTTCATATTTTTATTTGTGTAGTGAGTTGGAATCAATTGAGAGAGAAATGAAGAAGTAAAATGAAAGTAGATCGAAGAAAAGAGAAGAATCTAACAAACATTTGTATCATATTCTTTATTTTTGGCATTATCGAATGTTGATGAGGACACTTTATATCACTAATTATCGAATATATTTAAACTTTAGTTTTATAGTCTCACATTTTATTATTGATATAACATTTTGGGAATTTTTTAATGTATTTATTAATTGATAATGTGTAGTCAAT
The DNA here is from genome assembly GCA_029255685.2 of Silene conica. Classification (NCBI taxonomy): domain Eukaryota; kingdom Viridiplantae; phylum Streptophyta; class Magnoliopsida; order Caryophyllales; family Caryophyllaceae; genus Silene; species Silene conica. Next base: position 70,507,737 of record CM055317.2, read on the forward strand.
TTGTTAAAATTGATATTAACAACTTTATGTATGGGCGTATGTTCGTGGCGTGTTTGGTATAACTATAATATTTTTATGAAGTCGTCTAAAGCAATATATTTTTCTTGTACTTTGAGTACCAAAGTGAAACATATCGTTTTATTTGTAATTAAATTTTTAATGAGAGAATATCGCATCATTATCGATGTTGTTTTTATTTATTGTACCTTTATTTAAATTAGGTTTTATTTGATTAAATATTATATGATTATTAATGTTTTATTTATTGTACCTTTATTTAAGTTATGTTTTAATTCTTAAATATTGTTATTATATTCATACTTATAAAATATAATCATTTAACTAAAGTTAATACTACTTACTACTTTCATAATATCATTTTAATAAAGTTTTAAACTAGAAAAAATATTATTTAAATGTCCACTAAAAACGAACATTCAATTACAAAGGTCATATGCGAATAATCGAATTAAATTGCAATAACAAAAAAAACACAATGTTTTTTAATGAACAGTTAAAAAATCCCGTGATTTTCGCGGGAAATTAAACTAGTTACAAGTTTATAAGCCATGTTTCGATTGATTCTTGCTCTTGCTCTATTTAAATGTTATCTGCAAAATGTTGATCAATGAAAGGGTATCACATTGGAAAATTGATTTTTCTTGCGATTAATTGACAGAAACAAATCTTAATAAAACTTCGTTAAAGATAAGACAATGTTTTGTAGCTCTTTTCACTCTTTTAGTTATTTATTTAACCAAGATTTGACAAATATTTTTAGCCAGTTGTTTTGTTTTGTAATTATTTATATAATAACATTCCATTTTGTCGGAATGAACTTACGTAAGCTTAAATAAAAAAGTTACTTCAAAAAAAAAAAAAAAAAAAAAAAAAGTTACTTCAAATAACTTTTTAAAAAAATAGTTTGGGCATGTATAAGCTAGCTTAACTAGTAAAATGACGAGAGTTGATACGGTATTCATAATATGAGTTCAAATTCCATTAAAATATACTCCCTCCGTCCCGATCAATTGTTATATTGCTTTTGACACAAAGATTAAGAAAAGAAGTATAAATGAATTTGGACCACACAAATTATATGGCCCCACATATAATCAAATGTCATCCACAAAAAGTTGCCAAAAATGGAAATAGATAACAATTCAATGATACACCCCAAAATGAAAATAGATAACAAATGACCGGGACGGAGGGAGTATGTTTTTCTGACTAGAGTCTTAACATAACTCACTAGTAGACTAGTAGTATGCTTTAAAGCCCCTAACTTAGTTTATTTTGGGGGTTGCGAAAGGTCGTCGTCGTTTTGCGAAAAATCGTCGACGTTTTTTAAACAAAAGACAACTCTTGCCCTTTTCTCTCTCTCTCTCTCTCTCTACCTTCTATTCTCTGAAACAAAAACAACAAAAACAACATAAAATCCAAAAAAACGGTTTCAACATCGAACAACAACATCAAACAACGACAACGATTTAATGTCAAACGACGACAACGATTCATCGGTAAGTAACTAAAATCTTAATTTTTTTTTTAATTAATTTTTGTTGAATTACATGTTTAAGCCATTTACTTGAAATTAAGTTGAATTAATCGTAGAAGCCATAGAATAGACGAATTAAACTCAATCGAAATCTTGAATTAGACTTGAAAACCAACCGTCCTCGCATGGAATGGACGGCAAAACTGGCCGTCCAAGCATGGAATGGACGTGAATAGTACACGTCCAAACCATGCATGGACATGTACTATTCACGTCCATACATGGTGAGGACGTGCACTATTCACGTCCAAACCATGCCTGGACGTTAATCCTGGCCGTCCATGCATCGTTTGGACGTGAATAGTGCACGTCCTCACCATGTATGGACGTGAATAGTACACGTCCATGCATGGTTTGGACGTGTACTTTTCCCGTCCATACCATGCTTGGACGACCAGTTTTCAAGTCTTTATATTTCCGTCATTTTAACCAATTTTGCGTATTAACAGGATTCGTTTGAGGAGTTTGGTGGAAATGAGGTTAATTACAACCGCCTATTTGAGACGGAAACTTCTTTTGATAGTCGGGATGAAGCGTTTGACTGGGCTCAAAGAAGAGCTATTGATTTGCATTGTTTAGGTTGTAATATTGAAATGTAACCGTTGTGATCTCAAATTTCAAAATGTTACCGTTATAATTTCAAAATGTTACCGTTATACTATGGCTTCTTATAAATACTGCTTTTCATGTTGATTGTAATCACAACAACCACAATTTCATTCACTACTAAAATCAATACTTTTAAGATGGCTCTCACAAACGTTCAAAAAAACAGAGCTTATCAGCTAAGGATCGATCTTATAACTACGCAGTTCCCAGTGCTAGTTTCTCGCCTTGAACTAGTCATTCTAAGTGACACTGTGTGGGACCTGGTAGAACATCCTCTAATTGCCAACCTTTTTGGCATCCTACACGGTCACCCCCTCTGCAGTCCGGTTGTTCCAGACGATGATGTTACTGATGAAATTGTAACTGAGAAAATGTGGGAGTTCCGCAAGTTAAGAAGCGATTTTCTTGTCTACATTGAGCGTATACTAACCTTGATAGACTACGCAACACTATCTGATTTGTGTGCCGGTAGAGTGTTCCATCTAGGTAATGTCCGTCTGCGCGTTTTAATGTTTTATGATCATTACGTGGCTAGTCAACCTGAAGTAATTGAAGCTGGAGATTACGAAGGAGATCTGGATTCTTCATCTTCGTCATCCGAAGATAATTAAGTATTGTAAACTTGTGTATGATGTGTTTTCGTTAATGTCTAATGTAAGCTATGTTTTCATCAAGTTTTAGTTACGATTTATGTTTTATGTGCTTTTATTCATGTCCGATGTAAGCTATGAGTTCCTAATAAATATTAAAATATGCATAACAAAACTAATAAACTAATAAAGAAGTCCGTACACGAGAAAACTAAAACAGTCCGTACATAAGACAACAAATAAAGTCCATACATAAAAAAACTAATAACCTACGTCCTCATCATCATCATCATCAGCAGCAGCAGCAGCAGCAGGAACATCCTCAACGTCATCCTTCGTTATGTAGAACCGCTCCATATCATCGACCAAGCGTCGCACGTACGGTCATTTCTGGTCGGGGGCCAGACTATAAATCTGCGAGAAATGACGGTTAAGAGCTCGGCTAACCTCCGGCTCCTCGGTGAAAGGGGGTGAGCGCATCTGAACACGGCGTGCAGGGGGTAGAAGTATGGGTGAGAAATCTTCTTGTACCAACTCATGTACCGTGGATCATACTGAAACGGCATCAAAGCCCGGTCATGACGCTGTCTCAACGGAACCTCAGCCTCTCTCAAACCCCAATCCAAATCAGCAGCATCACCGTACGACAGCTTGTAACCCTGAGCCGGCTTCGCCGGACGACTCTCGGCAGCTGGGACCCGCATAGGGTTCGGGTGATCCTGAACATAGCCAAACTGACGGAGACACCTATCTGTTGGGAAATGTGTCCTCAACAATTGTGCGATCACGAGAGTGATAAAAATCATTGTCATAAATCTTATGAAATGAATATGCAATGGACGATCCGATATTTGATATAGTCAACTGACCAACATTAATCGGTAATGATTGGCTGACTAGAGTTTAACATTATTGTCGTATGACGGTGGTGGTCAGTTGATCCCTTTAGGTCACACCTATAGGACAGACCCCTTAAATAATATATTGATTAATTGTATAGGATACAGATTGATCGATATTCTTAAAACCGTATATCAAGAATTCAGAGGTTGAATCTTAAAGTAAGATTTATATTTGAAATTGAAATGTGTCAATTATCAAATATTGAACGATATTTTAGAAATATCGAAATTAGTATAATAAATGGTTCATGGTTATAACAAACGTTGTTAATATATCGTATCGACGATTATTACAATAACCATATGTTGGGACAGTAATTACGAATTACTAAATTAATTTGTTAAATATGATTTGATTAATTTAAAAATATTATTTATATGATAAATATATTCTAAATTAATTTAATTATGTCACATAGCATGTTGCATATTATACAATTGTACAAATTACATTTTGTAAAATGAAGGTCCATTTTACAAAATGTGTGTCGTGTGATATTGTGTGATTATGGGTTGCTTGTAGTTGATTATAGATATATTAGAACATAATCATGTTGCCTTGATACACAAGTTGTAGGCATGCAACCCTAAGAGCATAAAAGACAAAAGAGCATCAAAATCTCTTACACTTGCTATACTTACACGGCACACAACACCCCAACAAAGGCCATTCTCTTTATATATGTGATACCTCACATATTAAAAGACTAATCCTAATGTTGTATTTATTATTCTAGTGTGAGAAACAAAATACAATAACCTCTAAATATTACTTAGATAATATTCTCTAGTGTACTAATATTGTTATTAGTACACGGTTTTAAGGCAACCGATTCCATCACTTAGCTCGTGTTCGTGTCTCGGTGTTTAAGGGTAGGTCTTGGGTGCAACGTAAAGGAGGCAAACTATTTTGGTTGCTCCGTGGAGGATCGTCCTAGCACTTATTTGGACCGTTTGTAAGGCCCTTTCCGTTATTATTCCGCATATTTACATTGCATGCATAAGATCTTGAGTATAATTAATATGAGATTAATTAAAATGTAAAATAATTAGTAAGACTACATTATTAGGATAACAAGTATGACTACGGTATTTCCTTCAAGTGGTATCAGAGCATTAGGTTGCTTGCATGCAACTCGATTTTCACGTTTTTGCGAGAAAATGCGATTTTAATTAAAAACGAATATGAGTAGTACATATAGGATATGCACGAAAATGTTATTGCATGTATACTTTTTGGTCTTAAAATAGTTTTAAGTCATTTTGATGATTTATGGAATAATATTGTTCATCATTGTAATTAAATTGGTTAATTCATGCTTTAAATCGGTTAAAAATGTTTTTATTTGGGAAAAATAGCTAAATAATGTTTCTGGCCGTGAATTTTAAATATGTTCTCACATGCATTTAACATATTATGAATATATAATTTTTGAAATTATTGAATTTTGTATGCATGGTTTATGATTTTTAATGGTTAAATAGTCATAAAATGAGTTAAATATGGGATAAATAGTTATATTATGAATTTAACTATAAAATTTTTTGTAGATGTCACATGCAATATATAAAATATATGATGAATTTTCCAGAAATGTTTCTTTAATATTGCATGAATATTGATTTTTATCGTAAAAATCGTAATATTAATGACATAATATAGCTTAAATAGTTTAAGTTCCAATTTGACCATAAAAATTTAATATAGTGTCACATATATTATTTCTAGCATGCATGTGAATTTTGAGCTATTAATCTCGAATATTGCATGAGAAATGATTTTAATCGGTAAAATCGCGTAATATATGACACGAATTATTAAAAATAGTAAAGGTTGCTAAAATGGTCCGAAAAATTCACCCATATTAGTCATATTATGTATGATCATCAACATATTTTTATTTAGTGCCAAAAGTTTCTGAAATTTTAAATTTTAATTTTAAAGGTTAAAGTTGATATTGAGTGTTGAAAGAGTCATAATCATTATTTTTCAGATCTTAAACAGTGTGCATCTGATTTTTCCTTGCATTTTCAGATACTTTGAGTGTCTAGGAAAATGTAAAAATTATATTGGTATTTTATTTCATAATTTTTGAAATAGTTTTGAATTTTTCGTTTAATTATACATGTACACGGCAATTTTACGAAATAAATAAGTATATTTCGAAAATATTTAAATTTTAAGGATCTGAAATTTTAAGAAATTTTAATTATGTTCAAAATTTTGAATTTTGAATTTTCGAAATTTTTATGACTCGTTTGATTATTTTAATGCTATTTCCCGTAAAACCGATTAAAACCGAACAATATTAAAAATAAGTTAAGTTAATTTTCGAAATTTGAGTAAGACTAAATTTTGAATCCTAAAATGTGTTAGGAAACTTAACTAAATCATGAATAGTGATTCATAGAGTGATTAGTGATTTTAAAATTGTTTAAATCACGTTATTCCATAAAACCGTGTTATTACGAATAACGATATTTAAAACGTGTTTAAATAGGACGATTTGGCTTAGGTTTTGCATTTTACATAAGCATTGCATATTTAATTATTATTTATGAATGTCATATTTTATTTACGTAATTTTGGAATTATGTAATTTACTTAGTATGGCCTTAGATTTTAATCGATATTTCCCGTAATGTAAGGGTTTATCGATTCGGTTGTAATTTAATGTGATCTCGTATCACTTTATTTTATTGTTTTATTTTATTTTAAAATGTATAAAATAGATAGAAAATTTGTAATTAATTGTAATTCCGGAGATCCTTGAAGACGGTGCCATTTCGGAAAGGAGTTCCGACCAAGACGGAGTTTGCCTTGGGATGCGTGCCGCGTGTGAAGTTCAAGGGACCAAAGGAGTTGGTTTCCGAATTTGTAATTTACTTTATTTTTTATTTTTAGGAAAGGTCATACTAGGGTTTTATTTATGCTTTTAAGTTTTTATGCTTGTATTTATGCTTAACATGTTTGCATGCATAGCCAAATCGTCATTCAACTCATGCATTTCATCGATTTTATCGACCGTGTCAATTAATTTATCGATAATTCACCGACTTTGTTCACTTAAAGGAGATAGATAATAAATTGACAAGATCTCTTACGTTATTTAAAAATCGAGACATAGCCTTACCAAAAAGTAAAGAACCCGCGAAGGATCTTCTTCATAAGGGAGTAGGCTCGGCTAAACCGGGATGCAAACCTTATTACGTTGGTGAAGTGGGGTAATATGATTACCTATTCTCGAAATTTGGTTGATCTCGACGAAGGTATTCGAGCCACCGTAGTGGTAATAAGTTCGGGCTAAGATAAGAATTAGTGTAATTTTATCGACCGAGAGTTCTAAAACTAGAATCGATTAAGGGGTTAATCTACCGAGTCACATTAATGAGGGATGTATCGGCTAAACCGTGCCCAAGTTAGTGTGTATTTGGGTCTCGGGATCATTTACTTAATTGGGTAAGAGATCATTAAGTAGATGTTTAAACTTGTTTAAAATTTACAAGTTTATTTATTAAAACGATAATTGTGTTTTAATTCCTTTATTTTATTGTAGTTCAATTTCGACTTTCAATCATCAATGGCAAATAACGCTCCACCTCTCCCACAACACGTTTCATGGTTTCGGTCTTTTATGGATCGTTGCAAGCTTGAGAAGCATGGCGCCAATTTCAAGGATTGGGACGCCCAATTGGTATTGGCCGCGGAAGCCGACGATAAGACTCGTTATCTTACCATTGCCGCTCCTCCCACTCCCGGTGCTCGTTCATCGGAAGCGACTCGTGAGGCCTATGAGACCTACATGAAGGAGTCACATGCTTTGAAGAACGTGCTTATATTTTCGATGGAGCCGGATCTCCAAAGAAGAATGATTAAGCTAGCCACGGCTAATGAGATTTACACTAAGATTGCGACCATGTTTTCGCAAGCTCCTAGGGTAATCCAATATGAGGCGGCCTCCGCCTTCTTTGAATTGACCTTAAAGGAAGGTCAAAAGATTAGTCCTCATATGATCAAAATGGTTGAGCTAGCCGAAACCTTGAAGTTGCAAGGGGTGAATCACTAGTAGAATTATACCCTACAGCGTCGGTTCTAATACGCCTTTAGTGTCGGTTTTCTAGCGACGTGATTGCTGGGGTCACATAATGTTTGTGTCGGTTGTAAAACCGCCACCGTAGCTTACCCTACGGTGTCGGTTGTGCGTTAAAACCGTCACCATAGGGTACGCTATGGTGTCGGTTGTGAGTTCCAAACCGCCACCACAGGGGTCTAAACCGCCACAATAGGGTAAGTTATGGTGTCGGTTTTGCGTCTACAACCGTCACCATAGGGTAAGCTATAGTGTTAGTTTTGCGTCTAAAACCGTCACCATAGGGTAAGCTATGGTGTCGGTTGTGAGCCCCAAACCGCCACCATAGGGGTATAAACCGCCACAATAGGGTAAGTTATGGTGTCGGTTTGCGTTTAAAACCGTCCCCATAGGGTAAGCTATGGTATCTGTTTTGCGTATAAAACCGTCACCATAGGGTAAGCTATAGTGTCGGTTTTGGGCCCGTCACCATAGGGTAAGCTATAGTGTCAGTTTTGCGCCCAAAACCGACACCATAGGGTAAGCTATGGTGTCGGTTGTGAGACCCAAACCGTCATCATAATGTAAGTTGTGGTGTCGGTTTTGAGTCTAAAACCGTCACTTTCTTGTATGCTACGATGTCGGTTGTGAGTTAAAAACGTTACCTTATGGTATGCTATGGTGTCGGTTCCAATATAAGAACCGTCGCCATATATATATATTTAAAAAAAAAATTAGCTGGCTAATTTTGACAGCACTCTCCTAAATCGATGTTAACCGAATATAAATATTGATGGAAGAATACCTGCAAAGAATTTTAATCAATTACCATCAAAATAATGTTTCATACAATAGTGCAGCTTTAGAATAACCATACATCTCATATTCTCAACCAACAATACAATAGCACTATTATGTTTCCCAACGACGCCTAATCCGAGAAAACAAGCAACCCTATTGATGGAAGGACAGACTGTATTGACTCAATATCTATACTGATAATAATTGTTGCATCTGTGATAAAGCGGAAGAAACAGTTCAGCACCTTTTCTTCAAATGTAAGTTCAGTAGGATAGTTCCGAGTCTGCTGTAGAGCTGGACTGGTGTCTGTCTCCTTTGGACACAGTGCCCCATTGGCAGAGAATCAACCATTACAGTAGACTAAAAAGATGGGGTTCTTAACAACATTTTGAATGCTACCATTTATTACATATGGCAACAACGTAATCTTAGTAGACATGAGCAGAATGTTCTAAGGCAGGATGTGTGCGTAAGTAAGATTCAAGCTGAGATCAGAGTGAGAATTCACAATCGGATCAGGGGTCAACTGACTAAGAAGGATAGAGTAGGATTGAGAAATTTATCCAGGAGAACTTTGTAGTGCTTCGTACCACCTGAGAACCAAAAAAGCGAAACGTATTAAACGCAGGCAATACATGGGGTTATTATTTGTCAATAGAAAGGGATATTGGTATGCCATTGCATTTTAGACATGATGAGTACTACATAAAGGTTATAAAAGAAAAGAAAGAAACAAGAAAAAGGAAACGATGAATAAATGCGGTCAACCGCATTCAACTGTAAAGCCTGTAAATTTTCATAATTGAAGCAAATGGTTTGGACAGTTGAAGAGAGGAGAAATAAAATCAGTGCGCTCACAAGAAAAATGCCAGTCACGGTCACATATGTGCTGATGAAATGCTTTCAGAATAAGAACTTTCACTTCTGTGGCTATGCTAGTATCATCGTATAGCAACAAACAAAATATTTTACACGTCTTGTCACTTGCAGACCAACAGCCCATCTCCTCTAGTAGTCTTGCTTAGCATGTTTTTTTCTTATTAGTCTTATATTATACGAGACTATATTATTTATAAAAGAGAATGCTACTTCCTAATAAGTCTAAATGATGAAGACCTCTTGTCTTTTTTACAAAAAAGAAAACACAGGGTACGGTTTATCATACTCTTTCCTTTCTCTATGCTAATGCGCATACTTTTTATGAATAGAATCTCGAAACGAAAAAAGTGCAAAGTATACCAATAATAATATTTTTCTTCCCTCAATTCCAGCCTTCATTCCTACCATATTATCTTTAATTCCAGCCAACATTAAGAGCTAACACATTATCTATTGAAGTCCTTATATTTGTTGGAGATAACATAATTTTTATAATTTTCTACGGTTAAAGGATGACTCCATTTCCAAGGTCACCTTTGATTCTAACCAAGTATGAAGGAATAGAACAAAATGGCTAATTAAACAGTGACTTACCGTAAGATCAAGGGCACAAATCGCAGCAATACCTCCACCACTTGAATGGCCTATCACAATGATGTCAATCTCTCCAAGTAAAACTTTCACTCGGCTAACAGTATCTTTGATTTCAGGCCGTAAAGTGGTGTCATGGTAAGCATTGTAAAATCCGTGATGAACCTGCAAAATCTAAAAGATCAGGGATAAGAAGCTCTACTTAAATAAATTGAAAAAATTACAGTCAAAGTACATCAAGCAATGAACTGATCATTTTTTATATTTTTACCATGGCATCAGGCATATCCGGAAAATTCAGATCAAGTTGTTTCCAGTAAAGATCTTCAACCCAGTTCTTCCAGTCCTGTATATGCGTCTGCTCGAATAACACTGTCAATGGAACATGAGCATTTTCCATTGTTAAGGGTTAGTTTTCTAAATTTTGGCATTTTGAAGGGAAAAAAGGTTTTGTACTTCATTGGTATTCAGAACAATGTAAAGAATGAAACAAATTTTAGAAGAAATAGACTACAGGTCACAGGTCACACGTGAAATATAACTTGACAGTATGAGATTAAAAATGGAACAAAAATGAAGAAGAAATGCTTATATGATACTTACCTGCTTTGGCACTTCATCTGGAAACAAGGGAATATATGCAGGCTCAGCACCAAAGCAAGCATAATGCTGATGTGCTATAACTACAGTAGTCTTCTACCTATGGCAGGAACGCAACAGGTGCATCTTCACTGGCAGTAGCAGGCCTCCTACAATTTGTAGCGTTCATGTAAAATATGTAATGTCTGCTCGTCAGTAGTTGGTTTGTGAAAATGCAGCCGAAAGTAGTGTGAATTTGCTCTTTGATGGCCATTTTTATGCACTGAGTTGGTTGATGATTGGGTAATGGTTGGAATGCCAGTCTTTAAAGATTTGGTCACAGCTCTGAATCTCAACTGTCATCTTCTATAGATGGCGGTAAAATATTTGCAAGTAGAAAGATGGCTTTGAATGCATAGCAGCTTGCATTGGAGGTACCCTGTCACCCCTGAAAATCCCTTGATCCAATCCCCTAATTACCTGAAAATCATGGAAATATAAGCATACACATCACAGGAATCTCAAACGATGTGCTAATCAGAAGTTTGTCCGTACTAGATTAGTTTTGATGTATTTTCCTGGCTCCGCGAATGCCTACTACAAGTTAAGTTCACTTCACAAGCCGAGAAAAAGACCAATGATATTCATAGTACAAATTTATAACTGATTTAATTCGTACAATTTCAGATATAAGATACCAACATTTCCTGGCCAAACAAGCATAAACCCCTCATATCAACCACCTAACCTAGCCCACAACCAAAAAATAAAATTAATAGTAAGCACCCAAGCCAGCAAACCTATGCCATCCATCGTGGTTTTTGTTGTGTAAGGTCAACAACATGTAGGTCCTCAACAGACAAACCAAAACCAGCACCAGCATGACTAAACCAAAACCAGCATACAAACCAAAAACAACAATATTGATTCAAGCTGGCTGTTATAATTACCAACCTGAATAACCAACCACCTGTATATGGAAAGCCAATTATAGATACGCCTCATCTACAGTAGCACAACAGCAGAAAGCCACATAATACATTCATCATTTGCCCTCCACTTATGAAACTACCTAAGCAGAACTGGTAAAACAAATAGCAAAATAAGTTAATCAAGAACAAATAAACCTCGTTAAGGACCCTGAGACCACCAAGCTTGCATCCAGCACGCTCATCAACAACAACAACTGACTTCTTGCTACGCTGGAACTTGAACGTAACTCCCTGGTTTGTGGGCTCGTGTGAATTATTTTAGCTTAACAGCTAATTTCATCATCATCATTTGAAAAAAAAGGTCGAAACAATCACTTTCGGGTAAGAAACTAATGTCGGTAGTTGACATCGTTTGACCAACAAAGTAAGCTACTTTGAGAATAATTAAGATGGAGGATTGATGGTATGATTCTGTGAGGGTTATATAATGATAAAACTGTTTCAGCTACAAGAGCATTAAATTGTGAAAGACATTACCTTCTCAGTTGGGTAAATAGTATTGTTCGGTTTTCAACAATTTTGGAACATCCTACACATTTATCTCTAGTTCCACCAAACATGGACGAGGCGTTACTAGGCAGTTTCTGCGCAAAATAATTCATGATTCAAATGAGAAATTGCATTAAATTAAGGCCAGAGAATCCCTTCACATATACATACACATGCATTATAACTTTATTTGTGCATACCTGACTGTCAACTGTCTTTTCCGACTTCGTTTTAGGTGTACCTGAAATCAAGTGTTGTACAGAAAGTTAAGCCAAGATGGTGTTATGGTATCACTTCTCAGACTGTATTTTAGGATCGTTAAAATATGTATTACCGTCAAAGCTTTTCTCTAAGTTGTATGTTTGCTTGAAGAGCTAGTCAAAGTGTGGCCTGCAGTACAAGACCCCTTTAAAAGAGTTGAAGTTGCTAAGCTGTAGAAGGCAAGCTTCACGAGTTAATATCTTTTTAGTGTTGAGAAGGGTATACTCTAGCGATAGCTGGTATAGTCTCATTGCAAGAGTTAGAAATCAAAGTCTTATGAATGTGTCAAGAGACGAAAGCTCTGACAGTTTCATGCAATAGTTATATTTGCCATTATGGCTTCTTAATATAGAAATCGACTCTTAGTCCATCTTTTGGAATTCGTAGGACAAAATTCCGTCTGACATAAATTTGATCAGATTCTCCGTTTCACAATTGAATCAGTGATTCGCTTGTAAGTTCTTATAACCTACAAATGGTCGACTGCAATTTCATATGCAGTTCACTGTAAAGGCTTTCTAAGACATATTCTATTCTTAGAATTTCCTAAATCTCACAAACCTAAATCTCAATATAGCATATAAGTTCATATAACCTACAAATGGATTTCATAAATCTCACACACTGTCAAACTGTAAGAAACTGTAACAATTAATTTACGACATATGAATTGCTATTTAGTAATTTCAATGCATTCTGGTTCCATCAAATGACAAGTACCAAAATGACAAGAAAACTCTATTACAAACTATCAAATGACAAGTAGCAAAATGGTTCCCCAAAATCGATTGGTAATTTTCAGAAAAAAATAGATTGCGATGAATATCTAATCATAAAATATCTAATCAGAGATCGGTTTAACTACTCAAATAGAAATAAAATAGTTCACATAATTCTATTGTTCTGCAGTATTGTATGAGATGAATATCAAAATAGGCAATATATTACTGAAATTGATAGTATAGAAAAGCAATAGTAGTATAACACACCTTTGATTGAGGAGATATCATGGGTGTAGGAATTTATTGATCAAGTCTAATGAAACCTGCGAGGGAATTGGTTGATAATTGCGAAGAGATTGATTGATAATGGCTGATAAGTGCTGATAATTGCGAAGGAATTGATTGCAAACTGAAGGAATTGATGGATATACGTGGGTTTAGGAATTGCAGTAGGGATTGAATTAGGGATTAAGGTGGGAGATGAGGAGGCGCGCGTGAACAGTGGTGGTAGTTTACCTCAACACAAAGACTTGTGTGTATCTACGTCTATTATAGTTAAAACCGTCGCAAAATTTATACGGTGACGGTTTTTAATAAACAAATGTTGTTTTTGTTCAGTACTTTTAGTGTCGTTATTAATGTCGGTTATATGAAAAACAGTCATAAATAATTTATTGTGGCGGTTCTGACTTACAACCGACACAAATAATTTATTTTATCGTGACGGTTCTTTATTAAAACCGTTACAATAGAATCCCTATAGCCTAAAAAATTCATTCCCGCCAATTTTTTTCCCCTTTTATGTCGTTTTCTATTAGAACCGTCACGATAGCAGTGACACAATAGAGGTTTTTTGTACTAGTGAATGTTCCAGACTCGCTTATTATTGACAAAATCCTTCACTCCCTCAACAAAGTGAAGTCGTATGTTCAGTTTCGGGTAAACTATAACATGCGTAATCAAATAACCTCCTTGGACGAGTTACATAAGATGTTAGTCCAAGCGGAGAGGGATATGGGACTTAATGAGAGTTCCACGAAGGATGTGCTAAATATCGAGAAGAAAAGCAAGGGGAAGTTTAAGCGCAAGGCTAACAAGGGTAAAAATGTCAAAGCCTTCAAACCCGCATCTCCTAAGGAGAAGACTTTTACGAAGGGTGCTTCTTCTTCGTCGTCATCAAAGGTTGAAGACAAGTGCCATTATTGCACTAAGATGGGGCATTGGAAGCGGAATTGCCCGAAGTATCTCAATGACCTCAAAGCCGGAAGGGTTCTAGCAGTAGGTATAAATTCTCGTCTAATTCATGTTATATAATCAATTTTGTATAGTGATACAAGTTATTGATTCTTACCCATTTATAAATTGTTTTAAAGGGGCTCCTACCAATGACAAAGGCAAGGAGAAAGCGAAGGATGCTTGAAGTTCCTTCCATGGATGGCTATGGTAGCATCCAAGATTGAAGACATAAAGAGCATGACTCTAATTTTCATTTTGATGTCTTCTTTCATTTCGCATTTTAATTTAAGAACTTTGTATTTCTTGTACGACAAGAATCTTGTTGAAACAATGGTTGTAATGGTGGTGACTTGGTTTTCAACCCAAGTCATCCTTTTGTTCTTTATCAAACATGTTGGTTTTAAAATGCTTTTATATGATATATAACATGAGTAATATGATAGGATCATTATAAAAGTAATACGACTTACTTAAAAAAAAAAAAAAAAAACGAGAATTGCGTCACGTGAAATACTTCAAATTCAAACATAAGAACATTAGTTCATTATAAGATTTTCACCTTAAATGAAAGAATATGTTAATATCTCAATACTCAAATTAATTCTTTATCCAATACATTGTTGACGGGCGAAAATGTTATCCTTCCAAAAATAATGGTTATTTTAGAGGATAGAGTGGGAGAAATTCTACGCCCGCAAACCAATGAGATAAATATAGGACTTTAGAGAAGAGTCCTATAAGGAGTTCTTAAGAAGAACTCTAAGAGATTGGATAGAAGAAACTACGAGAGGACACAGAAGAAACTACGCGAGGACACAATAAGAAAATGTTCCATATGTTGTCATTAGTTCCCAGAGAGGACAAAGGGAACCGCGAGTGTTAACGGAAGGAAATCGTTTCCATGATGTTAATGTTTCTGTTTTATAAAGATAATAGAGGAGAAATCATCTCCCGTTCTCGTGATAATAAGAGATTCTTTCCATGGGAAGGAAAATCAAAATGAAATGTTCATAGCGAGTTGAGAAAATGTTTGAAGTAAATCAAAATGAAATGTCCATTATGAGGTGAGAAGATGTTTAAAGATGTTACCTAATCACTATGAAGATAGTGGGAGTTATTAACTATTAAGATAGTGATGTGAAATTCAGTGGGAGAAAAGTTATTTACGAAACGGAATCTGCCATTAAGAAAGAGTGGTGATTCTTTAGGGGTTAAAGAATATAAGGTTTCCAATTCTAGAGAATGAGTGAGTTTATTATATGATAATGAAACGTCACCGATCAGTTAACGAGGTTTGGATTTGAATCCAAGATATGAAAATGTTAATTCATATAACCTTGATTAAAAATGCCAAAGGTTGAAACAAAACCACATTTCGATATAAGTTCTCGAGAAGAACTAATGGATCGAATCTAGGTTAACTACAATATGATTTCTAGTACAATGACAATATTCATAAGGATGACATGTCATGAGTTTTAAGAAAACAGTGGGAGCTTCCTTAAAGTAAGGAGACTCGAGTCGAGTATAAAGACTTGAAATGTACTTGAATAAGATCATATTATGCGAGATAATATGAGTCATAAGGAAACAAAATTTGTAGGTTTAAAAGATGTGAAGATAGGGTATATTCACATAACAAACCATTAATACAAATTGATGTATGATCATCAAAGATTGTTTATGTGGAGCAACAATATCGTATTGATTGTTCGCACATAACAATCACTCTTATCGTTTGAGTTATTATTATTATTATTAATATTAACTCACAATTTATACTTTGTGAAATCCAAATGGGTTGTAAGAGTCAATTTGAACCCCGTAAAGTGAACTGGATTAACTTAGTATAGCCCATAGTCGCTTGTATGAGGTGACGTCTCGAAGCGACTAGAATGTGAGGCGATTGATGGCAAGTTCAAATGTCATAGAGTCATATGGGATGACTAGTCGATCACATCGGCAGACTGTGTAACACTCTGTCGGGCATTTAGTGACCGCTTATAGAGTTCTGGAAATTTTATAATTAGCCTGGTCGTGGCGAGAGCTACTATATTATTCACATAAGTCGATTCTTTGACTTGAGACTGTTCGCCCAAGGTGACACAGCCTCAGACTGACTTTGATTTTAGCTCTACGATCAACCGTTAAAGGGGGTCAAATGGGCTTCTTTTGGGTCATGATGGATTGTGTTAGTCGAAGGGAACAGTAGGATAGGAATTGTCCAACCCCTTGTCAGGGTTGTCTTAAATCTCAAGGCCACTCGAGGAGAAGTTTAACTGGAAATGCGTGGCCATGCTCGGAAGGTATCTATGGTAGATAATTCCGGTCAAAGCAGTTAAATCTCTAGATCGAGAAAAACCGCTCAAGATATGATCAAATGCAAGTACGACCTGGAAGACACCTTGCATTGAGTGGGAGATGACGTAATAGGACAAGAGAATTGGTGACGCACACTTGTCGAGTACAAGTGGGAGATTGTTGCGAAATGTGTCCTCAACAATTGTGCGATCACGACAGTGATAAAAATCATTGTCATAAATCTTATTAAATGAATATGCAAGGGACGATCCGATATTTGATATAGTCAACTGACCAACATTAATCGGTAATGATTGGCTGACTAGAGTTTAACATTACTGTCGTATGACGGTGGTGGTCAGTTGATCCCTTTAGGTCACACCTATAGGACAGACCCTTAAATAATATATTGATTAATTGTATAGGATACAGATTGATCGATATTCTTAAAACCGTATATCAAGAATTCAGAGGTTGAATCTTAAAGTAAGATTTATATTTGAAATTGAAATGTGTCAATTGTCAAATATTGAACGATATTTTAGAAATATCGAAATTAGTATAATAAATGGTTCATGGTTATAACAAACGTTGTTAATATATCGTATCGACGATTATTACGATAACCATATGTTGGGACAGTAATTACGAATTACTAAATTAATTTGTTAAATATGATTTGATTAATTTAAAAATATTATTTATATGATAAATATATTTTAAATTAATTTAATTATGTCACATAGGATGTTGCATATTATACAATTGTACAAATTACATTTTGTAAAATGAAGGTCCATTTTACATAATGTGTGTCGTGTGATATTGTGTGATTATGGGTTGCTTGTAGTTGATTATAGATATATTAGAACATAATCATGTTGCCTTGATACACAAGTTGTAGGCATGCAACCCTAAGAGCATAAAAGACAAAAGAGCATCAAAATCTCTTACACTTGCTATACTTACACGGCACACAACACCCCAACAAAGGCCATTCTCTTTATATATGTGATACCTCACATATTAAAAGACTAATCCTAATGTTGTATTTATTATTCTAGTGTGAGAAACAAAAAACAATAACCTCTAAATATTACTTAGATAATATTCTCTAGTGTACTAATATTGTTATTAGTACACGGTTTTAAGGCAACCGATTCCATCACCAAGCTCGTGTTCGTGTCTCGGTGTTTAAGGGTAGGTCTTGGGTGCAACGTAAAGGAGGCAAGCTATTTTGGTTGCTCCGTGGAGGATCGTCCTAGCACTTATTTGGACCGTTTGTAAGGCCCTTTCTGTTATTATTCCGCATATTTACATTGCATCCATAAGATCTTGAGTATAATTAATATGAGATTAATTAAAATGTAAAATAATTAGTAAGACTACATTATTAGGATAACAAGTATGACTACGGTATTTCCTTCACTATCAGGTTGGTACGGCTCCACTATATCCATAAACCTAATCACCCCCGAGTAGAGCGTACTCCGACAACCCCTGTATGGGCTAACACCGTAAGGGAGCCACGTCACCTGCTCCGCACTCAGCCCGTCCAACCTCTGCCTGTACTCGTGACCAAGCCTCGACAAGTGGTCGTCCCTCAACATAATATCCCGAGTGAGGCCTGAACGCCGGAAAATACTCGTATATCCAAGCCTGGAGCAACGGCAGACAACCGCTAACCCTAATTGCCTCCCTACGCGAAGCCATCCCCAACTGTCGGTACAGGTACGCCAATGTCGCGACCCCCCAAGCATAACCGCCTATATCATCTAAATCATCAAACAGCGGCAACATACGAGCAACAACCCGATGGCTGGACTTGTCGGTGAACAAAGTTTGTCCAACTGATGCGTGTCTATTTTATGATGTTTTACATCTATTTTAACACGCATTTTAGCGCTCATTTGCTATGTTTTAGCCTTTATTTCCCAACAATTGTCTACTTTCGTATTTTTATACTCTTTTGCAGAATTATGCGGAAATGCGGCGATTTTACACCAAATTTGCACCCTCGGGATTTTTGCATGACCAAGGATCGAGGAAAAGTCAACTCAAGTCGCATACCAAGTACCAAAAGGTCAAACTAAGACGAAATCAAGGCTGATACACAGGAAAGTCGGTCGACCGACCGGCTACCTAGGTCGGTCGACCTGAAAACCTGTTATCTTAAAGTCAGAAGTCCACCAAGCCCGACAATCGGTCGACCGACCTCATCACCTGGTCGGTCGACCAGCTCGCAGACTCAAAAATTCCGCAAAGGCCCACTCGCGTGATTAGGTCATTAGAAAACTTATTGTTTCCGCCTACTTAAGCTAATCTCGGGATTAGGGATAGTAATCAAGTTTTTATCTAGTTTTTATTTCAGTTTTACAGAGAGTTTTATTAGAGACAAATTATTAGTTTACAACAATCATCTTCTCAAAAGTTATCGTTTTATTAGTTTTAGCATTGTTCTTGGTTGTAATCATTAATCTTTCAACGGAATTCAATAAAGCTTGTTCTTTTCTGCCCTAATCCATATTACGGTAAATCTCTTGTTTTTTCAGATTATTCATATTCGTTTCATAGGATTGCTAGTATTCGGTTTAGGTTAGAATCCCAAAGCCTTTGTTGTTTATCGCATGTTTAGATTATTATTCACCATGAACTCTGTTTTTATTAATGTTATTGTTGTTATTTCCATATCCATGAGTAGCTAATTGCATGTGTTAGGATGTAGGGAGTAAATAGCATAGATGGTGTAGTTCCCGAGACCGACTGTAGCAGACTCCTGGTCGGTCGACTGAAGTGTTGGTCGGCCGACTGGACTAGCTGGTCGGTCGACCGACGCGCGTACGTTTTCAGTCTGTTTTATTCCGTCGACTATAATAACCTACAATGAGACTGAAAGGAGACTTGTAGGATGTTAGTAATGACTTACCCAAGATTGAAAGATACGGGAAGGGCATTGGTTTACGCTTTAAGACGGCTAGGTTACTCAAGACTGAAAGGTATGTGACCTGGAAATTAGGAATCACCCTTATTATTGACACCCAATAACTGTGAGACCTAGGAACTAATAGCATAGGCCGAAAGGAGCTATTAGGTACCATAGACCGAAAGGATATGTTACACCCCTTACGCGACTGCAATACATGTTGACTTAAGATTTACACCATCGTAGCTATTCACTACCCAAACTTCCTAGCATCCTTTTTATCTTAAGTTTTATCTCATTCTTATTTTCTTGTTTTATTTTTATCTTTGTTTCTCTAGATTTAGTGACAATCAATCTAAACCCCAAAATTTGTTACCCTAAAAACATTGACCTTAAACAATAAACATTCCCCACCTCCTTGTGGTTCGACCCTTGACTTACGTTATCTAGTCTTAAGCCGAGGTTTTATAAATCTTATCTTTGGCACCCCTCAACGATGAGGTGCCAAATTTTGGCGACGTTGCCAGGGAGGTGACGCCAGTGTTTATATTTTTTTGTCTTTGTTTTGTGTTTAAGGAACTTTGTTCCTTAAACCTTTCTTACTTCTTTCTTGTAGTTTCCATCTTATGCGCAGATCGATTCAAGGAGAACTCATACCACTTGACCTTGAGCTTGAGAGGGCCCTTAAAGCAAGAAGAAATCAATTTCTAGAGAGTAGGGAAGGAGGTTCACCATCTTCCCTGTTTCAAGAAGACATCTTTAATCAACCATCATCACCACCATCACCACAAAATAACCCACATACACCAAATCAACCACAATCACCTCACAATCCACCTACACCAAAAACACCAACAAATACCTACTTCCAACCCTTTGAAGAAGAGGAAGAAAAGATGGCCGAAGAATCAAGTATCGCCAGTCACTCATTGCCACAGGTGAAGGACCTATACAAAGGGTTCACTTTACCTGCGGGCACGGGAAAGCCATTTGAGGGCCAAGCCTTCCTACATCTCCATGATGGAGAGAAATCAATTTGGGGGCGCGGCTAATGAGGATGCAGCAAAACATATTGAAATCTTCACAGATTATATATGCTCCATTGCACCCCCAGATGGAGTGACGTAGGATCAAATCAAAGAGACTATGTTCATCTTTTCCCTCCGAGACTCGGCGAGGGAGTGGTATCGTGATTTAGACTGCACTGCTGCGGGAGTGACAGATTGGAACACATTGGCCTTGGCCTTCTATAGGAAATATTATTCCGCGGCCAAGACCAATGCCTTAAGGGCGCAGATCACTAGCTTCAAACAGGGAGCTTCGGAAGACTTCAGCGAGGCTTGGACTAGGTTCAAGAGACTCGTTTGATCCATACCTCATCATGAATTCGAACAGTGGTTTCTATGTAACCAGTTCTATAATGGCCTCTATGACGATAACCGGGCCTACTTAGATGCTGCAGCCAATGGGAGGTTCCAAGAGAATTCGGGAGAGATTATGGGTCTCAAGATCATAGAGGATGTTGCTGTACATCGTGCTGAACACGGGACTTCCCGTGGTAACCAAATGAATGCTGAATCTAATGTTGCAGCTATTGAGGCCTTGATGGCCAAACTAGATAAGCTGGAGGTTAATAGTGGGAAGTTCGAGATTGGGAGTGGGAGTAAGGGTGGTATGTACCAAGTGAATGTTGTTTCTGATGGACCATTCATTTGTGAGAGATGCGGTGGAGAGGGGCATGTTTCGAAATTCTGTACTTCATCAAATGAGACATGCGCGGCCTTTCAACACTACCGCGGAAACAACTTCTATGACCCAAATAGCAACAATGTCCACCCCCACATGAGATGGACAAGCCAAAATGTCCTCAACCCACAACACCAACAACCACAACAAAACTCAACTTATATCCCTCCGCATAAGCAAAACTATCAAAAACCACCTTTTGTCCCTCAACCACCTTCTAACCCACCACCAAATACGGATGCTCTCATCCAAAATCTTATTTGGTTGGTTCAGAAGGAGTCTCAGGCACGAGAGGTGGCCATGAAGATGTTAGAGTCCCAAATTGCTCTAATTGCGAGTAAGAACGATACTAGGGCTCTGGGTCAACATCCGACCAAAACGGACCAAAAGAAAGAGACTCTTAACATCATCTCACTGGGGAGCGGGGCTAAAGTTGGTGTTAGCAAAGCGGGTGGAGCAGAAAAGGAGAAAAGGCAGAACACGAATAACAGTGATTCTGGTCGACCGACCACTGATGTCAGTCGGTCGACCACGGAGCAGTTTCCAGTAGCTTCTGTAGAACAGGAAATCGGTCGACCGACCGAGGAGCAAGGTCGACCGACCGCCAATGCTGAGCAGGAAGTTCCGTTTAGACCAGAAATGCCTGATAACCTTAGGCAATTTCTTTTCTGGGGTGATAAGACCCCAAACTTCCTGAAAATAGCCGGCAATGCTGAAAGTTCTGCCCCTCCTTATCCGGAGCGACTCCTACCAACTAAGGAACAAGTATCCTTTGATAAGTTTAAAGACGTTATTCGTTCATTAAATGTACAAGTACCGTTTTTAGAGTTAGTTCAACAAGTTCCTTCATACTTGAAGTTTATGAGACAACTTTTAACCCGAAAGCGGTCTCTAGATAAGGTAGAGTCGGTAGCACTTACCGAAGAGTCCTCCAGTTTTTTGTCCCATGTTATTGCCCCTCATAAGCGAGAGGACCCTGGGAGTTTTTCTGTACCATGTAACATAGGGACCTTTCCAGTAAAAAAGGTCTTATGTGACTTGGGGGCTAGCATCAATGTTATGCCCTTAAGTGTGGCCTTAAAACTAGGGATGGCCTCTCTTGCCATGACTAGCATGACGGTCCAAATGGCTGATACCTCCATGGAACCCATAGGGGTGTTGGAAAACATCCCTGTGCGCATTGACAAGTTCTTCTTCCCAGTTGACTTCGTAGTTTTGGACATTCCTGAGGATGCCCATATACTTATCATCTTAGGGAGACCATTCTTACACACCGCGGGAGCTATCATTGATGTAGGTAGTGGGACCTTGACTTTTAAGGTAGGGAAGCATTCTATCATCTTTGGTCTTTCTTATAGGAAGAAAGATGCTATGACCCCTATCACTTGTAATGCTATTACTTCTGAAAAGAAGTACAAGGTCATCACAACTTCTCCTATTTTGATACCTACACCTTTACCTGTTTTTACACCTCCGCCCCAGATTGGGAGCAACATGGAGGATGCTTCTATTTTTCCTAATGCAGGAACTGGTTTGGGGAAGCCCTTGGTGGAGGAAGTCGTTGTGCAAAGAGGTGGACTCGGGATCCTAAGCTATAAGGAGGATGAAGACCCGGACGTGGTTGATGAGGAGGACAAGAGAAGAAGAAAATAAGAGAAAGAGAAGAGTCCGTCGCATATGCTTTGCGACGGAAAGGAGACGTGTTTGGCCATTCATACGAACACGGTGGAGACTACGGCATATAGCCAAAAGCCGTGGTCTGAGATATTCCGCATCTTTAGCGGATGAGTCGTTCAAGTTTTCAGTTTCTTAAGACAATTTTCTGTTTTGTTAAGACTTTTCAGTTTGTTTTGCTTTAAGTTTTAGGACAGTTTTTGCTTATGTTGCGTAGTAGAGACAATTAGACTTGGTACTGGATTTTTGCGCATGTTTTGGGTGCATATATAATGTTTTCAGGTTTGGAGAAGGTTAACTTGGTTAATACAAGTTAATCTCGCGAAGAAGAAGGCTACTGTACAGGAATATAAGTCGACCGACCAGCACCATCGGTCGGTCGACCAGATTCCTGCAAATCAGAAGAAACTGAAGTCTGTAGTTTGGTCGGTCGACCAGGGAAGACGGTGGTCGACCACTTCGCCTGTGCAGACTGTTCGTAATCTTCTTGGGAAGCATGCAAACGTCATAAGGGAGTTCCTTTCCCTTTCCTTTACTTTATGCTTCCACCTTTTCTTCTTATATTCAAACCTTCAAAACATTATACATCACCCAAAACACACTAGTAGAAAAACATCTATTTGCGGCTATCTATTTGAGGCGTTTTTGCCCAATAGCAGCAAATAGTTCATGGATTTTTTTAAAATCTCCTTTTTATTTGAGGCGTTTCTAAAACAAACGCAGCAACTAACGCATTTGAGGCGTTTTTCTAACTTAACGCCGCAAATATTAAACAAACATAATAAAAGACAGACTTATATGCGCGCATAAGAACCATCGCGAAAACCAAACGTGAAAACGCCTCCTATATGCCTCACCGCCGTCTCACCGCCGTCTCACCGCCTCACTGTCGTCTCACTACCTCACTGAAGATCGACGGAACTTGCCACCTCACCATCTCCTCTATTCCTATTATTTTAAATTAGGTATGTGAACTGATTTTTAGGGTTAAGTATTTTCGATTAATTGGAGTTTGAATTAGCGAAATAAACCTTAATTTAGTAAGCTTGCCTTTAATTTCGAGTATTAGTCGAAAGGATAACTTAAGATTCTCTACATTTGTTTAGGTTTTATGCTCTTAATGTCGTCTTGAGGAATTGTTGTTGAATTAGGGTTTGTTTATCACTTGAGTTAGTTTCAGCCAATTTAAATGAAGCATTGTTACAACTTATTATGGTTTACAGCGAAACTGGCAGTAGATTTTTCTAGGCTGATATCGTATCTAGTGCGGTTGCTGGTTGTGGGGTTTATTGGGGAAGGAATTAGGGATGTTAGTTGTGGGAGGGGTTTGGGGGAAAACACGCTTGTTAATTTAGCACAAAAATGACTTGATCAGACTTTAGGAGTTAATCTAAGGCAATTACTTTCAATCTGAAGCTGCCTTCAGGTGCCCTGAATAACACCCATACTAACGCTATGAAAGTTGAAGGAGCTGCAGGCGATATTGAAGCAAAAATTTGCCCCTCTGAATGCCCATGAGATGTCTAATGGTCAAGTTCTTGTGACTTATGAATCTCTCCACTGTCATTCTGTCTACTAGATGGTAGACTACTAAAACTAAATTTATGTATACCTGCACTAAGTTTAGATTAAAAATATGTTGCTGATGTTTAGCATAAACCAAGTGACAGGATATTAAATGTGATGCAGGTAGCTAGTATTTGTGATTGGGTGGCTGGCAAGGGGTGTAATTAAAATGGGTCATTTCTTCAACAACAATCAGAGGCTCAAGTTTTTCAGAGATTTGAAATCGGAATTGGGATTGCTACGTTTTTCTGTGACTAAAACTCAGGTTATTATCTGACGATACTTCATATCATTTCTTGATGCGATCATTACTTAATGAAATTTCCATTAATGGTGCTGCTGGTTACAACTTTGCAGTTAATGTTAATGTTGTTGTAATGAGCACTTGTAAGTTGCAACACAAAAGCGTTGAAAGAGTATAGAAGGTAATTTCTACATTTGTGCCTTTATTCATCCTTTTTCCCTATCTGGATATCATCAATGAGTTTTGAAAAACCATGTACCCTTTGCTTGTAGCCTCCTTTCTATTGTTTGTGAAACCCACTGTCCTTGACGATGTCATTTAACCCCCAAGGACATTGATGGCGAAACTGTTTACAAGTAATCCATTCAAGGACACATCTATTTTGTCCCTCATCAGTCATCAATCTAGTAACAACACTTTTAATTGTTTGGATTATCATGCTGCAGAGTGCAGAGTCATGCTCCTGCTACTTAATTGTGTTGCTTGACAGTGGCCTATTAATAGCTTTCTCTAGTAATGGGATAAGCTCATACAGTATCTAAAAGATCGCCTTCAACCATATGTTGATGGCCGCACCGGTGAGTTTGTTGAGTGGGCCAAGAATGAAGCATCTAGGCTTTCCGAACGAAGCTGGTAATATTACTTATGTTTTTCCTTCCTAAGTCAAATATTTGTTCATGTCCACTTTTCATTGCCCACTCGCCCACTCGCCCATCTTATTTGAGTAATCAGTATGTTATCAAAGTAACATGTTTCTTGATATATTGCAAGTTGTGGCAAAGGGTTATCCAAACTTGAACTGAAAAGTAGGCCTGCATGCATTAATATATTAGAGAAGGTGGTAGATGAGCTCTTAAAACTTGGGAAATTTATCATTTAATCCTTTTTTGGGAAATTCCTTTTGTTTGGTTGGACATACATGTGTTTTTATTGCTGTGCATTATGCTTGTCCCGGAAAGACGCTACTATTTTTGCTTAATTGCATTCAACGTAATGTGTTCTTCTTGCTTGTTGTTGGCAGTTTTTGGTGAGGCTATGCTACACACAATTGGATATATTTATACAAGACAGGCTTCTAGAGAACTCGGAAAGGACTTAATGTTTTTCAAAGTGGCATTTTTAGCAGAATGGGTTCGTGACAAAGGACATCAGATTAAGTCACAGGTGATGGCAGCTTCAGGTATCAACAATTCTATATGACCGGTATCTCTTGGATGCTCCTCGTTTTTCTGATATCTTTTGTTACTGATAAGTGATAATATGTGTCTCCTTTCTAATATAGGAGCTATGCAACTCATGCAAATTCAGGAAGACCTAAAGCGGTTGAGTGAAGCAGAAACCAGGGAAGAGAACTTGATGAAAGCCATGGAAGAGAAGAAAGATGCCATGGTCAATTCACTTTGGCAGCTTAATGTCATTGATATTGAGACCACTTTAACGCATGTCTGCCAACAAGTAAGTACCTATGTTTTCTGCTGCATGACTTTGTTTTTCATCATGTGATTTATTTTCTACTCTGAGGAAGATATTATGTTTTGAGTTTGGATAGATGTTATGATTTGAGGCGACATTAAACAACTTATTAATATCATTGGAATATCTCATATTCTCTGGCCTTTGAATTTGACTTGAATTTACTCTATTATCTGTTCGTTTTTTCTCGTCGATAGGAACCCTTTATAGTTATGGCCTTATGGATCATTTGACTATGGCCAACTCCAGGGAGTGCGAGTTGGAGCTTCTTTGTAAGCATTCTGCAAATGATAATGATATTTAAGAGGCTGCTTACAAGTGGCCAACTTCAGGGAGTGCGACTTAGAGCTTCTTTACAAGTGGCCAACTTCTGCAGATGTCTTGTTTTAATTAGTCTGTCTTACCTTACCATTTAAGACCGGTAGCCTTTAAGATTCTATGCATACTACAAATTTATATGGAACTAGTATAGTAAAGGAAGCAGGTATGTCAGACTTAATAAGTTATCACATTCATGTGTTGCTGTGGTAAGAGCAAACTGTGATTGAGATTAACTTCTTGAATAATTCTAATATTATATATGAGATTCCCAGTTCCTAATTGATACCTGTAGTCCTGTACAGTGTTTTCTACATAAGTACATAACTAATAACACTGGTGAGCTATTTGAGTGTATGAGTGATGCACATAAAATACTGAATTTGAACCCGTTGTACCTCGTACTTGTGTTTTCAGGTTGATTTTGTCATGGAAATTTCCCCCCAATTGTTTTTATATGTGCAAGGACTTGACTTTATTGTCATTGCAGGTAGTTAATCGTTATATAGATGAAGGTGTTGCTGAGCTTGTGCCTGGAGTCCTATTTATTGATGAGGTACTACCCTCTGAACTATTCTTCTAGCCATCATTGTGGAGTACAATTTCGTCTTGTATTAACAAAGGCATTAATCGTTATATAGATGAAGGTGTTGCTGACATTGTATTTAGAAGCCGAGCTTGAGTCGTCCAATTTAACGTTGGCATCGATTTCGCAAAGAGCAATGAGTGGACTGGTTCAATGTTCGAAGCCACTGGTGATTGCCAGCTCCAAGTTGATAGTTTTCTATTTAAGCTTTTTCTCTTGATTTTTATTCCTCACTTTGTGACCATTGTATACTTTTACAATGATTTAGAATAATTACAAAAATAATGTAAGATTCTCTTGTGTAAAAATACATTTGAGAGTTATTATATTTAAATCATTTGTTTCCACAATTTCATTTTTTTTTAAAAAAAAAAAAAAAAAAAAAATTTTTTTTTTTTTTTTTTAGGCCTATTTGCGGCGTTTTTTTCAAAAAACGCCTCAAATAGAGGTACTATTTGCGGCGTTTTTTTAGAAAAACGCCTCAAATAGAGCCTCTATTTGCGGCGTTTTTTACAAAAAACGCCTCAAATAGCTTTCTAATTGCGGCGTTTTTTTTTCCGCCGCAAATAGCTTTTTCTATTTGCGGCCCCCTTATTTGCTGCTACTGCTAAAACGCCGCAAATGGGCCTTAATATGACGCCGCAAATAGGTATTATTCTACTAGTGACATGTTTAATCCCCAAAAAAGGTCTTTCTTTGTTTGACTTTTTCAGGTACTTGGAGTGGCACTGCTGGCCACCGAAACCTCCTAGCTTACGCTGGTTTGGGGAGGTTTCCCATGCGCTTGAAAAATCCGGTGAGTTCTTTCCATTTTCCCTTGGTTTTATTCTTTTTAGCATTTTTCCTTTAATTTTATGAAACCTTCACTTAGGCTAATGCACAATGGGGACATTGTGCGGGTTGGTTTGGGGAATGGTTTCGTGTCACATGCATTGTTCCATTGCATTTTTTTTGTCACATGTTTATTGCATTCTGTATTGCATCGTTCTTTTCTTTATTTTCCTTGCATATACAAAATCCAAAAAAAATAGAAAAATTTCAAAAAAAATATCCAAAAAAATGCACGTTTAATTTAGCATATAGGTTGAGTCGGAACGAGAGTATTTCAAGGATGATCCTTGCTATCTTACATGTTTATGTCTTTGCCTTGCCTTGTCAACTTGTTTTAGTATGAGAGTCTTTTGCATATCCACGAGTTTTTGTCAACTTGTTTTCTCGAGACTTGACTTATACCTTGGCAATCTACTATACATTCTAAGTTTTAGAGCTTATTTCCTGGTTTCATTCTTAAACCAGTTGTCTAGAATGTGAGTAGTACTCCCCTTGGAACATGTTACATCAATATGCATAAACATGAACATGAATTGCTATATACTTGTTTACTATCTCGTTTTGTGAAGTCTTGGTACGTGCATTTGGGATCCTTTTTCTCTTATTTACCCATAAGCCCTACATAGCCAAATTTGCCTTGCTTTTTATCCTCCAAAACTACATCCCATACTTAGCCTACCCTTCCAAGCTAGTATTTGTGGTCATTGGATTTTTTTTTTAGGCATCTTAGTTTGTATGCTATCTTGAGCAAAAAGAGGAAAGAAAAAAAGAAAAAAAAAAAAAAAAAAACGAAAAATCAAAACGTACAGGAAAGTCAGTCGACCGACCGCACCCATTGGTCGGTCGACCAACTAACAGGATCTGAAACTCAAAATTCGTTCTGAAATCCCTTTCTTTTACATGTTATCACTCCCGTACATCATTCAAAATAATTGAGAGTCCTTTCTTATATATAATGTGAGAGTTGTGCTACAAAAGAGCACTTTCTTAATGTCAAAAGTCGTGAAATATGTTGTTGGGAATCGGTTTTACTAGCTTGGCTACTAACCCCACAAGTCCAAAAACATCTTAACCATTTTTACCTTTCACCTCACATATCTTTCATTACCCCAATTGCATGTATCCGAGTCACTTGATGAGTATGTTTTTACATAGTTGTAGAATTCTTGTTTATGTTAGATTATTGCAGGCATGTTTTCATGGGTCGTAGTTAGGTGAGTGTCTCTACAATATACTTCTTTCTATCTTTTACATATACTCACCCTTTGCTTCATGAGTGTCTCGAGCGTACCGCGAGAGTCCATGGTATAAAGTCTCTATAGTCTTTATTTTTGCAAGTTTGACAACCTCATAACTCGTTTGCATGATTTGAATGCTTTCTCATTTTGTACTTGGCATTGGCTTAGGCTTACATGTAAATTTCGCTTTGAGATTGAAATCGTTCCATTAGTTTAAGATTGAGTCTAATTCTTGCTTGAGGGCAAACAAGGTTTGGTTTGGGGAATTTGATGCGTGTCTATTTTATGATGTTTTACATCTATTTTAACACGCATTTTAGCGCTCATTTACTATGTTTTAGCCTTTATTTCCCAACAATTGTCTACTTTCGTATTTTTATACTCTTTTGCAGAATTATGCGGAAATGCGGCGATTTTACACCAAATTTGCACCCTCGGGATTTTTGCATGACCAAGGATCGAGGAAAAGTCAACTCAAGTCGCATACCAAGTACCAAAAGGTCAAACTAAGACGAAATCAAGGCTGATACACAGGAAAGCCGGTCGACCGACCGGCTACCTAGGTCGGTCGACCTGAAAACCTGTTATCTTAAAGTCAGAAGTCCACCAAGCCCGACAATCGATCGACCGACCTCATCACCTGGTCGGTTGACCAGCGCGCAGACTCAAAAATTCCGCAAAGGCCCACTCGCGTGATTAGGTCATTAGGAAACTTATTGTTTCCGCCTACTTAAGCTAATCTCGGGATTAGGGATAGTAATCAAGTTTTTATCTAGTTTTTATTTCAGTTTTACAGAGAGTTTTATTAGAGACAAATTATTAGTTTACAACAATCATCTTCTCAAAAGTTATCGTTTTATTAGTTTTAGCATTGTTCTTGGTTGTAATCATTTCTTTCAACGGAATTCAATAAAGCTTGTTCTTTTCTGCCCTAATCCATATTACGGTAAATCTCTTGTTTTTTCAGATTATTCATATTCGTTTCATAGGATTGCTAGTATTCGGTTTAGGTTAGAATCCCAAAGCCTTTGTTGTTTATCGCATGTTTAGATTATTATTCACCATGAACTCTGTTTTTATTAATGTTATTGTTGTTATTTCCATATCCATGAGTAGCTAATTGCATGTGTTAGGATGTAGGGAGTAAATAGCGTAGATGGTGTAGTTCCCGAGACCGACTGTAGCAGACTCCTGGTCGGTCGACTGAAGTGTTGGTCGGCCGACTGGACTAGCTGGTCGGTCGATCGACGCGCGTACATTTTCAGACTGTTTTATTTCGTCGACTATAATAACCTACAATGAGACTGAAAGGAGACTTGTAGGATGTTAGTAATGACTTACCCAAGATTGAAAGATACGGGAAGGGCATTGGTTTACGCTTTAAGACGGCTAGGTTACTCAAGACTGAAAGGTATGTGACCTAGAAATTAGGAATCACCCTTATTGTTGACACCCAATAACTGTGAGACCTAGGAACTAATAGCATAGGCCGAAAGGAGCTATTAGGTACCATAGACCGAAAGGATATGTTACACCCCTTACGCGACTGCAATACATGTTGACTTAAGATTTACACCATCGTAGCTATTCACTACCCAAACTTCCTAGCATCCTTTTTATCTTAAGTTTTATCTCATTCTTATTTTCTTGTTTTATTTTTATCTTTGTTTCTCTAGATTTAGTGACAATCAATCTAAACCCCAAAATTTGTTACCCTAAAAACATTGACCTTAAACAATAAACATTCCCCACCTCCTTGTGGTTCGACCCTTGACTTACGCTATCTAGTCTTAAGCCGAGGTTTTATAAATCTTATCTTTGACACCCTTCAACGACGGGGTGCCACCAACCAACAACATCATGTACGCCCGTAAGGAGTCCTGCTGGCTCCCCTTCTCCGCAACATCCATCAGCTTCCTCACCAAAATCCCCCCACCCCTGTAAAGGGGTGCAGTCACGGCCGCCACGTCGATGCCAAACAAGGCCGCGTACTTCCCCTTCAGACCAATCTCCCCCCTCGTATGACCCTCGTCCATAACCCTAGCGCCATCCACCTGTATGCCGAGGATCCTGTGAACGTCGTGCAACAGTATCGTAATCTCACCAAACGGCATGTGGAAAGTGTTGGTGTCCGGCTGCCACCTCTCGACGAACGCACTGATAAGATTCTCATCCAACCCGGTGGTCAAAGAGGTCCTAAGATGATCAAGCCCGCTCTCGCCAACACTATCCATAACCGAAGAGCGGACCCTCAACTTACTCATCTTCTCCATAGCGTCCGGCTTCTCGTAACACGTGATCCACTGTCTCGCGCTCCCCTCATCCGTCCAACTACTGCGAGCTACGTCGCCACCGAAGCTACGTAGGACAGTAAGTACAGACGGGCTCCCCTCAACCGGACCTTGTAGACGCCAGGAAAAATCCGGAATCTTCTTCCTCCCGCCCGTGCTACTAGAGGCACCCTCCACAAATGGCCTATATCGGCCGCTACCATCACGTACGATCACCTTAACTGGTCGATCAGCTGCCCCCTCGTCCAAAAACTGGGAGTCGTGCTCCTCCTCCTCCTCAACCTCGTCATCATCATCATCATCATCCTGTCTCCCGACCCTAAACTGCTCCACCTCCTCGTCCTCCGAACTACTAACTCGGTCCCTAAAAAAAGCTCTCGGTAGCTGAAGCTCGTCCTCGGGAGTAGGGTCGGGAGACCTTATTAGGAGACCATTTCCCCTACCCCTACCCCTACCCCTAGCTAGCTCCCCTACCAGGTCGTGGCGTTGCTGCTGGTTGTGATGCTATCGGGACACGACGCTTAGACCCCGTCACTCTTCGGCCTGTGGTACGAATTGCAGGCATGATATCATCCTCATTGTAAGACATCTGCATTTACGCGATTAAAATAACGTTAAATTAATATAATTAAACAAAATGTCATAAAAAACTAAAATAATAAATTTTAACTATTAAAATTGAAAATATACGGCTAAAACGTAAAAAAAAAAAACCCGAGAACACCCCATTCCCATGTCCCAACCCTAAACCCTAAACCCTAAACCCTAAACCCACGTCCCAACCCTAAACCCTAAACCCTAAACCCTAAACCCACGTCCCAACCCACCTAGGCACCTAGCCACCCCAACCCCACGTCCATACCCCTCACCAACGTCCCAAACCCACGTCCCAACCCACCCTAGCCACCCCAACCCCACGTCCCTACCCCCAACCCCACGTCCCTACACCCCACCAACGCCCCCTCCCACGTCCCCCCCCCCCCACGTCCCTACCCCCCACCAACGTGCCCCCACGTCCCTACCACCCACAAACTTGTATCCCACACGTCCCTCACCTCTCAATTCGGTTTTTTTTGGGTAATTTTGCCCTTTCGATTTTATCTAATGCAACAACAACAATAGAAACAACAAAAATAGTAATAACAACATTACTAACAACAACATTAGAACTAACAAGAACAATAACACAAATTATGAATCGATTTTTGAAAAAATAACAAAAACACCAAAAACATTAACAATTAACATTACAACTAACAAATCTAACCTAATTAACATTAACAATAACAACAATAACATAATACAACTCTAATTAAGACTAACAAGTCTACTTAAAACAAAACAAAACAAAAAAAAAAGATACTCACCGGTGGTGCGGTCGGCGTGGTGCGGTCGGCGTGGTGCGGCTGCGTGGTGGGGCGGCTGCGTGGTGGTTGTAGGTGGGTGAGAGTTTGGGTGATTTTGAATTTTAGAGGTTTTGTGGTAATGGTAGGGGCAAGGTTAATCTTTTATTTGAATTACGTCGACGATTTTTCGCAAAACGTCGACGACCTTTCGCGATTAGGTTTATTTTACTAGCTAGCTAGCTATATATGTTTTGTATTGAACAGATTAATATTAACAGAAACATATCAATAAAACATATTATAAATGAAAATTGGATTGACATGCATGTTTGATTAGTATATTTCAATTAGCAAAATTAATAACAATATTTGTCAATCAACAGGTTTAGATTAATAGATTGTTGTATCTATGTATAAATTGTTATCATATTCTTTTTTCACAATCTTCTAATGTGAATATGAAGGGGGAGATCAGTATATTAAAAAAGGGTAGATTGAGCTCCAATCCACGGTTTCAATATGTCATTTACAAAACACTCACATTATAAAAAAATTAAAAATCCAAAATACTAGAAATTTTAAATATGCCGAATATTTAGGAAGTTTTTGCTAAAATGGGGTCGAAAATCAAACTATTTACCAAAATGGGGCTCGTTTCAAACTATTTACCAAAAATGGTTCCACGTCATCAATTTTGATTATTTTTTTTTTTTTTTTGAAATTTGGAACATGTCGTTGTCCTGGACAGCGACATGTTGCTTGCATTATTCGAGTTTGCCGAGCTATATTCGTCGTGTCCGTTCTCCTTACTCGGAGCACCAAATGATGAAATACGACCACCATTTTCATCCTCTCACTTCCCTTATCGTATTCGGGTTGTTGTTTGAGTTATTTGCCCCATAGTTTGCGGAAAAAGTAGCTCGTAATATCACTGTGGAGACGGAAATTGGTATAACATATACATTATGCGTGAACCACCCCTGTTTATGCCCTCAAAATCACCCTTTAACACCATGACTAACCACAAAAAACACAACCTTGTCCTTCCCTATACCACCCTATATCACTGTACAAAATTTCAGACCATTATCACCTTTCTAACCCCATAAAAAAGACCTCCAAAACAGGCCCTGTCCATGCGTATAAACCCAGAAATTCTTGCAATAAACCTGTCTGACCAGCACTAGTAAATCGGAAATTTACCATCATTAGAGCCACCATTGACCACCCGTATGGCCATATTTGAAAACATCTCACTCCGAAGATTCCAACGACTCCAGGAACACCTATATTAGACTTCGTTTTCACATACAAAACACGACTAAAAGTTGACATGTTGATACTATTTTCGAAAATGCATAATGTATATGTTATACCAATTCCCGTCTCCACAGTGATATTACGAGCTGTTTTTTCCTCAAACTATGGGGCAAATAACTCAAACAACAACCCGAATACGATAAGGGAAGTGAGAGGATGAAAATGGTGGTCGTATTTTATCATTTGGTGCTCCGAGTAAGGAGAACGGACACGACGAATATAGCTCGGCAAAGCTCGAATAATGCAAGCAACATATCGCTGTTCCGGACAGCGACATGTTCCAAATTTTAGAAAAAAAATTAAAAAATCAAAATTGATGACGTGGAACCATTTTTGGTAAATAGTTTGAAACGAGCCACATTTTGATAAATAGTTTGATTTCCGACCTCATTTTAGCAAAAACTTCGAATATTTACCCATCCGTCGTTTATCAAACACCTGTAAACCAAACCTTAACATAACTTACTAGTAGAATTTAAAGTCCTAGATTATGTTTGTAACCGTATTCATCAAATCCACCATATAAGTGATAGCATAAACTAATGATGGATATATTAGCATATCCCTTAATATTGGTAATGCCTTAACATCTAGTGATTATTCTTCTAATAATATACCTACTCCTCTCCAACACACTTGGTTCAACTTCTATGCTTAGCCAAATTCAAGCCAATAACCTTCAATTTCTCTTTAGCAAACTCTTAACAAATTAACTACGTCGATTAAAAAACTTGTAATTTTTAAAATGTACAAATTATTAAATAAGATTGTTTGAACATCTAATACTATCATCAAATGAGGTATATATTTAACGTACATAATTATACATATATAACGGTCTTACACAATAACTACGCGGATTTACTGACTTTCTAACGCACACCAAAAAAAAGTAATTAAAAAAACATACAAATTTCATTGCCATTCAAATCTTATTAATTTGTACCAAGCAAACCCATACAAGAAAATCAAACTTAAATCACATTTTCTTGAATAATCAAAAACCAAAATAAAAGAAAATCAAATTTACAAGAAAAATAAGAAATAATTAACATAAAGGAAAAACTTGTGGACGTAAGATAGACAATGCTCTAAAATAAGCATCAATCCAACGTCCATTAGGTCCCATATTATCAGAAATAAACCTCTTCAACACCTTAATTGTATCCGCCATGCAACTCCAATGCACCACCGTACGTGGACCCATGCTAAACCCGCGTCGCCGGCTTCCTAGCCTTACGGTGCTTGCTCTCCGTCTCCTCAGCCGCCTCATCCGCGGCCTACACCACCCTACCATTAGGGTCGAGTGGGGTAGGAGCGACACTTTGACTAAACCTCTTGATGATTTAAACATTTCTATTTATGTTTACTATGTTAGGTTCTGTTGGGATACAGTGTACGAAAGCGAATAAATTTAAATTTTATTTGGTGTTAGTTTATGGTGTGGTGTGGATGAGGTAAACTTAGTAGATAGCTAGTAAGCTAGTAGAGAGAGTTTTTATATAGTGTAAGTAAAGAGGTATTCATAATGATTATGGTCATTATGTCAAATAAGTTTACTTAATAAGTAATCTTTTTAATTTATTGAGGATTAAAATAGTGGTATTTGGATTAGCAAAGAGGGAATAAAATTATGCTTTATTGATCTTATTTTAATTAGCATTGGTTGTGATCATGATGACAACTACAAGAGTCCACTTTTGTCGTAAGAAATATAATTTAATTAATTAATTAGGTGATTTATGGAATACTTTAATTTAGGTTAACTATATATACAAGTTCATTAAAAGAACGGTTGGTCTTTTTTAAGACGGTCATATTCGTTTTAGATGTATAATTAATTAAATATTACTGTCAGTGGTGGTGCTGGGGCTAACAAGGACGCTTGCCTATCCGACGGCTTAATTTTTCGAAATTTTTAGTTAAATTTTCAAAAAAAAATTTAAGTGTACCCTAAATCATTACCACTTCAAATCTCTAAAATTTTTCGCCTCTTTAGAGTTGAATCCTGGCTTCACCACTAATTAATTTATATAGGTGGAAGACGAGACAAGGGTTTGTTGGGTAACCCAGCCTGAATTTGACTCGTTTTATTGTTCAAGACGGATATATATGCGATGATGAAGCTGAATTTTGTGTTAAAAGAATATGATGATGTGTAGTGAAGAGAAGTCCCTAAGGGAATAGAATGAGCCACTTGAAGAGTGAAGTATAGTGAAAGTTAGTAATGATTTGTGAATTGTAATTAAACTAATTAAGTTAAAGTTAAGGTCAGGTTAATAGCTAACGTACGAATTATGATGATGGCAAATGTATGTGCTTTCTGCTCAATGTCCCTTTCAATTTTGTAGATATATATGATTAAATTGTTCTTAATTAATAATTAG
This sequence comes from Silene conica, assembly GCA_029255685.2. Taxonomy (NCBI): domain Eukaryota; kingdom Viridiplantae; phylum Streptophyta; class Magnoliopsida; order Caryophyllales; family Caryophyllaceae; genus Silene; species Silene conica. The sequence goes on from CM055317.2 coordinate 70,544,260, forward strand.
AAGATAGTTCCAACTCAAGTTCGATGCACACTAAATTATCTCTTAGTTATATGGCCGATTAATGTTGGATTTGATGCTTCAAAAGAAGCAAATATTGAAAATTGTCCAACAATAAATTGGAGCATATTTCTATGTTGAATATATTGACTCGTGTGAGTACCGAGTCGATTGTGCATTCCTCCATACTTGATTTGTGGGAGTTTCCACATTGATTACGTAGTATCCTAAACCTATTTTTTTACGAGACTGATTTAGTGTTTTACCATACATTTTTCACCAATATATAAACCCGCACTCTACCACTCAAAAACACACTCAACTCATCTCATCATCTTTCTCTTCTTTGCAATCTTTCTCTCCTACTTATATATTTCTGTCTAATAAATAATTCGAAAAGGTTCTTTGGCAACGAACTTGGCTTTGTTCATCTGTTTCTCCGCCTACACCAGAGAAACAGCGGTTGTGTAATCCTGGGGGTTGAGTGCCACTTGAGGCCGTGTGTAGTAGACGGGGCATAAATCAACTTTAGGACAGTGACGCTTGTCACGCCACAACCTTCCGTCTCAGATAAGATCTTTACTATTTTTTTCTTTTCTCTATTATTTAGTTTCTACGCTATACCTACTAGCTACCGTGATAACAATCTAAAGTTGATTTATTTCTCATGGTTTATCATTATTAGTTGAATAGATGGTTATCACGGTGATAACAATCTCGAAAAAAAAAAAAAAAAAAAAAAATTTAAATTAATTCCCTAACTAAGGAATAGATGAACTTTGATTATACATGTCATCAGATAAGATGACAATTGACATAGGTATAATATGGAGTACTTAAAAAGCAAGGGTGTTAGAAGTGAGTGTCATATACTCATTATCTTAAAGTTAAAAATCTTTGGTATAATTGTGGCTTACACCAATAATTGTTTTTTGACATCTTGATTTATGAGCTTAATAGACTCATATATGAAAATGATGATCTTTGATGACATGTGTATCTTTTGTCAATGTGTTTTTCCATCCTGATTGTGACCGAGCCTAAAATAATGTTTTTTTTGAGTGCCTTGAAGTTTCGTAATTGAGCTGAAAGTTTTAAACTTTTATTCAGATTATCTCGTCAAAGAAATTGCCATACGTGTATGTTCAGTTATTATTTTTGAGGTCACGAATTGTGGGGGGTTTTGACCGAGTTTTTTTTTTTTTCTAAATAAATTGAGACTACCTTTTATTTTCTTGCGACACATATAGATAATGTCGAGATTATCCTTGTTAGTGGCGTTGCTGAGAAAGGAAAGTGTATGATTGATTTATTTGTGATCTCATGGTGCTGAGCTTTTTTTTCCATTTAAGAAATTTGAGCGTTATGACTATTTTTTCAAATAGCGTAAGTTTTGGACTTGTTTTTCATTTGGAGTCGTAAGTTCGATGCATGTGGTTACAAACATTTTGTGTTGGATTTTGTTTGTAAAATGGATATATTTTGCTTTATTATTTGTTTACCATATGAGTTATTCTCACTAATTTTATCACAATCTTTACATTTTCAAAGGATTTATGCATAATTATTTGTATATGCAAAAATATGTGTATATTTGCCTTTAACGCTTTATTGAGTTTTAGTGATTAAAGTGGTAATAATGGCAATTACATGGGATAAATTGATTATTCTGAAATGTGGATATTTTAATATTGAGATTGCTTAAACTTGTTTTTCTAGTTTAAGAAATTTATGAACGGCTGTATGGTAATACATGGAGTATTCTGTTTATTTGGTTTAAAAGTTGGGAATGGTTTGCAATTTATTTGAACGTCGGATAATTATGATATTTATTTGACTTTGGAAAATTGTTTCTTTCATAAGACTATATCATACAAGTTATAGACTGAATAGCGAAGTGGTTGTATTCCGTTGTGAGAATATTTTAACTCCATTAATTGTTTGCATCATAACCCGAAGCATCCGATTGTTTGGCAGATTATCAAGAGTGATGGATAATCTGATCGGATATATAATGTGTTCACAAAGTTTGTGAATTATAAGTGGATATTGAGATCCCTTATACAAAGTGATAGTACGTACATAAAATCTGAAGAGGATATTGAGATCCTCCTACCAATGGCCATGGTAGAAGTGCTGGTGTGGCAGCACAAGGAAATGGGATTAAAGCCAATTAAGGAGTAAGTTGTGATTGATACCCAACTTAGTTAAGCTAAGGTCAAATGCGGTCAAACGAAGTCACAACAAACTCGAGATGTAATGTCAACACCCTTTCCTCTTTAAATTTGTTATATGACATTCCTTTTTTTCTTTTCAAATTACTGTCGCGTGTTTAAGGTTGAGCCATAGCTCTTAATAAATTCATAGTCCTAACGGATGGTTTGAGACAGTCAGACCTGATGAATTTACCTATGTGAATGTGGGGGCTATTGCTCTAACCCCAAGAGAGTTTCAGGCTTTAGGCTCTCTAGAGGCATTCACGAGATTACCGGGATTCATGTGGGGAGCACTTGGGAAGTCCAAGTAAAACACTTACCATATATGTTGCGTTCATGATGAGTTCATGGATGGTGCGAACATTAGCCCTGTTTTTGAGATTGGTAAGTGCGCAGCTGATCTTTCACCAACTCCATTCAAAGGTTCAAGGCTTTGATCCACCTCAAATGGCGGTCTAAGTTTACTGTATGCACTGGGTGTTAGTTCAAGTCCACAAGACACTAAACATCTAAATTCCAAATCTCCGTTGCCAAACAAATCTTTTTTCTCCTTTTTATTTCTCTATTCTTTTTCTCTTCTTTTGAATCATGTGGGGGATTGTTGGATCTGATGCTTCAAAAGAAGCAAATATTGAAAATTGTCCAACAATAAATTGGAGCATATTTCTATGTTGAATATATTGACTCGTGTGAGTACCGAGTCGATTGTGCATTCCTCCATACTTGATTTGTGGGAGTTTCCACATTGATTACGTAGTATCCTAAACCTATTTTTTTACGAGACTGATTTAGTGTTTTACCATACATTTTTCACCAATATATAAACCCGCACTCTACCACTCAAAAACACACTCAACTCATCTCATCATCTTTCTCTTCTTTGCAATCTTTCTCTCCTACTTATATATTTCTGTCTAATAAATAATTCGAAAAGGTTCTTTGGCAACGAACTTGGCTTTGTTCATCTGTTTCTCCGCCTACACCAGAGAAACAGCGGTTGTGTAATCCTGGGGGTTGAGTGCCACTTGAGGCCGTGTGTAGTAGACGGGGCATAAATCAACTTTAGGACAGTGACGCTTGTCACGCCACAACCTTCCGTCTCAGATAAGATCTTTACTATTTTTTTCTTTTCTCTATTATTTAGTTTCTACGCTATACCTACTAGCTACCGTGATAACAATTAATCGTGACCTTACGAGCTACAAGCGAGCGTAATTAATGTTATATGTCTTTCATTTGAAAAAAAAACGTCTTAGGAAAGATATATATGAAATACTTAAATTGATGACAAATTAGATCATATCATTAACGATGGAAACACGCTATCATAACATTAAATACACAACTTAAGTATAAATCTTCGGCTTTTATAAGAATTAGCAAATAATATCATACTGTATAACATAATTTAACTCGAGAATGAGAAATAGTATTTCATGTACCGAGTATTGATTAAGTCGATTAATTATTATTTGATAAAAGAATTTTAATTTTGGACAACTTAATTATTTATGCATATGAGTATATGACCAATGAGTTATCAATGACATGTTATGCGTGATAAGTATACCAATAGTTGTATAAATAGAACAATAAGAGTGACATGTAATATTGTCCAAACTCCATGGAGTTAATCATGAATTTTTTAAAAAAAATAAATTGATGTATTGGTATATGTTTATTAAAAAAAGTACTTAGATTTATCGACCTAGACGAAAAATATGTCAACAAATGTTTTTTTGGAAGTGTCTTATTGACTCACATTTTTGTACTTATACAGAGTATTAAGTAATCACTTAGGAGGCTAAGATGGAGGTATATATTCGTCTTAATGCTAAAACGAGCGGCTTCGATTTTGTTCTTTCTAGCTTAGTTTTAGCTAATTTAAGTTTTGGTCAACTTTATTGTATTCAGTTTTATTCAACTCTAGTCATTTTTGTTTAACTCATTTCTTCCCAAAACTAACTTTTAATTCAGCTTCATTCAGTCCAACTCAGTTCCATTTAATTTTGTTTGATTCAGCTTTACTCCATTTATTTCAATTCAGTTCGTTTCAGCCAAAAAGAACATAGCCTTATTATTTCACTTTATATTTAAGATTAATATTTGCGTTTTCTAGCGAAATATATTGTTGTCTTATTTATATTATTTGACATGTTTTAAATTTAAGATCGACATACTTGTCCCTTAGAGGAAGGATTATCATTATTAATGAGTTATATTGTAGATGATTATAGCAAAATTAGATTTTAGTGTCAAATTGTCAAGCTGTAAATTCTAAATAAATATATTTTGTTGTGTTAACAAGTTGCCACGTCCGCCATTTTAAGGCAAGCAAGGTCTTAAGAGCACTATGATGAGTTGATGACTGCGAAACAGTGTAATTTGTATGGCTATACACCTACATATGTTATTGTATTAGAAGGTCACTAGAAAAAGTTGTTAGCTCAAAGATTGATGAAGAGGCATGCATTCCATGGGGTCATTTGCAAATTTTCACGTGTAATTATGAAAGTAATTAGGGTTAGTTTGAGTGTTTTTCAGTATATGACGAAATTTGTGTAAGACGGTCTTATTTGTTCTTAGGGTTTGAACTAACTCGTGTGGATTTTAGAGGTCGACCGGGGTTCAGTATCCCCGATAGTTTAAATCTAGGCATGTTTTACCGAATAAATTAGCTGTCAGCCTACCTTGAGATGATATTTAAGTAGGTTTTGTTCTTTCAGACTTTGTTTAAATTCGTTTCAATTAAGCTCAACTCTATACAATTCAGTTTAATTCAATGTGAAGAAACCCGATAATCCCACATGTGAGGATTGTCCCACATTGATAAAAGAGGAGAAGAATTATCACTATATAAGGCAACATTGATAAAAGAGGAGAAGAATTATCACTATATAAGGCAAGGGGTTACTCCCTCTATTGCCAATTGGTTTTAGAGTGGAACCCTCTTGGGTTTATATTGTGGACTCTTTCTCCCCCGTTCGGGTGTGGCCCAGACCCGTTGTTGAATTTAACATTCAACTTTATTAAGGTTTGTTCTACTCATCTTTTCATAAAATTAACTCTTACTCCAAACTCATTCGATTCAACTCTACTCCATTCAGTTTAGTTCAATTCAGTTAGCTCAACTCCGATCCATTCAATTCAGTTCGCCTCATTTTAGCAAAAAAAAAGAAGACCTATATATTTGTTCCAGCGAAATAAAGTGTCCAAGTATTATCCTTTTATTATTTACTAGTTTTACGCCCGTGCAAAAAATGCACGGGTTTAAATTTATTAAATAGAAAAAATTAATAAGTAAGAAGGTGAATATATTTTATAAAAATATGATTTTAGTATCGCAGTTATATCGATGTAAAAGTAAGGAAAATTTATACACTTAACTTAGACGTAAGTAAGAACAACGCATTTGTTTGACATTATAAAAATACACAAATTCTTATTTACAACAACAATATCGGTTTAATTTTACCGCGGATCAAATATACATATGTGGGATGAATAAGACAACACAAAAACATTGGGACGTGTTTTTCACATACGAATTTTACTCTTTCACGTAAGATTTTTACCACACTGCCCATGTCGTTTCTTTTATCATTCATTCAATTAATTTTGTCTTCTGTTCCTTCATCCTCTTAAACCAACTACTTCGTTCACAGGCTCTCCGTCACCAACTCCTTTCACCACCCCTCTTTACCAACTAAAACTAAAACAAATAGAAAAAATTAAAAAAGAGAAACAAAAATTTTAAAACAAAATTAAAAATTAAACAACCTTAACATCATATTTAAAAAATAAAATTAAAAAAAAACTATTTTTTGTGCTGATATACAGGATTTTTGTATTATTTTTATGATAATATCGGCGAAATATGATCATTTTGATATATCTCGAACAGTTGTATATTGTATTTTAATTTAAACTCAACTAAAAGATTTAAATTCAACAAAATGACTATTTTTTTGCATGATTTTTGTTTTTGCGTATATTTCCAGTTTTTTAGTTGAATTGAAATACGAATCAACTAAAAGATTTAAATTCAACAAAAAAACTATTTTTTGTGCTGATATACATGATATTTGCCTTTTCCAATATACATGATTTTTATATATCGGATCGTTGTATATCGTATTATATCGTATTTTATCTTGTTTGGCATCTTAATTTGTAATTTGATTTGATTGGAAAATATAATGTAATTTAATTCTTGGACTAATTATTTTTGCTGTTTGTAATTTTTTGTTTTTTCGATTTAATTTTTGGGCCGTTAAATATCGTATTTTATTGGATTGTTGTATATTGTTATTTAAAAATTTGATTAACAATAATTTGATCATATCGTATTCTATCTGACAATGACGAAATGTGATACTGCAATGATTACGTAATTAGAAATGAGGAAATATCAAAATACGTAATTAAGCATCAAAATTAATTCTTAATATAGGAAAGAGGGAAATTAAATTAGTGTGAAAGTTGGTGGGCCTAGAAATTCCTTATTTTAAGGAACCAATGAGAGACTCTAAAAATCTATTCCTTTTATATATATAGATTTTAAGAACCGTCACTTTGAGTTTGCAAGTTATCATGATCCATATGTATGGAATTACGGAGTATAATTTACGTACTTATTATAGAGTATCATTTATCGGGCCAAGACGTTTGTGGTAGTTGGTACCATTGTATCAAGGTAATATAATGATTCATCGTCTATTCGGTGGTTAATCGTGTACTCTCTCTTGGTCATTTGTTATTCTAATTTATTATGGAGTGTTCCAGTAAATTCATGAACAATTTGATTATTCACAATTAATTTGATCGATTTGTTATTTAACAATTCGCTTCCTCCTCTTTACTTGGCCATTGTGTCAAAAATAAAAGACCGCGATTAACTGGGACGGAGAGGATAGAGTGGCGAGAAACAAAGGAACAATTAATCCCAGATTTGAGGGATTTGGGATATAATAGGGATACATACGATCTGGCATGCCGATTATACATAATTTCATTTGATTAGAAAGATAAGAACGGCAAAAGGCAAACATTGTCAAAGACTCAAGGCCAGCTTAACATAGGCATCTATTCGCTGTTACTATGGGTCTTTGGCTTAAATGACAAGTTTTCTTACGCGCTCAAGTTATCACTTAAAGTTTAAAAATGAGTAATTGACGGAAAATAAAATTTAGGGGAACACGTAGTGATAATGACAACGATTAGAGGTACCATGTATTTTGGTCGAAAATTACCAAGTTTGCTAGTGCAAGGTTATAGTGATCTAATGGTAAAGATATTCATTGTTTTTACTTAGAGAATTACAAAGTGAGATTAATCAAAGGAAAAGGTGTCGTTATTCTTATTGAAATGTGTGGATATTACAATGTTACACAATGTTATACAAGTGTTCTTGCAGAAAAGTATGGGTTCATACAGGTTTAGTAGGTATTCTTCCTGGAATATAAGGGGTTCTTCCTAAGTGGATATTTTTTAGGTTCGGTCTGGGGCCCCCTCCATCATAAATGAGCTCTCCTATTTATAGTGCTTGGAGACCTTCTATTGGATCCGTTGGATAAAGGACTATTGGGCTCAAGATAGCCGTTGTTGATGACGTCTTCCTTCCCCATCATGCTTTGGACTTGACTCCTTTGGGCTTTACTGAGGAATTGGGCCGTTTGGCTTCTTCAGCACACTTCCAATATGTGTTTCTTTTTGACAATAAGTGCACGGCTGAGATCTAGTCTTGGCTTCAATCCGTGCTTCCCAAGATGCACCAATGACATGCTGCCACGTGTCGTGGACCAAATATTTGTTAATTTTGGGGCCCAACACCATGTATGCTTTAAAAAGTGTAGGGTACCATGTAGAAAGTCCAAAAATTGAGGGATACTATGTAGAATATCCCTCTCATTTTAAATGGGAGTTTGTAATCAATCAATAAATCAATCAATCAATCAATCAATATATATATATATATATATATATATATATATATATATATATATATATATATATATATATATATATATATATATATATATGGAGTTGGGATCACATGAGTCCACCCTAAATATTTGAGTCCATGAGTCTAACAATGATATCATAAGTTATATAAAAAAGTATCACGTTTTTTCAATATCAAATTTTTTTCCTTTTTTTGTTTTTTCTTTTTCATTATTACTTTTTTTCTTTTTTTTTGCCTTTTCTTTTAAAATGACATTTTCTTTATTAAAAAAATTCTCTTCTTCAGTATGCATTTTTTTTAGACAAACACGTTTTTTTAATAAGGCGTTTTTTCTCGAATTTTTTTTCATTACAATATCACAAGTTACTCAATATAATATCACAAAAAAAAATCGAGAGAAAAACTTGAAAAAAAAAATTTGAAAAAAATATTTCCGGAAAAAAGTTCTTGAAAAAATTTCGTGATATTGTTTAATATAGTGCGTGATATTTTAACAAAAGGCGTTTTTTCTCGAAATTTTTTTCATTACAATATCAAAAGTCACTCAATACAATATCACCGGTTCTTCAAAATAATATGACAAAAAAAAATTCGAAAAAAATAAAAAATTCGGAAAAAAAATTTGAGAGAAAAAATTGAAAAAAAAAAATTTCAAAAAAAATTATTTCCGAGAAAAAAAGTTCTTGAAAAAATTTTGTGATATTGTTTAATATAGTGCGTGATATTGTTTAACAAAAGGCGTTTTTCTCGAAATTTTGTTTCGATTTTTTTTTCATTACAATATCACAAGTTACTCAATACAATATCACCGGTTCTTCAAAATAATATCACCAAAAAAATTCTGTAAAAAAATCGAGAAAAAAAATTGAAAAAAAATTTTGTTCGAAAAAAAAAATTTCGTGAAAAAAAGTTTTGGAAAAACTTTCGTGATATTGTTTTATATAGTGCGTGATATTGTTTTATGTGATATTGTATTGAAAAGATTATGATATTGTAGACTTTGTAGTGTAAAAAAAAAGTGATATTTTTTAATACAACTTGTGATACTCTAAATGGACTCATGGACTCAAATATTTAGGTGGACTCACCGGATCCTGCCTCTATATATATATTACAAAATGGAAACAGCTTCAGAAAAAAGAAACTGATATTGCTAGTTCTTCCTCAAAACCCTCATTTTTTATAACTTCTTTGTTATCTACGTTATTATAAAAACGGCTAGTAAAGTCCTCACTAAGAGTTTTTATAGATAAGTTTTCCATTTTTTCTTTAAGAAAGTTTTGAACTTGTTCACTAAGTCTTACTTGCTCTGTTAATCTAACTTCCCATTCCGGTTTTTGCTTTAAAACAAAGTCCTTAATTTCAGGCGGTCCTTGGATACTGACGGCCGAAGAAGATACATATGAATTAGAAGAAGAGGACGAAGAATTATTTTCCAGATGTACCTTTTCTATTTAGAAGAAAACTGATATTGTCCATTTTTTTATGTAGTGAACCAATTTGTTCTCCTATTATTTTTAAAAATAAATTTGAGTAATTTTGTTGTTGTATTAAACTATTAAGATGTGTTGCTGTCACCACGGTTTCTTTGCCGTTAAACAAATTTGATAGGGCAAGAAAATGACAGTTTTCCATCTTGAAGGATTCTAAAGGAGGGTAAATATCATTTAGCTCTTTGCCATCTGGTAAAGTATAACTTCTTTCTAAAACCGAAATGTATTGTTCTACATACACTGCACAAAACCATGGTACAAAATATGTAATTTGGTTATGAGAAGTGCAAAAGTCGTAAAACTCCTTTTGAATTATTGCCCTTTGATTATTATCAAAATTTTCTAAGAACCATGTCCTAAAAAGTTCCCATTTAGGTACATTAAATTCCTCTCTAATCATGTATCTAGCTTCAGATCTGAAACTAAAATCTATTCTAGAAGTTGTACTATCCATTACCAAAGCTAAAACTCATCTGAGACATAGTCTCGACATTCTCTTCATTAGAGTGCCCTCTTAATATATTATCACTATGTAGTTTAAATTCATTTATCCTAGGTTCCTTAGGTTCGTCAAAAGATGAATCATCATCTCTAATTTCTTCTCTTATTTGAGAGGTTGAGTGCCTAGCTGTATTGGGATGATCTATTATATAGTCACATGGGGATATAAAAGATCTTACTGAATTACATCTAGTTAGTCTAGAAGAGCTACTACTAGCTTTTTTTAACATTCTATTAGATTGATTATTACCAAAATGTAAATTAACAGATCCATCTCCTGTTTGTGTGACATCTAAAAGATCTGTGTAAATAGTAGGCTTTGGGGTCATGGCTCTTTCAATTTTCCAATTATCAGGGAAAGATATTTCTTCCCACTTAATTTTTCTCCTAGTCGTTATATCAGATTTGTGAAAATTAGTTTCTATGACAATAGTTTCATTAATTGGTTTATCAGCCAATCTACAACAAGGATTCAGAGTATATAAAGGTTTAAAGTATATTCTATAACATATACAAATAACCTCAGATCCTTGAGCATAATTATACCCATGGGTTTTAACATTTAGAGTTAGAGCGTCTAAAATATTATCATCACTTAAAGAAAGCGTTAAATTAGGATATACATCAAAATAGACTGGTCCATGGGCCAGACTTGATTTTATGACCCCCATAATTGATTTTTTCCAATCCAAATTTCTTCCATCTCTTAAAGCTGCTATAAAACTTTCAGGAAGACCTTCCAAGGTTAGTGGTTTAAAAGCTACTTGGACTAGACCAATATGAATAAACTTGTGGTCTGATCTTTTATATGGTTCTAAATCATGGTTACTAAGTAGTTGTAGAAACATCTCTTCATTATTAAGAGAGACTGCTTCTTCTGTAGTTTTAACAATTTGTTTTAAGCCCAATTTTTCGAAGGTGCCTAATTTATAAATTGTTTTGGCACTTACCCTAGGAATAGTCCATTTATTAAGTAAGTCTAGATCTTGAGGTATATCAACCTCGTGACTGATACTGTTTTTAACAGTGGTTTTATTACCAAGAAATTGTTTAACTATACTCATAAGGTTAGAGACAAAATGTGTTGAATTATATCAAACTATATCAATTAATCATCACCACCATGGCTCTGATATATATATATAGATATATAGTATCGGGATCCTATGAGAACCACCAATATAATGAGAACCGTGAGAACTCTACCATACGGACTTTTTAAAAAAAATTAATGACATATTTGGATTCGGCATGGAATTTTATGGCTAGAGAACATATTTCTTGGTCTAGAAAATATATACTAGTGACGGAAATCGAGGCGAGATACGTTTTATTCATTTTCATGCACCTACTACCGATTTTGACGTATCTATCATTTTTCATGCACCTAGAACTCGTTTTAATGCACGTAGAGCCTATTATTTTATGCACATATTAATCATTTTCATGCATGTAAAAAATTTCATGCACGCAGTGATTGTTTTCGTGCATTTATAGCCGTTTTAGTATGCCTAATTGTATTTTGCTACACTAAGTATATATTTTGTTAATAAAATCAAATTTTTTTTTTTAATGATACTAAAATGTGTATTTGAATAAGTTAAACTAATGGTAAATGATCCATCGAAACTTTCGAAGCGAGATTTGGTGGAGATTTAGTGAGGGTTCTCATGGTTATCATTATAAGGGTGGTTCTCACCGGATCCCGACCCTATATATATATATATATATATATATATATATATATATATATATATATAGGGTTGGGATCCGGTGAGAACCACCTTACAATGAGAACCGGTGAGAACACTTTCTTACGGAGTTTTTTTTTAAAAATTAATGACATAATTGGATTCGGCATGGAATTTTATGGCCAGAGAACATATTTCTTGGTCTAGAAAATAAATACTAGTGGCGGAGAAATGATAGATACGAAAAAATAGATAGTAGGTGCATGCAAATAAATAAAACGTATCTCACCTTGAATTCCGTCACTAGTATTTATTTTTTAGACTAAGAAATATGTTTTCTAGCTATAAAATGTCATGCCGAATCCAATTATGTCATTAATTTTTTTAAAAAAAGTCCGTAAGGTAGAGTTCTCACAAAGTTCTCATTGTAAGGTGGTTCTCACCGGATCTCAAGTCTATATATATATATATATATATATATATATATATATATATATATATATATATATATATATATATATATATATATAATTAAAGGAGGCTTTTTTTCTAAGCTTGTGGTAGTCTCCAACTTTTACAAAACTCTATTATTAATAAATAATGATTTAATTACAATTTTCCTACTAGAATTAGGTGATAATTTAATTATTTACAATTTTTCTATTAGAATTAGGAAATTAGAAAATAGATGATTAAATAATAATTTATTTATAATTTTCCTATTAGAATTAGAAAATAAGAAAATAATAAATTATTTACAATTTTTCTATTAGTTTCAGAAAAATAAAAAATAGCTAATTATTTGCAATTTTCCTATTAGATTAGAGCATTATTATTAAAATGTGTACGCTTACTAATTAAGGTTATTAACTTTATTCAACATTTTTATTAAAAATGGAAAATGGAAAATGAATTAGAAAATAATTGATTATTTACAATTTTCCTATTAGACTTAGAATATTATTTTTTAATATTTATATACTTACTATTTAAGGTTATTAACTTTATTGAACATTTCTATTAAAAATGTAAATGGCAAAGCGGAAGAAAGAACTAATTCAATTTGTCTTCGTCTTAACATTAAAATGGGTAAAAAATAGTCCAACATTGGAATATGGAGACAAATCTATTACTTTTCCTTATGTATTATGTTCTTATCTTTTCCATATTACTTGACCCTTCAAACTTAAAATAAATACCTACGTTTGTATTCATAATGTGTGAACTAAGATGAAAATACTTAAGTATTTAACTATATACAAATTTCTATTTAAAAGGAACGTTTGCAGATTAATCAAACATTCAACCAAATTAAGAGCAACACTACTATTTTTTTGGTACAAGAGTAGCACTATTATTTAAGTGAATATTGTACACTTTCGTACTTAATTATGCAAAAGAAATGAGATAATTTCTTTAATTAAGTAAAAATAAAATAAGATAAATGTCGAATATATTATACTTTAGAGAAATACAAAAAATGTCAAATTTCAATTAAGGACTATAAATATAAATATTAAAGACCAGATTGATGTAGATAAGTCAAGTGGAATAATTGTGTGGATGACATGTATTTTAAAAGTATTGAAATATATTTTATAAACAACAAAATATTTGTTCCGACATATTTTCACCTTATTCTTTACCGATGAGACATTCTGTTATAGAGTGACATATTTTTTTATAGGGGTCGGGGTAGATAGATTTTTAGAAAGTAGATAAGTGTCTTCAGGGTTAGGGCTACTCTTTACTTTTAAGAGTGTGATTTAAGTAGTACAAAAAAATAGGTCGGGGTTGTTCAGGTATAGAGTTGATGATTCCGATGATCAAGATGGTTAGTTTGGTATCAAATTACGATTTAAGGAGTATAAATATATATAAATATAAATAATAAAGAACACAATGATGTAGGTGAGTTAAACTGAATAATTGTGGTGATGAGATGAAATGTAAATGAGTATTAGAAGATATTCATAAACAACAAAGTAATGACAAATAAATGATGTTTCCGAGCCGGATAAAGTAAGTCGTAAAAAGATCAAAATTATTTTTTAATTAGTATTAGATTATAGTTTATTATAGTTCATATTTTTTTTTCTCCATATTTTCAACTTATTCTTTAAAGTGAGCATTGTCTTACATATAAGATAAGGGTTGATTTTACATTGGATATGTCAAATTTTTAGGGATGAGGATAGATACGTTTCGAGGGAGTAGGTAAGTATCTTCGGTGATAAGGAATTACTCTCCGACAATTAAGCGTGTGATTTGAATTGTACATGAAAATGTCTACGGGTTAGGGTTGTTCAGCGATACAGTTGATTCTGTTGGTCAAGTTGGAAGTTGGGTAGTTAGTTGAGAAGACTACGACGAATATCTAAATGGTGTGGAAAAATGATACATATGTACTATGACAATTATTAGAACAACTGAGAAAGTAAGTAGATAAATTTTATTTCAAAATTCTATTTTTGTGAAAATAACATAGATATATATGTTGTGAAAATAGGTTAAAAATCTATGAGATAACATGTATATATACTTAATTTTGATTGTTATAGGGTGAGGGTTAACTTTAAATCGAATGTGTCTATTTTTTTTTTTTGATGAGTAGGGATAGATATGTTTTGAGAGAGGAGGTAAGTGTCTTGGAAGATAGGGGTTACTCTCTGATGTTGAAGAGCGTAATTTTATTAATACAAGAAATTGTCGGTAAACCGTGAATTTTAGGAATACATTGTACAATTGATTTTGATGGTTAAGTTGGTTAGGTGGCTGAAAATAGTACTCGACGGGTAGAATTACTCCATGTCGTTTACAATGTGATTTAGGAGATAGAAAAATATATTTATATGTGGGGATAGATTATTTAGGGAGATGAATATGGTCAAGGTTGATTCTGATGGGTTTAGTTGGTTAGTTGGGTTGAAATGGTTGAATATGGAAAAAATGGATAACATGAGATATTGATTGATTGGAGAAGATAAATAAATAAATTTTATTTGAAAAAGTGTATAATATGAAAATAAGAATCGACAAAGAGTATAAATATAAGCTAAAAACATTTGAAATATCATGTGTATAAACTCAATTTTATTTCTGTGTTAGACACAAAACTAAACAATCAAATGTTATACTCCCTTCAATCCAATCGAATACAACCTTTAGTAGGAGAATAAATTTTAATGTGGAATGACTTTATAGCGTATTTTGTGTCGGTGTTCTTAAAAATATTTAGGGTGTATTAAAAAAATGCTGTAATGTGGAGTTTTAGTTGCAATTGTATCATTGTAAATATAAGAAGATATTTATGTCAATTATTTTACCAAGTATGAAAGGAAAACATTGGATTAAATTGTACACAAATGGAATGTTGGAACATTGGATAAGAATGAAGCCAGTATATGCTATGTCAATATTCACTACTACAAAATACTTAATAGACATCACATGATAGGCATCAGATTTATTTAAAAATCCGATGCATAAGTTTATACATCAGATATTGTAAGAAATCTGATGTCTATCTCTTTGTATATACATCAAATTTTACAAAATCCCATGCCTAATCCAAAATGGACTTTTATATGCATCGGGGTTTTAAAATCCCATGTATAGCTGAAACAATCTTGGCGCAAATCTCGACTAAGACAAAAGTGAAAAATTGCTAAGAAATTATCCACGATTCATTCAGTATACTCCCTAAAAAATGTAGATCCCTCAATTCTCTCTCTTATTCCTCCGTATTATCCACCGATTCACCGCTCCAATCTTACTTATTCCTCCGTACTATCCACTGCTCCTCAATCACCACCGCCACCATCACTGCTTCTCACTCGCCCCACTCGCCTGCTTCTTAATCGGTACGCTACCTTGTCCTTATCTTAATTTAAGGTTTTTTTTTTGTTTGGATTTTAATGTCTTACTCCAAATTTTCAGTTGGACTTGTTAAATTTGTTCACCTAATATTAATTCTAATTTGGGGTTGTTACAAGATTTGAATTTTACTTATTTGTTTGTTTCAGTTTATTTGCATAGTTTATATTGATCAGGGTTTGTTGTACATTGGTTGAAGAGGTTACCTGCAAATTGTTCGAAGTTGTCGAAGATTCGGAGTCCTCTGTCAATCTTCAATTGCCTTACGAAATCACCTAAATTGGTGCTTTTGCTTATTACATTAATTCGGTTTTTGGTATAATTATAATAATTATTCTTACTATTACTCAATCTGTATATATTCTTTACTTTAGTTAGATGTAGAACTCAACTATGATTTTTCATCTTGGTAGTAGGTGATATTGATATTTTGAGGAATGTATGCTGATGAAATGTAAGTTATAGTCCGCCTTTTTCTATTCTAAGCTTTGTATTCTTTTGAACCTAGAAGAGCTGTCAAATCTGATCAATTGATTACACTAATGATTTAGTCAACTAATAACTAAAGCCGGTGAATACAAGGAGGAGAATATGAAGTTATAAGAGTAAGTGGAATTCTTAAACATAGTTTTCATTCTCTTATGTCAGATTATTTCAAGCCAAAACATGAGAGTAAGCTTAGGTCAATTGAAATTCAACTCTTATAGGTCATTTGTTATGGTTATGGTCAGTCGGTTAGTCATCTCTTTTTTCAGATCATATTCACTAAGGTTTTTCGTTGCAAAAATAGTCGTTTCAGGTCGGGTCGTTTCACATTCATACTAAGCTAATGTGAAGGTTAAGGAGTTGAATCGGGGATTGTGTGATCGAAAAGGTTGCTACAAAGTACACATTCATACTAACCAGCTATATGAGTTGCTTTTCTTCCGTTTCACCTTTCAACGGTCCTAAATAAGAATTTCTTATAATTATAGAGCGAGTTAGTTTTGTCGCATATAACTTTCTGTGCCAATAACCAGTTAACTTATGTAACGACAGGCATTTGAGGAAGCCATAGTAGAGCTGGACACTTTGGGTGAAGAATCCTACAAGGACAGCACTCTTATCGTGCAGCTTCTCAGGGAAATTCTCACCCTCTGGACTTCTGACCAGGTCTACATACCTTCCCTCATGTCTACTCATTATTTTATTAGGCAATAATTCCGCCTCGCTAATTATAAGCTTTCGAAAATGAACATGAAATTGCTATTATCTCAACTCTCGAGCCTTTAATGATTGGCTTGAACTGTGAACTAAGATATCGGGAGTTGAATTTGCGTTTTTATGTCTTGTGTGCAGATAGCTTGCTTATCTGTCATTTATATCAGGGATTGTGTGATCGAAAAGGTTGCTTGATGTGTGATTGTAAGAGGTGACAAAGCTAATGTGAAGGTTAAGGAGTACGAGTTGCCATAGAGAAATTTCAGTGACATTAGCTGCTTGGATTTGAGTGTGGAGTTTTTATGAAACATTGGTTCATATATTTGTTATACATTAGTTGGTTTAACATATATTGGTAATTGACTTGGAATAATCGGTTAATTTTATAAAGGTATTTGGTGTTAATTATCGATTCATCTTGCATTTGTGATTTTGTGTATGATATATATATATATATATGTATTTGAGAACAATAGAATAATTTATTTATTTTTATGAAAAGAATGATTATAAACATCAGATTTTTTGGACATCTGATGTCTATGTTCTTGAATAGACATCAGATTTTTGTAAACATCTGTTGTCTATATAAGAAATAGACATCAGATTTTCCAAAAGTCTGATGTCTATTTTCGAATAGACATCAGATTTAAATCTGATGTATAAGCAAAAAGAATATACATGTGTCAAGTATGCATCAGTTGCAAATCTGATGTCTATTGATGAAAATATCCGATGTCTATGATGATTTTTGTAGTAGTGATTATACTTCGTATGATTAATTTTTTATTGAGTTATTTTTTTCATGATGAAAATGATTGTAACATACTTAATTTCATTATATTATTTCAGTTGTATTGTTGGAACCTTTTATTCTTTTACTATTTCTCTCATATCTCATTTGCCAACTAAATAGGGAATCCAAATATTCTACTTCTTCCCAATATTGACATGACATTAGTTATTAACTGACTGAAATCTAAAACAATAGTATATCAAACATTAAATGCACAATTAATATTTTACAACTAAAATGAGTAATATAAAACACTATAATTGCAACTTATTTCAATATCCCTGCAACACACGGACAAGAAAACTAGTTTATATTAATTTAAGGAGCTTCGGGTTTTTCGTATTCGCTTTGGAGTATGAGTGTATGACATATTAGTTTATTCGTGATGGTAAAAAGGATGAAATAAGTTAATGTCGGGATGATGATCAAAAGTTAGTAGAAAATTTAAGTTCCGGTGAACGGGTAGGGTTTAACGACGAAAATGCACATATTCATAAATAATAATAACTAATTTTTGGCCCGTGCAAAAAATTGCACGGGTTGTTTTCAAATCGTATAATTCTAACTATGTATCAACGGAACTAAATTATAAATGTTCATAAATTTTGTTTTATATCTAACGTCTATACAATTTTTTATAAAAATTTGATTTTGTTTTAGATCTAACGTCTATACACTTTTGTTTATAACTTGATTTTCGCAAAATATTTGAATTGATGATATATTTTGAACCAACATTTTAGTCAAAATGGTGTGTGAGATATATTTTGCACCAACATTTTAGTCTTTTTATAAGTATATTTTTTTTAATTTTAGTTTTAACCGTTTTGTTTTTGACTTGATTTTCGCAAAATTAAAATTAAAATATATGATTAAAACTAAACCATTATTGGATATATATAAAACGGTTATATTGTATTATATTTATTATTTTAATTTTGCGAAAATTCTATATAATGATTAATAGAATACAGTATATATCTTTTGGACCAACATTTTAGTCTTTTTTAAAGTATATATTTTATTTTAATGTTTGGTTTTAACCGTTTTGTTTATGACGGAAATTTCGCAAAATTGAAATATATGCTTAAAACTAAATCATTATTGGGTATTATTGGGTATATATTAAACAGTTATACTGTATTATATTAAATATTTTAATTTTTCTAAAATCAAGTCATATAATATTTAGACCAACATTTTAGTTTTTTTAAAATTTCAAACTATTACCCAAAAATTGTTAATTATTGTTGTTTATAGTAAATTATGTATTATTTGTTGGTTATAAATTATTATGTGATAGTTCCGGACAGACGATATTCGAAATTATTATCAAGTCATATAATATTTTGGGGCCATTGAGTATTTTTTTTTTTAATTTCGAACTATACCCAATAAATTGTTAATTATTGTTGTTTATAGTCAGTTATGTATTATTTATTGGGTACAAATTATTATATAATAGTTCCGGACATATTCGAAATTATTATATTTTGTTAAAGTAATATTTAATTTCATGTTATACACAATGATAGTTTACACAGAAATTAATTTACGATTATTACGTAAGACTTTTGATATAAGTTCGTAAACATTAATTTGTACGTTTACAATTGAGTTTTGGGTAGTTATTTCGCATTAAAATCATCATACAACATTGCATGTCCCACCAGAGAAATTAAAAAAAAAAAAAAACACGTGTTGATGACGTGACTCAATCAGAGCCTCATAAATGTTCCGGCAATTATATAATAATAATAATAATAATAATAATAATAATAATAATAATAATAAAAGGCAGGTAACACTATAACGAATAAAGAAAACTAAAGCAAATAAACAATTAAAAAGAAAGTTTACGATACACAATTTTTTTGGAGGCTCATATTCGATTACGAGGGGGAAGTGCAGCAAAAGAAAATAACTTTTGTTGTGAAACATTTTACAAATTTTAAAAGGTTAAAAAGTTTTTTTTTTTTTTGCTTTTTCGCCGTTTATCAATATTACTCTTGATTTTATAAATTAAGTTCTTCATTTTTATTTTAATAACTTAATATATGTTATAAAATAAAAACTAACATATTCAAGTACGTAATTTATCAATTTAAAATATTAAGTTATTAAAATAAAAATATAATTTTACACTTTTATTAAGTACTTGAATGTGACACTGGGCCAATCATCAACATATTTAAAAATTATGGGCTTACCTATAGTTCACAGTGTTGGGCCTTGGGGCTGTGCATAGCTGTGCTTTGTATACTATCACCGTCACCCGTCGGGTTCAGGTCGGGTCACTTCAGATCGGATTATTTCGGATTGACAGATTTATCAGTAATTTTTGGGTCGGCTAATTCGTACATGTCATTTTGGACCGTGTCGATTTGGATCATTTGAGTGATTTTGGGTCATAATTTTGCCTTACTAAGTCATTCGGATTATTGAAGTCGGGTCTCGTTCTCTTCGGATCTACTTTCATACTACGGATCAGCCTTATTGGGTTGGTTCAATTTTGCAAGGTCTAGTCTTAACTCTCGACCCTTGTATCGTGACTTTGTGAATGTGAGTTGTGACTTTGTGAGGCTGAAGTAAGATTAATTGAGTAACAATGTTATCAAAAACTCGATTCGATTCTACCATTTTATAGCTTAAAAAGCTTAAAGATTTTTTTTTGGTTTAAATCGGGTGTCTATCGTCGACAACAGTGCATAATCCCCTCGTCGCGGGTGCTCTCACAAAGAAAGCTAAAAAGCTTAAAGATTTTTTTTTGGTTTGAAGCGGGTGTCTACCGTCGACAACAGTATATAATCCCCGGATGCTCTCACAAGGAAGTAAACAGCTTGCCAAAGTGTTGCTCTATTCTCATAGGCAAGGATTGAAACCTAACCTCATAGTTAAGGGATGAGGTGAACAATCGCCCCACCAAACACATTTGGTTAAAAACGCTTAAATATTGACACAGGTTAGAGTCTTATATAGTAAAACCCATTAATTCCCTATCATATAATCAAAGTTTAGCTAGGTTAAATAATTTACTTGCCACTTACTCACATTAATTTTGTTCTTTTTAATACAACTTTCTCCATTTTTTTAATTCTCATTTCAATAAAATACTTCTCATATGAAGTACAATTGGAAAATAAAACAAAAAAAGCGGATGAGGTATACAATTTGATTGACAAAATTCAAAACCTCGAAAGGCATGAAGCATCGAGCCATCAGATCGTATGTAGTTCAATCAAGTTGCATCATCAGAAAATAAAATAGAAAATGCAAAACAATGTATAGAGTAGTTTATTCCGTCTTAAACGATAATTTGCGTTAATTATGAAGAATCCGGGTACTTAAGAGCATTAAGTTGAATCTTACGAAGGGCAGCTTGACCAAGGTCAATACCGCAACTATCAGAGAGTTGTACCAAATAGAGAAGAACATCTGATAGTTCTTCACCCAAATGTACTTTGTCTTCCTCCTTCCACCCTGGAAGACCCTTTTCCACTTCCCCTCGCCATTGAAATATCTCCGATAACTCTCCCATTTCTCCTACCTGCATTCTTCCGTCTTTTAGTTTTATCCGTTTTAAACAAAAGACCCATATCTACTTGGTTAATTGGTTTCAAGGGCATTTTTTGCACTAGGTTGAAAAAGCAACCACTTTACCATTCTATCATAAGATATTTATTGTACCTTTAGATATCAGTATCTAGTTATCTACAATTCAACATTAATTTGGGTAGCAAAAATCCGTCTTCTAAATTTTTTTTTTTTTTAAGTTTGGGGTAGCACCCGCCAGTCCGTCACCCCTTGCTATTAGCTAGGTTCGCTCATAGTTATAATTTTACCAACTAAACTAGTTAAAAGAACGTCGGAATTACATTGTGTTATTTCTTATGTTTATAATAATCTTGATTTTATGGGGGTAGGGTTCATCGAGAGTTATGTGATGATCCTATTCATGTTGAGCGTTCGATCACTTGATGTAACCATGCTCAATGACACATACATTAATAAACTCATTCGAAATTCAAATACCTCTTTTTTACAAGATCCGCCGATAAACACATGTAGGATTCATGGTCGAGATTAGAGTACAAGTGTATGTTAACCGTACACATATATTGATATAGGTAGGGGTGAGCAAAAATATATGATACGATTTTATAACACGAATATAATACGGTATACACTTTGAGTTATATGGATTTTCGTATATACGTGTCGTAACCGAGTCGGGTAAAAACAAAATCGCAGATATTGTTCTCGACACGTTTTGAAGTAAAAAATTTATCTCAATAAATAAAAATTAGTTTTTCATCATGTATAGTTATGTTAGAGTTAATTATTATCCTTTAATAACTACAATGTTTTGATTGCTCAATCCTCACCAAACCATATTTGTATATAAGCAATCCATATACACGAATTTCCCGAATACCCGAAAATCAGTGATTTTTGCGATTACCCATTTAGACATATCTATCGACTCATATTAGACTAACAATAATAACTCTAATAAGCGTTATAATTAAACCGATAATAAAAATACATACCAAAGCCAAAAGAAGGTTCCTAGGAGTATGGTGAGGCTCCCACCCTCTCGCTTGAGCAAAATCCCTCATCTTTTGCTTAAGAAGTTCCAAGCTAACATTTCCTTCGCCCGATAAACTAGTCATATTTCTTTTTCTACACGGTTTTTTTAAAAAATCGGTATAAACAATTTTGAGAAAAAATTATTTTATTTTATTTGTTGAAGAATGACAAATGAAAGGGAGGATATAAATATGAAAATGAAATTGTTCAAAAATAGGAGAAAATGTGCGAAAATTACTAGGGAATGTTTTGGTAATATACAAAAGTAAATTGAACTTAATGCGGATTTGAATTGGCTTTGGTGATTGTGTTGGATAATTATTGGTTCAAATCTTTACTTTATGGGAAAATGCATTTTAAAGAAACAAATTAAATACATTTTGGATTGATTAGTTAAATAATTGATTAGTTTAATAATAATACACCAAATTGCACCAACTCATCTCTAGCTGCCTAGAGAAGGAATAAGATACCTTTGATTATCTTCCAAATATCTTTCAAAAAAAAAAAAAAATCTTCCAAATATAGGCTTTTGATTTTCGAGATATATCTTAACTGGTTTAATCGGTAAAGTTATGCATGCTAGTGTTTAACTGTTTATGAACATGGTTAAGTTGTATAAGTCCGACTACTCAATTAATTTATTATTAGTATTAGTTTACTCGAACTATATCATCAGACTAATCAATGTATACCTTTGTAAGTTATGTGGATTATTGAAGGATGTCATCATTCAGTGATTAACTTAACTTAAGATAGTATTTGGAAACGTTTGATTAATTTTATTTTCATGTTTTAGTTGTATAAATCAAAATGTTTGAATAGCTTTCCAAATTCAATTCCAAAAAATCGTGTGCAGATCACCTAGAATTTAATTTTTCAATGATTTTTGGGAACTCATTGGATTGAAAATGGTATTGGGCAAGACAGATACAGGTTGAAGTCTAGCAATTTTTTTTGAAATTTTTTTATTAAGATATAATAATAATTATTGTCACAGAGAATATTTGCGATATTAAAAACCAAATTATAAATAAAATTATTGCGATGAAATATGCATAAAAAAATATGTGATCAAATAGTGATATAATTAAAATGCTTATTATATGGTAAAAATTTGAGAGTTCCAAATAAACTAGGTTAAAATTGTTAAGGAATTAAATTCAATTTCAATTCCAAATTTTTAAACTTATCAAATACTTATAATGTCCCAATTTTGAAATTCAATTAGAGATGACAATGGGTAGGATCAGGACAGGATCCTATAGGATCTAGATACATTTCCATTTTAAAATGTTATATCCAGATCCTACTCTTATCTTAGAGTCCAAAATTTGTAGATCCATATCCGCTTCCTAAGGATCTGGGTAAAATCCAGATCCGTCAATCTCCAACGACACATTCAAATGAAGCCGCACCAAGTCACTATTATACATTATTTCACTTTTACTTGTCAATTAGAGATCAGACGATATTTTAGTCGAATTACCCTCTATTAGCTTCACTGGTTTAAAAATTATAGTCTAAAAGAAACAAAAAAATTGTAAAAAGTGTTAAAAAAACTTATAGCAACTTACAAATAAGGTTTACAAACCACAAAATAATTATAATTCCAACAATTCATAATAAAACAAATTGGTCAAACAAACTAAACACTAATACTTTGTTCCTTGTTTCCATTATCTATCTTTGAAGAGTCGAATCTATCCAAAAGTTACTCTTATAGAAATTAAAAGAGGGTCCAAGGGTAGGATTTGGATCTTAATGGTGGAATCCAGATCCGACCCTCATACTCGTGTAAGGATATGGGTCTCATCCGGATCCAAAGGATCTAAAATAATGGGATGCATATCCTATCCTTAGGTATATGGTCTTGTGGATTTGGGTAGGGTCCGGGATCCATTGCCATCTCTAAATTCAATTCGAAGTCCCAAACACACGGTTAGAAATGTTATTTCAAAAGAAATTTTTTTATCCCATGTTGATAAAATAAGCTGAAGTATTATAGTTTATAGGTGACCATGGGTTTACACTACTGATATATGTTGTAGTGAATGGGCTATAACCGTTTTGAAGTGAACTTGTTTATTTTTTATATAAATTTGCACAATTTCCAAGTTTGATAATTCAGTTTTTTATGTCGATTGTCGTTGCATTTTCCTTACAGATGATGTTGTTTTACAAATCCTATTTACGAGACAACAATTAATTTGCCTCTAAATCCTTCATTCTATGCCATATAAATACTACTCCCTCAAATTCAGCCTATTATTCCTCTTTCTTTTTAGATCAAAATTAAGAACCGAATCGCGAAAGGTAGTCGACGTTTTGCGAAAAATCGTCGACGTAATTCAAATAAAAGACTAACCTTACCCCTACCATTACCACAAAACCTCTAAAATTGAAAATTACCCAAACCCTCACCCACCTACAACCACCACGCAACCGCCCCACCACGCAGCCGCACACCGCCGACCGCGCCACCACGACCGCCCCACCACGCCGACCGCACCTCGCCGACCGACGAACCACCGGTGAGTAATTTTTTTTTTTTTTTTTTTAAGTAGACTTGTTAGTCTTAATTAGAGTTGTATTATGTTATTGTAGTTATTGTTAATGTTAATTAGGTTAGATTTGTTAGTTGTAATGTTAATTGTTAATGTTTTTGGTGTTTTTGTTATTTTTTCAAAAATCGATTTATAATTTATATTATTGTTATTGTTAGTTCTAATGTTGTTGTTAGTAATGTTGTTGTTACTATTGTTGTTGTTTCTATTGTTGTTGTTGCATTTGCATTAGAGATTAAATCGAAAGGGAAAAATGACCCAAAACAACCGAATTGAGAGTTGAGGGACGTGTGTTATACACGTTTGTGATGGTGAGGGACGTGTGTGATACACGTTGGTGGGTAGAAGGAACGTGGGGGGGGCATGTTGGTGGGTGGAAGGGACGTGGGGGGGAGACGTTGGCGGGGGGTAGGGACGTGGGAGGGGGGCGTTGATGGGGGTAGGGACGTAGGAGGGGGCGTTGGCGTGGGGGGGTAGGGACGTAGGGTTTAGGGTGGCTAGGGTGGGTTGGGACGTGGGCTTGGGACGGTGATGGGGGGTATGGACATGGGCTTGGGGTGGCTAGGGTGGGTTGGGACGTGGGTTTAGGGTTTAGGGTATAGGTAGGGTTTAGGGTTTAGGGTTTAGGGTTGGGGTGGCTAGGGTGGGTTTAGGGTGTAGGGTTTAGGGTTAGGGTAGGGTTTAGGGTTTAGGGTTTAGGGTTTTTAGGGTTTAGGGGGTTTCCTCGGGTTTATTTTTACGTTTAGGCCGTATATTTTCAATTTTAATAGTTAAAATTTCTTATTTTAGTTTTTATTATTTTAGTTTTTTATGACAATTTGTTTAATTATATTAATTTAACGATATTGTAATCTCGTAAATGCAGATGTCTTACAATGAGGATGATATCATGCCTGCAATTGGCCGTACTGCAGGCCGAAGAGTGACGGGGTCTAAGCGCCGTGTCCCGATAGCATCACAACCAGCAGCAGCGCCACGGGCTGGTAGGGGAGTTAGGGGTAGGGGTAGGGGTAGGGAAAATGGTCTCCTAATACGGTCTCCCAACCCTACTCCCGAGGACGAGCTTCAGCTACCGAGGGCTTTTTTTAGGGACCGAGTTAGTAGTTCGGAGGACGAGTAGGTGGAGCAGTTTAGGGTCAGGAGAGAGGATGATGATGATGATGATGATGATGTCGAGGTTGGGGAGGAGGAGGAGCACGACTCCCAGTTTTTGGACGAGGAGGCAGCCGATCGACCAGTTAAGGTGATCGTACGTGATGGTAGCGGCCGATATAGGCCATTTGTGGAGGGTGGTGCCTCTAGTAGCACGGGCGGGAGGAAGAAGACTCCGGATCTTTCCTGGCGTCTACAGGGTCCGGTTGAGGGGGGTCCGTCTGTACATACTCTCCTACGTAGCTTCGGTGGCCACGTAGCTCGCAGTAGTTGGACGGATGAGGGGAGCGCGAGACAGTGGATCACGTGTTACGAGAGGTCGGGCGCTATGGAGAAGATCAGTAAGTTGAGGGTCCGCTCTTCGGTTATGGATAGAGTTGGCGAGAGCGGGCTTGATCATCTTAGGACCTCATTGACCACCGGGTTGGATGAGAACCTTATCAGTGCGTTCGTCGAGAGGTGGCAGCCGGACACCAACACTTTCCACATGCCGTTTGGTGAGATTACGATACTGTTGCACGACGTTCACAGGATCCTCGGCATACGGGTGAATGGCGCTAGGGTTATGGACGAGGGTACGAGGGGGAGATTGGTCTGAAGGGAAGTTCGCGGCCTTGTTTGGCATCGACGTGGCGGCCGTGACTGCACCCCTTTACAGGGGTGGGGGGATTTTGGTGAGGAAGCTGATGGATGTCGCGGAGAAGGGGAGCCAACAGGACTCCCTACGGGCGTACATGATGTTGTTGGTTGGACAGACTTTGTTCACCGACAAGTCCAGCGATCGGGTTGTCGCTCGTATGTTGCCGTTGTTTGATGATTTAGATGATATACGCGGTTATGCTTGGGGGGCTGCGACATTGGCGTACCTGTACCGACAGTGGGGGATGGTTTCGCGTAGGGAGGCAGCTGGGGTTAGCGGTTGTCTGCCGTTGCTCCAGGCTTGGATATACGAGTATTTTCCGGCGTTCAAGCCTCACTCGGGATATTATGTTGAGGGACGACCACTTGTCGAGGCTTGGTCACGAGTTCCTAGGTTTAGGGGAGATGAGGGGTTGTTACAGGGGTTGTCGGAGTACGCTCTACTCGGGGGTGATCAGGTTTTTGGATATAGTGGAGCCGTACCAGCCTAATAGGTGTCTCCGTCAGTTTGGCTATGTTCAGGATCACCCGAACCCTATGCGGGTCCCAGCTGCCGAGAGTCGTCCGGCGAAGCCGGCTCAGGGTTACAAGCTGTCGTACGGTGATGCTGCTGATTTGGATTGGGGTTTGAGAGAGGCTGAGATTCCGTTGAGACGGCGTCATGACCGGGCTTTGATGCCGTTTCAGTGTGATCCACGGTACATTAGTTGGTACAAGAAGATTTCTCACCCATACTTCTACCCGCCTGCACGCCGTGTTCAGATGCGCTCACCCCCTTTCCCCGAGGAGCCGGAGGTTGGCCGGGCTCTTAGCCGTCATTTCTCGCAGATCTATAGTCAGGACCCCTACCAGAAATGGTCGTACGTGCGACGCTTGGTCGATGATATGGAGCGGTTCTACATAACGAAGGATGACGCTGAGGATGTTCCTGCTGATGATGATGAGGAGGAGGAGGAGGAGGACGATGATGATGATGATGATGACGTAGTTTACTAGTTTTGTTATGCTTGGACTTTATTTGTTGTCTTATGTACGGACTATTTTATTTTTCTTGTGACTTCTTTATTAGTTTATTAGTTTTTTTATGCATATTTTAATATTTATTAGAACTCATAGCTTACATCGGACATGAACAAAAGCACATAAAACATAAATCGTAACTAAAATTTGATAAAAACATAGAATACATTAGACATTAACGAAAACACATCAAACATCAAATACAAGTTTACAATACTTAATTATCTTCGGATGACGAAGATGAAGAATCCAAATCACCTTCGTAATCTCCAGCTTCAATTACTCCAGGTTGACTAGTCACGTAATGATCATAAAACATTAAAATGCGCAGACGGACATTATCTAGATTGAACACTCTACCGGCACACAAATCAGATAGTGTTGCGTAGTCTATTAAGTTTAGTATACGCTCAATGTAGACAAGGAAATCGCTTCTTAACTTGCGGAACTCCCACATCTTCTCAGTTACAATCTCATCAGTAACTTCATCGTCTGGAACAACCGGACTGCAGAGGGGGTTACCGTGTAGGATGCCAAAAAGGTTGGCAATTGGAGGAAGTTCTACCAGGTCCCAGACAGTGTCACTTGGAATGACTAGTTCAAGGCGGGAAACTAGCACTGGGAACTGCGTAGTTATAAGATCGATCCTTAGCTGATAGGCTCTGTTTTTTTGCACGTTTGTGAGAGTCATCTTAAAAGTATTGATTTTAGTAGTGAATGAGATTGTGGTTTTTGTGATTACAATCAACATGAAAAGCAGTATTTATAAGAAGTCATAGTACAACGTTAAGATTTGAAATTATAACGGTAACATTTTGAAATTTGAAATCACAACGGTTACAATGCAAATCAATAACTTGAAAATTGGCCGTCATAGCATGGTATGGACGTGAATAGTACACGTCCAAACCATGCATGGACGTGTATTATTCACGTCCTGGCATGGTGTGGACGTGTACTATTCACGTCCATACCATGCTATGACGGCCAGTTTTGCCGTCCATTCCACGCTAGGACGGCCAGTTTTTAAATCTAATTCAAAATTTCGATTGAGTTCAAATCGTCTATTCTATGCCTTCTACGATTAATTCAACATAATTTCAAGTATAAGGCTTAAACATGTAATTCAACAAAAATTAATTGAAAAAAAAAAATTAAGATTTAAGTTATTATCGATGAATCGTTGTCGTCGTTTGACATTAAATCGTTGTCGTTATATGATGTTGATGTTCGATGTTGAAACCGTTTTTTTGGAATTTACGTTGTTTTTGTTGTTTTTGTTTCAGAGAATAAAAGGTAGAGAGAGAGAGAGAGAGAGAAAAGGGCAAGAGTTGTCTTTTTTTTTTAAAAAACGTCGACGATTTTTCGCAAAACGTCGACGACCTTTCGCAACCCCATTAAGAAAATGAATTTGGACAACACAAATCACCCTACCCCACCTGAAATTGAAATTGGACCATAAGAAACTTACCAAATAAGGAAAGAGAGAAGAAAATGTGATTATCGTCAATAAAGAAAGATGGAAAAATATGCTGAATAGGAGGGAATAGATTTTTTCTTATTTTAAAACACAATATATTCTCTAATCAATTTGTTGTTTTTTCAAATACATCTCATTCCATAATTGGTTTTAACAACATTCTCTTATTAGTATTCATTTTGAATCTTTATCGTACATCAGAGACTCAGAAGAAGGAGATTTTACTTGGTGGTGTCAATTATGCAAGACTTTGGTTGCTCTTTCATGGCACTTTCGAACTATATATATTGGTTTTACATTACATCAATTTGAACTTGCTCGATTTGTTCATTTTACCCCTATGAATCACTAGGATTGGCATAACTCACATATTCTTATATATATTTCTTCGATTCGAACCATAATGGATGAAATCACGTCAAATCAGGGGCGGATCCAGGAATTAGAAGTGGGTTGGGCTAGATTCATATTCGCGATGGTCAGTCATATGAGACCATCAAAACGTTTAATTGAGGTCGCACATATGTGAAAAATGTTAGACATTTGGGGGTTGCTCCCTTTGTCAAACTTACATCGTTTGGACCAATTTTTTATTATTTATAAATGGTGTTTTATTGAAAGGCAAACAAATAATAGTGACATAGTGATATATATCTTATAAAAATATACAGTATGATTAAATATTACAACATGTATACTTGCATAAATCTATGTTAAAATATGATTCAAGGATACAAGTTTCGTTATATACTAGTAAATTCAACAATCGTCATTTAAAAAACGTAAACGTTTTATAATCTCCTTCTTTTTAAAATACAATGTTTTTGTATTCTCGAATAGACATGTATCTCAACTTTGTTAAAAGTAAGGATTTATGGCGTTAAACAACTTAGTACATAAAATACTTTAGTTATAGGGAAAACAATAATAGCAATTTACGATTAATATTATTAGGATTTATGATAAAATATCAAACAACTTAGGCCCTGTTCTTTTGGACTTATTTTTGCTTAATTTAAGTTAAGTTCAGCAAAAATAAGTTAAGTTCAGAAAAGTTCAGCAAAAATAAGTTAAGTTCAGCAAAAATAAGTTCAGAAAAGTTAAGCAAAAATAAGTTCAGAAAAGTTAAGCAAATACTCATACCCGTTTATGGTATTGACGAGTTTTGAAAAATTTAAGATTTTTACAAATTCTCTCGTACAAACGTCTCATGTGCGACCGTTTTTTTTAATTACCCAAAAGTCACTGTTAACAAAAGAATAGTCGGATTTTCCAAAAAGAACACGGGTTAAAAATTACACACAATAATTCTCGTACGATAATGAACATACTATAATTATATAGAAATAGATTATTAAAAGAATTGTGATAATATAGAAATAAATTATTAAAAAAAATTGTGATATGTGATTCACTTTTTAATTATGTATTAAAATAAGATAATGAACATACTATATTTATATATACAAAAAGAAACTATTATTATTATTATTATTATTACTACTACTACTATTATTTTTATTATTATTATTATTATTTATATTATTTAAGTTAATATTTATTTAGTTAGAAAAAGTTACACGTATATAAGTTAAGTTCAGAAAAGTTAAGTTCATAAATGTTAAACAGATATAAGTTAACTTCAACAAATATAAGTTAAGTGAAGTTCATCAAAAATAAGTTCAGAAAAGTTCAGAAAAAATAAGTTAAGTTCAGAAAAAATAAGTTAAGTTAAGTTCAGCAAAAATAAGTTCAGAAAAGTTCAGCAAAAATAAGTTAAGTTCAGCAAATATAAGTTAAGTTCAGAAAAATTAAGTTAAGTTAAGTTAAGCAAAAATAAGTCCAAAAGAACAGGGCCTTATTAGGGTAGTAAATAAAAAAATTCAACTAATGAGGTTCGAACCCCTACCATCAAGCAAAAACAAGTCCATTTACCTATACTCTTACCAATTGAAATTCACCACAACACTGAATATTTTTAGATGTATATTTTTTTTATTCTTGAAAATAGGTTGGGTTGAAGCCCACCCAACCCTGTGGGTGGATCCGCCCTGCGTCAAATATAAAAACTCCTAATCACCTTGTATATTGTCATTTTTGAAAATTGAATAAAATCATTTTACACCACTCCAGTTCCGGCCAGATTTTGGAACATTTGGGTAAAAAAAACTAAAAAAGCCAATCATGTTTTAACAGTATATGGGCTTAGGAGGCTTGTAAGGCCCAAAGATGTATAGTGATAATTACGAGTGCTGATTTGGTCAAAAGTCAAGTAGTTTGCCTAAGTCATCCACTAATCCTATCTATGCGCTGTCAAGCCCGAACTCCCAGACTACAAATCATTTGTTAACCAATTAAAGTTACGTCGCATTTAATGCTAATTATTGTGTTTAATGCGCATTAATAATCATACTCCCTTTTTTCTTGCACTATTAATAACATAAACACCACTGCCTGCAGATATAACAGTACTTATTAATATTGTAAGCGTTATTAAGTCACATTATAATAAAATCAGTAGTTTTTCTGTACTACGGTGTTATCTCGTATTTTTCTTTGTAAAATGTGATCAATTTTTTTATTAAAAATGACTTTTTTCAAAAAATAGTGATCACTTTGAAAAAACAGATCATTTTTTAACCAAAAAAGTGGTAATTATCTAATCAAAAGTGTTAACTATTTATCAAAAAATGATTATTTTTCTATTGGTTGCATGTACGATCGCCGTAAAATAGAATTTGTGTAATAAAATAGATAACAAAATTCGAAGCTGAAAT
Organism: Silene conica; assembly: GCA_029255685.2. Taxonomy (NCBI): domain Eukaryota; kingdom Viridiplantae; phylum Streptophyta; class Magnoliopsida; order Caryophyllales; family Caryophyllaceae; genus Silene; species Silene conica. The sequence continues at coordinate 70,576,220 of CM055317.2, forward strand.
GTATTGTCCTTAATATATTCGTTTTAATCACTAAACTAGGATATTTTTAGTAAGATAATTCATTTATTAATATTAAATAAATAAACTTTTTTTTATAAACATGCATAAGACTTTCTCACTCTATAAGATCATCTTATTCCAAAATCTGTGAAGATATAAAACTGCGTTACAATGATTTATGACATTTGTCAATACCAACACATAATCCTATGACGACATTGCAAGTTTCCCCCACATATATAAACAACATTATCAATAATTGTTGTCTAAAATAGTTATATATTTGTACGACGTTTTATACGTCTCTTTCTACATGTTTGTAAGTCGCGTCGGTAGAAAAATAGTTGTTGGATTAATCTCCCAAAAACTCCAACAATTAAATGTTGAAATAAAGTGTGGAATGTTTCACAAGCAAAAACGTAAATTGTTTATGTTTTGAAAGTAGAAACATATAATCCACAAAGGGTTATGGAATTGTTTTAATTAAAACAATTAATGGTTTATTAGAAGTTTTAAGAACTTCTTAATATAAATAGGTGATGATGCTAATTATTTTAACACACACAACAAGAAGAGAAAATAGAGTGTTCTTATTGTTCTTAAGGAGATAAAATAGAGTGTTCAACATCCATTAGATAGAATAAGGCCCTGTTCTTTCTGGCTTTTTAGAGCTGAACTGAACTGAGCTGAACTGAATGGGACTGAGCTGAATTGAACTGAACTGAACTGAGCTGAGCTGAACTGAATCGAGCTGAGCTGAACTGAACTGAACTGAACTGAGCTGAGCTGAACTAAATCGAGCTGAGCTGAACTGAACTGAACTGAATTTAATCGAGCTGAACTGAACTGAGCTGAATGAAGCTGAAATTAATAGAAATAACTTAAGTTTAATTAAAGTATACTAACTAATAATAATAATAATATAGAAAAAATGTTTGATTAATACAAATTTGCTTTAAAAAACAATTATATTTAAAAAATATTAATTTTTAAGTATTTTTTTTTATAGTAAACTCTAGTGGACTTTGCTTTTTTCTTTTCTTGTGTTTTAAAATTAACAAAAGTAACATTTGAATATTTTACGTCTAATTAACATTAATTATTTTTTTTATTATCTAAACATTTTACGTCTAAATGTGGTAAATGTGGCATGTATTTCATTTTTTTATTATCTAAACATTAAATATTTTTATATATAAACATTATAGGTAAATATTATTTGGTGGATTCGGGATACCCGAATACACTTGGGTATTTTTCTCCTATTAGTCATTCAAACGTGAGAAACCATGTGCCTGAATATAAGCATGCACCTCCTAGCGGAGTATTTGAAACTTTTAACTATCGACATTCATCTTTAAGGATGGCGGTTGAAATGGTGTTTGGTTAGCTGAAGAGAAGGTGGAAGGTGTTAAAAAACATGCCACAAATGACAACGAAATATCAAATGTCAATTATCGTATCCGCTTTTACACTTCATAATTTCATTCGGAAGCATAAACCTGGTATTCCAGTTATACAACATCAAAGTATTCAAGGAAGAACGGATTCAAACATGAATGATAAAGAACGAAAGAAATTCAGGGACAAAGTTCGAAAAGAAATTGAAAAAAAAGGGTGCGATATTGGTGCCCATAATGGCCTCGAAGATGAAGCACATCAAGATGATAAGAATAATAATCATAATAAGAATTATTAATTAATAATAATAAATAGAATAATAAATAAATAAATAAATATAATAATAATAATAATAACAAAAACAACAACAACAACAACAATAATAATAATAATAATAATAATAATAATAATGTGGGATGTACTTAATAAAGTCGAGCTGAACTGAACTGAAATGAATTAAATGAAGCTGAGCTGAACTGAACTGAACTGAACTGAACTGAACTGGACTGAGCTGAGTTGAACTGAATTGAGCTGAACTGAACTGAACTGAACTAAATAGAGCTGAGCTGAGCTGAACTGAGCTGAACTGAATTGAACTGAACTGAATAGAGCTGAGCTGAACTGAAACGAGCTGAAAATAAGCCAGAAAGAATAGGGCCTAAGAGTGAGACAAAGTTTGAGAGAAAGTTACAATACTAGTGTGTGTGATTGCACTTTACGAACTTTGTAAAAGTGAATTAATTTGTCGAGAGAGCCGTGGTTTTCCCTTACTTAAGAAGGGTTTCCACGTGATAAATTGTGGTGTCATTTTATTTTTGTTACCTACGTTTGTTGTACGTGTTCTTTCCTTGTTTCGTTGTTGAGTGACACTAATCCCTAACCGGGTTTACAGGACGCTTCCCAACAATAGTGAAGTGATTATCCTACAAATAATAATCTATTCTTATCATTAATTGATTTTAGGATAAACTCACTTAGTTACTTGTGCATCTCATACAACTATTTTTATAAGTCCGTTCTAGAGGAATAAATGGCAATTCTGTATGTTCAATTCAATACGTGAAGGCGTCAAGTGGAAGCTAGTTGATAAGATCCTTCTCATACACTAAATAATGATAAATTTGAACTTTTTCTTTAGTTGATTGTATTACATTACTACTTCGTTCTTAACGTTTTTTTCAGTAACATAATTCGAGATCTTAGTTCTATCACTAATCCATATACAAAAGCTAATAATGCTGCAGATTGGCTTGCCAACCGTGGAGCTAACTCAGACACAGTCACACAGACGTGACTTTACTTGGCTATCCGCTTATTGACGTACATTCTATTTTATGCGATTATTCACACTGCAATAGCTAATTAGTCATTTCTCAGAATTCGCTCCTCTTATCTACCAACAAAAACTAATTAAATAATCGTTTTATATTATAAAACTGTCTTATTTTACTCATATAATTTGTGCATCAATTATTTTTCAATTGATTAATCTCCACCTCCTTAAAAACACATTATTTTTGCCATCTATTTGCCAGTTTGATAATCTTAATTTTTATATTAATTTCACTTACATCCAAAGTAAAGCTGGCAGCATCTATCCATATATTATGGCCTTTGTTGAACTATCCTTCTCCATGACCATTTATAATTCAATTCAACTTCCCAAAACAATTATATAATCAAATCTCCCTCTCAAATTCAATCAATTCAATTAAATTTACACCTCGTCAAGCAAGTTTTTTGGTACGCAGTTAATAAGACTGCGTACATCTGATCCAAATCCAAACTTGCCATATTAAGCGAGTGCTTAAATAATCCGTTTGGAAAATGTTAGCGGATCCAATAGGTATCCCGGCATGTTTCTCGTCGGGAGACCGGACCACGGATGACCCGTCCACCACATCGGTAACACGGGCGGGTCAGAACGTGATCATGTCAATTTACAAAACAAAACTACGTAACCAAACACGTCTAATAACCATAACATGGTGCAGAAACGTCCTCCTACTTCACGGGCTATCGGTTTCGATATCGACTCCTTCGGAAACCGAATCCGGGTCACCCGAATACACTTGTAAGGTGGAGATGAAGCCATGGTACTTTTGGAGGAAACAGGGGTCGAAACGTTTCGCAATTGACAACGATTCGAAACCCGTAGACGTTTTCTGGGACTTGAGATCAGCTAAGTTCACTAATGGTGAAACCGAGCCGAGTTCCGAATACTACGTTGCCGTTTTATTCGATGGTGAAGTCGTTTTGCTAGCGGGTGACATGCGAAACGACGCGTTTAAGAAAACGGGCTGTGGGCCCGCGGTTATTGAACCTACCTTGGTGTCCAAGAAAGAACATGTTTTTGGTAAAAGAAGGTTTTTTACTAAGGCTAAATTTCACGATAAGGGTACATTTCATGACATTTTAATTACGTGCAAGAATAATAATCATGGGTCTGTTGAAAACGGGTCGGGTCCGGAAATGGAGGTTAGAGTTGATGGGCAAGTAGTGATTCATGTTAAGCATTTGGAATGGAAGTTTAGAGGAAATGAGTGTATAAATGTGAATAAGTTAAGGGTTGAGGTTTATTGGGATGTACATGATTGGTTATTTAGTCCTGGTTTAAGGAATGCTTTGTTCATTTTCAAGCCAATCATACCATCATTAATGTTATCCTCGGCGTCGTCGTTATCGTCCTCGTTGTCGTTATCGTCTCAAACCGATAGCTCAGGGTCGACGGTGGATAGGACACGGGTTAATGATCCATCGTCAGAGTTTTCTTTGTTTCTTTATGCTTGGAAGATTGAATAATCAATCGTTGTTGCACAACATGATGCAGATATCAACTAGCTAGCTATGAGCTTAGCTGGTGTAGTTATAAGAAGTGATATAACCTGCATTTGAATTACGTCAGTATCAAAATCGTTCTGATGACTCCCTTTGCACAATGAATTATTACAATCGGCCGATTAAATCATGACGGTTCGAAATAGGACAATGGTAAGAGTAAAGTATAGTGGAAGAGAATAAACTTTGTGAATAATGTCAAATAGTTGAATGGATGCACATGGAGAAAGGCTGGAAAAGAGGGTCACACATACTACAGCTGGAGAAGTTCGCAAGTGTTAATGTCAGAGATGACAGATTGGAACCCTAAAGACATTGGTCAATTATTCTTTCTAATCCGATTATATAGTTAGAGGACTACTTTCGTCTTTGTATGTATGTCTTTGAATCTTTTGATTGATTTCTTATGCTTGGAATATTTTTTGTTCAATTACTTTTTTAGAGTAGATTTCAATTTTAAAATTCATCTTCTTAAAATTACTTTTTTTATTATAGTATAATATAATATTTTTAAAAAAATTACTTCCTTCATTAATTCTTATGATAATAAAAATGAATTAAGGAAAGTAAAGTGACTCAATGATTAATTTAAAATGTTATACTATCACTACCCGTAAATGCAGGTCATAACGATTACTTCTTATAACTATACCAGCTATTAGCAAGCTTAGATAATCAAAACTATTCATTTGATAAAGAAAACGCGTTACTATAAGGATAAAAATGTTACGGGGTGTTAGGTAATCAAAACTGTTCATTTTAAAATGAAAAATAGATTAAGAAATATTTTCACTAAAGAATTTTTGAAAATTATAAATTTAGTGATCCTTTTTTTCAAAACTTTGAACTAGTGATTTAAAAATAATCGTTTCAGAGAAGCTAGGGTGAACATTTGAAGGAGTTTTATTCAGTTTTGATATGTATTTTATAGTATTATTTTTGAGGCAAAGTTTCATTTTCCCTTTTAATGACAATATTAAAACTTGCACTTCATATTAAATAAATGATTCATTAAACTCTATTCGTCTTTTATCTAGTAACATGAAATAGAAGAATATTACATCACTTTACTATACAATCGTTTTTATGTCATTGGAAAGCGACCTTTCAATATCGAGTGGCACAAGACTATTCAGGGAGCATATGTGAAGTTTCAAGGCAATAACTTTATCGTAGAATAAAAATTACAATAATCAACATAAAGATATAAAATATTATTTTGATCGATATCGTGTTATTAATATAAAAGTCATGCTAATTCTATTGTGAATTAATATTGGTGTTGCAATTTGCACCAAATGTGCCCTTTCATTATTTCATTTTCAATAATTTAATATATTTATATTTCATCATCCATAGATTCTTAAATATGATCTTTTACGATGTTAATAAGTCAACAATTTTAAAACACCTTTTATACCTCATCAAATATTACTACTTATATAAAATAAGATATACAATGTATAAGTTATCTATTTTAATTCATACATAGAGTTGATTAGAGCAAGTCCAATAGTGAATTATAACTTTATAACTTGATAATTTCACATCGTATTTTAAGTTATAACCTCTGTAAACTATTAAACCATTCAAATGATAAGTGATAACTTTTTAGCTTTGCTTTTGTTAAATAAAAAAAAATTAAGAATAAATCAAACCAAAATTTGTTTAGCTAATTTTCTATTGATTGATTTGTGATAGTAGACCCATTTAATATTTTATTGGTTCATTGGTTGATTCCATTGTAGCTAGTTGCTTAAGCCAAATCATTCTATATGTTCATCTCCAATGATATGATATGGCCACTAACATACAAATTTTAAAAATTGCAAATATGTCTTTAATTTAAGCTACATTATTGGATTTTCACTTAGTGAAACACCAATGGACAACTACGACCCATTGTCCGCTGTAACTTAGCTTTTCGACTCAACGTTTCAAGTAAGTCAACTTTCTAGCTACAAAATCGTCAAAGGCCAAGCTACATGCAATGTAGCTTATATGAATAATGAGTCCCATAATTAAATTAATATTTTAACTTTAATTTTATTTAATTTATACATTACATCATATAAATGATTCAATTTCCAGCATGTAGCTAATTTAAGCTACATTTGCTTTCAAACATACAATCATTTTTCTTCTTTAGTGATTGCATTGTAGTTGATAATTTATATAAATTACAAGTTAGTCCTAAAATTGTACCATTAGAGTTGCTCTTATAATCTTAAGGTGATCATTCAAGCTTGTAAATCCAGCCAGGTTCACATCGATCCTCATGGCTCACTTGACCCACCATCCCGACCTTCCCTTAGACCATCCCCAAGCAACGTCACCAAGGAGGTCGCGACCTTGTTGGGTCATCGTAATTACGTAATTAAGACACTAATTTTGATGACCTTGAAATTTTCGTGGTTAATTTGTGACCCTGAAATGGGTTGGTGACCTTCTTGGTGACCTTTGACGTGTCACAATGTTATTGACTTATTATATTATTTGGTGGGATATAGAATGTAGTTAATAATTTTTTTTTTTTGGTAAAGAGGAGAAGGCATATAAGCCCAAAGAAAAACGAACAGAAACAAAAGAAAGCGAAAACACAAAACTAACTTCTACCAAACATCACGCTACACTACACCGACGACTCCCGGACCCATCGAGGCCAAGCTACTCCACTAATATCTTGCTGCGCAAGCTTGTATAACTGGCTCGGAATATTTGAGAGGTCAAACCGTATCAACTGATGCCCTTGTGTCACCCCATAATTTGCTAACCAATCTGCGCAAGCATTCGCTTCGCGATACGTATGGTGTATTTCCACCCTCCATGGATTGTCTCGATTGAAAATGTTAAAAGATGGAAAATGAGTGGAAAATGATTGGGTTGATGCCCTAGGTCGTGACCTTCTGTTTGGGAGGATGAAAGTGGGTTAAAAGTAAAATAATTAAAATTAGGAGTAAAAATATTTGGTGACCCGATTAGCGCGACCTTCTGCTTGAGGATGGTCTTATAGAAGGCTAAGCCAAGATTAAATTTTCACAACACTTTCTAGTCCGTTACTAAGTTTAAGGAACATAATTCAACTCGCATAAACTAATTCAAATATGATCCAAGTCAAATACAAGCCTAAGCGATCTCACGAGGCCCGACCACGTTCTCAATCCGACTCTTTTCACTAGCCCGGTCCAATACAAATCCGACCGAGGCGACAGTGGCTACCTTTTTTCAAGGTCTCAACTCTCAAGAATCAAATCTAAGGGCAAAGTTGGAAAAAACGACAAACATTTTTGTTTTTGCAACCCGTTGGAGTAGACTTTGTTTTGGTAGTTATTTACTAATCATTACGTACAAAAATTTGCTTTTTTTTTTCCCTTTCATGTTCTTCCTGTTGTTGTCTTCTTTATTCAAACAGAAAAATTTGTCGATTTAATGATTTCATAATTTTCAACAAAACAAATCACACTTTCTTAATCTGCAGAAACCCAATTCACACGGCTCTCTTTTCTAATTACCCGTTTGATCAAAATTCTAAATTCTAAATTCTAATTAGTTATCATTTTGATCTTCTCTTCATAATTAGGCATCTGGGTGTTTGATTTTAATTGATTTCTCAACTGGGTTTTGATTCAAAGGATCATTTCTGCAATAAAGTTGAAAACTTTTGCGTTTTTTTGATTGAAATTGTGTGAACAATTTTTCAATTTTAGGTTGAATAATGCCCCTTGAAGGTTCATCTGAGCAAGAAACGGATGATCCGGAACCCGAATTTGCAGAGGTTGATCCGACTCGCCGTTATGGTCGGGTCAGTAATTCAATCATATGGTTAATGGTTAATCATTACCCCCACGCCCCGTTCATTTGTTTACATTTTATGTTTTTTGTGACGGTATTATAATCAAAAGTAAATAATTAGGATGGAGGGAGTTGTAATTTTGGATTATAGCTCATTTTTGGCATTTAATACTGTTTTTGTTTGTTAGTGGTATGTTCTACAATAATGGGGGCAATTTGTTTTATGCAAAATCGGAATTTATCTTAATTTGTTGGTTTACCTTGATTTTTGTTTTTGCAGTATAAGGAAATTCTAGGAAAAGGAGCTTTTAAGAAAGTGTATCCTTTTTTTAAGTAGCTGATATTTTGGTTATTTTCCTGTTGTTTATGTTGTGTAACGAGATGGAAACTCATTTGAGACCGTCTTGAGCTTAAGACGGTTTCTTTTCATGCTATGTACGGAGTAGTTAGTTTAACAATCGCTATAATGATGATTATGTTGTCAGTTTAAGACGGTTTTAAAGAAAGACTAGCTCGTGTCTTATGAACATTATACTAGAATATACTTTGCTTATCCTTGATAAAAGAATTCAATTAGATACAGAGCTTTTGATGAGTTAGAAGGAATAGAAGTAGCATGGAATCAAGTTAAGGTTTCGGAATTGCTTCGCAATTCTGAGGATTTGGAACGGCTCTATTCGGAGGTTCATCTCCTTAAGACATTGAAGCATAAGAACATTATTAAGTTTTATAATTCTTGGATTGATACCAAAAATGAGCATATAAACTTCATTACTGAGATCTTCACATCAGGCACTCTACGGCAGTATGTTTGTGCTCCTTTCTTTTAAGTAGCTTCTGGACATGACTTTGGTTCACGTATTTGTATGACCGTGTTGAGGTTTTGTTGGTTTTTGTGGTAGATACCGGAAGAAGCATAAACATGTTGATCTGAGGGCGCTGAAGAAATGGTCTCGGCAAATTCTTGAAGGTCTTTTGTACCTTCATAGCCATGATCCTCCTGTCATACATAGGGATCTAAAGTGCGATAACATTTTTGTTAATGGCAATCATGGTGAGGTAAAAATTGGTGATCTTGGATTGGCTGCTATTCTTCACCATGCAAATGCAGCACACAGCGTCATTGGTGAGATGTAGTTTGGTTATGTTTGTTAAATGATTTAAGTGCATGTGTCAACCACGGTCCACGGTTATTTGGCTAGCTAGCTGAGGAAGCATACAAGAACTTGCATGATATGGTTACATCCTCACATATGTGAGACTTACTATTTACCATGTAATCAAATGAGGAATAAAGGATTTGGTTTGACGAGCCGTGTTAGAGCGTCTCATACAAGGCTCACTAGTAGAACTTGGAAGTAATGTGTGTGTACTCTCATTTCAGGCACACCAGAGTTTATGGCGCCTGAGCTTTATGAAGAGGATTACAACGAGCTTGTTGATATTTATGCTTTCGGCATGTGCCTGTTGGAGCTGGTGACATTTGAGTACCCTTACACAGAATGTAGCAATGCTGCTCAGATATATAAGAAAGTGACATCAGTGAGTCGATACTTGATTTTAACTCTTTAAATTACGAGTTCATTTATCCTCCCATCTACTTGCGCAGTTCACAATCTTTCTGTCATTTTTATGGCATAGAGTTTACTGCTGACGCTTGAAGAGACATATAGTCTCATAATCTGCATCTATATGATTAAGGATCTTATCCTGTGGTATCGAGTGTGCAAAAGGACGATGCATCACCCCCTCTTGATGCTTAGAGGCAGTGTCAGGTGCTTATCATTGTAGTCATGTTTTCCTTGGTACTTAAGAGTTTGTGTCAGGGTGTGGATTTGTTAGGGTTTCGTATACTGTATTACTGTGTGAGAGATCGGCTATACGGACATATGTCTTTGGTTAGAATTCCATTTAGTTGTATATCTCGCTGTTCGCTTGTGTGGTGCGTGCCTATTTCGACTGTCCAGTTTAGTTTGAAGCCTTGAGTCCTGGCGATTGCTACTGGCACACTGTTGGAATCGGGAATGCTGGCCCTTTAGCCCGAGAAAGGGCTTGTTTAACGCCCAATTGATGATATTTTATTCCTTTTAAGCCTTATATACTTCTCATTTGTATTCACTCTCAATTATACACCCTTATTTAGTTGTTACAAATCCGCAAGGTGGGCTTATATACTTGGTAAATGGTCATTATGTTAGAGCTTTGAATCATTATGCATGGGGAGACTAACTTTTTTTTTACTGTCCTTACGATAAGTGTTATATCGTGTCTTCATTGCTAGGGAGTAAAGCCTGCATCTTTGGTGAAAGTGACGGATCCTGATGTCAAAACGTTTATAGAAAAATGTATTGCTCACTTGCCTGAAAGATTGACTGCTCGAGAACTCCTTCGGGATCCTTTCTTGTCAGATGTTGATCCTGAGAACATAGGCCGCTCCTTACATGTCAATTTACAACATCCAGGTATGGTTTTGCTTGTTTTGGTAGACAGCTTTAAGGTCTCATGTGCGTTTATTTTGATCGCCTATATAAACTTGCAGGAGTTACTAAAATTAATTCTAATAGTGGTACAAAAAAAGCGGATGATTCTCATCCTGGACCAACACGAGACCTTACAGTGCAGGGAGAAAGGAAAGATGTCAACACGATATTTATTAAACTGAGAATAACCGATACTACAGGTTTTCCTTGTTCTCCTGCCATCTCGTTTTATTTGTGCTTTATATGTAGAATTATTCATTGTATTTCTGTGTCAAAGACTACCTAAAAGGTTGGATCTTGATGGAATGAAATAGAACGGTTCAATTAGTTGGTGGACTTCTTTTTATTGTGAAGCAGTAGAGGATTCAATGTAATGCTCGATACGCTTTTCATTTTGGGTCATGTGACAACATAAAAGCCTCTGTGTTAACACAGGAGCAAGTCTGTCTTAACACGGGAGTTAGTCTGCGTCTGCGTCTGCGTCCCTTCGACCTCCTTAATATCCATTATCAGATGAGTAATTGAAGTGTTTTGTGCTTTGACCAGGTAATTGTCGCAATATTCATTTTCCTTTTGACATTGAAGCAGACACGTCGATCGCTGTTGCTAGTGAAATGGTTCATGAACTTGACCTAACGGACCAAGATATCCCAACCATAGCCGACATGATTGACTCTGAAATTAGAGCTCTAATCCCGGATTGGTCACCCAGGGACTCATCCACCGGTGATTCTGGTTTTGATAGCAACATGTCTGACTGCAAAGAAGAGGCATCTCCGCTTCCTCCTGCTGAAAACAAGGAAGATCTCTCTCAGATGACAGTTGTATCTCCCTTTTCAGGCACTAGTTTTTACCCAGATCAACTGCCTTCCGGTCGCAAGTTTTGGTCCGACTCTCCTCGGACTGGAGGCGGATTTTCTCCTGTTCGGTCTCACCCTATGAGCCCAACTACTGACCCCCAGACATTTCAAAATGTCCATCTACTCCTAAAGCCCGGAAGTAGCACCTTGCAGGAAGAATCACATGAAGAAAAAACAAATGAAGATAAAACGGAATTCCCAGAAGGGAATGCTAACAAGAAAGGAGATAATTCTCCCGAGCGTGTCCAAAATGTTGAGTCTGACAAAGTCGGGAAAATAAGCGAGATTTCTAACGTGAATACTGATGAAAGCAGTATAATTGCCAACAAGCTTCAGGAGTTGTTAAATGAGCAACAAAAAGAGATGGATGATCTGAAGCGAAAGCACGAGTTGGCTGTATTTAATATTATAAAGGAACTTTCTCCTCAAACTCGTCTGAAAGTGTTTGACATATGTCGCAAGAAGATCCCTGACAGTAAATTGCATTCTGAGATAAATGTTTCTTCTTCTGGGTATCCACCAACTCCTCGCTTACCAGCTAGAAGAATACTTACTCGTTCAGTTAGTACTATTGATTTTACTATTGGCCCGAGAGCGCGTACTCCAACCAGCAACACGGATAATTGGCGTCTGAAGAAGCAGTGTAGTTCTGATGGAATTGCTGTTATTTTGGAAGATAATTTAGAATAACCCAAGCAAGGTCTTCCCTTGGAATCATCTTTTTTGCTTGCGAGATTTAGATGTAAGTCTCTCTTTATATGCCTACTTTACCTTTACTTTTTTGCCTGGTTAACTACACTTTTCGCTGAACACGTGTTCTTGCTACTACTTGGTAAAGTGTGGTATGTAAGTCATTCATGTATATAGGATTAGTTTCTGCTGAAATTAGAATTAGTTGCCAAATCGATCGTTTAGTTTTTGTATATTTTGTCAGATATGTTTTTTATAGGCTACAATTTGTGGAGTGAATACGAATTGAATTGAATTGAACATGTATACGATTCTTTTATATACATATATGCGCTGTGTGTTATTACGTCTTTGTTGATATCGACACACGATATGCGCTTACTGAAGATCGAATGCTTCACGATATTGTGAAGCTTCCGTGTTCTGCCATAGTAATGCATTTTGCATACAGTATGTTTGATGTTCTTGATACATAGTGCATGAAAACTTGTATTTGGCGGATAATAGAATTAGTTTTGTAACGGAAGAACATTCAAAGGGATTTGAGTGTTTATGAGTTGATGCTTTTCAGTTTCGTGCTTACACTGGCATTCCCTATTAACCGATCATGCCAGTGAGCTGCCCCGTCTCTTAGACAGCACTACTCGTGGTGGTCTGTCAACCGTATCCCCTCATTCACCTAGTCATTCATTTCTTGCTCTCTGAATTCGTCATCATCACCACATAATCCCGCTCAGTTTCTGCCCTAGTTACAACCTAAACGCAACAGAGTATCAGCGGAGATGAGGTTTTCTCCGATTTAGAGACGGAGTCATGGAGTGAGGTAGGAATGTAGGTGTGTGCGGGTGGGTGGTGTCGATGACTTGCGAGTGATGAAAGAGCGGTTTTGCGTTTTGGCACTGAGAGATTAGTATGAGAACACTGACTACATTCCGCAAGTCTTGACCAGGGTTAATGCGTGATTATGTAGTACTCCTTACTCCGTCCCGATTAGTTATTTACGTTTGTTTCTAGGTCAGTGGATTCGTGTACCGAATGGTAAATCAATTCGCACGAATTTTGAACCCGAATTACATTGGATTATGGTGTTTCGTTATGATTTTATCGGAGTTGCCCTCTATTTTGCGCGAATGGCGTATCCATATAACAAATACGAATCAATCGTTTTATGAATTTGCTATTCTTGTTTGTCTTTGGTACTAAGATTAAGATGTAAGCGCCTTTTTTTAAAATTTGGGAAACAATTTACAAATTAGAATAAGTACTATTTTTCTTCATAAATTGATTTGTGACTTAAATTACTCGAGTTATAAGAATGATGTAAAAGAGAGAAGGGTTTAACAATGATATTGCACTACTAAATGATACTCAGACATGGGCGGAGCCAGCCTTTTGGCTATATGAGCTATAGCTTTATAAGAGTATAGGAATAAATAAAAGTTGTTAATATAAACATATTATTACAATAGCACAATTGATTGTGGGGACTGTAATAACTGTTATGTATATCGGAATGCGCGAAAGTGGTAATTTTGCCCCATTACTTTAGCTAATTGTGAGATTAAACCCCTAAGTTTAGATTTTAGTAATTAGGCCCCATAAGTTATTCAAAATGTGAAATTAACCTCCTTACCCAAAATCTCACGAGAAATTCATTTTCTCACCTCACAAAAACTTAAGTAGGTTATATTTTGTTTGAAGAAAAATGCAAAATTCTTTCATTTTTATTAAAAGAAATGTAAACAAAGACAATATTTTAAAATCATGGAAAAAATAAAAACTTTAGTTTAGTTCATTGTTTTCGAGAAAATCATCATTTTTATTAAAATATATCTCTATTACCAAAATAAAACTAAGCAGATTTTTTTTTTTCTATGTTTCATGTTTTCAAAAGATAATTAAAAAACATTATATATATGTTTTTTTTATTTCGTTGAGGATCGTTAAAAAATAAAAGTTCTTTAATAGAACATAATTTTTTTTATTTTTATAAAAAAATTTAAAATCTTATTTAATTAGATGTTAATACATTTAAATTTTGATTTCATTGTTAACTTTTATTTTAATTGTGTATATTGTAAAAAGTGTCATCCATTTTACTTTTGTAACATGATATATTGGATTTCTCATGAAATTTTGGGTAAGGGGTTAATTGCACATTTTAAATAACTTATGGGGCCTAATTACTACAATTAAGGGGTTTGATCTCACGATTAGCTAAAGTAATGGGGCTTAATTTCTACTTCCGCGTATCTGAATGTCATGGGTTTGAGTCCTTAAATCAATATCCTTTCATATTTTCATATATGACGTCTTTTTTTTTCGAGATAAATATATATTTGACTTTAATTTTACAGAAATATATAAGCCGGTAACTTATATAATTATATAAAGAAATTCGGTTACAAAACTTACAACAGGCGATCTTACAAAAGCATATAGTTTTTTTTATGAAAGACATGAGTATATTTTGGGAATTTCAAAATATTTAGTAATTAAAATATCTTTTAATTTGAGAAATGTGTTAAATTTTTTTTTGTAAAAGTACTCTTGTTAATTATATTAATTTTTTGTAACATATATTAATGGATGGTTCAACCTTATAAGAGATTCTTGTCAATCGGGAAGTACTTTTATTTAAATAAATAAATATTTTACTCGTAGACGAAATTGAATACTTTATCATTTTGACCAGTAATATAGCTCAATACCGGTTCCACAAAATTTTGTGCCAAAAAAAATGTGTTTATATGTTAGTTAAATTCAGCTCTATATAGTCTCAAATCGCTCCGCCCCTGCCCTCAAACTCAATACCATTTAGGGGCGTTTGGTTTGGGTCTATAAGAAAGGGAGACAAAGTTACTCATTCCCTTTGTTGGTGTTTGTTTGACACAATCAAAGGGAATTGAACTCCCTCCCTTACCCCTCAATCCATCTAATTCCTTACCCCTCACCCGGGTATGAGATTTCATTACCCTTGCTACCCTTCAACCACTTTCTTCACCTACCACCACACTTACAACTATCACCAATAGCCACCACCAAACCACCACCATGACGCCACCGTCACCGCGCTGTCGCCGCCCCCACCACTACCACCACTGCCGCCGCCATAACACCTCCACCACCATCGCTGCCGTGACACCCCCACCACCATCACTACTATGACACTACACCACCATCACCGTTGTGACCACCGTCACCATCACCGCCATGACATCTCTACCACCACCATCACCACCACCGCCATGACACCCCTACCACCATCACCGTCTTGACCATCACCGTCGCCACCACCACCGCCGCCGCCGTAACACCCCACCACCGCCATGACTCCTTCACCACCATCACTGCCGCCAGTAGATAAGTGGTTGTTTGTGGTTGTGTGTGTTAGTGGTAGGAGTGAGTGTGAGTGGACGATTAGTTCTTTTTTTGAGAGTAACCAAACAACCAATTAAGTTTTAGGTAATCTCTTCCATTTCACTCTCTTACATTTTCTTATTTCCTTTCTCTTTCCCTTTCTTTAACCAAACGCCCCTTACTATTTACCATTTACCACGCTCTCAAATATCTTATATAGGTCTGTCATTTTGCCCAACCAATTACTACGTACCCTCTCAAATATCTAATAGAGAGGCTTGATCCAATCAGACTCTAATTGGGTCGAGCTTCTCTATGAGCGAGGTGATTGGGTTCCCTCGTGAGTCGTGACTAATTGGAAGACATCAAATATATTTATCCAATATCTAAACAATACCTCTTTTATAAGACTATCTTATTGTATATAATTGGCTCAAAACAAAAAAATTCAAAGATAACACTTAATTTAATTAATATTCTAATTTTATTTTAACAAAATATTTTATGATAAAAATTAACATATTTAATTATACAAGTTATTAACATCAATTTTAGGTTATCAAAATAAAACATTTTTTTTACAAATTTATTAATTATTTATTTAGGATTATGGGATGGTTGCTTTGTCTTATGCTATAAGACAGTCTTATAAAATAATTTGTGATATCTAAAAATTGTCATTTATTTCCCTTTTTGATTTCTAACTCTGAAGCAACACCTTATGATTTTTTGTGCTAACTAATAGCAGTTTGGTAAAAAATCTGACCATTCTACACGTCATTAGCGACCTCTATCGATGATCGATAACACCACCTCATTTCCCCCTCCACAATCCATGCCTAGAGGGGGCAATCAGATCACTCGGGTCGGGTCATATCAAGTTAATAATGAGTTTGGGTCGGGTCCATTCAAGTAGGTTCATCTTTGGGTCGTGTCATCAACATGTGGCAAGTCGGACCGAGTCATTAGTGGGTCAAGGGCTGTTCAAGTTATCGACATATATTTAGTTTTAGATGTTAGTTTTATGTATAAATAATGGTTAAATATATTAATCGTAGTTTTAACTGAAAATAATTAAGATGAATGACAATTTTGTGTTATTTAAACCATTATTAAGCCAGTTTATTATCAGGTCATTTATCGCGTTGAGAAAATAACGATAACGGGTCGGGTCAGGTCAAGTTCAAATTGCAAAAATATAACTGTTATCGGTTATTGTGTTGACTTAGATCGGGTCAGTTAAGTTTCAGTTCACCCAATTTTTAAGCTGTATCGTATCGAGCTACGAATAGATCAGATCGGGCCAACTTTTGCTTGCTCTACCGTTCCCAACAAAAAAGAAACATAAATTTATATTTTATTTTTTGTAAAAAAGGAGTAAAATAGGCTTAGAGAGTTATTACTTACTTATTAGGGTTATGTGTAGTTGTTGTAAAGCCCATATCCACAAATGACAAATGGTGAGCAAAGCAAAGCAACCCAAGTTGGATAGGACACTTCCTTACATCATCTTAAATTGAGAGGCCCTTCTTTCTCTCCTTCTAATCCCTTCCTTCCTCTTCCTCCTCCTCCTCCTTACAGATAACTCTATCTCTTCCTTCACTCTCATTTCTCCCAAACCTCCTCCTCCTTCTTCAACAATGGCTTCCTTCTCTTCTTCTTCAAGACTATCAACCATAACATCAACCCCAACAACACTCAAACACCAACCACAATTCCATTCTTCCCAAACTACCCTTCCTGTTATCTCCTTCCACTCTACTCCACCATCAACCCTAACCCTATCCTCCTCCTTCGCCTCCGCCCCTTCCTTCACCACCACCACACGCCGTTCCACTACTTTCACTGTACGTGCCGCCCGAGGTAAATTCGAGCGGAAAAAACCCCATGTCAACATCGGCACAATCGGCCATGTTGACCATGGGAAAACCACTCTTACCGCCGCTTTAACTATGGCGCTTGCTTCCATGGGCAACTCTGCCCCGAAAAAGTACGACGAAATTGATGCTGCCCCGGAAGAGCGTGCCCGTGGTATTACTATCAACACCGCTACTGTCGAGTACGAGACGGAGAATCGGCATTACGCTCATGTCGACTGCCCTGGACACGCTGATTATGTTAAGAACATGATTACTGGCGCCGCCCAGATGGACGGTGCCATTCTTGTTTGTTCCGGGGCAGACGGGCCAATGCCGCAAACGAAGGAGCATATTCTGTTGGCGAAGCAAGTCGGCGTACCGAATATGGTTGTGTTTTTGAATAAACAGGATCAGGTTGATGATGAAGAATTGTTGCAGCTGGTTGAATTGGAGGTACGTGAACTTTTGAGTGCTTATGATTTTCCTGGTGATGATATTCCGATTATCTCCGGCAGCGCGTTGTTAGCGCTCGAGGAGTTGATGAAAAACCCGGCAATTAAGCGTGGTGATAGCGTTTGGGTTGATAAAATATACCAATTAATGGATGCTGTTGATGAGTATATCCCAATTCCGCAACGACAGACTGAATTGCCGTTTTTGTTAGCTGTGGAGGATGTGTTTTCGATTACTGGTAGAGGGACTGTGGCGACTGGGAGGGTTGAGCGTGGGACGGTTCGGACTGGGGAGACTGTAGACATTGTAGGAATGAGGGAGACTAGGAATGTGACTGTCACTGGTGTTGAAATGTTTCAGAAGATTTTAGACGAGGCGTTAGCCGGGGATAATGTTGGGTTGTTGTTGAGAGGTGTGCAGAAGATGGATATTCAGAGAGGGATGGTGTTGGCTAAACCAGGGTCAATTACACCTCATACTAAGTACGAGGCCATTGTTTATGTGTTGAAGAAGGAAGAGGGAGGGAGGCATTCACCGTTTTTTGCAGGGTATAGGCCACAGTTTTATATGAGGACGACTGATGTTACTGGGAAAGTGACTAAGATTATGAATGATAAAGATGAGGAGTCGAAAATGGTTATGCCTGGTGATAGAGTGAAGATGGAGGTTGAGCTTATTGCGCCTGTTGCGTGTGAGTCAGGGATGAGGTTTGCTATTAGGGAAGGTGGTAAGACTGTTGGTGCTGGTGTTATCCAAAAGATTATCGAGTAGGCGAAGAAGAAGAAGAAGATATGTTATGTAGTGGTGATGCTGGTTTATCAATCTGTTTTGGTGCTAAGCTGTAAAATTTCTTGTCTTTCACCTTTTTTTGTTATTATTTTGGGAGTAGAAAGTTGAACATTTGAGATAATTGTCGTAATTGTGTTAATTTTACTGAGGTTTTACACGATTGCTTGGTTGATTTCTGCTTATTTGTATTAACTGTTCATGATATTGTTACTTGCTAGTTGCTATGTGATAATCGTTTTGCTTAAATTGTACTGTATTGTTTTTTAAGAATCAATGTTGTGCTGGTGATTGGCTGTTCTTTATTAGACTGCGAGAAATTTGATACTCCGTCTATGTCAGCTCCAAATGTCCTAAGTCTGTGTTGCTTTGGCTGTGGGCGTCGTGTCTGATATACAGACCTTCTGACCTCGGCACTCTCCCATGTTAGTTCAGAAAACAAAGAACTTTTTTCACAAATCTGACACTCCGCATCTTATCGCATCCAAGTTAGACGACCAACAGAACACTAGCCATCTCTGAACTTAGAAGCAACAAAGAATGCTCTTAGATTTTCTCATGACTAGCTTCTGTAGCTAGTCGATACGTGCAGAATAGACGCTTGAGCCTGTTGTTTGTGTTTTCTTTCTCCTTTGACGAGGAGAAAGCTGCGAGGATGAGGCATGAACAGTAGCTAAATGACACTTGTTAAGGTACTCAAACTTTATCTTTGGTTCAAGTCATTTGCTGTGTGCTGGCTTTCTGTGGAGTTCGCTCGTATCTTTGCAACTTCTTTGAGCTTTTATGTTGGAGGCTATGAGACTCGGCCCCAGTTAAAATAGTATCACTATCTGACACTGGTCAGTGTCCAATTACTGTACTAAGCTATTACATGAAATTCCTTGAGTTTTTGGCGTAAATTAGCTGGCAATCTGGCATACTCGTGCCTGAGTGCCAATTATTTAACACTGGTATGCGAGATTAATAATTAAAAGTTACTTATGAGTAACATAAGTTGCTGGTTTAGCCTGAATTGGTTTGTGATCGAATAACGCTATGCTGGTGATCCTGTTGTGAAACTCGTTTTGGCTGAACTATTTTCTATAGCATTCCTTGTTTCTAAGATGAATGTTCCTCGGGTGGTTCTACCAGTTATCATCGTAGATTTACTGTTGCGTTTTAGGGTTAAGTTCTAAAATCTTATTGTCCGATAAACAAGTAAACAATCATCGTAGCTGCATTCATTAGTTCAGATCTTTTTTTTGTTTTACAGTCCACTGAATTGTTTGCAAACATGACCTATTTATATTAAGATTTGAGTGCAGACCTGTCAACCAGGTTTATGGGTCGGATCAGTTTGGGCATGGGTCATTTTGGGTATGGTTGCATTTGGTCAGGGTCAAATTTCTGATTTGATTAAGTCAGTTATACTATCAGGTCAAATTCAGGTTTATCTGTTTGGGGACGAGTTACGCGTTCACTTCTGCAAGTTCTACTTCTCTACCGGGAGCTAGCCGCTTTACTGATCTCTTAGCGCATTGCTCTTCTCGATCTAATTTGAATGGATCTTTTGTCCGCAAAATTTGTGATCGTACATCGGAGAATCAGATCAGACTTACAAAGCTAGGAAAACATTTTTCTTAGATTTATCAGGTGGTGTCCTTTCTGATGCTTACGGTTTTAGCTGAAAGTCTGAAACATATGATTACGTTGGTATAGTACATACTGCCATACTGCCATGGTCGATGCTAGACTGATACTAGTGTTATGGACGTAATATGTTTTGAGTTTGTACTCTTTCAATACAAGAGGTGGTATCAAGTTTTAGAACCATCATAAACGCACAGCAAATGCTGAAACATAACCATAATTAGCAACTGGTTAGAGCTTCAGAAGGGATTTGCACAAGGCCGAGAGGCGGTACTTTAAACATCAACTTTGCTTGTTTGCCTCGACAACACGAGTACAAAGCCTGTTCGATTCTCATTACGATCGCAATTGAATATTTGAACATGCAATATATAAATCAGAGTACTGGTACTGACATTACAGAGGGCTACATTGCTATTGTTCTACATGAATTATATTTGCCGCTAATCGCCATAGATATACTATACATGGATCTAGTGACATCTCTAACCACATTATCGGATTATCCCGGTCTCTAGCATTCTCCAAATGATGGGTGAAATGTGCAAGAGTTTGTATCATAAGATGGTCGAAAAAATCAAATGCTGGCAAAATTCAGCTCTCTGTTTCATCTCTTCAGAGTCTTCTTTCAATTCGATTTGATTTAGCGTTGGCTTCGAGCTGCAAGAATCGAGATCCAAACAAACAAATCCGTTAGCATTTTCAGTACGGTTCAGACAATGTTGGTATGCAAAGCAATCAACAACCAGGGTTAGTTACAGCAGCATTTGTCCGCAAGCTGAGCTGAAAGCAGATTACTCTATTCATACCATCGTCATTAGAATTAAACTCCCCAGCTACCCCTACTGAAACAAACTCAACAATAACGCGGCTGAAACAAGATCACCGGTGAGGCGGTGAAGTAACATGTGCTCTACACCAAACTAGCTGTACCATATATTAGTTGACACCCGATGACATTCACTCTTATTTAACCGTGTTTAGAGTTAAGGACTGGTTAAAACACGAAAAAGACATTGATGTTCGAATGATAGAAGTTTATAAGGTAGTTTAAGTAAAGACCGTCAACAGAATGGAATAGAAGTATCCAAAACACGCATTTCAATGACATATCGAGCATTTTAAAATCATCAAGTAATCAACATTGGCATCGTCAAATTACCTTTCTGTCTCTGGGGTGAAGGAGACATCCTCGGTTGAAAACGGGTGTTGTGATTGGTTTTCTTTACTCTCCGAGTATGGCATGCTAAATAAAAACGGGGATAGAAGTGGATCGGGTGCTGAACCATTTGCATTGTCCAAGCCGGTCTTTGCAGTTAGGCCACCAAGCGTGTTTCTTCCAGCATAGAAATTCCAGTATCCCGACTTGTGAGACCTTTTCTGCATTTCAGAACCGATAGATTATGTTAAATATACCGCAGATGAAAACGGAAATGACAGCGACATGAGGAATATACCTTGATAGAATTTGAATGATGCACTTTAAAATGCCCGGCTACATCCTTGCCTAGATTCAGCGCGCAAACTGGACAAACCTGATTTCAAGCACATGAGACTGAATTAGATTGAAGAAGCGGAACAATTCACAACACTTAGGCAAAATTGGTTTCCAGCATGAAGATTTATATAAGCACCAACAAATGAAATAAACCTAGGAAGGGGCCGAAAAAAGGATAAGAGCAGAGGTGTGTATCTACAAAAAAGACGAGTACATTTGCGGTACACAACCAGAACAACAATGATATCGACCCAATGCCTCGAGGGATCCCCCAAATCGGAGGGTATGGGGACCAGATGTACTTATCCTTACCCATAAAAGGATGTCTCTCGACACACCATGATCAAAACCGCATCCAAAATTGCAAAATGACGGCTACATAACAGTAGATAGGGGAAAGTGAACCCTCTGCCACGTGATGGTGTATATAGTATATACCAATAGAACAAAGTCGACTTCATGTACAATGAGCAACAAAACGATTTGATGCTTTGTTTTGCTGTATTCAGTACAGCTTCAGCAAGAAAGCATCAACCAGAACAGAATTTAACCGCAACATCAGGCTTCAAAACTATAAGCGACAACGGAAAAAGAATTGTTAAGTACCGCATTCTTAACATCGAAGCAATGCTCTTCTTGGAAGTGATCACAAAGCAGCGAAAGATCGGTATCCATATAGCAAAATGGACAGGTGAAATAAGTCCTTGCATCATCTTTTACTTCTGAATTATCCAACACCGCCTGATTTCCTGTCAATAATATGAACTCAGGATTCAGCAAACCAGTATAAACATTGATAACAAACATCAATTCAGAAAACCAACAAAATCCCTTCAAAAATCCAGCCTTTTTACTATAATTTCACACTAATCATCCTCATTTGTGAGCACAGTAAGTTATGTTTGTATACTATACTCCCTCCGTCTCAATCAAAAGTTTACATTTGCTTTATTTTTCACTCACAAAATAAAGTAAACGTAAACTATTGATCAGAATCGAGGAATGAACCAAGTACTTGACTTTACTCAAATTCATATTTTGCAAAGGCAAACATCATCCACACAAGCATAATCCACAAAAATAAAGCTGAGTAGATGAAGATAATGACTTATCAGATCATCAAACAGAAGCTCATAACCATTGAAATTAATCACTATTAGGATAATTAATCGAACAAAAGTCATAAAACCCATGAATAATTCACTAATATGATTATATGAACCAAATTAACAACTATTTAGATAACAAATTACTGTCATTAAGACATAATAATGGAAGCTGAGAAAATGAAGGTCATGACTAATCAAACAGCACAAATTCTTATTGAAGACAAGCAATATCCATCACAAGCTAAAGACGGACTCCATTTCCTCTCCGCTTGCCCTCCCACTTGCCTTATTGTGAGAGGAAATATCCGTCTTTAGCTTGTGCAAGACACTTTGATCAAACAGAAGCACATAACCATTGAGTTTAATCAATTAATTGAACAAAAGTGCTAAAACCCATGAATAATTCACTAATAACAACCAAGTTAACAACTTTTAGACAAAAACTACACTTTTCCGTTCAAGCTAATTTCATAAGTTTGATTAAAATACGTCTCACATATATTGAACAAACGTATGAAACGATAATAAAAAGAAGTAACCTGAAATGGGATGAACTGAGAAGTGATTAGAAGAATGAACTCTTGAAGCCCACATATCATCCATCACTGCTTTACAGTCTTACACCCAACTTCACCTATAAAATGCAACAAAACACCATTAAAAACATAATTAACCTAACAAAAAGTTGATTAAAAACAAACAAACAAACAAACAAACAAACAAATAAGCGCAAAATAAAGAACAAAGTACCTAATTTTTATTTTTTTATTTTGTTGGGTATGATGCAAAAAATGTGTCTTTTTCTAAACTTTTAGCAGTTCTTCTGCTGTTCTGAGTCACTCACTACTTTTCTACACTCATTTTATAATACAGTAGCTCATGTAACAGTGGTCTGCAACCGTCATAACGGATAAAATGTGATTATTTTACAATAAATCGTAATTGCATTATACTCCGTATTTTTTTTTGTAATATGATCGTTTTTTATTACATAAAGCGATTACACAAATTTTGAGAAAATAAAAGGTATTTACGGGTATATATATGCTATAAATCAGGTTGGGTCGAAAATATTGGATAATTTTGAAAAATAGATTATTTGGGGTTGAAATTGAATAGGGTGATTCTTTATACGATCTCGGACACGTAGTAGAAAAATCGGGTGAAAAGAAAGCGTGGCTCATTATGACTTCCCGACCGACTCAAAATTGAAGTGTATAATACACGTTTTTTGAGATTTCAGGCTCCAAAACAAAATGTCCACAAATCACACCGGAGGTTTATAAGGTAATATAATGCGGCAACACAATTTTAAAGAGTAACAAAGGACATTTAATTGATTTAAAGGGTGTTGATAACCACAAATTAGAGTCGGCTATAAACTAGATCATTATTTTTTTAATAAAATGTTACCATTTAATAATAAAATGTTATATCACAAGTTCGACACTTTTTTAACTTGAAAATAATGACAACCTTTTTGTCAAAAAATAATAACATTATACGAGTAGTATAAAAATAGCCATAACTAATCCGTTTTATTTTAGACGAAAACAAGCAGTGTGAAATTGTATGGATAATTGACACGTGGAAATAGTAATTAAATTTAGCAGGAAAATTAATACGGAGTAAATGATATTGTGATGATATAAATATGAGGTCATGGTCTTTGCTTGTTGCAGACACCCAATCAGAACTCATCTGACTTCAGTCCATCTCAGTCACTCACTCACTCACTACTCAGCTACTCTGCTTTCTTTCATTATTTGATTCAACTTTTACATTATTGAGGAAATAATTATTGCATAAGACCGTCTTTCGTTTCTCGATATGTCATCTTAAAATAAACACGTACTTCCTAAGTTTCATATAAAAACGGCTTTTTTAACGGATAAATATTTAAGAAGCTAAATTGAAGAGGAAGGTTGATGATAATAAACGCTTGCTAGCTAGCTGTTGCAAAAACCTAAGATTCTAAAACACTTTCATGCAAGTTAAGCAATCGTCTGTGGATCCTACACGCAAAAAGCATTGAGAAAGCAAGTCTGTTTCTCATTTAGGACGAACATATTCATTGTAAGATCACGACTTATTAAGTACTTTCTAGTTCCTCCACTTATATACAAAGTATAATTATGTTTACGTGTAAGAGGTTACTAAAAAAATGATTTATGGTATAAAGAGAAATGTGTAAGATGTTTTTGGTTAAAAAATATTTTTTTTTGGTGGATTAACGGTGATCCGACAGTTTAGGTAAATAAAGGTGTCTATGATTATGACGACACTTTAGTTACTTTTTTTGGTTTATTAAGAAAATGATAGTTTTGATATAAATGAATTAAAAAAGAATATGGCGTTTTTTGGTAAACAACATATTGCAAAAAAAATTAGCATTTTGAGGCAATTAGTAGGTTTGACCAAACAATATGTTATTTGGACTGTTTGGTAAACAACATATTGGAAGAGTAGAATGTGTTTCAATATGCTCTTTTGGAATATACTGCTCCCCCAGCATATTCAAAGAGTATATTGGCAAAATTAAAAAATTATTTTTTTACCCTTCAAAAAATATTTGCCATATTTTTGACAAATATTACTAAATAATTTATTCATGTCCTTTTTTGTCATTTGACACATGATTGAGATAATTGCTAATTTAATTCTACTAATTACCAAACATCTCTGACAAATTCTGCTAATTGAATATGCTAGTCAAAACTGCCAACAAATTCTGGTGGTCAAATCTGCTTTTACAATCCACTTCTGCTAATATCAATCCGTTGTTTACCAAACCGGGCCTATGTGTAGTTTCGATATTGTGAAGTTTAACTCTCTGATTTAGTAAACCTCCATTGTTAGTAAAGCTTGGTCAAGCTGTAATGGAGTTTGTTATGGAAGAGAGAGAGAGTAAATAGAATTGAGTTTGTTATTTCTGAATGAGTTAACTTAACAGAATCTGTTACATTGCTTTATATACTACTATGCTCAATGCTAACAAACTCGTAACAAACTCGAGTAGACTAACTAACTACTTGGATAAGCTAACTAACTATTTACAATCTCATATTCCCCCCTCAAGCTGGACTACATTATCAGAGCATTGTTGAAGTCCAAGCTTGGCAGAAAGAAAAATGTGTTGTTGTTTTCCAAGAGCTTTAGTCATGATATCAGCAAGTTGGAGATTGGTCCTGACATGATGAGGAACGAGAAAACCCTCCTGCAGTTTGTCCCGTACATAGTGGCAATCAATCTCCAAGTGTTTTGTTCGCTCATGGAACACCGGGTTCTGTGCTATATGAGTGGCAGCTTTGTTGTCACATAGTAAGGGAATTGGTTTGGGAATGTTCTCCTGAAGATCCAGTAGCAGCCTATCAAGCCAGACTAACTCACTGGTAGCATAAGACATGCTTCTGTATTCTGCCTCAGCTGTACTCTTGCTCACGGTTTTCTGCTTCTTGGTCTTCCCAGATATTAAGGAACTACCAATGAAAATGCAATAGCCACTTAAAGACCTGCATGTGAAAGCACAATTCCCCCAGTCTGCATCATTATATGCAGTTAACTGCAGCTCTGCATCAGACTTGTAAAATAATCCTGTGTTAATAGTTCCCTTAAGATATTTAACTATGTGTATATCAGCCTGCCAATGAGGGGTTCTTGGTGCAACCAAGAACTGACTGAGGTGTTGTACTGCATAAGAAATATCTAGTCTTGTCAAATTAAGATACAACAACCTCCCAATAACTCGTCTATACAAATCTGGTATGTCCATTAACTCACCAGTGTCAGTGGACAGTTTTAATCCTTTCTGCATAGGAAACCCTATGGGTGTGCATTCCTCCATATCCAGATCCCTTAATATATCCAAGATATATTTTCGTTGGTTTAACAAAATTCCAGTTTCATTTCTGGCCACTTCAAGGCCCAGAAAATACCTCATTTCCCCTAAATCCTTGATTGTAAAGGTTTTGTCTAAACCCTTTTTTATTGTCTCTATTTCTTCTTGATTATCTCCAGTCAAAAGAACGTCATCAACATAAACAAGGGCAACAGTAAATGACCCTGTGATGTTTGAACCTTTGGTGAATAGAGAGTAATCTTGCTTTGACTGAACAAAGCCAAGACTTGTAAAATATTTTGTCAACTCTATATTCCACTGCCTTGTGGCCTGTTTTAAGCGATAGAGGGATCTTTTTAGCTTACAAACTTGTCCCTTAGCTGCCTTAAGGTAACCCTCAGGAGGAACCATGTATACTTCTTCTTCCAAAAAACCATGGAGAAATGCGTTATTGATGTCCAACTGGTGTAGGGGCCATTTTTTTATGGAAGCTATAGCCATTAATGTTCTCACAGTAGCAAACTTGGCAACTGGAGAAAAAGTGTGCTTGTAATCCTTATCCTTCACTTGGTTGTATCCTTTTGCAACCAACCTAGCCTTGTGTCTCTCAATGCTCCCATCTGGTTTATATTTAATTTTATAAACCCATTTGGAACCAATTGCCTTATGACCATGAGGTAAGTGTGAGAATCCATGTTTCATTATCCTCCAAGGCCTGTAACTCTTTTCTCATGGCTTCCAACCAATGAGGATCCTTGTGTGCTTGATGATATGTGGCTGGTTCTGATTCTTGAACCATGTTAGAAAAGGATAGGATATAAGAGGGGTCAAAACCAAATAGGTCTGTCAAGATTGTAGCATTTAATGACATAGAAGCATCACTGTTGGCACTCTGATTATCATTGTGAGAAGCAATGTGATTATGCACTGGCAGCTTGACTTGGCAATGGTAATCTGACAATCTTGTGGACACTTTCATAGTCCTGGTAGTCTGCCTTACATGTATTTGATGTAACATCCCGTATTTTCGTAAAATCTAATTTAAACATTTTAAGTATTTTAAGTAATAAAAATAATAATTTAGTAATTTATTTTGAAAGACTCTAATTTAATAAATAAGATCCGTCTTAAGAGCCTCCAGTTCTTAAGACGAATACAACTTGGCATAGTTAAATATCCGACTCAAGTATTCATTTCTATATCCGTTTTAAATATCCGTTCCATTTTAATTGTTCGGAAAGGACGACTCACTTGTCCTCTTATAAGTAGTATGTCGACATAATAATTCCCTTCATCCTCAACACTCATTTCTTTTACAGTAAACTTAACATCTCTTAAACCTCCATAAAACCTTCACTTCTTTTGCAAAGATCTTCATCATCCGTTCATCGAATCGCAAAAGTAAGAACATTTCCGGAATCCTCGTTCAATTTCCAAGACATCCATCACTTTCGTTTTTCATTTTGTCAACTTCGAAAAATAGGCTGTTTTGCCTTTAACTCGTTTTTAGTGTCTTTAAATCGTTTTCTTTGTTGTAGGAGTTGGTCTTGACGATCCCGACGTGGACTCTTTCGTGGTTGAGGAGGATCAATCGCCGGAATAAGCTTAAAGGTGACGATAATGAGATAACTCGACCTTTTATGTGTATATTAGCATGCTTGGTGATTTTGATGTTGTTCTTCTGATTTTATTCAAGTTCTTTGATTATTGGACTTAGTATCATGATTAGGATGTTTAATATGTGAAGAATTTATGATCCAAGATGTGGTTATGTGTTCCTTATTGCATTTTCAGTTTTCCTAAATTGCGACGGATACTTGTTATTTCCACTTGAGGATTGTTATGAGGATTGTATGCTGATAAGATAGTGATATTAGATGTGTATGATGTTGGGCAAATCATGCTTGTAGTAATTTCTGAAGTTTACATGTCGATTTATGAAGTTTTGTGAAGTTGGGAAAATGCGTTTTTCGGTAACAGGCTCTCTGAGCCGGTCGACCGACCGGCCGCCGGTCGACCGGCTGAGAGCGCTTCTTGGGATTTTTTGTGTTTTACGCGAGACTTGAGACCCTAGGAAATAAGTCTCCCAGCCGGCAGACCGGCCGCCTGCCAGCCGGCTGGGAGTGCGTTGTGTTGTATTTTGTAGTTTGGAAAACTTAAGGGGTAGTCCCAGCCGGCAGACCGGCCGCCTGCCAGCCGGCTGGGAGTGCGTTTTTGTCGTTGCGTGTCTTCAAGATTTTAAGGAGGCTGAGTTCCCAGCCGGCCGACCGGCTGCCTGCCGACCGGCTGGGAGTTCGTGTTTTGTTTCAGAAAAGAAAGAAGAGGCTGAGGTGGTCACCAGCCGGCCGACCGGCTGCCTGCCGACCGGCTGGGGACCCCTGTAGGCTATTTTGAAGTTTTCATAATTTGATCGTAACTTTCAAACGGTTAATCGGTTTTACTTGAAACTTGTTTTGTGTACCTTTGACATGTATTTGAGGTCCCCGGAGGATGGGCAACATTATATTGGGTTCGGGAATATAGTGAGGATAGAGACCCCCCGGTCGGGCAACCGAAAGGGAAACCGGCTCTCCCTCATCTTAGTTCTCGAGGTCAATTAAGTGTTGATTAGAAGTTAAAGGTAGAACTATAGAGTAGTTCATAGACTTGAATGATATTGTTTTGATGCGTATTAAGTTATGCGTTAAGATGTCGCCTCTGAACTTAATACGTAGGTTGTTTGTCATGTATAGGGGTATGCGTTGAGTTTTCGCCTCTGAGCCCTATATGTGTTTGTTTGTCGTGTATGGAGCCATGCGTTGAGTTTTCGCCTCTGAGTTCTATACATGTTTGGTTGTCGTGTCTGGGACATGCGTTGAGTTTTCGCCTCTGAGTCCAGACATGTATGTGTGATCGCGTCAGGACATGCCTTAAGCTGGCCTCTGAGTCTGACGAGTAGAGCAACTGCACGACGGGGCGGTCAGGTTGTCATACCTTACCCGGAGTGCAGGTGTTTGGTGCTAGAACATGCGTTGAGTTTTCGCCTCTGAGTCTAGTATCTTGTGATGTAGTAGGGGTCCATGCGTTGAGTTTTCGCCTCTGAGTTCCTTACTTGTGTTAGTGAATTGAATGTTAGTCCATGCGTTGAGTTTTCGCCTCTGAGTCTAATGTTCGGTAATAGCCGGTCCATGCGTTGAGTTTTCGCCTCTGAGTCCTTGCTTGATGATGTGAACTTGGTATTAGGGTTATGCGTTAAGATGTCGCCTCTGAACCTTTATACTTGCTGAGTTATTTAGTACCTAGGTTATGCGTTAAGATGTCGCCTCTGAACCTTTGTACTTGCTGTTTTGTATCTGCTTGCCTTGATGATGGTACAGTGTCAGATATGCCTAGTATGTTATAGTTGTTATATGAGTTGTGGTTAAATCATCCAAGGCATTGGATGACTCTTAGTTCGGTTTCATAAATGATTAGATTGAAAGACCCCCCGACTGGGTATCCAGTAGGGAAACCGGCTCTCCTTCTTATCTGTTTATGAAGTTAGTTGAGAGCCGTGCATGGTAATCGCATGATAGTAAGAGACCAGATGATGAGTTGTTTATGCTTCACATGTTGATATATGTTGGAGTATTTTGTATTGTTTTATGTGTTGCGTGTTGTCACAAAAGGTGGCTAGGAGAACTCTAGTCACTCCCCACTGATTGTGGCGTACATGTTTTCATGTATGTAGGTACATGCAGGGTTGGAGATCAGGGTTGCAGGAGAGCTAGCGAGTGATGATCCATTCATCAGTTGACTTACCCGTTTACGCTTAGCTAGACTCTTAGACTTTGTTGTTTTTGTTTTGGTGCCGGTAGGGATGTGCCATCCCCGGCTGATGTATTTATTTATGTTTCAGTTTGATACTTAGTACTGTTACTTATCTATTTGGTTTCAGTTTCAGTTTACGTTTCAGTCTAAGACTTCTCGCATGTTTTATCTTTAAAAGTTTTAATTCCGCTGCAATTTTGGTACTTTTATGTGTTTATATTTCCGCTTTCGCGAGGGGTTTTACAGTTGGTATCAGATCATTATTGCTCCCGACGCACTCATGTGACCCCCAACCTTAACTTGACCAAGTAAACAAATAATGAATGAGAGATGGGTAGATCTAAGGACTTATTTTGTAGTCTATTTGTGATTGCTAACTGTTAAGCTAATCCTTGTTTTCTCTTTTTAAGATGGTGAGACCCAGAGCTGCTGATAACATTGTGCTGCAAGCGATTCAGCATTTGCTTGAGACACAGAGACAGCAAGCGGAGAATGTTCCACCTCCTCCACCGCCGGGCGGCGAGACTAATCGTCCGGGTAGCTTTTCCTGGATTGCCTCTCAGATGTCCAGAAGCCATGTTAGGACCTACGGAGGCGAGGCTGACCCAGTAGCCCTCACAGAGTGGTTTAGAGAGATGGAAAAGAGCTTCACCTTATACTCAGTCGTTAGGGAGGATAGAGTGCGTTTAGCCGCTCACTTCCTGACATTGGAGGCTGACCGTTGGTGGGCATTGACTGGACCTACCGCTATTCTTGACCCGATGTTCGATTGGGAGGCTTTCAAAGACAGGCTTGAGGCGAGGTTCTACCCCAAGGAGTTGAGATCGCAGAGGTTGAAAGAATTTATGGATTTGAAGCAAGGGAAGATGACCGTTCAAGAATTCACTGACAAGTTCAACCAGTTAGCTCACTTTGCATCGAGATTTGTTCGTGATGAGGCTGAGAGGGTGTATTTCTACCGAGGGAAGCTAGGGCCGAGGATTGAGAGTATGGTTCGTCGTGACTCTACTTCTTTTGTGGAGGTTTATGACGATGCTATTTGGGCCGAGAGTTCTATTCGTGCCATTGATGCTGAGACCCGTGCCGCTACTTCCAGTTTCACTTCTCACCAGAGATCCGTGTACCAGGGGAAGAGACCTTTTGTTCCTTCTACTTCTTCGCCTTCTTCCCAGAAGAAGCGTTTTGAGAGGTTCTCTGCTCCGGTTGCTAAGACCACATTTCACACCGACACTGCTTCTACTGTTTGCCGCCGTTGTGGTAAACCGCTTCATCCAGGGTTTGATTGCTTCAAGAATGCCTATAAGTGTTATACTTGTAATGGATTTGGGCATAGATCCTTTGATTGTCCTGAGAAGAATACTGTTCTTGGCAAGGCTGCCACTGCTGCTGCAGCGACCAGAAGAGGAAAGCCGAAGGGGAAGATCTTTGTGATGACTAGGGCTGAGGCAGAGGCTCATCCAGATATTGTTGCTGGTATCTTTTCTGTTCTTGGCGCTGAGTGCCTTATTTTATTCGATACTGGAGCTTCTTTATCATTTATATCGACTCAGTTCGCCGATCGTCTAGCTCTTGAGTCTTCATTGGTTGAGGAGACTTCTATTTCCTTACCTTCTGGAGACGTGTTTTCCTGCTCTTCATCCCATAGGGATGTTCCTATTGTTATTGGTCAAGCCACATTCCCAGCGAACTTACTGAGATTTCCTCTCGAGGAGTTTGACATTATCCTCGGTATGGATTGGTTATCGCGATACCATGCTCGCTTCGAGTGTCGTGACCAGAAAATCTGCTTGAGGAGTTCTTCAGGAGTTCGTGTTTCCTATAGGGGAACTCGCCCTCAAAAGGGTGTTCGTGTTATCTCTTCGATGAAAGCTTCTCATCTTCTTAGGAAGGGTTGCCAAGCCTTCCTGTGTGTTGTTACAGCTGCTAAACCGTCGCTACCGAAGCTTGAAGATGTAGCCATTGTTCGTGAGTATCCAGATGTGTTCCCAGATGATTTGCCAGGGATACCGCCAGAGAGAGATGTGGAGTTTACCATTGAGCTTGTTCCAGGTACCGGACCGATTTCTAAAGCTCCTTACCGTATGGCTCCGCCAGAGTTGAAAGAGTTGAAGCAGCAATTGGAAGAGATGATCGAGAAGGGTTTCATTAGACCTAGTGCTTCTCCGTGGGGTGCTCCCGTTCTGTTCGTCAAGAAGAAAGATGGTTCCATGAGATTGTGCATTGACTATAGAGAGCTGAACCGAGTGACCGTGAAGAATCGATATCCTTTGCCTAGGATAGATGATTTGTTTGATCAGTTGAGAGGTGCTTCTAGGTTTTCTAAGATTGATCTTCGATCAGGTTATCATCAGATTCCAGTGAGAGAGGCTGATATTGCGAAGACTGCATTTCGTACCAGATATGGACATTTTGAGTTTGTAGTTATGCCATTTGGGTTGACTAATGCACCGGCGATTTTTATGGATCAGATGAACCGTACCTTCAGTGAGTATCTTGACACCTGCGTTGTGGTTTTCATTGATGACATCTTGATATATTCGAAGACTGATGAGGAACATGCTGAGCATCTTCGATTGATTCTAGGGATTCTGCGCAGACAGAAATGGTTCGCAAAGTTTTCGAAGTGTGAATTTTGGCTCTCAAAGGTTGCCTTTTTAGGACATGTGATATCCAGCGAGGGTGTGATGGTAGATCCCGCGAAGATAGAGGCTGTAGTTGATTGGGAGAGTCCCAAGGATGTTGGAGAGATCCGTAGCTTTTTGGGTTTGGCTGGTTATTATCGTAGATTCGTTGAGGATTTCTCGAGATTGGCTCGCCCGATGACTCAGTTGCTGAAGAAAGAAGCCAAATTTGTGTGGACCGACAAGTGTGAGAGTTCCTTCCAGGAGTTGAAGACCAGATTGACTTCCGCTCCCGTGTTAGCTTTGCCAGAGATCGGAGTGGACTTCGATGTGTATTGTGATGCTTCGATGTTAGGACTTGGATGCGTACTGATGCAGAGTGGTAAGGTGATAGCATATTCATCTAGACAGTTGAGAGTTCATGAGGTGAATTATCCGACTCATGATTTGGAGTTAGCCGCAGTTGTTCATGCTTTGAAGATGTGGCGTCATTACCTGATTGGATCCCATTGCCGTATTTTCACAGATCATAAGAGTCTTAAGTATATTTTCACACAGAAAGACCTTAACATGAGACAGAGACGTTGGCTAGAGTTGGTGAAAGATTACGACATCGAGTTGTTATATCATGAGGGAAAAGCCAACGTAGTTGTAGATGCGCTTAGCCGCAAGACTTCTCACTCGATGAGTGCCATGAGAGTATTGCCCGATGAGCTGTGTTCCGAGTTCCGGAAGTTGAGATTAGAGATGGTGGGTAGTGGTTTTGATTGGTTAGCTGCTATGTCTGCCGAGCCGTCTTTATATTGGGAGATTCGCCAGAGTTTGCCTTCAGATGCCGATTTCAAGAAGTTCGAGGCTAAGATTTCGAGTGGTGTTGCACCTGAGTTGGTGATTGATGCTGATGGTTTCCTTAGGTTCCGTGGTAGGATGTATGTTCCGGATGTGCCAGCTTTGAGGAAGAAGGTTCTTGATGAGGCTCATTTGTCACCGTACTCCGTTCATCCAGGAGGAGAGAAGATGCACAAGGATTTGAGGCTTATGTTTTGGTGGCCTGGTATGAAGAAGGAGATCTTGGATTATGTTAGTAGGTGCTTGACTTGTCAACAAGTCAAGATAGAGCATAGGAGACCTGGTGGTTTGCTACAGCCGCTTCCCGTCCCTCAGTGGAAGTGGGAGTGCATATCTATGGATTTTGTTACTGCTTTGCCTAAGACTGTGGGAGGCAAAGATGCGATTTGGGTTGTTGTCGATCGTCTAACTAAGTGTGCCAGATTCGTGCCGATCAGAGAGACATGGGATATGGACCGTTTAGCCAGGGCTTATATTGCTGAGATAGTCCGATATCATGGTGTTCCGAGGGAGATAGTTTCCGATCGTGACCCGAGGTTTTGTTCCAGGTTCTGGAAGGCTTTGCAGGAGGCTATGGGTAGCCGTCTGTTGATGAGTACCGCATTTCATGCCGCGACTGATGGTCAGTCCGAGAGGACTATACAGACATTAGAGGATTTGCTCCGTGCTTGTGCCCTCGATTTTCAGAGTTCTTGGGAGCAGTGTTTGCCGTTGGTAGAGTTTTCTTACAACAACAGTTATCATGCTTCCATTGGTATGGCTCCGTACGAGGCTCTTTATGGTAGGAAGTGCCGTAGTCCGATTTGTTGGGACCAGGCTAGTGATGTTCGTGACCTAGGACCGGACCAGTTAGCTGTTACTATTGATTAGGTTCAGCTTATCAGAGGTAGGATGAAGGCCGCTCAGGACCGGCAGAAATCCTATGCTGATGTTCGCCGTAGACCCTTAGAGTTTGAGGTGGGTGATCGAGTGTTCTTGAGAGTTTCTCCGATGAAGGGCGTCAAAAGATTTGGAGTTAAGGGCAAGTTGAGCCCTAAGTATATTGGCCCTTTTGAGATCGTGAAGAGGATTGGTGCTGCTGCTTACCGATTGGACTTGCCTCCTAGTTTGGGCAAGGTTCATAGCGTTTTTCATGTTTCCCAGCTCCGCAGATACATTAGTGACCCGAGTCATGTTTTGCCTAGAGAGATCGAGAACTTGGAGCCGAGTCTTGCTTTTGAGGAGCGTCCCGTGAAGATCCTTGACCGACAGGAGAGGAAGCTTAGGAGCAAGGTGGTGCCCTTGGTGAAGGTCCTATGGCGTTGCGGCGAGGTCGAGGAGCAGACTTGGGAGACTGAGGCATCGATGCGTGCTGCGCATCCTTTCTTATTTGATTGAGGTATAGTATATAGATTTATGTCCGTTCGAGTTTCGAGGACGAAACTTTTTGAAGTTGGGGTGATTGTAACATCCCGTATTTTCGTAAAATCTAATTTAAACATTTTAAGTATTTTAAGTAATAAAAATAATAATTTAGTAATTTATTTTGAAAGACTCTAATTTAATAAATAAGATCCGTCTTAAGAGCCTCCAGTTCTTAAGACGAATACAACTTGGCATAGTTAAATATCCGACTCAAGTATTCATTTCCATATCCGTTTTAAATATCCGTTCCATTTTAATTGTTCGGAAAGGACGACTCACTTGTCCTCTTATAAGTAGTATGTCGACATAATAATTCCCTTCATCCTCAACACTCATTTCTTTTACAGTAAACTTAACATCTCTTAAACTTCCATAAAACCTTCACTTCTTTTGCAAAGATCTTCATCATCCGTTCATCGAATCGCAAAAGTAAGAACATTTCCGGAATCCTCGTTCAATTTCCAAGACATCCATCACTTTCGTTTTTCATTTTGTCAACTTCGAAAAATAGGCTGTTTTGCCTTTAACTCGTTTTTAGTGTCTTTAAATCGTTTTCTTTGTTGTAGGAGTTGGTCTTGACGATCCCGACGTGGACTCTTTCGTGGTTGAGGAGGATCAATCGCCGGAATAAGCTTAAAGGTGACGATAATGAGATAACTCGACCTTTTATGTGTATATTAGCATGCTTGGTGATTTTGATGTTGTTCTTCTGATTTTATTCAAGTTCTTTGATTATTGGACTTAGTATCATGATTAGGATGTTTAATATGTGAAGAATTTATGATCCAAGATGTGGTTATGTGTTCCTTATTGCATTTTCAGTTTTCCTAAATTGCGACGGATACTTGTTATTTCCACTTGAGGATTGTTATGAGGATTGTATGCTGATAAGATAGTGATATTAGATGTGTATGATGTTGGGCAAATCATGCTTGTAGTAATTTCTGAAGTTTACATGTCGATTTATGAAGTTTTGTGAAGTTGGGAAAATGCGTTTTTCGGTAACAGGCTCTCTGAGCCGGTCGACCGACCGGCCGCCGGTCGACCGGCTGAGAGCGCTTCTTGGGATTTTTTGTGTTTTACGCGAGACTTGAGACCCTAGGAAATAAGTCTCCCAGCCGGCAGACCGGCCGCCTGCCAGCCGGCTGGGAGTGCGTTGTGTTGTATTTTGTAGTTTGGAAAACTTAAGGGGTAGTCCCAGCCGGCAGACCGGCCGCCTGCCAGCCGGCTGGGAGTGCGTTTTTGTCGTTGCGTGTCTTCAAGATTTTAAGGAGGCTGAGTTCCCAGCCGGCCGACCGGCTGCCTGCCGACCGGCTGGGAGTTCGTGTTTTGTTTCAGAAAAGAAAGAAGAGGCTGAGGTGGTCACCAGCCGGCCGACCGGCTGCCTGCCGACCGGCTGGGGACCCCTGTAGGCTATTTTGAAGTTTTCATAATTTGATCGTAACTTTCAAACGGTTAATCGGTTTTACTTGAAACTTGTTTTGTGTACCTTTGACATGTATTTGAGGTCCCCGAAGGATGGGCAACATTATATTGGGTTCGGGAATATAGTGAGGATAGAGACCCCCCGGTCGGGCAACCGAAAGGGAAACCGGCTCTCCCTCATCTTAGTTCTCGAGGTCAATTAAGTGTTGATTAGAAGTTAAAGGTAGAACTATAGAGTAGTTCATAGACTTGAATGATATTGTTTTGATGCGTATTAAGTTATGCGTTAAGATGTCGCCTCTGAACTTAATACGTAGGTTGTTTGTCATGTATAGGGGTATGCGTTGAGTTTTCGCCTCTGAGCCCTATATGTGTTTGTTTGTCGTGTATGGAGCCATGCGTTGAGTTTTCGCCTCTGAGTTCTATACATGTTTGGTTGTCGTGTCTGGGACATGCGTTGAGTTTTCGCCTCTGAGTCCAGACATGTATGTGTGATCGCGTCAGGACATGCCTTAAGCTGGCCTCTGAGTCTGACGAGTAGAGCAACTGCACGACGGGGCGGTCAGGTTGTCATACCTTACCCGGAGTGCAGGTGTTTGGTGCTAGAACATGCGTTGAGTTTTCGCCTCTGAGTCTAGTATCTTGTGATGTAGTAGGGGTCCATGCGTTGAGTTTTCGCCTCTGAGTTCCTTACTTGTGTTAGTGAATTGAATGTTAGTCCATGCGTTGAGTTTTCGCCTCTGAGTCTAATGTTCGGTAATAGCCGGTCCATGCGTTGAGTTTTCGCCTCTGAGTCCTTGCTTGATGATGTGAACTTGGTATTAGGGTTATGCGTTAAGATGTCGCCTCTGAACCTTTATACTTGCTGAGTTATTTAGTACCTAGGTTATGCGTTAAGATGTCGCCTCTGAACCTTTGTACTTGCTGTTTTGTATCTGCTTGCCTTGATGATGGTACAGTGTCAGATATGCCTAGTATGTTATAGTTGTTATATGAGTTGTGGTTAAATCATCCAAGGCATTGGATGACTCTTAGTTCGGTTTCATAAATGATTAGATTGAAAGACCCCCCGACTGGGTATCCAGTAGGGAAACCGGCTCTCCTTCTTATCTGTTTATGAAGTTAGTTGAGAGCCGTGCATGGTAATCGCATGATAGTAAGAGACCAGATGATGAGTTGTTTATGCTTCACATGTTGATATATGTTGGAGTATTTTGTATTGTTTTATGTGTTGCGTGTTGTCACAAAAGGTGGCTAGGAGAACTCTAGTCACTCCCCACTGATTGTGGCGTACATGTTTTCATGTATGTAGGTACATGCAGGGTTGGAGATCAGGGTTGCAGGAGAGCTAGCGAGTGATGATCCATTCATCAGTTGACTTACCCGTTTACGCTTAGCTAGACTCTTAGACTTTGTTGTTTTTGTTTTGGTGCCGGTAGGGATGTGCCATCCCCGGCTGATGTATTTATTTATGTTTCAGTTTGATACTTAGTACTATTACTTATCTATTTGGTTTCAGTTTCAGTTTACGTTTCAGTCTAAGACTTCTCGCATGTTTTATCTTTAAAAGTTTTAATTCCGCTGCAATTTTGGTACTTTTATGTGTTTATATTTCCGCTTTCGCGAGGGGTTTTACATTTGACATGTGACAACTTGATCAGCTTGATCTGTGTTATGAACTTGAGTATCAGAACCAGTGTCTGCTGTTCTGGGTATAGCACTGTTTGTTACTGGGGTATTGTTTGCAGAAGTGACTGCCTTATTGATAATACCATTTGTATCCCTGGAAACTCCCTGATCAGTATCGGGAAGGACATCCCTATCAATATCTGGGGCTTGTAATGTTGTTTGACAAGGATCAGGCCAGGTATAGTGTAGATTGTCAGATGCTGCAGAGATGTCCTCATTGTTAAGAGGAACTGTTTGGGACTTGAAAGGGAACTCAGACTCCCTGAATATGACATCCCTACTTACAAACACCTTGTGAGTGTTCAAGTCATACATTTTATAACCCTTTTGACGTGATGGATAGCCAATAAACATACACTTTCTTGCTTTGGGTCCAAACTTGTCTCTGCTTGTGTTGGGCATGGTGGCATAACATAGACTACCAAATACCCTTAAATCAGAATATGATGGTTTCTCACCAAGAAGAACCTCAAAAGGAGTCTTCCACTGTAGAATAGGAGTTGGCATTTTATTGATTAAAGTGATTGCAGTCAGAATACAGTCTCCCCAGAACTTTGGTGGTAGGTTAGCATGCAGTTTTAAAGCCCTTGCAGTCTCAACCAGGTGCCTGTGCTTACGCTCAACCCTACCATTCTGCTGAGGCCTACCCACAACACTTTTTTGATGCACAATACCCTTAGCTTGAAACAACTCACAACAGATTTGTTGAATGAATTCAGTTCCATGATCACTCCTAATCCTTTTGACCTTTGTATTGAACTGAGTTTCAACATAAGCTAAGAACCCCTTAATGGTATTATGAACTTGGTATTTGCTTTGAAGTAAAAAAAGTCCAAGTACTTCTAGAGCAATCATCCACCAAAGTCAAAAAATATTTGGATCCATTTGTTGAAAGTGTTTTGTATGGTCCCCACAAATCAATATGCAACAAATCAAAAATATGATTGGCATGTGTTATACTCCTTGTGAAAGGTAGAATATGATGCTTTGACATTACACATGTTTCACAAAAAAAATTCTTACAATTGAACTGTTTACAGGCATCAATATGTTTTAGTTTTTCACATGAACTGTGTCCTAATCTAGCATGAAAAAGCTTCAATTCACTAGACATGTTACATGAAGAATTTTTATTGAAAAACTTAGCATCAAAACACTGTGTTCTAGGCTGATGTTGTATGAACCAGTAAAGATCTCCTTCTTTGTGGCCAGTTCCAAGTGTAACCTCATTTGAAAGGTCCTGGAACACACATCCAGTATGAGTAAAAATGACATTCAGCTTAGAGTCCACTGTCAATTTACCAATGGATAGAAGGTTTTGCTTAAAATCTGGAATGAGAAAGACATTTTTAAGTAATATATTGTCTGTCAAATGAACATTTCCAGTTTCATGGACAATTTTGACACTCCCATCAGGTAGACCAACAAATATAGGTTTTGTTAAGGTCTTTGTATCATGTAATAATGATCTATTGAACGTTATATGGTCAGAGGCCCCAGTATCAACTATCCAGTCAGATGTAAATACAGAATATCCAACATGCATGATTAACAGCAGGAGTGATGATTTTACCTGCAAAGCTGGTGGAAGCAAATTTAGCAGAAGAACTGGAAGAAGCTTTATTCCCAATTGCAGATAAAACCTTTTGTAAGACAGTATCCACCAGACCCTCTACTATCCCCTGATCAAAGGACTGATGAGTGTTAGAGTCATCATTATCTAACGGAGTCTGAGGTTGTGATAAGTGTTCAGAGTGATCCACTACATCAACATTGTGTGCACCTCTTTGATATATATTCTGAAAAGATCCCTTGGCTTGAGAAACATCTTTAGCGTTGTGTTTACCCTTGTTATTCCTGAGGAATGTCTTGTATTTGTAACAAATGTCTTGTACATGACCTTTCTTGCCACATAAATCACAAGTTTTGAGTTTGTAACACTCTTCTCTGATATGTCCAACATTATCACAGTAAGAACCGATTTTGACTTCTTCTTCTGTGCCATCAGCAGCTGTCTTTTGCCTCTTCCAAACATTCTTCTTGACACTGGCATACGCATTAGCTTCAGTCAGAACTTCAACAGCATCTGATATTTGTTTCTGACGTTCAACCTTATGAAGCAAAGAAAGTGCCTTGTTAAGAGGAGGTAGGGGCTCCATTGTCAGAACATTAGTCTTGACATTCTCATAGGATGGATGTAGGCCCATAAGGAAGTGTATTAACTTCGAGGCAGATTCTTTATCCACAATTCTTTTGAGCAAAGAACAAGAGCAAGCATCAAGTGCACCACAAGTACACAAAGGAATAGGATCGAGGGAATCAATTCCTTCCCAAGACCTTTTGAGCTTGCTGTAATATTCAACTAAAGAGGAGTTATCCTGCTTGATATCACTAAGCTCCTTCTTGAGTTGATAAATCTCCAAACCACTAGTTTGACCATAACGATCATTCAATTCAGTCCATAACTCCTTGGCACTGGAAGTGTAGAGCAATGTCTCACGAATTTCCGGATTGATAGCAAAGGAAATCCATTTGGAGACAAGAATATCGCATCACTTCCACTGCTTATGTCGTTTGTCCTTTTCATCAGGCATCTTGAAGGAACCGTCAACAAAGCCTTCCTTATTCTTGGAGAGAAGAGCAAGATAAACCCCGCGTTTCCAATGAACGAAGTTGTTTCCATTAAAAAGATCGTTAACGAGACGAAGTTGAGGTTGATCAGAATGCGTGAGATACAAAGGATCATCATAAAGATCATTGACAGTATTAGTAGGTTGATCAGGCATGATGAAGATGAAAGAGGTGATTAATCAAGCAACAGGTTTTGACCTAATTTTGCGAAGAATCAAATCGCAACAAAGAAATTAGGCAAATAAGCTGGAAAAGATTGATCCTAATTCGAATTGAGAAATAATCGAAAAAGGAAGATGATCGATGAACGGGTTTGACTTAAGTCAGCGATGACGAACAATCGCGAGAAGAGGAATCAGCCAAAATGATCAATGATGAAGAATGTAATTGAATTTTTTTTGTAATGGCGGAAGCGTAAAAGAGGATCGTAGTATGCGATTGATACCATGTGAAGTTTAACTCTCTGATTTAGTAAACCTCCATTGTTAGTAAAACTTGGTCAAGCTATAATGGAGTTTGTTATGGAAGAGAGAGAGTGTAAATAGAATTGAGTTTGTTATTTCTGAATGAGTTAACTTAACAGAATCTGTTACATTGCTTTATATACTACTATGCTCAATGCTAACAAACTCGTAACAAACTCGAGTAGACTAACTAACTACTTGGATAAGCTAACTAACTATTTACAATCTCACAGATATGAATGGAGGGCTATTGATGTTGATAGATAAGACAGAAAACAGAATATTTAGAAAACAACGATTTATTTTGTGTTATTTTTCCATATGAGTAATACGGGGTACTTGTTTTATTACAAATTTACGGAAAAGGCTGGAGTTACACTTGGTGTAGGAGGGGTTTGCTACACTTTCAATGAGAGGGTGCCATGTGTCCATTTTGTTGGAATCTGATTTTTGCATCTTTTTTGGGATTCCTTGCATTAAATGTCCACTTGCATGATTACCCCACCTAATTACCCACTTAGTTATAGTTTAATACATGTTTACTTTTTGTAACTTTTTACTTTTTCAACACATTTTGTTTTGTAGAATATATTTAAGGTATTTTATATTTAGTTTGTACGGTATACAGCATACGGTATACGGTATACGGTATTTATACGATATACGATATACGGTATTTATACAGTATACTTTAATTTTTATATATATATTTTAATATATTACTTTTTTTAATATCCGTATTTTCGTATTTTAATGTCGTATTTATACAGTATTTTTGTCTTGAATTGAATATGTTTTTACTAAAATTAATAAAAAAAAACAAAAACATAGATTATTATTTAAAAAAAAGTAGATGTTTTTTATGTTGACTTGATATATTTTTTTAAAAAAAATATTTTTAAGTAAATGAAAAAAAAATAAGTAGATATACTTTTTTTACGGTTTTTTCCCCACTAACCACGTCCTGAGTAGTCTTTATATTTAATAAAGATTGTAAAGTAATCAGTTGTTTACAGTGGCTTAGTTGGTTGATTGTTGTTTTTGTAAGAGGTCGCGTGTTCGAGCCTTGCATAGTGCCCCTATGTTGTATTTTTTGTTGTGAGGGATTATTAAAAT
Source organism: Silene conica (assembly GCA_029255685.2). NCBI lineage: Eukaryota > Viridiplantae > Streptophyta > Magnoliopsida > Caryophyllales > Caryophyllaceae > Silene > Silene conica. Next base: position 70,618,801 of record CM055317.2, read on the forward strand.
TCTTCTACTCGAGTTGTGTTTATTTTTTTGATGTCATTCGTTTTATTGAAAAAAATTAATTGTTTCCCTTACTTGTACCCCTTACTTGTATTTATTTTATTTAATTATTTAATTTGCAAAAATTGATAGACCAAAGCCGTCTTCTTATTGACACAAATGTGTATTAATGAAACCTGAAAATCAATTACAATATTCAACCAAATCTACGATAATTCTACTAATCCGATCTAATAATTCTACAATCCGATCACCAAATTATGTATTATACTAAATTAGTAGGATCTTATGATTCTACAATCCGATCCTACTAATTCGATCCTAACAACACTCCTTTCAATAGAGAAACTACAATATACTTTAGTAAACCGTTAACCCTAACCTCGTAAAACCTTAGACGCTTACGTTAAGCTAAACCATAAATGTAACCATTTATTCAAAAAACAATTAAGACGTCATATTCTGATTTTAGAATAGTAATAGATTTTGAAGATGAACTTGATTTTAGACGAATTTGATTTTAGAATAGTAATATATTATAAATACGAACTTGATTTTAGACGAATTTGATTTTAGAATAGTAATAGGTTTTAAACTTGAACTTGATTTTAGACGAATTTGATTTTAGAATAGTAATACGTTATTAATATGATCGAGATTTTTAGACGAATTTCATTTTACTTAATATGTAACCCAGTCGTACGTCAATTATGTATTTTACTAAATTAGTAGGATCTTATGAATCTACAATCCGATCGTACCAATTCGATCCTAACGACACTACTTAATATGTAACTCGTGTGAGCTCGACTAGAGCCCCGGCTCGGGTCGAAAGCTTTACGAGTCGAGACGATTTTAAATATGAATTTGATTTTAGAATAGTAGTTGTAGTACATTATAAACATTAAATCAAATCCTGACCATTCATTGCAAAATAAATTTAATTATGAAGAACATCTTGGTCGTTGGTTTGGCTAGTGTCACACGGATTACCAATTTCATTACATTATAAACATTAAATCAAATCCTGACCATTCATTGCAAAATAAATTTAATTATGAAGAACATCTTGGCCGTTGGTTTGGCTAGTGTCACACGGATTACCAATTTCATTACATTATAAACATTAAATCAAATCCTGACCATTCATTGCAAAATAAATTTAATTATGAAGAACATCTTGGCCGTTGGTTTGGCTAGTGTCACACGGATTACCAATTTCATGTGTTTTATATTTTGTCTATAAAAACTAACAAAATCCAACTTCATCCACATTTCTCTCTCTTTCTCTCCAAACCCATCACGTTTTCTCTCTTTCTATCCATCTCCAAATCCATCACCTTTTCTCTCTTTCTCTCCAAACCCATCATCTTCTCTCTTTTTCTCTCCATCTCCAAATCCATCACCTTTCTCTCTTTCTCTCCAAACCATCACCTTCTTTCCATTAAAAACAAACCTTAACCCTAAAATATGGAAGCACTTCGTAGCAATACCGAGGCACTTCTTCGAAGTTACGAGGATGCATTAACCTTTCTTCTGTAGTCATTTTTTAAAACTACTCGTTTTTAAAAATAAGTAGTAGTTTTTTTAAAAATATTCGTTTTTTGTTGAATTTCTAGTCATTTTTATTTTTAAAACTAATCGTTTTTTAAAATAAAAAGTCGTTTTAAGCAAATTATAAACTTATTATTAAGCTAAGCTTCCACAATAAGCATCACAATTTCCCAAAACCAATAAAATGAAAATAAAATAAAAAACAAATAATCTTTCAAATCCAAGTTGTAAACTTAATCTTTCAAATCCAACTATATTAGAATATGATATTCTTTTTAAAAATATTTGTTTTAATTTAATTTCTAAAGAAATTCGATAGTCATTTTTTAAAACTAGTCGTTTTTCAAAATAAAAAGTAGCTTTTTAAAATATTACTTTTTTAATTAAATTTTAACGAAATTCAAAAGTCATTTTTTCTAAAGTAGTCGTTTTTAAAAATAAAAAGACGCTTTTTAAAATATTTAATCGTAATTTAAAACAAAAAATAGACGAAGATGACGCATTAATAATATTATTTTATTATTGAGCTAAGATTTCACAATAAGCTCCACAATTTCCCAAAACCAATGAAATGAAAAGAAAAGAAAAAACAATTAATCTTTCAAATTCAAGTTGTAAACTTAAACTTTCAGATCCAATTACATAATTTCTAAAGAAATTCGATAGTCATTTTCTAAAATACTGTAGTCGTTTTCTAAAATAAATACTCCTAGTTCAAAGAAATTAAACTGTTAAAACGTCGTTTTTGTAAACTGCTAAAAAATAAAAAGTCGTTTTTGTAAACTTTTAAAAACTAACTGTTAATTGAAAACTTGCATAAATTAAAAAAAAAAACGTTTTTGTCAATTCTTTTAAAAAACAAATAATTCAAATCGTAAACAAATGAAAAAGGTGCTTTCTTTGTAAACGTTTAAAAAATAAATATTAATTCAATTTCTGTTAGAATGTTCTTTTTTTAAATCTAGTAAAGTATATTAAAATAGTACGAGAGCCTATTAATTCAAAATATTAAAAAATAAAAATGTAATTGAGTGGTTTCAGTGACACAATAAATACTCCGACGGACGTCACTCCGGTTTTTGCAGCATCTCAAACAACGCCAACGATACCCAAGTCACGACAGTATTGGCCGCAATACTCGTCTTTGCAGTTCTTCGACTCTCAACAACGACGGTCGCAATACTCCAATTGTTTGTACACTAATTACAGTAGGTTTGGTTGAACATTGTAATTGATTTTTAAGTGGTAATTTCGGCGATTTATACACACAGAAAATAACGTATCAATCAAGTTGTAGAAAATCCGTTTGGTGTATCAATTCTTGCAAATAAATTAATGAATTGAAATAAACACAAGTACAGGAAAACACTAGAATTTTGGTCAAAAAAGCGAACGAAAAATTAAACACAAGTCAAGTAAAAAAATAAAATGAAATAATAAAACATAGTACCACCAAATAGGGCTCGAACACGGGACAAATGGAAGAAACAACACCCACCTTAAACAAACAACAAACAACCAACCTAGCAACTATAAACAACTACATACTTTACAATCGTTATTAAACATATTCACCACCAAGGACGTGGTTAGTGGGGGAAAAAACGTTAAAAAAGTATATCTACATGTTTTTTCTTCATTTATGTTAAATTTTTTTTTTTAAATAAACATAAACAGTTAATCGTAATGTAAAACAAAAATAGCCGAAAACGTACTAATAATATTATTTTATTATAAATCTAAACTTCCACAATAAGCTTCATAATTTCCCAAAACCAATGAAATGAAAATAAAATAAAAAAACAAATAATATTCTTTTATTATTAAAGCTTCCACAATAAGCTTCACAATTTTCTAAAACCAATGAAATAAAAAGAAAATAAAAAACAAATAATATTATTTTATTACTAAGCTAAGCTTCCACAATAAGCTTCAAAATTTCTCAAAACCAATGAAATGAAAATAAAATAAAAAACAAATAATATTCTTTTATTATTAAAGCTTCCACAACGAGCTTCACAATTTCCCAAAACCAATGAAATGAAAAGAAAATAAAAAACAAATAATATTATTTTATTATTAAGCTAAGCTTCCACAATAAGCTTCATAATTTCCCAAAACCAATGAAATGAAAAGAAAATAAAAAACAAATAATATTCTTTTATTATTAAAGCTTCCACAAGAAGCTTCACAATTTCCCAAAATCAATGAAATGAAAAGAAAATAAAAAACAAATAATATTCTTTTATTATTAAAGCTTCCACAATAAGCTTCACAATTTCTCAAAACCAATGAAATGAAAAGAAAATAAAAAACAAATAATATTCTTTTATTATTAAAGCTTCCACAATAAGCTTCACAATTACCCAAAACCAATGAAATGAAAAAAAAATAACAATTAATCTTTCAAATCCAACTTGTAAACTTAATCTTTCAAATAAAACTTGTAAACTTAACTTAATCTTTCAAATCCAACTTGTAAACTTAATTTTTCAAATCTTACTATAGTCGTTTTTCGTTTTTTAATATGGTCATTTTTTAAAATAGTCGTTTTTGTAAACTGTTCAAAAATAACTAGTCGTTTTTTTAAAATAAAAAGTCGTTTTAAGCAAATTATAAAATTATTATTAAAATAGTCGTTATTGTTTTGAAATATTAGTTTTTTTTATTGAATTTGTATAGTCATTTTTTAAAACTAGTTGTTTTTTAAAATAAAAAGTCGTTTTATTCACTAAGTTAGTACAACAATATTAAAACTATGAACGAATGGTAACAAAAGAACACATATTCGTTTCACTAATTCTTATTTCAGACCGCAAGATCCGTCTGAAATAATAAGACGGATATCATTTTCTGTAACAAAATATTCATTTGGAGAGTGACTGGGAAAGCACATGGGATGTCCCACTATCCATGTGGTTTCCACTTGTGGGAGGTCTTTCTGTATCAGACGAAAGTTGCGGTTTGAAGCAAGACGGACTACGTTTTTATTTCAATTTCTAAAGAAATTCAATAGTCAATTTTTAAAACTAGTCGTTTTTTAAAATAAAATGTAGTATTTTAAAGAAATGACTTAGGTAGTAATAACATTCTTTTATTATTAAGCTAAGCTTCCACAATAAGCTTCACAATTTTCCAAAACCAATGAAATGAAAAGAAAAAAAAAACAAATAATCTTTCAAATCCAACTTGTAAACTTAACCTTTCAAATCAAAGTTGTAAACTTAAATTAATCTTTCAAATCCAACTTGTATACTTAATCTTTCAAATCTTACTATAGTCGCTTTTTCGTTTTTTAAAATAGTCGTTTTTTAAAAACGTTGTTTTTGTAAACTATTAAACAAAAGGCGTTTTTGTAAACTTTTAAAAAATAACAGTTAATTGAAAACTTGCAGAAATTAAAAAAACATTTTTATCAATGCTTTAAAAAACAAATAATTCAAACCTTAAACAAATGAAAAATGTGTTTTTTTGTAAATATTTTTAAAAAATATATTAATTCAATTTCTAATATTAAGCTAAGCTATAAAAAATAATGACATAATCACTCAAAAAAACGAATGACGTAAAAAAATAAACAAAAGCCAAGTAAAAAATTTGGAGGTAAAATGAAAAATTTTAACCAAGTGAAAATTTGGCGTAAAATGAGAAATTTGGAGGTAAAATGATGAATTTTAGCCAAGTGAAAATTTGAGCCAAATGAAAAATTTTGAGGTTAAAATGGAGCCAAAAATTTGGAACTAAGCTGAAAATTTGACCTTCAAATGAAAAAAGAAGTGAAATTTTGGCGTAAAATGAGAAATTTTGAAGTAAAAATGGAGCCAAATGTATGATTAGATTAGGACAAAATTGAAATAAAACAAAGTGTACAAAGGTAGATAAGTAATTATGCATAAATTTTAATTTTTGTGCAAAAAGTAAATGTATAGAAAGTAATTTTTGTGCAAAAAGTAAACAAAGTGTACAACCAATTTGGACAACTTGGACCATAATTTCGTAACAATATAAAAATATGTATATAAATAATTAATTATTGACGTTTAGGATAACTTGGACCATAACTTCCGTAACAATATAAAAATATGTATATGAATATTTATTTATTTTCTTTTGTTTGACAAACAAACATTACTACATTCGGGTAATTTCGGGTTTCGGTTGAATTTCGGTCATCATTAAGCAGGTTGAAAACGGTTCGGGTGTGTTTCGATTCGGGTCAAACCAGTTCAGGTTTAAACAGTCTCGGGTCTATTTCGGATATTACGAATTCAGTTCAATTTCGAATCAGTTCAGGTCGATTCAGGTTTCGGGGTGGAGTTCAGTTATACCTTTCGGATGTACGGTCAAGTGTCGATTCAGTTATTTTCGATCGATTTTTCGGGTTCGGTATACTTTTGCCAGGTCTACAAATTACAGTAGATTTGGTTGAACATTGTAATTGCTTTTGAGGTTTTATTTTCGGTTTGATTAATACACATTTGTGTCAATAAGAAAACGGGTTTGGTCTATCAATTTTTGCATATTAAATATTTCACTAAAATAAATACAAGTAAGGGAAACAATTAAATTTTTGTCAAAACAACGAATGATATCAGAAAAATAAACACAACCTAATGGCACCCAGCAGGGCTCGAACACACGACCTATGGAACTAACAACAATCAACCAACCCAACCACTGTAAACAACTGATTACTTTACAATCTTTATTAAATATAAAGACTACTCAGGACATGGTTAGTGGGGAAAAAACCGTAAAAAAAAAACATCTAGTTATTTTTTGTTCATTTACTTTAAAAAAATATATTCAATAGATGGGTAAATAAACATCAAGTCAACATAAAAAAACATCTACTCTTTTTTTAAATAATAATTTATGTTTTTTTTTTATACTCGTATTAATTTTAGTAAAAACATATCAATTCAAGAGAAAAATACCGTATACCGTATAAATACGACATTAAAATACGAAAATACGGATATTAAAAAAAGTAATATATTAAAATATATATAAAAATATTAAAGTATACCATATACCGTATACCGTATAAATATCGTATACCGTATACCGTACGCCGTATACCGTAGAAACTAAAAGTATTCTCAAAAATAAAATGTGTTGAAATAGTAAAAAGTTACAAAAAGTAAACATGCATTAAACTATTTTTAAGTGGGTAATTAGGTGGGCTAAACATGCAAGTAGACATTTAATGCAAGGAATCTAAAGAAAGATGCAAAAATCAGATTCCAACAAAAAAGACACATGGCACCCTCTCATTGGAAGTGTAGCAAACCCCTCCTACACCAAGTGTAACTCCAGCCTCTTCCCAAATTTACTATGAATATACTGTAATACTGATTACAAGGGATTTCGGAAATAACACATTGTTACCGAAAGCATGCACCATTTAGGCATGGGTGCATGTAGTTGACCTACCTTTCACAGTTCACACTAATATATTTAGACAAAACAACAAAATGATGAAGCTTAACCTACTTTTGTCCATTCATTAATACTCTGCTTTAATGGTTTTTTATACTTACGTAACACATGCTTCAAATTTATTTATTAACCCATCTTAAAGTTGAGCTGGTGATTATGGTGCTAATTGTATATAGACTACCTAATTAATCTAAGCAGGACATATATTATACTAGCCGCCAACACTTAAATACTTAGCTTCGTCGGCGATTAGTTTTTAATTAGTCCATAAGACAATAACGTAGTTTTTAATTAGTCCACATCCCTAATCTACGTTTAAGCATGTAAACTAGATTAAAATCACGTGAGGGGAGGGTAGGTTGAAGATCCATTTTCAGCTACAATTGTGTTTCGACTTATGAAGTCGATTCTTTTTCCAAATTTTAAATATGATTCGGTCATTTTACGAGTAAATTTGTATAATTCTCTGAGATGTCAATGCTTTGACACCCGATTTGATTACATAAATATAATGTCAATAATACTTGTATTGGTTAAGTCCGTAATACAATCATTTGGAACATAAAGTCTAGTAATTAATAATTGTAATATGTATTTGACTTTTTTTGATCAAAAATAACCAAAGGAGTTGATTAATTTCTATTATATCATCGCTAACCTTACACAATAACCAGTTCGGGAATTCTTGCAGTGGTGTTCTCCATGTATTTAAATAGAATGATTATCACTATAAAATATCAAGTTAGTATCAATTTAATGTTTTTTTTTTATCAAATTCGTCTTAACATAAACCGGGTTATATCGGGTCATTGTTGCACGAAGTTGACTTAGTGGGCTATGGGCCTCTAAATGGTCAACCAACAAGGCTTTCTCTACATGTCTTCAATTCTTAGACACAATTCACAATAGTTCTCCCATTGGCTATCCCAATGAAAAGTACTTCCTCCATCCTCGTTATTTGTTTCTCTATTTTATATTAAAGTATTTTTGTCAGTTTTTTTGCTTTTTTATTTTAGAAACGTCTTTGATAAGCAATTTAATTTTAGATACCCAATTTCGTGATTCCTCCACTTGTGATCCTCTAATAATTGTCATTTCCTTTTCCTTAATCTTTGTGCCAAACTAAAGGCCAACGAATAAATAAGATGGAAGGACGGCAGTGGTGGAGGTAAGATTTCAAATTAGTGGGGCGGAAATTTCCAGTGAGCGTGAGGCGTTAATAGTATAAGGTAGCATTGGAAAAATTCGATTTTTTTTTCAAAAGTCGGCGATGGTGAACGGCCCGTGTTAACCATGGAGAGTAGAGGTGAAATAAGCTTTATTTATTTGAATAGAACGGAAATAAACTGTATTAATAAAATTGAATTGAATTAAACTGTATCAAATGGACTTAAACTAGAATGATTTCAAATGAGATAAAACTTAATTAATACGGTACTATTCAATAAAAATATTGGACGTTTCTTTATATATAACCAATGGTACGGTGGAGCTAGGGAGCTAGTCTCGCTGATGGTTGAAATTTTTAAAATTATTAGTTAATTTTTTCGATTTTTTTTCAAATGTACCTTACATATTGTCCATTAATCCTCCTAAACTCTGATCATGGCTCTGCCACCGCCCACCGTATAAGCATATAACTAGCTACTTCCTTCGTTCTAGTCAATCATTTACATTTACTTTATCTTATGAAGGGTAAATAAAAAAGTATAAACTATTAACTAAATCGAATAGTTAAATACGTACTTTCCCGTACATGCATGAAATAAACTAGCTTGAAATTGCTAATAATCACATTCATATAGAATTTAAATCAACCTCATTATTTACATAATGACAAGTGACAATCTTAAACACAATGGCGGAGCCATGGATGGAGTAGTAATGACATAAAATACACTCAGAAAAAATTTCGATAATTTTAACTAAATATTCCGAAAATTACGTTCGCGACTGCTTAAACACACTCATTCGTCTATATATTAAAGAAAAAAGAAACAAAATGAAATAATTATTTGAAGGTGATATCAATGAACAATATCGTCTTCATGTATAACATGTAGTTAATTATAAATAGCTTCTCACAAAATAAAACAAATAGGAAAAAAAAAAGTTGAACCAAAAATAATACGCCATCTGTCTTTTGAAATTGTTCCATTTTTTTAAAATATATAGAATTTTTTGAAAAAATGGATCAACTCCAAAGAATAAGGAGTATGATAAGTAAGTAAATTAGGTGACCAAATTCGGACCAGGAGTGCTTGATTCCCCTTGCATGGACGATCGTCGTTAACCCGCGTCGTCGCGCATCGACCTAACCTTATGGCATCGTAGACATCAATGCCCTAGCCTCCATGTATATGCTTGTAATAACAATATGAACCCAAAGATAATCACATTGCTTTTGTTGAAGAGACGAACGTATCATGAGCATTTTCATCTTGAGACTAGCTACGATAAATCCTTAAAAAATAAATAAATGATTAAGGCGAAATGAGTATATACTTAGTTTGTTGCGATGGTAAAAGGAAGTGTCGTGGTATATATAATATGTTAAGAATAGAATAGCATGGGGAATACGTAACAAAAGTGGTTTGGTTTAGTGACACGTTTTGGAGTACGATTAAAGCAATTTGAATTTCAACGTTTGCGTAAAATTTTATATATTTATTATTTTGTCCATTTCATTAAGTAGATTTACACTTATTTTATGCCACCTTTATAAAATAAAATAATTGTAAATATATTACTGAAACAGAGAGAATATTTCTCTAGAGAAATTATTTTAGACCTAGATAAACATATTTAGGTTAAGTAGAAAACAAGTTGACGTGAAATCATTTTAGGCCTAAAAATTATTCAAAATATGTAAAAAAATATTTGTTTTCTTGTGTCGGAGGTCGTTTAGGTCCTATAACATAGAGCTGTCATTGACTATTTTGTTATTTAATTCATATAACGTAAACCTAAAAATGTTAGTAATTGATTAAATTTCGAATACATTATTAGGAGAAACTTATTACCTCTCATCACAAATCAAATTTATCGATTTCAATATTATTACAATTGTAATGAAAAATTCTACATTCATAATGTGTATTTAATTAGGTTATGGGTTACAGAGTTAAAGTTTATAGGAATAAAGTTAAAATACAAACAATAAAATAAACTAAAAAATGATTTACAGTCTTGCAGTATGTCCTTGATAAAATGATTTTTTCCCCAAATATCTGCAATCTGATTAAACAACATTAAGCAATTTATAATAAAGGCGGATAACTCAAAAAGAGAAATAGCTAGAGTAAGATAAAAGGGATTTAAATTTACATTATGAAGCACGCATACTTTTTTATTATAGAGACATATCCCAATGCATGTCTCAATCCCCTTAAGAATAACACATTTTCGTCTGTGACGATAATATCCGTCGTAAGTTTGTGATGGGTCAAATAAAACTCATTTGAAGAGATAAAGATAAAGTATTTGTGATTTTCTATGCACTTTTATTTTTGTCTGATCTAAACAAGTGAATGTACTTGAATCGTCACAAGATTGTGACGAATATACCCGTCACAAAATAGCCATATTGTAAGAATAAACGTAAAATGCATACATTCCCGCATGCATAGAAAACACACTTTTCCGACCAAGAGTAATATGTATATAGTGGAGGGTCTATTCTCTTGTTTAAAGGGATGGTGCCCTAAAGCTAGGAACTCTTCTTAAAGTATACCTACATCAAACCGTTTATTCCTTCTTAAATACTCCGTAACTAACTTTATTCAATACTCCGTATATGCCTTGATTTCTTTAGTTTGTTTCGTGCATGTATGTTTCATCTCCTTCCTTTTTGTCTAATCCTGTTTGTTCGATAACAAAAAAATTCATACTATATTACGTAGACTCGTATTTACGCGCCGATCTAATTGAAATGGTTGTGTTGTTATACAAATTCTTTTATAAAATGGATTGATATAAAAAAATTATTAGTCATAGAGCTTGTTAGAATTAAGTCCCTCCATTACATTATGGGGTTTGATGTTTCTAATTGGGACATAATGAGAAGGAGTATCTAAATCAAAGAAACTTACTTCATTAATCACTTGAACTAAATGTAAGATGTTATACATAGTTATTATGTCTTGGGGTTATAGCTTGTGATTAGCTATAAAAGACGAGGAAAGCTATGTAATTTGTATCCTCATATTGTGAGTGATCAATGAAACTCCTAGTGCGAGTATAGTGAGGATGTAGCCAAGTTGGTGAACCTCGTAAATATTGTGTTCTTGTTATTTTTCCGATTCTTATAGTTATTATTGTGTGTGGTCTATACCGAAAATCCCTACAAACTGGTATCAGAGACTGGTCAGGCAGGTGAGGGAAGAGCGATCCACTAAAATTCACAATAATGGAAGGAGGTAAAATTTTGTTCGATAAATTCGATGGAAAAGATTTTGCTTTCTGAAAAATGCAAATAACGGATTATTTGTATTTAAAGAATCTATATGTTCCTTTTGGAAGGCACTAAGCCGGATTCCATGGAAAAGGATGTGGGAAAAATTGGACAGACAAACGCTAGGTGAGGAGGATAAAGGTGATCTTTTGGCAGTGAGTGTCGAAGATCTGATTGAGTCTTGAGTGTTAGACTCTGGTATATCATTTCACACTAACCCATGTAAAAATTCCTTTCATTAGTTTATTGGTGGAAGGTGTGGTACAACTTACTTGGTGAATTGTAAGGCTATGCCAATTATTGGAAGATGTGATGTAAAATCCGTATCTCGATTAGAGGTAGGTGAGAGCTAACAGATGTCATGTTCATCCCGAACTAGAAAAAGAAATTGATATCTGTTGGAAAGCTCGATGAAGTAGTCTACAAGGTTGTCTTTGAGGAAAGTTCCTGAAAAATAGTCAAGGAAGCTATGGTGTTAGCTCGTGAGACTAAGAGTGGGACTTTATACACCATGTATGGTGTAGCTAGTGATGACATGAGTGGTGTAATTAACTGTGAGACGGATGAAGAATGAAGTTGTTTCACGAGACTTGTTGCGGGATCCGAAAACTATGCATAGTGGGCCTTACACTAAGCACCGTGGGAGTAAATTCGGTGTCTAAAAGGCAGAAGGTGGTCCGAGAACGCACAAGGTGAAACTGACACGCTTAAATATGTGTGAAAATTCAAGAGGTTCGAATAAGGCATGTAAGGGTGTTTCGTTTAGGTGGGAGTGCACGCCCCGGAAAATGATGAGTGAAGCCCGAGACGTATGGTTGCCGGTGGGAACAAACTTGAATGATAAAAGGTCAAGGTTGGGTACCTAGACTGGACTCTCGCAAGAGGCATGAGTGGGGAGCATGGTCGCATTAGGTGGAGAAGTAAATTTGTTGATTATACCTCCATAATTGTCGAGAGGTGGGAGATTGTTAGAATTAAGTCCCTCGCTCCATTATGGAGTTTGATGTTTCTAATTGGGACATAATGAGAAGGAGTTTCTAAACCAAAGAAACTTACTTCATTAATCACTTGAACTAAATGTAAGATGTTATACATAGTTATTATGTCTTGGGGTTATAGCTTGTGATTAGCTATAAAAGACGAGGAAAGCTATGTAATTTGTATCCTCATATTGTGAGTGATCAATGAAATTCCTAGTGCGAGTACTATAGTGAGGATGTAGTCAAGTTGGTGAACCTCGTAAATATTGTGTTTTTGTTATTTTTCCGATTCTTATAGTTATTATTGTGTGTGGCCTATACCGAAAATCCCTACAGAGCTTTGTTGGATGTAATAATATGTATTGTTTTTTCCCCTAGAGTAGAGACTTTAAATGAAAGCAAATTATTGTACATTGAGCGATCACGACCTGTTTAAATTGGTCGGGGCTATATCAAAATGGGTTTGGATTAGGTGAACCATCCCTAACTTGACTCTAAGGGCATGCATGTTGGGTTGGCCGGGTTAAAGAGAGTTCGCTCAGACTGAAGGAAACGTGCATTGAATTTTATCTGTAAGAGATGAACAAGTAATAATACAATCTAAACTTGGAAAAAAAATCAAACTTTCTATCATCTAACAAGGATCAACGTCCTTATTAGCCCTTCTCTAATTCCGTTGTCGATACGTGGATGCTCTGGACCCTTGAATTAAGGGTAGATAGAAGTATAGGCCCTTTATTTTTGTGTCAGCTAAAGCTTAGGGCGACAGAAATAATTAGTACGGATTACATTATTATGCGATTAATTGATGTCAATTAGCTAAAGTTTGGTATCATGATACACTTGAGTAAATCACAAAGCTTGACTAGCAGTAGCTAGGTGGAAATTGGACAAAAGCTAATCGTGACAAAACAAGTCAATTGTCAATTTGTCGTCTAAAAGACAAGCAAAATATATTCATCTTAGCTAGAACAAAGCGATGGGTGACGGAAACGTGTCTCTTTTACGATAAGTTAAATGAGAGGATAAGTAAAGAAAAATAGAGCGCTCATAGATAATGCCAACTGCACTTTGTAAGAGAGATATCATTCATCCTCGGGTTGTGACAGATAGTGTGTTTTCAACGAGAATTTGTGATCCTAAAATAAGTATTACGTGTTTATGTTACGTTTAGTTCCCATTTAATCGGGTCGATTTTCCTAGATATTATTTAAAATAAGTGTTCTTACTATTTTATTAAAATTTCATTTAACACATGTTTAAGCACGAAAGTGAATAGGATTTGATGAGTGGAATAAATGGAGAAAATAATTGTAATTTATACATTGAAAAAGGATATTAAATTTATTAATTCAATCCAAAGATTGTACTTAAATCTCTCTCTTGAATAATTGAAGTTTGTCACTTCGAATAAATTGTAAATTAACGACTACCTGATTATAGAAAAATGAAACTTTTTACAAATAGTGCAACATTTTCACTTCACAACGAGTGAGCTAAAAAATAATCGATTCCAAGTAAGACTTAAATGTAATATATATACTCCATAGTAAATTCACATAAAATGAATAAATCGTAAATTCACATAAGTTTTAGTTTCTACTACGGAGTATAAAATATAGAAATTTAATTACTTATTGATCATTACAAATTCCCGTCAATTGAATACTTACAGATCCATACACAAAACAAATTAACACATTTTACGTAAAATTAGATAAAAGGAAAATATTTATTTCATGTATATTTACATGAGCTTTAGTAATACTTGATGCAATGGCCAATAAGAAAAGGAAAATGCAGATCCATATAGCACGCTTCCAACTTTTTTTAATGTTAATGGAGTGGTGGTCCGTTTAGTGTGTGCCGTGAAAGGCATATAAAGTTCATGTTATACGCCCAATTGACTCCACTGAAGTTGACAACTAATCCGTTGTAAATAAGAATAATTTATAATGGATGTATAAATTTATCTCAATCAACACCTTGTTTGAGGATGATGGAGTAATACACCCGTTCGTTATAATTTACAACGGTTATAACCTTATAGGCAAGACTATTTGTCATATCTTGAGCACCTTGGCCTCTTCTATTTAGCATTTTCTTATACGACATTGTTTTATTATACGTACACGATAATATGGTAATATAGTAGAGGTTTTCAATTATGAGTATGAATTATTATTTTTTATTTTTTTTATTTTTTTTTGAATGACATGGGAACCCGCAGTCGCTACCTTTGGTGCGCACTGGGTAAACCCCCGAGTATACGTGATAGCCTGCAAACCACGTACACTAGGTTAACCACCCTTTTTTACGGGGTGACAGGCTCGAAATCTAGAAGGCATAGCCTCAAGCCAATTTACCCCCAAGATCGCTCTTGGTGAGGCTTGAACCTGAGACCCTTGGGAATGTGGCCCAAGCCAATTTGTTTATATATGATTATACGGTAAATTTTTCGTATACTTGATACGAATTTCATCAAGACTGTATCGACAATATTTATTGGATGGACACTGACTCCAAATGTCTTTTTAATTGTGGTGGATTGGTGGGATTACCGCCTTGTACAACGAACTAACGACAACTGAACGACAGATTGTCTTCGGGTTCTTAAAGCCAATGTATAATATTTTGGCTCTTTTATCGACTATCATTATGCTTGAGGATAGTTTAGGTCCTTTCCTTATAGTTTACCCTATAAACATCATTTACACATTTTACTAGTTAATAGTACGGAAAATCTTATTTTAATTAAAACAAGAACATTTAAAGCCTCCACATTCACCACGTCATCACAATAGATTTTTGTTTGTCCAATAGTTGTTGAAACAAGTGAGGACATTTCAATATCATGCAAATTATATTAGGTGAATAATTGAATATTACAACAATAAAATTAGTCAATATTTTTTTTTTTGGAGTAAAACCAAGGTTTGTTTATACAAATGACATTTGACTCATTTGGTCAAATGCACTTTTAATTTTTAAACGATAAGCAAAGACATAAAAATAACTACATCGGATAATAAACATGTGTTGATGACTAACGACTGACATAGTCTCGGAGCCACCACCATCTTTAACCTCTACTTTCTTGAGGAGGCGAACATAGCTTGACAAACGACAGGTACGATCTTCACTCATTTGAAACCACGAAAACCAATAAACCCCATGATCCAAGTAGATGACGCAAAGTGCACTTACGCCACATGGACATAGAAAGAAAAAGAGAGACAAAGACCATGAAAATCTATGCCAAGCAGAGTAAATACTCCTACACTTTGGGAGCCACTTATAAAGGGCAAGTAAACCGTAGTCCGAAACGACAAGCAAGGAGAGACCTGACACTAAGACAACCCACATGAACAGCCCCATGACCATCCGAGGAGGCCATGTAAAGATGGACACAACACAAATCAAATGTAAAATTACCAAAATCCTTATTTTTTGAACGTATAAACAAACTGGATAATAAAAAACAACCATTAAAGATTAGAAAAATACCACCACCCATCAATCCAACCAACTACACTACCAACAAACCCGCACTCCCTCCTACCCACCACGCCACCGCCAAAGAGGACCACATCCATACATGACTAACCTCACCCCGACCATTTCGACCAAACCCACGGTCCCAAAATCACCAACGGACACCACAACACACACCAACAAACCACTGAGACTCCTAATGTAAAATCTTAACGATTTTGTTATGGCAAATTGTTATGTCGTGATTGGTTGCATCTACTTGATAACTTCTGTTATGAATTTTATTGTGTTTCGTGAATTTTGTTATACGTGAAATTTTGGGGACAAAGTTTTCTTAACGAGGGTAGAATGTAACATTTCGGGTTTTAAAATACCTTTATTAGTTCTTGACATTATGTGGTGTCTATGTGGTGCCACAATTTGAATTCGTTATGTGTCTAGTGACCAGTCGATGGATCATGGGATGGTGAACTTGGGGACGAAGTTCATTTTAAGGGGGGAAGATTGTAATACTCCGTATTTTACCGTATTTCATTTTAATATTTATTATTTCTCTTGACGAGTCGATAACACTTGAATGTGGTCATGTGTTAATTTAATTTATCGAATAAGCGTTGTTATATTTTATATGCTATTAATAATATGTCGAATATGAGTACTAGTTGGTATATCGTATTTAAGTTATGGTTGGGCCTCGATTTGTGTGCCAACTCAACAACCTTAAGCCCAACTCGATATATAGGAGAAACACACATCTCGATATAGCACCTCACCCTGCCAACACATTCAACCCTACCCTAAACTTAATTCTACCTACATCGACATCTTACCTCTACACTCACATCACAGCCGCCACAGCAAGGTTTGAGGAGGATGGGTTGCACGGTGGTCGTGGGTGGCCCTCGGTGGTTCGTTACACCTGAAACATGGTACACACATTTTCTATCTCTGTTTCGCGGTTTTTAGTTCCCTTTTGAATTCGCAATCTACCAATCTTATAATCATGTGTGGTTCTGATTACTTATGTAATTTTGTTCTTGAATGTATAATAGTCATGTTTGGACCAGGGTAGAGTCGTATTTGACCACCATTGACCGTCGAATATGGTGTTTTGTCGCTTGTGTCAGAGTCATCTTCTTCGTTTGCAAAACAGAGTGCTTGAACGCGTGTAAGTTGTATGTGATTTCGATGCAGTCTCTGGGTACGAATGGTTTTGGGTATTGAAGTACTGGATTGGTGGTAGTCAGGGGTTAGAGTGGTGTTTGTCACGGTGGTTATGGTGTCTGGTGTTGGCAGTAGGTCTCGTGGTAGGTGGTTATAATAGTCATAATATGAACCCGGGGTGATGCGTGTGGGGTTGCTGGGTTTGGTACGTCTGTGTGTCGGTTATAGGGAGAACCAGGCAGAGAGATGACCTGTTGGGAAATGTGTCCTCAACAATAGTGCGATCACGTAATTAAATCTCATAACGAGAATGCGCAAGGGATGATACGATTTATATTAGTCAACTGACCAACATTAATCGGTAATGATTGGCTAGCTAGAGTTTGACATTACTGTCGTATGACGGTGGTGGTCAGTTGATCCCTTTAGGTCACACCTTTAGGACAATTCCCTTAATTGATAAAGTGATCAAATGTATAATGATACGATTTGATCATATTCCTTAAACTAGTATATCGAGAAATTAGAGGTTAAATCTTAATGTAAGATTTATGTTTAAAATTGAAACGTGTCAATTGTTAAACATTAAACGATATTTTATTATATCGTTATTAGAATAAATCGGGTTGAAATTAATACAAAGGTTGTAAATCGTATTGACGATAAATTGTCATTTTATATTTGTAATTTCGAATTACATGCCAATTAATAAATATGATTTAATTAATATATAATATTTATATGATAAATATTTATATTATCATTATTGTATTACCTAGTGACATATAAGATGTCACATTTATACAAATTCTACAATTGACACATTTGTAAAATGAAGTCCATTTTAAGTTTAATTTGGGCGGCTAAGTGGAAATGGTAGTGTGGATTATTGGTGTGTTTAATACACTATAATCATGATGTTTAGACGACATCCTAGAGAACACTAACCTATAGCCACCCTAGCAACATAGAAAGGAGGAAATGTCCCCTCCTGCTTCTTCCCATACCCGGCCACCCAAGAACCAAGACACCCCTTTATATCTTGTGGGTAAGCTCATAAGATGAGTTAGTTCTCATGTTGGCAAATTTTTCTAAGTGTAGAAAATCTAATAAAATCCTCTATATATTATTATAGTGATAATAATAAAATACTAATAATAATAAGTTGTTAATATTAGTATTGAGATAATATTCTAATTAGAGAGATTAGAATAAGTTTAAGGAGAAACCGGTTTTGTGCTAGCTTGTTCAAGATCTCGGTTGGTTAAGGGTTGTCTTGGTGCATCCAAAGGAGGTATTCTATTTTGGGTACTTGGAGGATCATCTTTGCCATTCTCTTGGACCGTTTGTAAGGGTTCAATATCTCCTTATTTCCGCAATTTTAGCATGCATAAGATCGTTTTAACTAGTATATTAAAATGTTAATTACAAGGTTAGTTTAGTATGACTAAAATTAGTTTATGAGTAACTAATAAAACCTAACATGACCACCCCTGGAACCACCGTGAGTCAGTGGTGACAATGGTGGTGGCCAGAGGTGGTGTAGGTCACGGTGGAGAGAGAGAGGAGCGTGGAAAAGAGGGAGTTGGAGTTAAATGCTGAAAACAGATGGGTTGGTGCGTGTACAAGTGGTTTAGGGTTGTCGTGGTGGTGGATGTGGTGACCCCTGGCGGTGTTCAACGCATGGTAGTGATAGTGGGTGATGCAGGTGACAGCATGGGGGTGGTAGTGGAGGCCGAGGGTGGCCAGATTAGTGCTGGTAGGAGCGTGAGTATGAGTGTGCACGAGGACGAGTATGCGATAAGGCTTGTTGCAGAAGGTATATGGTCTGATGGTTTGTGGGTCGTGGGGTTTTGATCCCTGGATCAATGGTAAGGGGATTGTTGTTAGTTGTGTTTTATTATTATTATTATTATTATTATTATTATTATTATTAATAATTATTATTATTATTGTTGTTGTTTGTTGTATTAATATTATTATTAGTAATGTAAATTTTTTTATTGTTATTATTAATACTAATATTATTGATAATAGTGTCGTACATGTTATGAAGTTAGTAATAATTGACTAGTGGATTGTATGCTATATTTAGTAAGTCAAGGTTTAGCAAGCTTATGATTAATTGAAGGTAAATTGTTGTGTGAGTAGTAGTTGACATTAAGTAATATTTATAGGAACTGAGTTCAAGGTGGAGTTTTCCTAACAACTGTTCAGATATTATTCCGCAAATTGAGGTAAGGGAAATAACTGTGAATTGTATTTGTGGCATGAAATGTGGTTGTTCATTATTACAAGTTGGTTGTTGATATGGAATATTGTTGTTAAGGCATTGTTATGTGTTCAATTGTTTATTATCTGATACTGGAGAGGAGGATGATGGGTCTTGTGATGATGGGTCTTGTGATAATGGGTCTTGTGATATTGGGTCTTGTGATATGGCCATTAGAGGAGTGAAGTTTGTGGAAGGGAAGTATATGACGGGTTGGTGTGGAGGTGGAGGAGATTTGCTATTTATTACTGTTCATGTCTTAGCTATATTTCTACTCAACCTCTTGGTTGATCCTGTGTGTTTGTGTGTGTGTCTGTGATGATCCGAAATAGGGAGCATCTTTGACAGGACTGTTGATACTATAGGAGCTTGGGATGGCGCGAGCACTTGGATGGACTGACTTAGAATTAGATCACATACTTTATAGTTGCCTTTTTGTACTAATAGTTTCCGCTGTGTAGTTTTTATATATCAAAGTTTAAATTTAACCAGATTTATATAAGGTGCGTTGGTTTGTTTTTACTTTGTTATTCACTACCTCGGTCAATCCGAGATGGTAACATCTTCATTTATATGAGAATGTCTTGCTAAAGGCTCTTATATAAATGGGGGTGTTACACCAGATTCCAGACGAACCTCCCCAGGACCATCGGTGTACATGCAACTGATCACCATCCGAGAATGACAAAGACCGGCACAGACAAGTAGTTGGGCGCGACTAGAGGGGGATGAGGAACTTCCAAGTCGTCCCAAACCACAACCACATAAGAAAAAAACAAAGATGATGAGGAAAACTCATCAAACAGACCGTCACTCACAAGTAAATGATCTTACCAGAGATAAAGGGAGGGGCGAGGGAAAAGAGAACATCCCTGAATTGCATGCACGACTTTCAATGACAGGATAGAGGAACACAGGAACGGAACGACCTCAGATCCATTTCACAGACCAACAACCCACCGTGTGATCAGAACCGGGCCAGAAAACCACAGAAAGAACGGGATGAGATCAATAAAAAACGGTCGCATCTCTGATTATGCATGGAATATTCGCTGGAGACAGGTAAAAAGGGAACCCATCTCCGGCGAGAGGAAGGAGGAGCAGCGGGAAGGAGTGAGTGGATGGGATGCGGCGGCGGCGACGACAAGAAAATTAGGGTTTTTTTTGTTTTGTGTTTATAGAGAGTGGTGGGAGCTTTTAGTGAGAGAAAGTATCCACAAATTCTTTCGTTAATTTTTATCATATGCTTTGTAATTTTATAAAATATTTAATTAATGTGTTTAAATGAAAGTCCAAATTTTCAAAAAAAATATTAATAGCATAAATATAAAGGTCATGGCATCATAGTTATTATCTTTAATTAATAATACTATCTATGCTTAAAAGTACTAAAATTATTTGGGCAAATATTGTTTTAAACATCAACATTTTATTATTATAACCTAATGTTCTAACAATATCATATACAAAAAATCTTGCTTGTAATGGATAATTTGAACACAAAATACATTTTATCATATATATTAAAATACTAAAACAAAAAACCACATAATATTAACATAGATACCAACTCTAACATAATTATTCAATTAAAGTTGACTAATGATTTAAATCTTATTTAACAGGGAAAAAAAATCAAGTTCAATAGTAGGGGTTTACTCTTTTTAAAGAAAATTAATGATTTATATGTGTCCTCGATGATTTTTAAGGGTAATGAATTAAGAAAGCGACGAATTCTTATTTAAGATGTGTATATTCGTCTTAAACTTAAGACCGTTCAACAAAAAAATGCCCTAAGTTTTTGGGGCTAAATTGGAACAATAAGTCTTGCTGACAACTGTTGTAAGTTGTAACGAAGGCGTGAAAAACACCTTCACCCCCAAAAAAGTGTTGATTTAGACGGATTTATACCTTCTGTGGTAAATTATTTTTCTTTTACAATGGATGTAAATAATAATTTGTGAAATTCGAAAAATAGAGTGGAATTTAAGATGGTTGTATAAATTCATGGGTGATTTCTCATTTAAGATGGGTATACATTATACAGTAGGTCTCCTGAGAGACCGTCTTTCAATAATATATTGAGAGACGACACATATACAAAGTGGACCATATCAAATATTATACCAAAATAGAATATGGATTTAGGAGAGAGAAAAAAATATATTAAAATTACATTTAATAACAATAAAAAAAAAGGAAACAAGATATTGTTTGACCAAAAAATTGAATGGCGTGTGCTTGTACATAATATTCCCAAATCGAAACTTTTCAAATTCTTTTCAAAACCGCCGATATCAAAACAAAATCAAAACTTTTCAGAATTTTCATCTTCCCAAAATTTTCTCCAAATATTCAACCATATATTCTCAAAATAATCTCCTCAACTGCCGGCTTGATCATATTTTTATTATTTCTCTTTTTTAATTACCAAAATTACAACAATGAAGAAGAATACGGATAGGAAAAGCTCATTGAAGTCGGCACCGAGAAAACGAGTGAAATTCGTAATAGGTATGTTTATGAATTTCGTACCGTTAATTTGAAATTTGGTATATGTATTTTTGAAGACCATATAAATTTCGTACCATTATTTTGAAAAGTCCATATGTGTTTTTGAAGACCATGTGAATTTTGTACCATTTTATTGAGATTTGGTATATTGTTTGTATTATGGTACTAAATTAGGTATATTTAAGTCCATTTTTATGAAATTCGACGCATGTAAATATGTGTTTGATAATCGAATTGAGCAAGTGATGGATTGTATTATATATTCGAGTTTTACCTAGATTTTTAATTAAATTTGTTTAATTTTGTACCAATTTTTTTAAATAAGAATGTGAACATAGTTAATTTATTTGTTAATATAATAATTGGTTTTGGTACTCGATTTGTTACATTATGTATATGTACAATTAGTACTTGTTTTGTTGAAATTAGTACTTGGTATTATGTAATACGAAGTAGTTTAAATCTATACTTCTGTTTTAGTACCTGATATCTTATATTATGTACCTGTACCTTGAACTTGTTCATTTGTATTTGTATTTTATTATTGTACTTGCTTAGTTTAAATATGTAATTAATATGTAATAATGTTTAGATGTACTTGTTGTACGAACTATTAATCGTTTTGTACTTGTACACTTACTTTGTTGTTTTGTATAACAATGATGTTTTGTACATGTTATATTAGATTACGTATTAGTACGAATTTATAGGCTAAATGTATAGTATTATACTGTACTTGTAATTTATTGTTTGGTATTTTTTTTATATTGATCTTTTTTTTTTATGATAGAAAAAAGGGAATGTTCAAATGCTAAGGATCGAGATGCTGAACAGCCGAATATACATGAAGTTTGTAACACATGGGGTGTTCGAGGAAAGAGGAGTTGTGCTAATGTTGGTTTTGGTACCCGATTTATTTGTTAATATAATAATTGGTTTTAGTACCCAATTTGTTACATTATGTATGTGTACAATTAATACTTGTTTTGTTGAAATTTGTACTTGGTATTATGTAATAGTTTAGATCTATACTTCTGTTGTAGTACCTGATATCTTATATTATATACCTGTACCTTGAACTTGTTCATTTGTATTTGTATTTTATTATTTTACTTGGTTAGTCTAAATATGTAATTAATATGTAATAATGTTTAAATGTACTTGTTGTACGAACTATTAATCGTTTCGTACTAGTACACTTATTTTGTTGTTTTGTATAACAATCGATCCTTTGTACATGTTATATTAGATTTCGTATTAGTACAAATTTATAGGGTAAACGTATAGTATTATATTGTACCTGTAATTTATTGTTTGATATTTTTTTATAATTGTTTTCGTACATGTCAGAAATGTAATTGTATCAGCATTAAAACTTAAGAGAGATGGTCTTTCAATAAATTATTGAGAAACCATTCTTTTGTACTCTTTTATTTGTATTTTGTGACCCATTTATCATTGATCGTACCAGAGTAATTTCGTACTTATTTACATAATGTAAGTAAGTACCTGTTATATTATCTTTAGTACCACTTTTTCTTAAATTTGTACAATGGTCTCCCAATAAACTTATTGAGATGTGATCTCTTAGGAGATCTACTATTGTATCAGTTTCGAATAATTATTTTCGTACATGTCAGAAATGTGATCGTATCAGTTTTTAACATTTAATCAATATTTGATAAAACATAATTGTGATCGGTAAATATGGACGAA
This sequence comes from Silene conica, assembly GCA_029255685.2. Lineage (NCBI taxonomy): Eukaryota > Viridiplantae > Streptophyta > Magnoliopsida > Caryophyllales > Caryophyllaceae > Silene > Silene conica. Next base: position 70,642,388 of record CM055317.2, read on the forward strand.
GGGAAGATATCACTGCCTATTGATTCATTAAAAGTGTTAAACAATCATTCAAAGGACTCATGCTTCTCGTCGGAAAGAAATAAAACATACAAAACTAATGTAACTTATTATTAACATTAATCTGCCAGTCCATAAAAAAAAGTACGAAATTTATGAAATATGTTTCTTATATTAAACTGACTGTACGTACAATAGAAAAACAAGTACTAAATTGTTCCAATTATGATAAAATAATATTTTATCATCCTCCTCCGTTATTTTGAGATCATCTTCCTCAAATGGTGTCGAATCATCATCTTCTGTATTTTTCATCATTGACAATTCTACAAATTACAAAAATAATGTACTAATTTGCAACAAATTTTTTTTACAACAAATCAAGAACAATATGCGTGATTAATAATACCTTCTATTTTCATTGGATCGTCATGTTCTTCCATATTCATCGTTGTTCCTTTGATTTCAACAAATTGGAGTTAAGATTAATATTTAGTCGTGATAAATAATACAATTTTTTCTGATTTGCTTTGGAAGAAAATAATCACAAAATAATGAAACGTGAATCTCTCAATATTTTTTTTGAATTTAGAGTAGACAATAATAACGTGAATTGGAATTGTGTATTTTTTTTTTGTGTTGTTAATGCATAACCGCCAGACAAATTAAGGAAGGAGAATCTTCCCATATTAATTATTGGTTGACTAATTATTATTATTTCAATTAATTAATAATAATTACCATATTATAACATGGTATGATTTGAAACCAATTGATTGAAAATGGGCCGTCTCCCAATAAATTATTGAGAGGCGGTCTCTCCTAAGTTTTTGTGTACATTATACATAGGGATGGCAACGGACCGGATCTGGACCGGGTCCAGTAGGATCCAGATCCAGATCCGCATTGTATACCCTGGATCCAGATCCGATCCAGATCCAACGGGTCCAAATATGTGAGATCCAGATCCAGATCCAACGGATCCGGGTCGGATCCGGGTCCATTACGGGTCCAAGTTTCTAACCCCACATTATAAAAAAAACCAAAAAAAACTCATGCGTCATAACACTATTGATTCCATTTTTCGAAATACAATAAAAAGGAGAAGTAGCTAGTAGCGTGATAATTATTTTCAGCCAAATATTACAAGTAATAATTATTATGACCAAGTAATCCAAACACAACTCAAGAAACAAAATAACTTAGACGTAAAACTCCATATTTTTACTATAAAAACGGGTCCAGAAACGGATCTGGATCCTTCAGGGTCTGCGTAGGAGGATCCAGATCCAGATCCGTTTTAAAAGTAGTGGATCCAGATCCGACCCGGATCCAACGGGTCTGAAAAAATAGGATCCAGATCCGGTCCATCAGGGTCGGGTCTTACGGATCTGGACCGGATCCAGGATCCATTGCCATCCCTAATTATACACGTGTACAGAAATCTATACTCTATCAAAACAAATTAATAATACTTCTATTTTTTCAATTTTCATACATTAACATGATTTAGATTGGAATTTCAAGTGAAATTTTATTAGATAATTTATATGCTCTGTACATTAGACATGTATATAAAAGTATTTTACAAATACATATTTCATTATTGTAATATTTTATTAAAAAAAAATATATACTCTATTCATTGGATATACAATTATAAATTATAATAATGTGAAAATATATTTCAATATTTATAAATTTAATCAAATTATTGAATATTCAATTCCGTACAATTTTTTAATATTCAATCGCGTGTAATTTGCACAGGGTCAAAATTAGTAATTGAATAGATGAAAAACACTCTTCAACTCTCGTAATAATATTAAAATTTCAGGAGATTCAAGTTTTATTATCCGACTTTTAACGAACAAAAATATTCATTGTTATTAGCCTTCGATTAAAATGGGATCATGAAACTTATTTAGTGAAAAATAATTATAGAAGAAATACATTATTTTATACAGCTTATTTCTTAAAAACGAACACACCATCCTCATTCTCCATGACGTATTTTAGTTGAAATACACATCGCGCGAACTCGCAAAAAACCTATTTCTTCTTAGCACCAGTTCCAAATTTGTGACATTTTTTCTTTTTTCAACCACACTAGTTCAATTGATTATTGTACTTAAGGACTAAAAAACAATAATTTAAATTTATTACTTTACGTAGCGATTTTACCGCGATTACAGACCAAAAACAACCCCAAATTTTTATAAGAGTTTTTCAGGTATATAAAAGGGGCAAAATTCGAAATAACGAAACACCTAAAACACCTCCCCTAACGGTAAACGGTGGCCCTAGCCCCTAAATATTACTCCGTTGGAGCCGAAAAAATCTCCTTAATTAGCGAGCCAGTTAGCTGCACGGTTCCTCGGCGTTTCTCCAACAGCCATGAACAGAGCAAAGTTACTCCGCTTGCCCACTAGACTCGTCAATTCACTCACCTCAACTCGGAAACCCTTGACTCAGGTGAATCGCTTCTCTCAACTCACTCAATTTCCCCCTTTCCCTTCCCCTACAAATCCTTACATTTGTAACAAGTACTTCAATTTGCATCAAAATTTGTTCTTTTCATCAAAGGTTGAATGTTTTATTGATTTAATATCATCCAATGATTGGTCTGAAGAAATTGAAATTAAATTGGAAGAAATAAACCCTAATTTGACCCATGAATCAATTGTATATGCTTTGATGAAATTGAGTAAAAACCCAAAAAGATGTTTGGATTTTTTCAATTGGGTATGTGTTAGAAAAGGGTTTGATGTAAGTTATGTGCATTATAGTATATTGCTGAAGTCTCTAGCTTGTAGTGGATTTGTAGATAATTTCTGGGGTGTTGTGGTGGAAATGAAGGAGAAAGGGTTTTATATTGATAATCAGGTTTTTAAGCACGTTATGTCCATTCTGAAACGAGATAATTTGGTCGCTGACGCGCTGCATTGGATTAAATTCCGTAAAATGATGTGTAGAATTAATGGTAGAAATGATGTTTGTAAGTATGTGGTGGATTTGATATTGGAGTTTGATTGGAGTGAGGAGGTGGAGGAAAAGCTGAAGAAAAAGGTTAATTTTCGGGTGGAAGAAGATTTCGTGATATGGGTGTTAAGGGAGTTGTGGAAACAACCGTTGAAAGCGATGAAGTTTTTCGAATGGGTTGCTAAGTTTGGTGAGTATGAACATAATAGTGTAACATACAATGAAATGGTTAAGGTTTTAGCTCAGCCTGAATTGATGCATGAGTTTTGGGCGTTGATTGGACGGATGAAAAGCGAGGGATTTGAGGTTGATCTTGATTCATACCAAAGGATTTCAAAGCTTTGGCGTCTACCAATTGTAGACGCGGTTAAGTTTTTTGAATTTATGATGGATGGACCTTATAAGCCTTCACTACATGAATGTACTTCACTGCTGAAGAGGTTATCACACAACTCTAATCCCGATATGGATTTAGTGAATAGGGTTGTTAACAAGTTTGTGGCCTCAGGAAATACTCTAACGAAAATGGTTTATGACGGTATACATAGAATTTTGTGCAACACGGGGAGGTTAGACGAAGCCAAAAAGATTGTGCAGGAAATGCGTGTTGCAGGTTACAAGCCTGATAACATCACTTATAGCCAAGAGGTCTGTGGCCTTTGTAGACAACGTCGATTTGAAGAAGCAAATAAATTGCTTGACCAAATGGAGGCTGAAGGCTGCATTCCTGACGTCAAGACTTGGACCATATTACTTCAAGGGTATTGTGCAGCTACCCAAGTAGATCAAACATTATCCTGTTTCTACAGGATGCTAGAGAAAAATGTTAATCCCGACCCTAAAATGTTGGAAGCCTTGCTTTATGGATTCCTGGCGGAGAATAAGTTGTTTGGTGGTTACAGATTCCTTATCGAGATGGTAAAAAAGAGCCGAATTAAACCTTGGATGTCGACATATAAGCTTATGATCGGGAAATTAGCAGAAGTTGGAAAATTCAATGAAGCACTTGACTTGCTTAAATTAATGAAGAACCAGGATTATCCACCTTTTCCTGATCCAATAATACAATATGTTTCCAAATCAGGAACAGTAGAGAATGCTAAGAAGCTCCTATGGGCGCTACGTGAAGACGAATTTCCTCCATCCTCTGCAACCTTTGTTTTGGTGATTAAATCTTTTTTTGAAAAAGGTAGAGAATCAGAGGCCAGGGAGCTGATTCATAGCAGTCCCTATCATGTTCGCCGTCAAAAGGAGATTCGCGAGATGCTTCCTAAACAACTGCCTGATGAAACCCAACTTTTCTTTGATCTATGAGGTCCATTAAACCAAATGCTTATTGTGAGGTAAGGAATGTACATGCTTTTTCCACACTCTTGAAATATGCATAGACCAGATCATACTTCACTATCTGCAGCTCGGAAAATTTAGCGAGTCATTTTACTTAATCTCGTTTTACTTGCGAAACTAAGAAATAGTGAATCAGGTTAGAAACTTAGAGCTTGATCATTGTTCCGTCTTCTACATGCCCTTAGGAGAATATTCTGATGGTGAAGTTTTTCGGAAAATGATTGATTTTAAAACCCGTTTTTATCACTCAACAGTCCAAACGTTGAGATTTGGCTTATACAATTACAAAATTTTGTTTATTTCGTGTTATTGGATTTTCCGATAGCATACCGACTGCTGGAGAACACTTGGTATTTTTTCCGAAGCACATATTGTCATATTTAAGCAAAGAAAACAGAATAAAGTTACATTTATTTCAAGCTGATAACCAAATTGCATGAAATTAAAGCTTATGGAAGTAGAAGAATCGAGATCAGTCGCTAAATGTCCACTGACGACGCTCAAAGCCCTTATGGATGCCCTTGATGTAGTTATCAGCTTCATCGTCAACGTTTTTCTCCACCTTGATCGCCCTGCTTCGTCCAACCCCCGACTCCATATGGGCAGTCTGGTATCCATGCCTGCTGTGATCTGGTTCACTATGTTCAGGAAAACGAGCATAACTCTGACGACCTCCAAGACCGCCGACATAAGGTTCTACACAGAACGAAACAGTCTGGTAGCCACTCCGTTCTGGTATATAGTGCTTGGGTGCATGAGCATGACACTGATAACCACCGCCACCGCCACTACCTGGACCGCTGTAAGGTGTTAAGTTAAGCGGGTTTTCTATGTATTGGAATGCCATTTTTTTTTTTGAAAACCTCAATGTTGCATATTTGCATAGAGAAGCAGCACTGCTTTATAAGCTCAGAAAGTAGCACTGTGACATATTCGATGATGCGACGTAAATCACGCAACTCATGTTGTGCATCTAATACCATTTTGTTGATGAGGTGCACCACAACACTAGGCTTATATTATAGCCCGTCTTTGTGCGACATGATAAAAGACGAGGAAGAATCGATTAAGGTTTATTTACGGTACATTTTCAGGATATTACATTAATTACATTGATTACAGAGTATTGTTTTTCCATACTACTTCATACGAGTAAACCGACCTTTTTATCTGAATTAACGCTTTTTCTAACCCATGCTATTTCTAGAGAATAATCGATATCAATCTAAATAGAATCGACAAAATTTATAGCAACGAGTGATCTTATTGGTTGGCAAGTTGAGTACTCATATATGTTCTTTTAGGAACGATCACTTATTATATTCCATGTATCCTTTCTCTTTTGACGGATTATATTCCATCTATCTTTAAGTATGGACCGTGTTTGATAGAAATGGAAGGTATTTGATAATATCCTCTAAAGATTTGTTCTAGATATTTGGTATGATCATCAAAATAGAAGTGTAAAGTTGAAGTGTTGTAATGGAAAAGGTGTTATATTATGTCTTGAATCGGCCTTCTCATTTCGATTAATCTTGAGGCTTCGTTAGGTCGAAGTTTGTTTTCTCCACAAATCAAAAATCAGATAAATAGAAGATGCTAATTAAACTGCGAAAGTAGTAATTTAGCCCCATTACTTTAGCTAATTGTGAGATCAAACCCCTTAAGTTTAGATTGTAGCAATTATACCCTATAAGTTATTCAAAATGTGAAATTAACCCTTTACCCAAAATCTCATCAGAAATTCATTTTCTCATATCACAAAAACTTAATTAGGTTATATTTTGTTTAAAGAAAAGTGTAAAATTCTTTTTTTTTCCACTAAAAGAAATGTAAAAAAACAATATTTTAAAATCATGGAAAAATAAAAACTTTAGTTTAGTTCACTGTTTTTGAAAAAATCATCATTTTTATTAAAATATATCTTTATTACCAAAAAAAACTAAGCATGAATATTTTTTTTATATGTTTCAGCTTTTCAAAAAAAAATTTAAAAAGCATTATATATATGTTTTTTTTTATTTTATTTCGTAAAGGATAGTTAAAGAATTAAAGAAAGTTCTTTAATAGAACATAAATTTTTTTCTTTTATAAAATAATTTAAAATCTTATCTAATCAAATGCTAATACTTTTAAATTTTGATTTCATTGTTAACTTTTATTTTGATTGTGTATATGGTAAAAAGTTTCATCAATTTCACTTACGTAATATGATATATTGAATTTCTCACGAGATTTTGGTTAAGGGGGTAATTTCACATTTTGAATAACCTATGGGACCTAATTGCTACAATCTAAAGTTAAGGGGTTTCATCTCACGATTCGTTAAAGTAATGGGGCTGAATTACTACTTTCGCCCTATTTAAACTCTCAAAGTCGTAGCTTATAAACTTTTGTTGTGAGATATTTAACGCTCTAGACCATAACTTTTACCCATTCACGAATTTGTAATCCTCGAAATTAATAAAAGATTTTTTAAATATTCTTCTTATTAGTTTTGGTAAAAAGATCAATCAAATACAAGAAACCTTTCAAAAATTAACAATAATAATATCTCAACTTAAAACAGTCTTAAACAAAACACACGTTCTGTCCACCTTCAAGCTTAAATTTTGTAACACTGATTGGGTTCAAGGTAAATACTAAATACCATGAGACAATTTATGAACAAGTAGATTAGCGGGTTTGAAACGGGATTAATAGACCCTAATTACAATTTACAAACCAGCCTTGCCTCTTTCGCGGGCCAAAAAAGTCAGTTTAAATGGGCGGGAATTACATGGCACATAAAAGTACAAAACCAGTTTTTCAGTTACAAACCCTTCACCAGTCAACCAATTATTTTCTCCCAAAATTATCGAGAAACGCTCGAACAAAACCCTAATTTTTCTATGATCAGAACTAATTATTCATCTAATCTATTCTAATTGCTGGATAACTAGCTGTTCATAGCTCAATTTAACCTAATTCGGTAATTTTTCTTTATTGTCCTGCAATTACAGCTCATTTTTTTCGAGATTATTTAGTTGTCGACAATCGCGAATTATAATTTTCTATGGATTTGGACAATTACGTGTTAGAATTACTGTTTGAATTGTTGTGATATATGATTGATCGATTTCATGAACTTTAATTTTGTGTACATTGCTAATTTGTTCGAGGAATGATGTACTGTTGTATAAGATCGTGATGCTATGATGGCGTTAATGCCGGGAAGTGTTTCGGAACTTGAAACATTGGCTCGTCGAAGCGGGAATAAGCTTCCGTTATTTTGATTTATTTTGGGACTATCTTAGGAATTCTATGAGCTCTTACTTGTGATACACCGTTTTTTATGTCCATTCGTGTCAATCCTGGTGAAAAGTATTTTAATGAAAGCTAAACAAATGAATAGAACGGAGGGAGTACATGATATTGGCTTATCTATCTGAGGTCATGTTCTGTTGGCTCCCCGTACTTTGAATTACCTTATGATCAAGTAGCTGGTTGGAATAATTTTTACATTCCTGGTGAAAAGTATTTTAATTAAAGGTAACCAAATGATTAGAACAGAGGGAGTACATGATATTGGCTTATCTATCCGAGGTCATGTTCTGTTGGCTCCCCGTACTTTTAATACCTTATGATCAAGTAGCTGGTTGGAATAACATACATATTTTATTGCTTCTTGTAGACAGCATTATGGTAACCTGCAATTCCCTAGAAAACGGAGACAATAATCCAAAAGGGGCCACTCGGTCATGGGGAACAACAGCATCACCACAGTCTGTATCGAACAATGGCAGTGTCGGTTCACCGTCCAGCAGAAGTGCAGCTGGTATGGTAACATCAGCTTGTGATAGTATTGCTCTTAGATTAAACCATCTTGAGATTCTGGGCGATGATTCTGCTCTTCAGATTGCTGTTGCGTAAGTCTTGTGCCCTTCTCAGCTTCTGTTATATCCCTCCATTCAACTTTTATCTCCCCCCTTCAATAAAATACTCCTCACATATATTGGAGAAATGGGAAGATAGAAGTTGAATGGAGAGAGTATTTTTTTTCCGAAGAATTTTGTTTTCTTACTATATGTATTTCTTCTGAATGTTCAGTTTTTTGAGCTCGAGTGTCCTGAAATTTATTGTGCTTGTTTTGAATGCTGAACTGACTTCCTATTAACTTCCTTTTTTATCTTCGCTATTCTGTCTTTCGATTTTTTTATTATTTATATTTGTGAAGTATTCATACCATCTATACAGGAGCAAGAAAAAAAAGAGGGGACGGCGTGCAGCTGGAACGGATAAAAGTGGCCTTGGACTTCGGCAATTCAGCATGAAAGGTTAGTAGCTCTCTTCATTTACTTAAGTTGCCAGCAAAACCGTAAGTAATAAACTCATTCTTCAACACTTTTTCTTTCCGATTTGCATCCATGTTTGGCTGGCTATATGACTTGCTTTTTTTTTTCTTACATAACTAGTTTGCGAGAAAGTGGAGAGCAAGGGCAGGACAACATACAACGAGGTCAGATGTTAGTTGAAATTTTCTCGCTTTTGTTCTCGTAACGTTTCCCCATTATACTAGTAACTGTAACAAACATTGATGCATTTATGCGCGGGATTCAAACTTCTGATAATGAGGATGCGATGATAGTTAATGAAACTCTTACACATATAATTCCTGTAACTAGTGACATAGTTCTGCATTAATATGAATGTCTACTTGATAACTTTTTTGCAATACTTCCACCTTTTGCATCTGCAAGACTGCAAATGACCTGGTCCTGGAGTCCTAGTTACTCTTACCATGCACTGCACCATTAAAAGTGGTCCCCTCCCTGTAAGTCATGTCATAGATTCATAAGGATGGATGCATCTACGAATTGATTTGGATACGAAGGTTTTATCCAAACGGAAAGGTTACAGAAAATTGGGCTGGTGGATGTCATTGTGAGTAAGAATAAATATTGTTTACATGTTGGCTTAGCAGGGATGGAGGTCGTAACTCTTATACAGGGTATTTCGTAAAATTTCATTGGACCTGTGTTTAACATAAGGATCTAGAGTACCTGTTTTAATTACTATTGGGTGAACAGATTTAGAAATTTTTTGAAGCAGCATGTGACTTATGCGGTTACATGCTCAAAGTCATTATTGAATACTTGAATATTATGTATTTCTTTTTCTTACGGATGGTAACGCTCTTACAAGAGGTAGGATGGACTTCTTTTGGAATCAGATTAGTTATGTACTACAGGTGAAGCGTATTTGTTGCAATTGATATGGACTGAGGGTGCTGTTATAAAGAAGGAATTCCTATCCAGATAAACATCATTTTTGCTGGACGACTTGAACTATTTGTGTTTCAGGCATTGCATGACATGTCTTCACCTACATTGCACTTCGTTGTTAGAATGCCTTGTTCTTGAATTTGTTTAGCCTTTCCGTCTATCCGTGGTTTATACAAATTTTCAGCTCAAAATGTTGTCTATTTTCCGCGTTTGTATTTTACGAGTTGGTGCTAGAAGTTCTTTTGGCTGTGTTAGTATCTGCAGTAAATTTTGCGATAGACTCATAGACCTCACACCAGTCAAGGCTTTAGTTTGACTGTTGCATACTTGCATCACTACCAGGTTGCAGATGAACTAGTGGCTGAGTATGCAGATGCAAGTAATGATCTTAATACAAATGAACAGGTATGTACAAGTATTTTCTAATCATACCAAAGGTATTTTACACACAAGACTCCTTGTAAGTTTTTTTTTTTTTGAGGGAAGACTCCTTGCAAGTTTTTATGGAAAAACTATTGTACCCTCGGTTATAACAGGGAGATGATGAAAAAAATATTCGACGGAGAGTGTATGATGCCTTGAATGTTCTAACAGCAATCAACATTATTTCGAAGGACAAAAAGGAAATACAATGGAAAGGTCTGCCTTGCACTAGCTTGAATGATATTGAAAAACTAAAGGTGAGGCATCTGCTAATCTACGTCATGGTACTTGATTGAATTCACGAGACAGTATCACATGTGAGACTATGGCAAATTCTTATGAATTACTCGTGGTACAACTTATTGAATAATAAGTTTATTATGCCGGTCACAACTAGCTCAGATGAGTATTTGTGCATGTGTTTTAGTTCAATATTCTAAATAAGCATTGCCAACTTGATGCAATTCTGAAAATTGCAGACGGAGCGTATAGGACTGAGAAAGAGGATAGAAAAGAAAAGGGCTTACTTGCAAGAATTGGAAGAGCAAGTAGTGATTCCTATTCTTCACTGCATTTGTTGATTTTATAGCCCTTCTGTTTTCATTTTTCTTATTGCATGAACAACAATAACCTTTCTCTTCCCGTCTTAATAAAGTTCACAGGATATCAAAACGTTATACAGCGTAATCAACAACAGCATAAGAACGAGAATGCTCCTTGTGGTGGTGTTGCTTTGCCTTTTATTCTGATCCAGGTATGCATCACAGGACATCATATCAGTTAGTGTCTTGTTCGACTGCCTTGTTCGACCGCCATACATACACGCACTGTGAAGTACAATTGTTGGTTAAATTTTATCGTGATCTCATTTTATTTTAACCGTGATTAAAACGACAGACTAGAGCAAATGCGACTGTTGAAGTGGAAATATCAGAAGATATGCAGCTTGTGCATTTTGATTTCAATAGGTCAGTTATGCTTAAATTTGCAGGATCTTTCTTCTTGTGTCGAGTTTGGTTTATTTATCGACTGCTTTATACCGTCTCTGTTTTTACGTCCTCAATGCAGCACCCCTTTTGAATTATATGACGACAACTATGTCCTGAAACAAATGAAGTTTGGAAAATCTCGGTTGGATGATGGGGATTCTAATCTACAAGCTTCTCCGGTCCCATAGCCAAAATCAGGTCTCACTCAACCTTCATTACAGCCCAAACCGTGACAATCTCTTCTAACTTCCGCAATTTCATGCTTGAATGTGCATCAAGATCCACTTCCGAGATACTTACAGCTCCTCCACTTCCTGATATACTTGCAGCCTACAGCATGAACGATACTGTTTTTCGGCGTTTTACCTTTAATAAGAGTTATTCTTAAAATCTTAGTTCGTTACCTACGGACTAACTACTGATTTAGCTAAAGGGATTAGGAAGGTTTATTCAGCGAGGTTATTATAAATTTATAATATATTATTATCATATTAAAAATATTGAGTTATTTTCCGAAATAGGCAATTCTGAACAATTATTTAACGAAATAGGTAACTTTTGAAATTAATTACCGAAAATGGGTCCACGTAGGATTGGGTTTTTCCGAACCTGTGGCCAGAATCAAGTCGCCTACCCGGAGAGCGACTTGACTCTTAGCAACCCAAACCCAATTTTGACGAAAGGAAAAAAAAAAAACAATACAGCATGAAGTCGCCTTGGGGGTAGGCGATTTAGCAGGCAGTGTGCGTTATTTTGGTTGCTTTGGTCCAGGGCCAAGTCGCCTAGGGGGAGGGCGACTTGAGTTTTTGGTGGTTTGCTCCATGGTCAAATTGCCTAGGGGGAGGGCGATTTGAGGGGCAGTAAGCATAATACAACGAACAAATTTCAACAAACAAATTTCCTTCCCTTGAATCAACCAACCTGCCAACAATGAATGAAAATTCAACAAACAAATTTCTCTTTTCAAGCCAACATACAAACACAAACTCCCTTCCTTCCCTTGAATCAACCAACCTATAAACATTTAATCAAAATTCAACCAAACAACTTTCTCATTTCAAACCAACATACAAACACAAACCATGAATCAACATTGAAACCAAATTGTCTTGAAAGTACAATCATTAAATTGGAAAACAACTAAAACATTAAAACTAACAAATTTTCTTGAAAACTAAAATATTATACTCCCTCCGATCCAGACAAAAGGTAACAGTTGCTTTATCACACTTGTCGAGACACGTTTTGCATCGTGAATATCTTTAGTTACACATTATTAAAAATTATAAAAATTTGATATTCTTATAACATTCATGACGATAAATCAAACAAGATCCCACATGACTATGTTTTATCTTATAGATTAACGGTAATATCAAAGATTCCCTACGACCATAAATAGTGCCAAAAAGCAACCGTTACCTTTTGTCTGGATCGGAGGGAGTACAAGATAGTCAACTAAATTGTTTTTGATACAAACCACTAATACATTTAACACTACCGTCTTCTTGTTTGCCGAATTCTCTTGGACTTTCTTGGTTGACTAGATGATCCGGCTTCATCTTCCGCCTCTTGGATAAGAGTTAGTTGAGTTGAATTGTAGTCGGTGGTCATTTGATGAGGATCATGCATTGGGCTAGGGTGTGGATTCTTCTTGTTTGCCGAATTCTCTTGGACTTTCTTGGTTGACTAGATGATCCGGCTTCATCTTCCGCCTCTTGGATAAGAGTTAGTTGAGTTGAATTGTAGTCGGTGGTCATTTGATGAGGATCATGCATTGGGCTAGGGTGTGGATTGTCCGGTGGTTGAATTAGATGCCCATAATTTGCACTTTGCAAACATGTGAGTGAAGTATTTTGCATTTTAAGAAGGAGGTTCATGTAGTTTTGGTCATATTTAGATGGCATATCTGACATGAACTCGTTCACCCGATGGTAAATGTACGAATGACCACCCGCAAGACTATCCAAATCTGCTCCACTTGGGTTGTAGTGATGTTGATGGCGTAGTCGTCCGTTAGAATGCGGTTTTGAGGACTAACAATCCGTCGAGTGCGCTCTCTATACCATATCATGTAAGGATCATGGTGTGACATGAAACCACCATATGGCATTCCCCTAGCCATCAAATTTTCCTTCCTAGCATCCCACGCATCGACATAGGCACACAATTCCTTCTCAAAGTCTCTTGTTTTGCCCCGTTTGTCCATCTTATGAAGCATAATGTCGGTGTTGCACGGGTCAGGTATGGTTTGGTGCCATCCAAATTGTCTAACACACTTACTAGGAAGGTGCATCTCTATAATCTCAAAACATATTAAAGGAGCTTCCACAATCCACTCCTCCTCGTCCTCATGACAAATATCCGGAAGATGTTGTAGGATCTCTAGTGTGTAAGGTTGCCAAGTAAATTGTGTTTCAGTTAGTTTATCAAACATATCTCGATATGTCACAAGACCAAGCCTATGATCTTTGTACTTACGATCGACCCTCAACCATTTACACCCTAAAGGATCCCGTCCCGCTACCATTTGGGAGCCTAGTGGATAAACCGCTCCTTCAACTTCTTCATAAATTGACCTTAAAATTTGGGGACGTCCAACAACAATACGTTCCCAAGCCCATAACTGAAGGAGAACAACTGACCCAGATATTTCACTTTTTCCCCTCTTACATGCACCACACAAATTTCTATATAAACAAGCTAGTGCAGCGGATCCCCAACTATATTCATCAATTTCATCTAAATTTTCTAACAAAGGCAAAAGCAAGATACAAACCTCATTACCACTCTTATAGGGAAAAATGACGGTCCCGATCAAGTAGAGAATATATGCACGAATATGCATATGTAGTCTATCCTCATCCGCATCCGGTGGCAAACCCGAAAAATTGCCACTTAACCAAGTCAATTTCAAGCCCAAACCCTTCAACTCAGTAGACGATGGCCGTATACCCAGAAGATGCTCACACAAAGCCGGCCAATAGTGGTCACTCCTCCCCGTAACTGCTCTACCAGTCACTCTCAACCCAAACAACACATTTACATGTTGCAATGTAACGGTTGCTTCACCAATAGGAAAGTGAAACGTGTGAGTTTCCTCCCTCCATCTCTCAACCAAAGCCGTAATCAAATCCGGATCGGCATACAAAAAACAAAACCTATGAACTCCATAGAACTGTGTATCCTTTATGAATTGACGAACTCTCTGATGAACGCGAAATTCGTCCTTCGCTTTCAAGTGGACCCGACATTTCAACGGACCGTGATCCTGTTTCACACAAAACATGAAAGCATTACAAATAAAAAAAAAAAACCTATGAACTCCAATGTACTTTTACTTCGAAAAAAATAAAGCCTTTTGAAAAAATACTCACCGCTCCATTCCAAACAGCTTCACTTCGATGGCCCGCTTGTAATGTCAGAACTTCGGAGTTAAGTGGACCCGGATCCATGAGACCTGCAACACAAAAAATGTTTAAGTAACACAATCAATATTCAACAAATAATTGATTAAATCAAGAAATAATTAATTAAATCACACAAATGTACCCGGAAGCATGATTTCTAAGAGGACATCCACGCTTATTGTGTCCTTTTTTACGACATAAGGTGCATGTATATTTTGTTTTTGATTGACCCTCGTCCATCTCATTTCGAATCCTTTTCGACTTAGGACGACCAGTTCCCCTTCTCATTGTCATATTCGGCAAAACTTGTTGACCAACCCAATTAGGCCAATGACGTTCATCTGGTACCGGGTGAAAGTTTGGCTCGTAGGAACCCAAATACTCTCCACAAGTATAAAATGGGTCAATATATTGCTCGGTTGTCAGATTGTAAGTTCTACAAACGGCAGCAACATGAGAACATGGAAAATGGTATATTTGGAACTTGTTACAAGTACAAGTTCTTTCCGACAAATTAAACGTATGTCTATGTCCACCCTTTCCTGCTTTCCTTTGACCTCTCCCAGTCTTAACTTGGTAGACACCGGTCTCTGAATTGAAGGTCTCAACTTTATGGTGTGCCGCTTTTTCGAAATTGTTCTCGACATGCTTGGTGACAACGGGGGACATCTTCAAACCATCAAGGATTCTAGACTTTGCAAGTTCACGTCTTTGAACAAAGTAAGAATTCACTCTATAGAGTGTAACTTTCACAAGTGCAGTGATAGGTAAGAAACGGGCCCCCTTTAAGACATTGTTAAACACCTCAGCTAAATTGGTTGTCTTGATCCAATACCTACGTGCACCACCATGACACATGGACCACTTCGACAAAGGTATTCTATCTAAATCTGCCATACATCCTGGATTAAGTTCATTGATTTGTGCTAAACCACTATTAAACTTAATTGGTTGATGCTGAAAAGCTGTCCAACTAAATAAGTCTTTCAAGGTCGTATTTTTGTATTTAGTGTTGATATTGGATGCATGATGTCTTATACAAAATCTATGATATGCATATGGTTCCACCCACTCGCTCCTCTCTTGATTCATAGCTCTCATGATGCCTGGATGTCTATCAGATATTACATAAAGCCCAGTTCGTTGTGTAACCAAACATCTTATGCATGCCAAAAACCATGTCCATGTATCCGTACTCTCCGATTCAACTATGGCAAAAGCAAGAGGATATAGTTGATCATTAGCATCAACACCCATGGCAATCATGAGCACTCCTTTATATTTGCCATATAAATGAGTTCCATGAATCGTAATTAGAGGACGACAATGATGAAAACCCTTGATTGATGCTCCAAAAGCCCAAAACACCCGACCAAATATGACTACGTTCGGGTCAGCCGTTGGAAAATTTACAAACTGAACAACTGTACCGGGATTAGCTTCCTTCAAAGCTTCAAAGTATCTAGGAAGCAACTGATACGACAACTCCCAATCACCAAATATGTCGGCCATAGCTTTTTGTTTCGCTTTCCATGCCTTCATATAAGTGATCTTGTAGTTAAATTTGTCAATTATTATTTCAATTATAGCATTAACCGTCAACCCCAAATCTGCCTCCACAATATTTCTAATGGCATTACTAATGAAAGTTCTTCTCAAGTTTCGGTGGTCTATTGGCATTGTATCTCCCAAACATGACGACTCATGGCTACCATTGTACCTCACAATAGTAAATGCTTCAGAAACCACACTTTTTTTATTGGCTCTTAACGTCCACTTACATGCCACAGGTCTTCTACCACATTTGTATGTTATTGTGTGAGGTTTTGACTCATGAATTTTGAAACTTTGGTTTACCCTTAAGTTATAGGATGTAACTACATCCGTCAAAGATCTTTTGTTAGGAAATGATTGACCAATAGAAAACTCTCCACGAACATCATATGGAATTGCATTTTTCCAATTAGCCCAATTATCCCCACCTAGTTCATCAAACTTAGAAATACTAGTGAATTCGGGATTTGGAGCGGTTTGAGTCACAAGATCGATGTCATCCTCATCCTCATCTTCATCCTCATCACTAGGATTCTCTAATCTTAGATCAACATTATCCTCAACTTCATCCCCTTCAATATTACCATTACCTATCTCTACTCCAATATTATTTGTTAACAATGATACATATCGATCATCACTCCCTTGTACATTGTGTGTGGGTGACAAAAAATTATTGATAAATAAATCATTGTCATTCAACATCCTAGTAAAAGACACATTCGGTACTACATTTGCATTGCTCACTTGAGCTTCTTGAATTGGTATCAACTCAACATAAATATCCATAGATCCCGCCTTAGAATGACATATATTAGCCCACATTGTTTGTAGAGAACGATCATTATTGAGGGAAACTACCTTAAAACATCCAAGACTCGGAAATTTCATTTTCAATAATAATTTAAACTTACTTCTATCAACACCAATTGTTGTGTATACTTCATTAAGGAGAACATTGAAGCTCATGTTGCTATTAGCAAAAACGAAAGACTCATTTCCACCAACATAACTTACACACCCATCTCCTTCAACAATTTCACCATTCCAATAACACAACAAGGGAAAATGACTTCTCTCCATAATTAAGCCAAATAAATTCAACTAAAATACTAACAATCACCTAATTAACAACTAATTAACAACTATCTATTTCAATGAACAACTAATTAACAAAAGAAGTTATAGTTCATACCTTCAATATGTAAGGAAATTGAGGAAAAAATACCCAAATACTTCTTTGATGTTGTTTAGAAACTAATAATTTGATTATTAATCAAATTAATTGAAGATTTTCGTGTGTTTTTAGTGCGAAATTGAATTCGAGAGGTTAGGGTTTGCAATTGGGTTGTGTTTTTCAATTTGGGGAAATAGGGATTGTGAGGGAAATCGCGTGGTGGAGGGGTGTACTGGAGGCCAAGTCGCTCAGCCGGTAGGCGACTTGGCACTGAGCGTTATTTTTTTTTTAATTTTAGTTAAGTGTGGATGGTATTGGTGTGGTATCAGTCAAGGTCAAGTCGCTCTCCGGGTAGGCGACTTGATTCTGGCCACAGGTTCGGGAAAACCCAATCCTACGTGGACCCATTTTCGGTAATTAAATTCAAAAGTAACCTATTTCGTTAAATAATTGTTCAGAATTGCCTATTTCGGAAAAAAACTCAAAAATATTACTATATTACATATTATTATTATACTATCTTACCTTATTATTGTTGAATATATGTGGACCACCAACCAATAACTTAAAGGCTCGGAATTCTAAGTCGCCCAATGATTAATAGCCCATTTCCCTAGGCCCATGTTTTGTACTAGGTTTAGGTCTTTTCTTTCTTACATCAATCTTTGTGTACACACACACACACACACATATATATATATATATATATATATATATATATATATATATATATATATATATATATATATATATATATATATATATATATATATATATATATGACTCATGTACTGCAGCAGCCACTCACTCAATACAATAATAACAAAATCATTCATTCAATATCAAAGCAAGCATCTTTATACTCTGTTTCGTGCAACAAAGTTCTCTGCCAAATGATGTCAATATCAGCAATTTCACATGGTATCAGAGAGGGATAATCCTGTCTTTTCATTGTTCATTACAAAGGTTATATCTTTCTCCTTTTACCTCTGTTTTTTTCTCATCCTTCATCCTTCGTTTCCTTTTCATCATGACTGACAACAATCCCAGTACCAATGTCAACAATCCCAACCGCAATATAGTCTCAACCAACGTCAATACCAATACCAATGTCAACACCAATGTTACCAATGTTGCTTTAAACCCCTTCTTTGTCCATCCCAATGACTTTAGCATCCAACGTCTTGTGTCAAATGCTTTTGATGGTAATGGGTATGGCAACTGGAGGAGGTCCATGCTCATTGCTCTTTCTGCGAAGAACAAGATAGGCTTCGTTAATGGAGATATAGTCAAGCCCACTTCTGATGATACCAGAGTCAGGGAGTGGGAGATGTGCAACTCCATGGTCATTTCCTGGATCATTAACTCTCTCAATGCAGAAATTGGGGATAGTGTCTTGTACTGTGATACTGCAAAGGAGATATGGGATGACTTGCAGGAAAGATTTGAGCAATACAATGGTGCTCAGCTCTATCAAGTTCAAGACAAGTTGAACCAGGCTTCCCAAGGTTCAGATTCCATTTCATCATATTTTACTAAGTTGAAGAGAACTTGGGAGGAGCTCAGGAACATCTGGACCACTCCTAAGTGCAAGTGTGGATGCAAATGTGGTGTTTATGACACTATAACAAAGCATGAGGAAGATAAGAAAGTGATAAAGTTTCTGATGGGCCTGAATGAGACATACAACACTGTTAGAGGGAGTATTTTGATGATGGACCCTATTCCATCACTTAATGGAGCATACGCTTTGCTGATTCAGGAAGAGAAACAAAGAGAGACTTCTTCACAAGCTGTCATAAGCATGGAAGCATCTGCCATGGTTGCAAGGAACTGGACTGGTCATCCTCAGAATAGAAACAAGGGAGCTTATTCAAGCAACTTCAAACCCAACAACAACAATTCAGACAACAACAGAACCTACACTGGCAAGAATGGAGTCACATACAAGAAGAACAACTATTTTTGTACTGCGTGCAATGTTGAGGGACACAGAAATCAGAGATGCTACGTCTTACATCCTGAACTGAGACAGAACAAAAGGAACAACAATGGAACTGCTGTTGTAGGGGCTGTTGATGCAGGAAATGCTCAGCAAGTTTCACAAAACCAGGAGTACAACCAAATGTTGGGAGAGCTAGGCAAACTCAATCTCAGCACCAATGATTCTCATGCTATGATGGCAGGTATTGCTTCTCACACTGTCACTCATGAATGGATTGTTGACAGTGGGGCTTCTAGTCACATGACACCCCACTTACATTTGTTCACTGACCATCACAAACTTAAGGAACCACATTACATTACTATACCAAATGGAAAACGAGTAATGATTGTTAATGCTGGAACTGTTAAACTCTCATCCATTATCACCCTACATAATGTCTTACATATGCCAGAATTCAAATTCAATCTCATTTCAGCCAGTCAATTCACAAAGGACCTTTATTCTCCAATTATCTTTACACCCAATTTTTGCTTAATTCAGGTCCCTTCTATGAGCAGTTTCACCATGCTTAGTAGACAAAAACAAGGACTATATATAGCTGAATTCAGGACCACCATTCAAGCCTCTTTATCAACCAACACTACAAAACTCAACTCCTTTTCCATTTGTGCTGCTGCAAACAATACTACAGTGTCTCTTGATACATGGCATTGTAGATTAGGACATCTTTTTTATTCTAATTTAAAGTTTCTAAGTGTAAGCAATGGTTGTAAAACTTCAAACAATTTTGTATGTCAGATTTGCCCAAAAGCTAAATTTCACAGATTAAAGTTCCCTGACAGCTTCTCTCATTCTAAGAGCAATTTTGATTTATTACATGTTGATCTGTGGGGTGGTTATCATACCCCTACTCACCTAGGACACAAATATTTCCTAACCATTGTTGATGACCATTCTAGAACCACTTGGACACATTTACTCAGCCACAAAAGCAACGCTTTACCTATTCTCAAAGCTTTTATTACGTACATTGAGACCCATTTTCAGGCACATGTAAAAGTTATTAGGAGTGACAATGGCTTTGAGTTCAGTGAGGTTCAAGCCTTTGAATTTCTATGCTTCTAAAGGCATTTTGCATCAGAGTTCTTTTGTTGAGACCCCTCAACAGAATGGGGTGGTGGAGAGGAAACACAAACACTTACTTGAGACTGCTAGGAGTCTGTTTTTTCAAGCTAATTTGCCCATACAATATTGGGGAGAATGCATTTTAACTGCTACATACCTCATAAACAGAATGCCATCTAGTGTCCTAGGTCACAAATCACCAATGGAGTTGTTGTATAATGAACCTCCTAAGTATGATCATTTAAGATCCTTTGGATGCTTGTGTTT
Organism: Silene conica; assembly: GCA_029255685.2. NCBI lineage: Eukaryota > Viridiplantae > Streptophyta > Magnoliopsida > Caryophyllales > Caryophyllaceae > Silene > Silene conica. Next base: position 70,662,871 of record CM055317.2, read on the forward strand.
TGCTGCGACCTTGAAAAGAAGTAGAGATAAATTTCAATCTAGGGCCAATCCTTGTGTTTTTCTTGGGTACCCAAATGGAAAGAAGGCTTACACTGTACTTGACTTGCATACACAAAGAGTCTTCCACACTAGAGATGTTCTATTTCATGAAAACATCTTTCCTTTTCACAATAAGAATTTTGCAAAATACTTTGACAAGGACATTCTGCCTTGTCCCCCTCATGAATTAAGTGATCCCATTTTCTTCTTTCCTACAAGTGATCTCTCTGAAAATGCCACACCAAATACTGAGTCTCACAATAATGAAAACAATGTCAACACTGAGACCACTCACAATGTTACACCTTCTGTTCCTTCTGTGCCTTTCATGTCTGAACATACCACAGAATCTGCTACTGTGACCGAGCACTTGACTGAGTCCTCAAGTGTGGACCAGCTCACAACTGGCAGAGTTAGAAGGTTGCCTTCTCATTTGAAGGACTACGAGGTGAGCATACCTCAGTCCCTTCAACCACAACAATTTGCAGGTGCTGCTAAACAACAATCTCACTGGTGCAATGCGGTCAGTTTTGATGGGTTGCCTCTGCATTCCCAACAACAACTTCAGTCCATGACCTATTCAGAACCCCAAAGTTTCAAAGAAGCCAGCACTGATCCACGCTGGTCAGAGGCTATGCAAAAGGAGATTCAAGCTCTTGAGGGCAATAACACTTGGGATCTTGTTGATCTTCCACACACAAGAGAGCCATTTCCTCTAAGTGGGTATATAAAGTCAAGCTTCATGCTGATGGGAGTCTGGAAAGATATAAGGCAAGACTAGTCATCAGAGGATGCAATCAGCGGGCTGGGATTGATTTCCAGGAAAATTTTTCTCCTGTGGTAAAAATGACCACCATAAGAGCAATTATATGTGTTGCCCAACATCAGAAATGGCCAATTTATCAAATGGACGTCAACAACGCTTTCCTTCATGGTGACATTCGAGAAGAAGTTTATATGAAAGTCCCTGAAGGTGTTCCAAATCCACACAACAAAGTGTGCGAATTGAAGAAGGCTTTATATGGCTTAAAACAAGCCTCGAGGCAGTGGTTCTCTAAATTGTGTGATTTTCTGACTGGGATGACATACACTCAATCAAAGAATGATTATTCTTTGTTCATCAGGAAATCTAATGACAGCATCACTATCCTAGCAGTCTATGTTGATGATATCATAGTGACGGGTTCAGATCTTTCACATATAGAGCACCTCAAGACTCAATTGAATTTGGCATTTGGTTTAAAAGATCTAGGGACTCTACATTATTTTCTTGGCATAGAGGTTACTTATCTCCCTGAAGGATTGGTTCTCACCCAACGAAAGTTCACAACTGAGTTGCTGACTGAAACTGGCTTTCTTGACTCAAAAGGAACTGTTACACCGCTTCCTTTGAATCACAAGTTCCCAAAGGATGCTTCCTCCCCATCTTTTGATCCAAGTTACTATAGAATGATAGTAGGGAAACTCAATTTCCTTACCCATACAAGGCCTGACCTGTCATTCGTTGTTCAGGTACTCAGCCAGTTCATGCAAAGCCCTTAAAAAGCTCATCTGCAAGCTGCACATCATGTGCTTAAATACCTGAAACACACCAATGGTCAAGGCATTCTCTTGACAGGTTCTGATAAGCTTTTCCTCCACGCATATTCTGACTCTGATTGGGCCGCTTGCCCCATCACCAGACGATCCATAACTGGTTGGGTAGTCATGCTAGGTCAGTCACCACTCAGCTGGAAAAGTAAGAAACAAAGCACTGTATCCAAATCTTCTGCTGAAGCTGAGTATAGAGCAATGTCCCAAGCTGCAGCAGAAGTTACATGGTTGACCAGATTGCTGGAAGAATTGGGCATTTCTGATCTTAAGCCTGTCACACTCTATTGTGACAACAGTAGTGCCCTTCATATAGCCAAAAACCCTGTTTTTCATGAAAGAACCAAGCACATAGAGCTTGATTGTCACTTTACCAGAGATAAGGTGCTGGAGGGGCTGCTTCAACTTCATTACCTTCGTACTGCATCTCAGATTGCTGATGTTTTTACCAAAATTCTTCCCTCCTCTAAGCATTGGACTCTCCTACACAAGCTTGGAATGCTTCCTTCACCTCAACCTCTAGCTTGGGGGGGGGGGGGGGGGGGGGAGGGGTGTGAATATATGGTGTACAACCAACCAATAACTTAAAGGCTCGAAATTCTAAGTCGCCCAATGATTAATAGCCCATTTCCCTAGGCCCATGTTTTGTACTAGGTTTAGGTCTTTTCTTTCTTACATCAATCTTTGTGTGTATATATATATATATATATATATATATATATATATATATATATATATATATGACTCATGTACTGCAGCAGCCACTCACTCAATACAATAATAACAAAATCATTCATTCAATATCAAAGCAAGCATCTTTATACTCTGTTTCGTGCAACAAAGTTCTCTGCCAAATGATGTCAATATCAGCAATTTCACAATTATTATTATTATTATTAAAAAAGAAACTTTAACTAAGTAATTAAATCAAAAATTTACGTGAAATTGGTATTATTATTATTATTAGGAGGGAGTATGACAAATTACTACTTGTTATTATAGTTAGGAATTTTCAAAATACTACATAATATTCTTAATTATTCATAATGCTACCTATATAGATACAACTCTTTTCAAATTACTACCTAGTAAGTTAAATGAGGTCATAATTGAAAGTTAACTCGTCAAAAAATCAGAAATTAACATGGTATACCCATTTTGTCCTTCATTACACACTTAATAAACTCACTACAATCTTCTATACCTCTAGTAGCACCACTAAAAATCAACCACCACCACAACACGTGAACGTCACCTTAGTCCGACCATTTTCGGTGTTGATAGCGGTGATGGGTAGATGAACATGATGAAAAAGCAAGAATAGAAAGAGGGAGTAAGATTATTAATAAAGGTATAACGGGGTAGATTATTTATAATTGAATTATTAGAGGAGAAATTAATGGCAATCATCTTATAATTGTTAATTACGACCTAATTTGGAAAGAGTTGTACTGTGTAGGTAGTACTTTGAAGAAAACACGGGTTGTTTGCCTGTCATTTAAAATCATGAGAATTGGAAAATCATGGAAAGTGAGTAAATGGAGTCTTGTTTGGTTGCCCAATAATGGGAAGTAGCACATCCTATGGAAGTCCAATACTTACTTAACCCCCTCTAGGTACGTGGAACTTTCCACATGAATTGGAGTTCTCATATTCAACCAAACAACATTTACGTAATTCACGTGATTTTCAAGTTCATGTGAATTTAATCTTCCCGCGAATTTCATCCTCCCATGGTGAACCAAACGACTCCTAATATGTAGTATTTTGAAAAATCTTAACTATACTGGATAGTAGTATGCAAATCGGCCTTATTATTATTAGTATATAATAATATACAGAGTACTACTACTATTTTTATTATTTCATTATGATTATTTTTACTACTATTATGATAGCATTTAAAAAAATATAAAGATATTTAAAAGAATATTAAAAAAAATATTTATCAAATAAAAAAGAACTATAATTTATAATAAATATAATATATAGACAATTATAAAATTTGATGCATTGAATTAATTATAATTTATGAAATACTTATAAAACAATTCATTTTAAAATTCAGAAACCTTTATGAAACAACATTTTAAAAAAAATTCATTTATAAAAATGTCGTTTGACTTTCCATTGACCATGACATAAAAGGCCAATAGGATACATCCAATGTACTACCACCAATTTTATACTTTTTGAGTATTAATAATAATATTTTATACTTTTTGAGCATTAATAATAATGTTTTTGAATTTTGTTTTAAATATTACGAGTATTAGTATAAAGTTTGTGTTAAGTTATTAAAACATTAAGCTCAAAAACATACAATAAAACTCAAAAACATTACATACAAACTTAGTCATATTTTAGTTTTAACGAAAAAAAAATAAAATCTAACTTATAAATTTTTATAAGCTCAGAAAAAATACACATGCTCAAAAACAAATAAAGTTTGACGCAATAAGCTCAAAAAAATCTCATATGCTCAAAAACAAATAAAGTTTGACGTAATATGCTCAAAAAAATATTCATATGCACAAAAAAATAAGAAAAGTATAAAGTAGTACCTATCCTCATTTCTATAAAAGCAATAAAAGCAATAACATTTAAAGGATTTTCATTGGCTCTTAGTTTACACAATTTTTTTTTCTTTTGTCCTATGTCGGGTCCTCCATGATCTCTACATAATTAATTACTTCTACCATTCCTTAATTTTATTGAGTTAATATTAAACATTATACAAAATCATACATTATACAATTACATACATATTTTCAAGTTACAAATAATTAATAAACCTTCAAATCATCTGAAAGTAATAGTTAGTTTTATTGTGTAAATCAAACAAAAAAATCAACATGACTACTATATTAGATCATCACAATTACGGAGAATATTAAATCTAAACATTTTAACCAAAACAAATACAGTATATTATATGAGATGTTTTTTAAATTTTCATTAATACATAACCAATATAGTAGAGGTAGTCCTAGATCTGAACATTTCTTATAAAACAAATTAATAAGAGAGTTTTTTTTCTAAATAAAAAAAAAATATCAACTCTAAAATAAATAAAAGCAAATATAAAAATTACCGAATATAACATAACACATATTTCATAATTCATATATTAGAAATTTAAAAATAACTGTGCATTTCCTGCACAGGATTAGAACTAGTTTCTCATAAAAGACGGGTATTACAGAAATAATGGTGGAAAATAAAAGGGAAATGCAAAAGATCTCAAGTTAAAAATGAAAACAGTCTTACAAAAGACCTATTTAAAACCTTCCAAAAAAAAGACCTATTTAAAACCTTCCAAAAAAAAAAGACCTATTGAAACTCTAGACAGTACTTTCTTTTGCTGGTCTATGCTACTACGGTTAACATCATTTATATTTGCTATATATCGAGTTATCGACTAAAGCTATATAGGAGTATAAAACAATTACCATATTCCGAATGTACAAAAAATTCCCTTAATACCACTTCACCATAGTTGCAAACTGCATAATTCTCACAGTAGGTCAGAAAAATTCACAAAACCATCCAAATCACGTCAGACATATACTACCCCTGAGAATTCAGAGACGACTTAAAAAAATTCCACAAGCCGGAAACCGATAGATTATTCAGAGTCTGAGCATCAAGTAGATAAAATATATACTGACTACACTATTCGTGTTATTATTCTTCAGCAATGAGTTCCATGACGACACGAGTGATGCTCCCATTGTTCTTTGCTAACAGTTTCTTGTTCATCTCTCTGTCTGCGAAACCCTGTGGCATTAAAAAGAATCACATTTCTTATTCACCAGTACGATCCTTCCACACATATAAACTGAGAGGCAAAATTTACAAGCGTGACTGCGTGAGTTTCAATTATTAATGGATAAGTAGATTACTAGGTAAACTGAGCAGTTCCAGTAAAAAAAAACTTGACCACTTTCGAAATTTGTTTTAAAAAGTGTCTAGATAGCTACTGTCATGAGTGATGAAGTGTTTCTTACCATCTGCTGCAGCTCCTCAAGGATTGGATCCCACTCAGAAACTTCGCAGAGATCATCCACAGAGCGTTCCAAATCATATGTGTTCTTTCGAAGAACCTTTCTGTTCAAGTCAGTTTGCTTGAAACCCATCTGCTCAAGTTCCTTCAGCATTTTCGCCTCAACATGATGTGAAAGTTCTTCAGTTACTTGCCCGTGATTGTTGCTGACACCATCAAGGATTGGATATGATACTGTCGAGGAAGAAGCAGCTGGTGTAGGAGAAGAGACGGGTGGGGGTGCTACAGGAGATACAGGCTTGTCAGAACCAGTAGCAGGTGAAACACATGATGAACATGAAGCAACTAGTAGGTCATCATTGATAGGGAAATTCGGCCCTAGCATCACTGTGTTATTCTCGAGAATGGATGGAGCACTAGAATCACCAACTTCGACATCAGATTCAGCTTCCGCCTTAACATTAGCATCATAGGGAAAAGCAGACTTGTTACTTTCAGGAGGAAGATTTAGGTCAAACATCGGGGAGCTTTCACGGGTCAAGTCCAAGGATTGATCCACCTGAGTGAGAAATTGTATGAACAAGTTGGAATTACAGCAGTTAGATCAACCATACGAGAGAATTACAGATAGACAAACTATGACTACGGAAACAAACCTGAATTTGAACCCACACACGCTGTCCAAACTTGTGGCCGGATGGGTCCACCATTCTCCAATAAGAAATGTATCGACCAGGCAAGTCAGGGGCAATGAAATCAACAGATACGTTAATTTCAGAAGCAACATTTGCACCAGTCAAAGGAACCTATGACCGAATAAAATACGAATAATGTCAAATAAGTATCATCAGGAAGTCTTGGGGTAATGTTACTGGAAAAAAAAATGAAAATTCCATACCTGAATCTCAACTGAATCAGAAGGGCTAAATCGGTCTCCACATATCCATTGACATCGCAGTCCACGCGTCCAAGGGACTGTACCAGTGTTCTGCATCCGCCATGTCTTTGTAAAAGGTGTTGACGGAGCCATGGTTGTCCCATCCATGATATTGACATCCATAACAAAGCGACTATCAAATCCCATCCGAAGATATTTTGGTACATAGGGCCTCCCCATAGACTGGTTGGCACTCATCTACAAATTTATTATATTAAAGTAAGAGAAAAGTCTAATAAGGATTTTTTTAAAAAAAAAAATAAAGGAACATCACAAGTACCGCATCTGGGGCGTGGAAAGACGAAGGATATATACATGGCAACGGGATATCAATCCTAGTATAATCTAAGTCATTTCCCATCTGTGAGAAACAAAGACTGCATAAATCATAATCATAATTCCTGCGAGAGGGAATAAAGTCAAACGATTAGCCTTAACTAAGCTTGTCCCCAATTACAGAAGTATTTTAAACACAGTCTAGGAAGCCAATCATTAATATCAATCTTACACTTTCGATTTGAACCTTGGTCCGGTAATCGGAATAACCCCACAGCCATCACACCCGACATTTTTGTGGACATGCATCACGACATGCATCCCTCTTTCTCCCGAAAAGGCAACATCCCTGCTATTGGTACTACCCATACTAGACGTCTTTTTAGCAGAAGATTCACAGCTTGCACTCTTGTCTTTAACGGATACATTTAGTCCAGTAGTCTGAGTACTCTTATGAGCTGGTTGAACTGGAACAGGTGTATCAATGCCATCATTTTTCGTAACTTCATTGCCCTCTTTGTTGTGCCTACTTCCACTAATATTACCAGATATAGAAAGAGCGGCATTCAAGCACAACTGTCTCAATTTATGCAATCCATCAAAAAGATCAGCAAGAACTGGAGAAGTATGGGCAGATGAAATGTCTGACTGGAGCTTGGTCAACACCTGGGCCAAGTGTGCTTGAACAGATTTCAATATTTTGCGAGCATCAGCAGCAATAGCATTTTGTTGTGAATTTGGAGTTAGTGATCTGAGATTCAGCAAAACACGACTTAGAGGCTCTTGCAGAGACTTCAGTGCCTCGTCAACATTAAAGTTTTGTTGCACATTTTGTGAGGAAGCCGTGCTTGGGATGACACTTTCACTAGAAAGAGTTGAAGATGATTGAGCGCTCTGGTCTGAATTGACATGAACAAAGATCCTAACAGGATTCAGACCTTGCCTAACTATATCATTAAGATCATCATCATCCCCAAGGGTAACCAGGTCACCATCTTCATCTTTGTACGTAAGACGAATAGAAGCATCTGTTGGCAAGTTGAAAACAGAACAAATCTTCAGCCTCAGACCCTCCATTGTAAGATCGAGTTTCTGGTCTCCATTTATAGCAACAATGACACGCCTAAGTGTTTCCTCATATTTAACCTACAAGAATTTCAAACATCACAAAAAGCCGATTAAATAGTCAGACATGAGAAGGAAACAAAACCCAAATTTTAAGCAAACGTATAACACATAATCCCTTCTAAAACTAGTTTAAACAAATAGGCCTCCACATACTCTCCAGAGTCCAGTCTCCAACACACCATATGCCTCTTTACGTAGGGGTGTAACCAAGCCGATTTAAGCTTGGGTGAGTTTGGAATCGGATCTTGAGCTTAGCTCATAATCGGCTCAAAATTTCCGAGCTTAAGAAATCAAAGCTCAGAATTGGCTCGGATTAGGCTCGAGCTTGGTTAAATCATTGTTTTCTTTACTTTCGACTTCTAAATCAAATTAAAAATAAATATATTTTAAAATATGCAAATAGAAAATACCTGTCAAATATAACTAAAGTAGAATTTTATTAAGAGCAAAAACATTTGTAAAAGTCAAAATAAATAATAATAAAAAATAAAACAAGCCTATACTAGCTTCCGATTCCGAGCTCTGCTAAGCTCAGAATCAGGTCTTATTTGGTCAACTTCTGCTCGAAATCAGCTCAAAATCTGTGTTGACCGAGCTGATTCCGAGGGCACAGCTCAGGTCATTTACAGCGCTGGGTACGAGCAATATACACTCGTTTTGAGACTTATGGTTGGGTATTGCAAGAGCCAAATAGAGAACCCCTATCTAAAAGTATGTGGGGCAGTGGATTTATAGCAACATTCTAAACAACAACGCTGTTCCCGTGCCTCAAGGCCTCCCTGCAAATTGCGAGGTAAGGGTTGTCGGATATACGGCACCCAAAGCTAACAAATACTTAGAAAAGTTGATTAGGATCAAACTAATTTAATGCCAGATGCAAATTGGTTGACTCAATTTCATACATGAGATTAACAAAAATAATACTTCCATCGTCCCGATCATTAGTTTACCTTTTAGTACTCATCACAATGAATAGAAAAGTTAAACAAATAATCAAGACGGAGTAATTGAACATAAAAGCGAAGAAATACTTAATAATCACTCAAACTACAACCAAAATTGACAATTTTGCGCATTAAAGATGCGAAGTTTACGATCAACGAACAAATTTCACTGTATAAGATATTAAACTAAATACAATCAATCATCAAAAACAATACTTTTGTAAGATAATCAGAACAAAATCAATAACCCTAGATTAAAACAAATAACGGAGTAGAAAGAGAGAAAGGTCGAACCTTGATTACAAGTGACGCCATGGATAAGAAACGCAAGAATAGTAAAAGTCGTAGAAAGTGCAAACCCTAGAAATTGGGGGAAAATAAATATCGGAAGATGATTAGATGAAGGATCAAGTTAAAATAAAGTGATTAATTATTTATAAATATATACTTCATATATATAGAAATTGAAAAGGCTCATAAATTCTATCAAAATCACGATTTACAATTGTGAATTGTGAATTGTGATCAAGTTTAAGTATTGGGACTTCCGACTTTGGAGTATTTTCGCAGGTTTTACTAGTTACTACTTGCCTAGCTGGTGGTTGACCTGACCACGGATCGAGTTGGATTGAGTTTCAATCATATTTATATGCACAAATTCTCATTGTAGACGGAGGGTATCCGTCACAAGGAGAAGACGGATACCATTTTGTCTCACAAAATGTTCATTTAGAGGAGAGAGGGAAGCACATGGGGTGCCCCACCTTGTCCCCCCTATTCGTTTTGTGAGTGTCATTATCCGTCTCTCCACCCGACCCGTCACAAGCAAGACTAACTGATTTATATGATTATTTTTATTGGAGACGAAATTATATTTATAAGCTGAAGACGAATAGTTTTTATTTTATAATTTTTTAAGTGACACTATTTATGCGGTGTTCTATTTTCCTCCATCTGTCTTCCCACTTATATTATTATGAAAGAGACATAATTCGTTTAGAAGCTAACAAATTTTTATTTATTTAGGACGGGTAAAATTCGCTACAACCTTGTGACGTGAGACAAAGAGGGAGGTGGGAGGGGTAGGTGGAAAGACAAGTGGGAGAAGGTTTTGAGACATCACAAGTAAGAAGAGATGTTGAAAGTAATACGCTGAGCTCAAATTCTTATTTGTGACGGCATTATTCCGTCACAAGTTTGTGACCTCTCACATGGGACAAGTGGAAGAGCAATCTGAGCAAGTGGAGTGGGAGATTATGGGACTAAGGCCCTGTTCTTTCTGGCTTTTTAGAGCTGAACTGAACTGAGCTGAACTGAATAGGGCTGAGCTGAACTGAACTGAACTGAACTGAGCTGAGCTGAACTGAATCGAGCTGAGCTGAGCTGAACTGAACTGAACTGAGCTGAGCTGAACTGAATCGAGCTGAACTGAACTGAATTTAATCGAGCTGAACTGAACTGAGCTGTATGAAGCTAAAATTAATAGAAATAACTTAAGTTTAATTAAAGTATACAAAATAATAATAATAATATAAAAAAATGTTTGATTAATTCAAATTTGCGATTTATTAAAAAAAAATTATATTAAAAAAATATTAATTTTTAAGTAATTATTTTGTAGTAAACTCTAATGGACTTTGTTTTTTTCTTTTCTTGTGTTTTAAAATTAACAAAAGCAACATTTAAATATTTTACGTCTAATTAACATAAATTATTTTTTTTATTATCTAACCATGTTACGTCTAAATGTGGTAAATGTGGCATATATTTCATTTTTTTTATTATCTAAACATTAATTATTTTTATATATAAACATTTATAGGTAATTATTATTTTGTGGATTCGGGATACCCGAATACACTTGGGTATTTGTCTCCTAATTAGCCATCCAAAGGTAAGAAACCATGTGCCTGAATATAAACATACACCTCCTAGCGGAATATTTGAACATTTTAATTATCGACATTCATCTTTGAAGATGACGGTTGAAATGGCGTTTGGTCAGCTGAAGAGAAGGTGAAAGATGTTAAAAAAACATGCCACAAATGACAACGAAATATCAAATGTCAATTATCGTATCCGCTTTTACACTTCATAATTTCATTCGGATGCATAAACCTGGTATTCCAGTTATACAACATCAAAGTATTCAAGAAAGAACAAATTCAAACATGGATGATAAAGAACGGAAGAAATTCATGGACAAAGTTCGAAAAGAAATTGAAAAAGAAGGGTGCGATATTGGTGTCCATAATGACCTCAAAGATGAAGCACTTCAATATGATAACAATAATAATCATAATAAGAATTATTAATTAATAATAAATAGAATAATAAAAAAATAAATGTAATAATAATAATAATAATAATAATAATAATAATAATAGCAAAAACAACAACAACAATAAAAAAAATAATAATATAATAATAATAATAACAACAACAACAAAAACAACAACAATAATAATAATAATAATGTGGGATGAACTTAATAAAGTCGAGCTGAACTGAAATGAATTACATGAAGCTGAGCTGAACTGAACTGAACTGAATGAAGCTGAGCTGAACTGAATTGAGCTGAACTGAACTGTATAGAGCTGAGATGAATTGAACTGAGCTGAACTGAACTGAACTGAACTGAATAGAGCTGAGCTGAACTGAAACGAGCTGAAAATAAGCCAGAAAGAACAGGGCCTTAGGCCCTGTTCTTTCTGGCTTTTTAGAGCTGAACTGAACTGAGCTGAACTGAACTGAACTGAACTGAGCTGAGCTGAACTGAATCGAGCTGAACTGAACTGAACTGAATTTAATCGAGCTGAACTGAACTTAATCGAGCTGAATGAAACATAAATTAATAGAAATAAACTGAATATAAATGTTTAATTAAAGTGTAATAACTAATAATAATATTAATAATAATAATATAAAAAAAGTTTGATTAATATAAATTTTGCGATTTTTTAAAAAATAATTATATTATTAAAGTAACCATATCTAGGCCAAATGACCATTTTATTAAAGTATTGTCCAAACTAACCATATCTAGGCTAAAACAATGTATTTACTTTATTTAATCACTTGAATCCACGTCTACACTTCATAATTTCATTCGGATGCATAAACTTGGTATTCCAGTTATACAACTTCAAAGTATTCAAGGAAGAACAGATTCAAACATGGATGATAAAGAACGGAAGAAACTCATGAATAAAGTTCGAAAAGAAATTCAATAAAAATATGGTGTGATATTGGTGTCTATAATGACCTCGATAATGAAGCACATCAAGACGATACGGAAGTCAATAGCGAAGCAACATAGATGATGTCTTTGTTAATGATATTTATATTTTCAAGATTATTATTATTATTATTATTATTATTATTATTATTATAATAAACAATAAAAATATATATAAAATAATAATAAGATGAAGAAATAATAAAAACAACAACAAAAACAACAATACTAATCATAAAAATAATTATTAATTAATAATAATAAATATTATTATTATTATAAACAATAAAAATATATATAAAATAATAATAAGATGAAGAAATAATAAAAACAACAATATTAATCATAATAATAATTATTAATTAATAATAATAAATAGAATAATAATTAATAATAATAATAATAATAATAATAATAATAATAATAATAATAATAATAATAATAATAATAATAATAATAATAATAATAATAACAATGTGGGTTGAACTTAATAAAGTCGAGCTGAACTGAATTGAACTGAATTGAATGGAGCTGAACTAAACTGAACTGAACTGAACTGAACTGAACTGAATGGAGTTGAGCTGAACTGAACTGAGCTGAACTGAACTGAACTGAACTGAATAGAGCTGAGCTAAACTGAAATGAGCTGAAAATAAGCCAGAAAGAACAGGGCCTAAGTCATCCTTTTTGTGGCCTTCAATAAGGTTATATTTCCTCCATTCATATCTAAACTACACATATTCCATTTTAATCCATTCATATCCAAATTACACCTTTCTTAATAAAGCCAACAAAATTACTAAAATATCCTTATGGACATCAATTATTTATACAAAATGTCATTAAATGGCCCACCATTACTCCACCACAAACAATAAAAAAGCAACATACACACTACCCATTGTACTTTCAACTAGTTTTACTCCCGTGCAAAAACTGCACGGGCTTAATTTTATTAAATTAAAAAAATAAATAAGAAGGTGGATATATTTTTAAAAAGTATGATTTTAATATTACAGTTATGCCGATGTAAAATGTATAAATAATCTATACGCTTAACTCAAAAATATATAAAAACAACGCATTAACTCAACGTTATAGAAAATAAACACATTTTTTTTTTTTTTGAAAAACCACAAGGGTTAAAATTATATAGATCTTCCGCACTCCGCCATTGCAATCTCGTCAATGTACGAAGGTAAGCCAACAGTCCACTCCCGTCTACAATTCATCCATGGACGAGCGTGAGCGAGTTCATGAGCAACTCTATTACTACTACAACTAGAGAAATTAAAAACAACATCAACAAAAAACGAACATAAACCGTAAATGTCATCATAAACAAGACAAAGGTCGCTTAGCCCTCGTCTTCGCTTCTTCAGATCTTCGATCACCGTGAGGCAATCACTCTCAACCACCACCCTCTGAAGTCCCCTTCGCCGCGCCTCCGTTAGGCCCAGGAGTATGGCTTCTGCCTCCAAACACCCTGCCTTCCTTAATTCCCTCCCCTGAAGCGTGGCTCCCCACATCGTACTCCCCTGCTCGTCGCGACACACCACTCCTAGTCCCATCCCCGGCCCTTCTATTCTCCCTGCATCCACATTGACTTTGTACCAGCCCGTGAGCGGTTTCACCCATCCCTGAACGTGCTCCGAGTTCCGCGCTTCATAATCTTCCCCATTATTGTCGGCCTCCCTCATCTCCCTGATTATATCATGTACCCTTGTCACTACACTCATCACATCCCATCTCTTGCCTTCAAAAATCCATTTGTTTCTTGCTTCCCAAATGGCCCAACACCCACTCATAACCTTAACCCAGACATACACATCCTCCTCATTTAGCAGCTCCTCCGCCCAGTCCCTCACATTCACCATCCCAGACTGCCAACACGCCTCCAGCCCCAACCTTTCCCAAACTTCGTGTACCCAACTACAACCCCTCACTACATGTAGGCACGATTCCGTCTGACAGCAACATATGGGGCAGATTGCATCTTCCGTTCCAATGCGTTTAGAAACATTCTTTTTCGTAGCTAAAGCTAAGCTTCATTGCACAACTGCCAAAAGAAGATTTTTATACGAGGTAGCACCGGTACTTTCCAAACACGATTCCAAAGCCATTTTTCGCGCGCATAGTCAGACTGTTCTCCCGCCTCATTGTTACCATCCGTCATTTTACTATAGGCTGTTTTCACCGAGTAGTTCCCATACTTTGTCAAGTCCCAACACCATTCGTCTTCGGGTCTGTTTTCACTCAATCTGATGTTGAGAATTCTTTCAGCTTCAAACGGAAGGAACCGCTCTTCAATTAATTGCCTATTCCAGCCATTCCCATCACTCACCATGAGGTCAGCCACTTTTGTGATATTGTCAGCTATACCCATAGGTGTAATCACCCTTCTTGTTTCCGTTCCAGGGATCCAAGGGTCAGTCCAAATCCGGGTCTCAACGCCATTGCCAATACGTTTTCGAATCCCTACATTAAGAACCGTCCTCGCTTCCCATATACTTCTCCAGGTGAAGCTTGGATTGGTTCCCAAATCCGCCTCCATAAAGGTAATTTCGGGGAAATATTTAGCTTTCAAGACACGTGACATAAGGGAATCCTTATTCGTTACCAACCGCCACGCTTGTTTGCCTAGCAGGGCATGGTTGAACTTGTTGAAATCACGAAATCCCAGACCTCCTTTATTTTTTGGTAGACAGAGCTTATCCCACGCCACTCAAGCCATCTTCCTTTTCCCGTCCTCCGAGCCCCACCAGAAGTTCGAAGCCATAGATCGTAATTCATTGCAGAAATTATATTAGCCGGCAGTTTGAAAACACTCATTGCATAATTCGGGATTGATTGGGCAACAGCCTTTATCAATATTTCCCGATCCGCCTTACTGAGTAACATACATCGCCATCCCTGTAACTTCTTACACAATTTGTCCCTCACTAGTCTCGTGACTACCTGTCTCGAATGTCCAATAACCGTAGGTAAACCAAGATACCGCTCTTGGTTCTCCACAACCCGCACCCCTAGCACTGTTGTTATCAAACCCCTTCTACTTCCACTTGTACCCTTACTAAAAGACACCGTCGTCTTATCAAAATTAATCGCCTGCCCCGACGCTTGTTCGTAATCAGCAATAATGCCTTTGATCACTACCGCCTCCGTGTCCTTAGCTTTGAAGAAGAGGATGCTATCATCTGCAAAAAAGAGGTGAGAAATAATGGGCGCTGATGGAGAAATACGAATCCCGTGAATGGAGTTGTTTTCCACTGCTCGCTTAATGAGGCTCGAAAAAACTTCGGCACAAAGTATGAAAAGATAAGGCGAAATTGGATCGCCTTGCCTCAACCCCCTCTCCGGATTAAACACCTCTCCCACCGAGCCGTTCACCACAACCGCGTAAGAAACCGACCGTACACAGCCCATGACCTTCTCAGACCAACTTCTATCAACCCCATACATCCTAAAACCCATTCAAGAAAAACCCATTTCACCCGGTCATAAGCCTTAGACATATCAAGTTTAAGATCAACATGACCCCCTGCACCCCTAGAGCCTTTCATGTAATGAAACATCTCAAATGCGAGCAAGATATTGTCGTTATAAGTCTACCCGGTGTAAAGGCGCTTTGGTTATCCGACACAATTTCACCAAGAAAAACCTTCAGCCTATTCGCCAGCACTTTGGACACAATTTTATAAACTGATAGGCCTAAATTCAGACATTCTATCCGGGTTTTTCTTTTTCGGGATCAAGACGATATGGGTACTATTGAAATTACTCGGTATAGGGGCGTCATTGAGGATACTGAGAGATTGTCTAATAACAGATAGGCCAACAATATGCCAGTAAGTTTGAAAAAAGAGGCCATTCATACCGTCGGGTCCCGGCGCTTTTAGTGGATTAATCTGGTTTAAAGCTTCTACGACTTCGGCCGCTGAATATGGCTTCCGCAGACCTTCGTTCATACTGTCTGAAACCCGTCCCTGGACCCCACCAGAATTTCATCCGTGACAGTAGGAGAGGAAGAAGAGAATAGCTGCTTGAAATACCTATTCGCCGACGCCGCAATATCAACTGTATTTTCGTAAATCCTTCCAATCATCATCCACAATTTTTGCAATGTGATTTTTTTCCTTTCGTTGAGTAGCTCGCTTGTGGAAAAATTTTGTATTCTTGTCCCCCTCTTTCAACCATAAAGCTCTCGATCTTTGACGTCAAAAAATCTCCTCTTGCCTCAAAAGTTTAGCTATCTCTCCTGCCAATTTTCAGCTTTCGTGCACAGCCCTCGGACTTTGGTCTCCTTCATGAAGCTGTTGGAGCTTTTTCCTCTTCTGTTTTAGCTCTTTCGTAATCTTACCGATATTCACTCCTTTCCACTTCTGTAAGTTTTCGGCACACGTAGCTATCGTACTCAGCAAATCAGTATCCCCATTATGCCATGAATTCTTAATGGTGTCTTCACACCCCTCCTCTCCCACCCAAATGTGCTCAAACCGAAACCTCTTGGTCCTTCTCTCTTCCCCAGTTCGGTTATCTAACACCACCTGGATCGGGGAATGGTCGGACCATTCCCTCGAAAGATGTTTCAGTTTAGCGTAAGGAAATAAATCAATCCAGTTTTCAGTCCCCATGGCTCTGTCCAGCCGGCATTGCCTATTATCGCTTCCCGCTTGTCCGTTGTCATAAGTAAAAGCATACCCTTCAAACGGAATGTCTCTCAAGCCACATTCATCGACCGCATCCCGAAAATTGTTCATTTGCCATTGAGCTCTGACTCCTCCTTTCATCTCGTTAGAAAAAAGCACTTCGTTAAAGTCCCCAATACACAACCAAGGGTCATCCGATTCGTTAGCTATAATTCTCAACTGTTGCCACGATAAATGTCTATCTTGGACCGCAGGCCAGCCATAGAAACCCGTAACCCTCATAGAACGGTCACCAACGCTCACATCGAAATCCATATAGTGAATAGAGGCTGATCACTGCGCCATAGAAAAGCCAGACCCCCCGACCTTCCTACACTGTCCACGCTAACTCCTTCATAATCACCTAGACTATTCTAAACCTTAGACATCTCCCTACTACTTAATTTGGTCTCACATAAGAAAACAATACTCGGTCTTTCTCTCCGGAGCAAGTTACGTAACCCGCCTACTGCATCGGGGTTGCCCATCCCCCTGCAGTTGAGGCTCAAAAGATTCATAACGCCCGGCGGGGTTGAGAAGTCTCAACCTCCGCCTCAGGTGAACACACACCTATATTCAAACATGGTCGTTTCTCTGCCAATCTTGTGTCCTCTTCCTATGTGTTCCCTCTCTTTTTATTCTGACCCTTTTTATTCTGTTCTGTCTCTCGTCCATAATCCCCTTTGTTTGCATCCCTCTCCAAATCTATTCGATTGATCCTCCTCCATTTCCTGGTCGTGCTAGGAAATCCATTCACTCTGCCCTCAACCTCGTGTATTCCTGTCTGCTCCTTAAAACCCCCTGTATCCGACATCCCTTCATATGTATCATCATACACGTCCCCCCTCCTTCCCCCATCAACTACTCCCACCGCTACCACCAACCTACTCCCCTCCGTCGCAAGATTTTTGTTACTCATCCAGCCTCCCTCGCGACCTTTACTGTTATTAATAACTCCCTCTGAATTTTTCTTCTCCACTTTTTTCTTCCCAAGGATGGCTATGTTTTGCAGACGTTCAATCATTCTATTCACTTCCTCTTCTATCTCCCCTGTATGTACCTTATCCATCTCAAATTTTAATTCCCTAGCAGCTTCCCCGGTGGCTCAAGATCTGATTTGGTAACCTTCCATGGTGAAGCACGCATCCATTCCCCGAAAAGTAATTCCTCCTCATCAAATGGGCCCTCCTCACAGTCCTTTTCTCCATGCCCGAGGACACCACAACCATAGCAGAAGGTTGGCAGTCGCTCATATTTCACGTCAAACGTCGTACTCTTTCCATTCAGCATTCGAATGACAACCTGCCTCTTCAGTGGTCTCCGAATATCGTGTAGAACACGTATTCTGACTGCTCTCTCTATCTCCGGATTTGGTATAGGTTCCGTTCCTATGAAGTTCCCTAATTGTTCACCTATCTTTCTCAGATTTTGTTCATTTGATCGTCCCTTAATTGGTAGATTATAGATACGAGTCCATACCGGAACCATGTGTAGCGTTGTCTCTGTCAGTTTACCCTCCATAGATGGATCGTTAAAACTCCATATGAACTTGTCAAAGTGCCAAGGCTGCCCCTCAATCACCCTTTCCATATCTTTTGGATTTGAGAATTTAAAGACAAAAATTTTATCCTTCGTATCAATCACGTTACCCATCACCTTCCCCTTAGGGTTCCAAAGTTTTATCATTGTATCAATGACCGCCTTGGTATTAATGGCTTTGGACGTCCATAATTTACCCACCTGCATAGATAACCCTTGGCCCATCTCCGATGAATCGTCTCATACCTCCCATACAAATCCCTCCTCATTATCACTATCCTCTTGATTCGCTATTCGTTTGCCTCTACTCGTACTCATAATTGCCTTCTGATGGATGTAACCAGTAAAGGACGTCACCAGACCCTCTCTTCCACGAAAGAAAGAAGAGGGACGAAACCTTGAAGCAAGGACGGAGCAAGGAAAACCCTAGACATTCTTATTTAAGACGGTTTAAATATATATGTGTATGATGAACAAAACAAAATAATAACATTATGCATATGAAAAGTAAAATATTTGTCCTATATGCCCAAAGAATAGATATTGACCCGTTTTAAACTTAAAACGGATAATAGTTAATAAAAATATGTAAACATCTAAATATTATATATACGGTTTAAAACTAAGTTCTTAAATATCATAATTAAGCCAAATTATTATTGGTCGACCCTCTAACTACAAAAAAACACCGATCATAAAATATAAATTTCGACCCTCTAACTACCCAAAAAAATTATCACCATATATGGAGTTTATTTATTCCACATGCAAAATAATTATTCATAATTTTTTTTATCTTCGATACTAAATTTTAGTTGATCATTTTTTGTTCTTTTTATCGGGATATTATAATCTTGCTTTTTGTATTAGATTTGGTGTATAATTATATGAATTTGCTTGTCTATATTTTATTTATTATTATTCATTAGGGTTGTTATTTTTCAATTTATTAATTTGAAATTTATTAATTCGTAATCTTTGAACATATGCATTCTATACAATTTTCGTTTTTTGTTTTTATTATTATTTTTTTGTTTGCATAAATTTTTCTGTAAATAAACTTTTTAACATAAACTTAACATACGAATACGAATATTTTGGAATCGAAAATTCGTAAAATGGAACTTAAATGAATTTGGAGGAGAAAGTAATTAAAGGAAAGAAATTGATGGTAGGTCCATCTACCTCAAATTAAGGAACCAATCAGAAGCCTTGGAATGTCGTCCTTCCTTTTATAGAAAGAAGATTATATTTTAGTAAACTCTTAAAATTTGT
The DNA here is from genome assembly GCA_029255685.2 of Silene conica. Classification (NCBI taxonomy): domain Eukaryota; kingdom Viridiplantae; phylum Streptophyta; class Magnoliopsida; order Caryophyllales; family Caryophyllaceae; genus Silene; species Silene conica. Next base: position 70,682,531 of record CM055317.2, read on the forward strand.
GCATAAAACATAAATACACTATGGATTTGAATGAAGTATTAAAGTATTATTCACCTGTGTGATGTTGAATTATTAATAGATCAACAAAAGAATAAATAGAAATAAAGAATGGTTTTTCTAACTCAAGCTCGTGTGTCCGATATTATAGTAACTTTGAAACAAATGTTTGACATAAAAATATCCTTGAAAGTTAAAAAAGTATTTTGTACTCCAACTTTTCATGATATTTACTCGACACTTTCAATTTAAGGTGCTTTAACATGACCCAAAAGCATATCCATCCCCAAGCAAGGTCATGAGGTAGGTCATGACCTTGTTTGGTCATGGTTAATGGGTAATTAAGAGAATTAATTGGTGACCAAATTCACTAATTTGTGACCTTATGACCAACCAAGGTCAATTTGTGACCTTTGGGAAACAATCATGACCATATTTGTGACCACTTATGTGGCCACTTTTAATTGGTTGAAAAATAAAAAAACAATAAAAACATTAATTAATGGTTGAATTTTCAATGATTGAGAAGGATGTAAAGTGAAAAATGATTGGGTTGATGACCTAGGTCGTGACCTTTTGCTTGGAGGGTGAAGGTAGGTCGAGATAATTAAGATATGATTAACGATAAAACCGGGTCGTGACCTAGTTAGCGTGACCACTGCTTGGGGATGGTCTTACAACTTTTCCTATAAGGTGCCTACGAGTCTACGACATAGGTTAAAAAAAACCGATAAAAAATAAAAAGTATATCAAACAACGCTAACAACCAAGAATCAATAGCAAAATTAATGGAAAAGTATCAACAACATTCATTCTCCTCCTATAGCAACCTTCTTTGCAAACATCTTCCAACTTCGATTAATCGGATCAATTTCACTATTCTCCTCGTTACAATACTATCTGTACGTCTCCATAGCGCCATGTTCAAGCTCCGAAACATTCAACATATATTCCCAATCATGATCAATGCTTGTATTACTCAATTCAACACAAAAACAAGATGATTTCCGGCATCCTAGGCCGAGGCCAAAAAGATTGTGAAACTAAAACTAGCCCATTTAAAGAAAACATGAATGATAATATTCCAACTTCGAAGGCCTCAAGGCAATATCTACTAGAAACAACGATAGAATAAACCAAACATTTTGCAATCAGTTTGTATAGTTTTCCAGAACAAAACTCGAACTGTCAAGCGAAAAACAAGACAAAATCTCAGAGAATAGTAAGCACAAGTATAGACACTGACTGTACAAGTCAGAAAAGGATTATTCGCTTAAAGAGCAAGTAACTAAGTTGTTTTTTTATCTGCAAAACTTCAGGAGTTACAATAACCAGCAATGTCTTGGGAACTTATCCAAATTCGAGGCCTGGTGAGGGTAAGAACGTCATTGGCTTTCAGATTAACGTACCTCGTCGAGGCAAGGATCATGTGGAGACTTTGGAGATCCCAGATACTCAGAAACACTGGAAACAACGGTGTTGAGCTTAGACACGCTTCGCTTTAACCAACCTGTTTCACCTAGTTCTTGTGTCATTTGCTTGTTCCTTTCCTCCTCCGCCCTCAGGAGATCGGCCCACCTCTGAGCCATGAACAGCTTAACAGCTTCAGCTCCGGCATTCACAACCTCCACAGGGGGAATAGTAATAGGGTTTAGGTCTAAGTTGAGCTTTTTCAACTTCTCCAGCCTGCAAAATGAGTATGGAAGAGTGTGGATTTGATTGTTGCTGAGATCTACTTCTTCGAGACTTATTAGATCACCAAATGTCTCGGGTAGTTCCTTGAAGTCACTGAAGTTGCCACTGACGTTTAAGGTGACAAGAGTTGTCAGCTTGCCGATGGAGAGGGGAAGGCTGTGAAGCTCGTTGAAATGAGCGTCAAGATGTTGGAGAGATTTCATCTCACCGACTGAACTTGGAAGAGATCGAATCTTATTGTAGTGGACTAGGAGTTTTCTCAAGTTCACCAACTCAAAGCCTATGTTGGTGGGTAAATATCCAAGGTTGTTAAAACTTGCATCCAATTCCTCCAATGACCTGTAAAAATTAAAGATCAGACAATTTATAAATGGTTCAGGAGCTTGGGAAGGGGTGGTCGGAGAGAGAAATGAAAAAAAAATGTTTTGTAAAGGAATTGTGAAGAGTCCGACCGCCCAAGTGGTGATGAGTTTCAGTACCACCACACTAACATACAATGCTTACCGATTAATATTGAAATAAGAGAGTTTTAAAATAATACTCCGTAGATATTATTCGTATATTAATACTCCGTCGGTTGTTTTTTATTTGACGTTTTAGGGGAACTCCGGGGAAGAGCCTTTTTTTTCATTTTAGATGTCGTTTTTACCCTTCCTCATATTTTACGCTTTCTAATGCGTATTTCCCAAAAAACAATCTACAGCACTTGAAAGACCCATGTCACATCATTACTCCTCCGGTGCATTCTTCTATACATAAATAACATCCCTTTTTTCAAGCTATTGGATTATAAATAACTTTTCCTATTTTTAAAGGTGTATTCTCAGTCTCTTCCTATTTCTGTGGAAATAACAAACGGCTAATAATACGAAACGAAGGGAGTAGTGACTAGTGAGAAAATGAGTATGGTTGTACAAACACATTATCCCTCGGGAAAGAGGATATAGAGTGTGGTAGGAAATATACGTGTTAGGGTTAGAGAATTAATGAGGTCTCACAGGGGAGGAAGTATCAAGTATCAACCTAGAGTTACTCTAACAATAAGAATGGATTTCCCTTGATGTTCCTGAAAACCATGCTGATAGGATCGAAGTGAAGGAAACTTACTTGCAGTGGGCGATGCTGTCAGGAAGGGCAGTTAGCTTGTTTCCTGCAACATTGAGGATCCTCAATTTTAGCAACAGGCCAATGGAATCCGGGAGAGAATGCAAAGAATTAGAGGAGAGATTTAAGTCTTCAAGATTTTCCATTCCAGATATAGAGTCAGGAATTCCCTGCAAGCAGAGGAATTGCGATATTACAAGACTAAAAAGAGATTTTAATCAACCTTACTGGAATACTGAAACAGCAGACTACATTCTGAGCTTTGTGACAGGGTGATAAAAGATGACAAATGACCCTAACAAGAAAATTGCTAAAAAAAAAGACGCAAGGACACTAATTTTTTCTTATGTAAAACCGCAACAAGAGCATTAAAAACATGTTGACATTTGGCACTCCCACAGTCCCACATGCGAAAATGCACTCCAACAAGAGCATTAAAAACATGTTGGAATACACAAATACTTTTGTATAATATTCTTAAAGCTCTCTCTATATCTCACCATACTTCCACCATTCACTCAAAAGCCACAGGCCTCGGGCATTTCGGCACCGTAACCTTTTGGAAATTTAGGATTCAGTTAGAAGTACACAGAAAAATATAAAGCTTACATAAAGATTCTGAACCCACAAACACAAGATAGTTCTAAATTCAAATTTTCAAAGAAAATATGACAAGAGCACACTATGAGATAGTTTGCCCTGAGAAGAGACAAACTGACAACAAATAAATAATCCAAAAAGTGGTATAAGTTACTACTAAAGTACTAAAGTACATGCATTATTCCTCGATCCGAGGAGATTTTACCAGTGTACTTGATTTCTGTTTTGAGCTCAAAGATTGGATGCATTTCTTTTGATGTCAATCTAGCTAGTTACCTGATGGTGTACTACTCTACTGGGTTCTGCTTCAACTCAGTGCTATAGATTGACACATTTAAAACCTTATTTGATGTACAATATGACCGATCAACATTGTATGACAACAAAAATTGCCATCTACAATGAGTCGCATTTGAAGGGTGGATAGGTTGAGAAATGTAAATCACATTGGAAACCTGGTAGGAAATACTGAAATGTCCACTATGACACGATAGCATGCCCGAGTTAACGAGTTTTTAAATATAACCACAACCGCATTTTGAGGCGGTGTCAGCCGCATTTCAGGCGCAATAACCAATTATGACATAAGTATCAGAGAGATTTAATATCACGATTAGCATTGCCTTACAGGCCCATAATAGAGATCCTCGTGTCAATATTTAAATCAATAGTAATGTCAATTATACTCAACGACACAAAATCTATAAGACCTTTGTATGCGTACAACAGACTTCTATGATGCTATACACCCCGTTGAATGAAAGAGTTAATTACATTGAAGTTAATACAATAACGGTCTTAGACAACGGTAATTGTAACTAAACATATTTCATTAAAATCTCTAAAAGCAGAGTTCAAACACAAAATACATAGACCGCACCATAGACACCCTCCCAATCAACAAGCATGGAATTTTTCGGCAAAGGATAACAAGCTTACGTGTCCCAACTTTAAATACTATAAATAGCTCACGTCCAAAAACAACCGCCATAAATATCAACACAAAAGATACTTCAAACTACCAAGTACATACGATCACTAACATTTTATACCATAATAATCCATTGGATACAAATTTGCTAGTAGAAAGTACAAAGAGCAAAGCAGGTTGGCTAACTGAAGCATCTTCACTTCTTACATTGAGATCGTACTCACAGATTGACAAGCTTTTCTAAGCAATTTTCATGACACTACATACGAGAGTAATGAGACCAGATGTAACTCCGACCTCTCTACCTCGTCATACATAGATTATAGAATGGAATGAGATTAGGCATACATAATTACTCCCTTCGGCCCAACTCCTGTCCCATTCATTTGTTTACCGTTTTTTATTATTTGTGAGGGCTATTTAAATCAAACAAATGATTGGAACGGAGTGAGTACTAATTATTATCAAATCCGTGTTAGATTAAATCATACTCCGTATCAATTATCATATCATATATCATTATAAATTTCTTACGAATTACTCAAGCCACAGTAACAACAGTCAAAAGTCAAACAATAAATCCCCTAAATCACTACATACAACACTCCCATCAATAAACTAATCAACAAAAACACAATCAAATCTGCAATTAGTACAAACATTAATTACAACATACTCCACCCCCTCCATCCCAATCATTTCTTTACCTTGACCGTTCCTTGCAGGCAGTATTTTAATCAAACGTAAACAAATCATCGCCACGAAAAGAGTAATTACTAATCATCATCAACATATCATTGTAAATTTTGACAAATCACACAAATCTCAACAACAGAATTCAAATCAAATCATCAACACGCAATCATTAAACTAAATTCCGAAACATAATCGAAAATCGAAAAACGATAATCAAACCTGCAATTGATTAGTAGAAAGATTAAGAACAACAACATTCTTCAATCTCCCAAAAGCATCAGGCAAAATCCTCAATTTCTTCCCAGACAAGTCAACCTTCTGAGCACCACCACCTTCCTCTTTTAAAACCCTAATAACATCTTCATCAACCTCCTCTTCTTCTTCTTCCTCCTCCACCACCTCCTTCCCCTTCCCTTTCGCAGCAGCAGCGGAATCGTAAATCCGCTGCAATTTCTCCTCATTAGCACGCAACAATTTCTCATACGCATCATGCATCTCATCAACCTGAACAATCGCCTTATACATCGCCTTCTCCCTCTCCAACCTCTCCTTCTCACTCTCTCCGGTTCCGCCTTGCGGAGCCGGAGACAGCTCGATCTCGTCGAGCTGCGCCGACAACATCGAGTCGATATCGAGTAATTTAGACCGGGCGAGGTCGATGGTTTCGTGATCGGGTCTGGGACCGAGAGCTTGGAGAACAGACCGGGTTTGCGCGATTTCAGATACGGCGGAGGACATTTCGGATATAACTTTCGGGTCGGTTAAGTGGGGCATACGGGAGATGAGGGTGTCGTGGAAGGTAGGTTCGGGAGGGGTGGTTCGGGTGGTGACTGCGGGTGCTTCGATGTCGGAGGTTGGGGAAGTGGGTTGACGGAGTGGTCCGATTGAAGGGAGTCGGGTCATGATGTAGGATAAGATTGGGAAGTTTTTCGGGTTCGGATCCATTTTTCGGGTTGAAGGAGAAGTGTAGGAGAGACTGTATGGTAGCACGATCAAGTTTATTTGAGAGTGGAGGAGAGTAATTATGATTCAGATTTCATCTTTCCTTCTTTTAGCTTATTTATTTATTTATTTTTCAGAAAATTATACGGATTTTAAGGTTATTTGACTTTTTCAGTTATTAAATTTGTCTTCATTATTTCGAAGGATATTAGCTAATAGCTAGGTGTCTTTTGTCAAAATAATTATTTTACGATAATATTTTTCAAATTAATCATTTCTGCGTTAACATAAAAATTGTCTTTGACCATTTTAATTAAATCTTAAAATTTAAAAAATCCCAAGCGAAAAGTGAAACCGGTAAACAAAAAAAAATTGGGTCTCATCCGGTAGACCACTCAAGACCGTGTTTCAATATTACATTTCAAATATGGCTTTCGGTTTTTATTAATTTTATTTGTTTTGAGTATATGCGTATTTTTTTTTAGCTTATTACCTCAAATTTTATTTATTTTTTTAAAATATAAGTACTTTTTTTGAGCTTATTACCTCAAACCTTTTTTTTTTTTTTTTTTTTTGAAAGAAAATCACTCTATTAATAAATAATCATACGACATCTACAAAATATGTGTAATTTGACTGGATACAACTCGACTAAAATCAAATAAAATAAAATCTTGTTCAAAGAAAAATCTGTAAACTTGAATTGCTTCAAAGCACGTCCTCTATCATATCGCCGCAAACAGCTTTTCACAAGAGGATAGTAGGATCTTGATTCTTGAGCCTTGACGAGAGACGATTTCATCTGACCAAATTAAGTGCAACCAACAAATCGACAACATATGTAATACCATATAACGATTTATTACGAAACCGATCTTCTGCATCTTCACCGAAACGACCAAGACGCTCATATCTATATTACCAATAGAACTAAAACCTTGAATAACAAGGACTGGAAAGACTCCGAAAATAGAGACAAACGAAAAACCTTGAATAACAAGGACTGAAAGAACTCCGAAAATAGAGACAAACGAACGGATCCCACCAAAAGGGAGACTTTTATTGATTACTTCGTAGGATTTCATAGTAAAAATTGATAAATAAAGTTTTATGGGGCTTACCATCGATCAAAAGTCGATGGAAGCCCCAGATTTAATTGATGGAGGCTAGTTTTTTTTTTGAGAGAAGAAATAGAGACTAGGGTTTTTTACCTCAAACCTTATTTGTTTTTGACTATATGTGTATTTTTCAAGTATATATGTAATATTTTTGAGTTTTATTGCAATTTTTTGAGCTTAATGTTTTAATAATTGAACTGGAAAACTTTATAACAATGCTCATAATTTTTAAAATCATAATCGAAAAACAAAATTATAATAATAATTATAATTCTCATAATTCCCATAAGCAATAAAATTGGTGATAGTATATCTGATGCATGATTCTCATCATCTCATACCAGGCCAAAAAGGAGCAATAAGCCAATAATGGAGGAATAGTTCATAAAATGCAGGAAAAAATTAGGCGTTTAACAAAACTCGGGAAAAAGGATGGGATGGATGAATAAGAATAGTGTATAATTAATTCACAAAACGCAGGAAAGCAAAAGCAAAACGAATTTTTTGTTATTTTTAAAAAATTTCTACGGATTTGAAGGTTATGTCTTTTTCAATTTTCAAATTTGTCTTCATATTTTAGAGGAGATTACCTACTATCGGTAGAGAAATACTTGTAATCAGCACCAATTGTATCTTATTTCATTATATTATTTCGTCAAATTTATTTATTTATTTGGACAATATTTCCTAGGTTATTGACTTTTTTTAGTTATATCAAATTTGAGAGTAGTATATCATTAAGTAATACTTCCTCCATTCATATCCAACCTACATATATTCGTTTTTCATCCATTCATATCCACTCTACCACTTTCCTAAAAAAGAAAACAAAATGACTTAATTACCCTTATGGAAACCATTTATCTACATAAAACGTCACTGCATGACCCACCTATAATCCACCATCACACACTTAAATTAATATTTTTCTTAATATTTGTGCAAAAAACATATATGATTATATGCGCTTTGGATTTGAACGGAGGAAGTACTCAATATTCAAAGGAGATTATCTTCCTGTCTATAGAGAGTACTCCTGGTCAGCCTAATTATAATCGTATTATGTTCAACATTATTTCGTCAATTGTTGAGTTAATTAAACCCAAATTTCTCCAAGCTCTATACTTGTATACTTCGCACTTCACATAACCATCGTCTTCATGCACACTGCGTCTTTATTTAATGGATGAATCCATCAAGGCTTCCTATGTCACGAGCCTCTTCAAACACGAGAACAACAGAACATCTAACCTAGGATGGGATAGGTTGGTCCTATCCCAGAGGATCTGTTTGAGACGATAATCAATAAAACATACAATTACGCAATTATCTACAGTATTTCTTACTCTATCATGTACATCAGTGACAGCAAAATTACACGTCCATTTCATGAAAAAAAAACTAATTATCCTTAACTTTGATATGCTTCGCCCGGTTGCTGGAAGCTCTCAAACTAAAACCCTTTATAACTTAATGTTATGTACCCTAAATTTGCACCAAAAACGACACTTAGGGAGTCGAATGCTATTGTATGCTATTGCGATGAGACTTCTTTCTTTACAAGTTCGAACATGTTCTTCAGTCGACAGGCAAACTTCTGGTTTATGTTGCTAACAATTCTTTGCTGAAATTTACATTCTTTTAGCCACAAAATCTCCAAGTAAACATCACATTTACAAGCATCGCCGATTGATGACACGCTTTGAAGATGGTATCGCAAATGTACCTGTGGCCATATACGACATACAATTGTTAACCATGGCTACCCATGACCGGGGCTTAAAGCTCGTCAACACAAAACGACTGTCCCTGTAACTTACGTATCTGTAAAGTCATTACTCATGACCTAAGTCCGAAATTTCTAGGCATCAAAATTACCCTTCATCCTTCACACTATAATAAATAAAACGGTGCCTCTTAGACTGGAGTTCTCCGCAAGGGGCTCTAACAGTAACTAATCCCATGTCTTGATTTTAAACCCGGTCAGCATCACTACTACTCTTTAAACTTTCTGTGCGAAAGAACAAAAAAAACATGGCTACTAGCGGTGACGTAAAAGGGGTACATGACATACCCGAAAGTGGTCACCAAATGGAATATCGTGAAGAGCCATGACTTCGTTGACTATCCATCCATCTTCTAGAGCACATTTTCTCTGTGTGCACTGCACTTCCCCTCCAAAAAAGGACACAGCGTGATTATATTTGTACGAAAGCTGCCTCTCGTAAATATCTGGCTTCACTGCCTGCCACTGTGTTGTTACATAATTAAGACAGCCGCATTTTGCCATCACTTTACGCTCCAAGTTTCCACCTTCAAACATTTTCATCACCGACTTCATCTGACAGTTTTTTCAGTAGAGACCCATTTTAGATTGGTATAAAATTACATCGCCAACGAAAACCTAACATACTTGTAAGACAGATGTCCATATTGCACTAGGGTAAGACAGGGAATACTACAAAATTTGTAGTCATTATACTGTCGGAAAATTAGAGAAAAAAACAGTAAAAGTACTCGTGTAAAATACAAAAAAATAATTGTAACGAGTCAAGCTAAGAGCCGTTAATAAAGAACATCGATCGAGAGCCTCACGGGCTCTCACAAATAATGGTGCTTTGGCTAGTCATTTACTAAGCAACTGCGCCCACGGCACGCTTTTTGAAACAAAAGTTTTTGTATAGGCCATCATGACTTTCTCTATTTGGTCGTCGTGCACTAAATGTAACCGACTCCACATTAAAACACGGTCTAGATAACCTTCAGAACCTTACTGACTTAATCACTGTTACAAAACCCAGATTTAATGCCATGGTCTAGACGTGCACTTTTGAATGAATGTTGACGATTAGATGATAACAATGCTTAGGAGTCTGGGAAGAAGGGTACTCGAGTACTATGCGATCTGAAACTGTTTTCTATTGGTTGCCAACCTAGTCTTTAAGTGGTCCAAGTTCCATGCTTACAGCCGAAACAATTTAACAAATTGAAAATCATTGACAGCATCAAGAAGCAGCATATGCAACTCCAGAAAAAGACAGCATTCTCGCAAAGGATAACTAACAGAGACGCCGTGTAAAATAGAGAAAGTCAAGTTGACCACTTACATCAACTGGAAGACCAGCAGAGTATATCTTCAACATATTAGAATCTTCATCATTTAAAGGAGAAATGCTGTTATCATTCGGGACTAAAGGAGTTTCTTCCATCAGATCTTCGGCTATCAGCGCCTTCTTCTCTGGGCTGATAGTCCTTGCTCTCCACAAAGCAATAATAGTCCTGTCACCAACAAAATACGGTGATTGGACACACTCCTCTCGAACCAACTTTCAGATACCCACAGGAGTTTTCACTTTTACCTGCTAGCGACCTCAAACGGTATGAACGACTGAAAATAGAACTTGAGTCTCCCCTCTTCATCTTGACTTTTGGCACCTTGACTCGCATCTTGACCTCTTCCTTTCTTTAATATTATGACAAGAGTAGGACTACCAAACGAAGCTAAACATGGTGCTTGGACTTCAATATTATCAATATCTTCCCACAAAAAGTAAAATTTGGTTTTGTGACCGAATAAATTAGCATAGAATCCGACTATTCTTGCTGATAAAAATAGACGGCCCTGCATGAGAATAATAAGATGAAAAAATAATGATTTAGGTAAAGCAGCAGTAAAGGCAAACACATTTATATTTGCACGTAATTTCTCCCTCATTCTCTTGAAGATCTATTAATGCTACGAAACACAGATTATCTATGTTCGCCAGTGCTCTCTACTTGAAGCAAATAAACAGAATGACATCTTTCTTGATTTTAAATTGTAATCTTTACTTGTATTGTGAAGTAAAGTATTCGACACATTTTTCATTCTAGATCATCGAGAGCAGTTTCTGCGATTCTAACAAAGGGGTAACGCTACATACATCTGATCCACATACCCCCATCACACATGGGAGCCATTAGAAGTTAGAACATTGGGGTAATGTACTAGTATTTTTTCACTTATGTAGCTTATTAACTTATTTGTTTTAGAGTTGTTGCATGGAATCAAGGTTGTAGATGTAAAGGAATTTCCACGAGAGACCAAATGTAAGCACTAGAGAAGTTCAAATCCACAACAAAATAGATAATGCCTGGTAAGCTAAAATGCCAATTAAGTGGCAGCGAAGAATTCAAAAATCAGCTTATGCAACAAGTTGATGCTAATTGGTGAAACAAACGTAAATTTAAAAGTACCTGTAAATGCATCTTTCTTCGTAAAGAGCACGAGTAATCTTTGATCAGGAATTCTTCTGGCGGTAAAGCAAACAGCTTCTGGAAATAAGAGTTCTTTTGGGGAGACCGAAGATTCAACTGCCAAATTACACGTCTTTAATAAAAAAATACAGAATAATGATTCAATCAACCAGTTCAGACAATTACCGACAGAACTTGTACTAGCTGATGTAACTGACAATACTTGCTGATAGATAATTAAACATTTCAATAGTGTCACGTCGCCTTACCTTCTTGCCAACTTCCTTTTCCATTTTTGTGAGGTAATCTTTGATTGCCTCTACTCCCTTTTTGTTTTCAACAAAGATCCTTACATGCAATTTCGACTGAGACGAAACTGCCAGTTTCCCTTGAAGAGGGATCCACATGTCAGCCAACTCCGCGGCAGTGTGCTTTACAAAATTAACCTCTGCATGCCCAAGTGATATAGCCTGATCAAACGGGCCATCGAAATCAAAAACTTCGACATCGAGGACTGAAGGTAACTCGTCAGAGGCGTCAAACTCAAGTACCTCTGCACAATTTTTCATTTAAGTTAAAAAAGACTGAGAAAAAGAGCAAGAAAGCATGAAGCAAGTTAGATTTCTAAATGAAGGGTACCATTCCATTGTGGATCACGTGTTTGAAGCTGGACTGAGCTAGTTCTTGTTTTACCATTGCAGGTTAAGACCACAAAGGGATCAGAAAACTTTTTCGAATCCGGAGATGGCAAGCTGACAGCTTCTACCAAAGCGGCAGTAACTACCCATCCATCACCTTGTGATTTAATCCCGTGATCACTTCCTGCATATAAAATGGAGATCAACGTCCAATAACAGTTAAGATGAATCATAAAAACTGTGTGAGACGGTCTTAAATGTGAGACCAACCCCATTAACCATATATTTGAATGAGGACCACTTAAGGATTTAGGTTGCGCTCACACATGAGACTGCCTCATACAAGACTCGCTCAAAGTAAAATAACAGTATGGACTGGATGATTACCCATGTGTAGTCTCGCGTGTACAAAAAGTGAAACCATTTTATAAACACGCTCTAGCAGAAGTACAAACACCCCACAAGTAATAAGCTGCCCAAAACTGTCCGGCAAATCAATACCAATAATTTCTAACCCCTGATGCTTGTGAGGCTCGCAAAGTAGAATATGAACTACTACATAAATTGTAAGAAAGGTGGCAGAAACTACAGTGAGGTTTCCAAAATACTCAACAGCCAACTCCCAGTCTGACTGGTGTTCTCTTTGAAGACCTGCTACTATATGATCCTTTCCGAGTGATTCTGAATTATCCAAAACTTTAAGCTTCTGAGCCAAAAAATCACGAAATTGGTTAAAGCTCTCAGTCAGACCTTGTCGAGCTCCACTTTCAATCATACCTCTCATTAAGGTATTCTGAGAAAAGTTTAAACCCCAAGAAAGTAGAAGGCGGGAGGATTCTTCACCTGAAGACAATTCAGGCCCTGGCAATATCTTATACAGTAACTCGACTTTAAACATATTTCCGAATGGTACATCTGGTGTAGCCACACTGACAAATACAGCAAACTCCATGCCATCAGCTTTAACATAAACCTGCTCCTCTGTAGCTTTACACGCTTTAACTAACTTAGATGCAGGCTTTGTATATGTAACGGCCCGTGCCAAAGATGATGAATTTCCGGATTTCCATGTCCAAGGACTTTCTTCCACGTCATTTATTCCTTGAATCTCTGCAAGCTCTCTCCTAAATTGAGAATTTGGAGCAAAAAGAAAGGAATTTAGATCTTTTGAGGCAATCACATATGTCTGATCAACAAGAACTCCCCCTTGTAGATTATCAGGCATTTCTACTTCCTCTTCCCTAGATTGCAGCGTATCCATAGCTTCTTCGAAGCTACAAGATGGAGGTGAGTCTTCCTGTGTACAATCTTCATATTCAGAAGGAGAAAAGCTCAAGTCTGAAGATGCGTCACTTTTAACGGTTTCTCCATTCTTATGTAAAAGCTTCTCCAACCGTTTAACAACCGCCTTCATCAACTTTTTCCCTTGTGGGGCCTTTGTGGAAGGAGCAGGAGAAGAAATAATAGCAGATGTATTATCTTGGCTTTCATGTTGTTTCTCGTCTATAGTACTAATATCTTTATGCTCTGATAGTAGATGGTCTGTAGTAGAATCCTCACCTCTTCCATGTAGTGAAAGAGTTAGAAGAACTTTTCCTGTACGTGTGAAGTATCTCCATTAGAAAACAGATAGGTACATCTATATAACCTAGTGAAAGGCGACAAGAAACAAGGTTCTCCCAAACAGTTTAACAACCAGTCTACCATGCTTGGTTGACAAAATCCCGAAACTTAAAACACACAGCTCGTTATACCCCAAGAGATTTTTTATTCAACCATATCAAGTACCCCGTATTGAAGTTCATCACATTTTGAAGCAAAAAAAATACAGACATGAACCTCTCACGAAGTCATTACACAAGGGTCATATATAGTCACCTGAGCAAAAAAACGGAGATTGAAATACTTCATTATTAGGTACAATCATAAATGTCTCAACTTTAAACACTAATGAAAGCCAATTGAACTTTGGTCCATAGCATAAACTTCTTTAGTCGCTGTTTGGCGAAATTATGTACAATACATATAATCAAAACAAAGAAACAGGAAGTGCATGTCCTCTGCAGTGGTCATGGGCTGGAAAATTAGAACGCGTAAATGATCTGCTGAATCACACAAGGGTTAACCACCCAATGCGCATATATATACAGTCATACAGATGCCAGATAACTGGAAAGTAGTGAGGCTGAGAGCTCTATAGCTTGACCCTAAAGCCATGATCAAACTGATCCATGATTCATCAATCACTAGTCATGAGTCGTAACTCATATAAGTCATCCTAACGATTGCAATAAGACTCATTGCTGCCACGAACAACAACGCCAAAATTGCGATTACCAAGGATACACTTGTCAGTCAACCTTAGCTTAAATAATCACCCCTTAGTCACACTTAATCCCAAGGCCCAAAACGCCTTACAGGCTTACAGCGCCTACGTGTGCCTTATACACATGGCGCAGCTAGCGTGACGTGATATTTCCTTTTTTTCTAATTATTTTATTCTACCCTTCTCCTTGTCACACTATCCCTAGCTTTACCCCAAAAAGGTTTTACTGCAAAAAAAATTAATTCTACAATACAAATTTGTTCGCCACGAGATTTTATCGCCTCAAGCAGGCCAAATACAAACCTCACCTTCACAACACTCGGCATTTTAAACTGCACAACACATTTGCAGATATAGAGAACATTTTCCATAACTAAATTAGAGTAGTAATCATTCAACCACCAATGTTACACATAGAACAACAAATGCTAACCAACAAAGGTGCAACCCCCATAATATATCCCCACGGAATGCCAAGACCATCTGTTATGAATTATGATACAATAGGGCAAGAGAGGGGGGGGGGGGGGGGGGGGGAGAGACAGGAATGAAGCTAATGTCATTTTTCTACAAAAACCATTTTAAGTTCGAAGTATTAATGGATCTCTCTACATCCCTCCCGCTTCATTTCCCATCAACCCTCTCGCGTCCCTTCTTTACTCTCACTTTCCCTCGAAATACCCCAATCCAAACAAAAGGCAACTCCCCTCATCAAATACACAACTCGCAATCTCGTATTTGAGACTAACATTCTCCATTCATAACATTACTCAGATTTTCCCCTCCTACAAACCTACATTACACCTAACAATATCACTAATCCGGTTTTCAGCTAAGATTACCAACCTAAAACTACTACAGGTTTTTCTCTCCTACGAACCTACATTACACCTAACAACAAATCACTACTCCGGTTTTCAGCTAAGATCAACAACCTAAACAAATGTAAGCAACATTACTATATCCTAATCAAGGCACTACTCTCCGTCTCATTCACTTGTTTACTTTTCTAAATCACTGCAAGGGCCTTTCTAATTCACTGCAAGGGTATTTTAATCAAACGTAAACAAATGATTGGAACGGGAAGTAATAAATTGTACTCGAAACATAAACAACCCAAAATCCCTCCTCATTCACTTGTTTACCTTTCTAATTCACTCCAAGGGCTTTTCTAATTCACTGCAACTGCAAGGGCTATTTTAATCAAACGTAAACAAATGATTGGGACGGGAATAATAAATTGTACTTGGAAACATAAACAACTCAAAACACAATCAAATGAGGGAAAAAAGAAGACAAACCACAACTTCTTTTGGTGTGTTTCCCAACTTTAGAGTTCTCAAGGTAAAACCAAGTAGGAGGCAAACACTGATTCTCCTCACCCATAACAGTCCAAACCCGAACCCGAACCCGACCAACCAAATACCCAGAAACATTAAACAATCTAGCATTACTACTCCCTTTAGCACTATCATCACCAACATCAACATCATCATGATGATAAATAGACACAAGAAGTTCATCCTCCATATCATGAACCCGAAACACAAACTCCTCGTTCCAAACCGGGTCAGACCCGTTTCTCACAACCCGGGTTTTCGAATTAAATTTACCAACTTGGAGCTTTACATAACTACTACTCCCACTTTTTATAGCTAATTCTTTAGCTTCTAACACATACACATATAATCTCATAATAAAAGTATATGAAATTCAATTGATTGTAACGTAGTAACAGTAAATTACTAAATTGTATAGTATATAGTTTATTTAAATTAAATGTTATGTGAAATGGGATTGATTTGAGATGGGTATTTTTTTGTAGAGATGGGTTTTGTACGGAAAGTATGGGAAACGTGGGAGTGGTGCAAAGTGACACGAAGAATATATTGTGGGATTGTATCAAATGTGATGGAAAAACAGCAGTGTCACGAAATCGGAATTGGAATCGAAATTGGAATCGGATTCGGATAATAATATAATGTAGGATAATGGACAGATTTGTGATTTCCCAGAAACGAAGGAAGAAGGGGAAAATTTGGGTATGGAATTGTATGAAAAGAGTTTATGTGTCACTTTGCTTCTGTTGAAGAATTTCCAGAGGAAAGTTAGATTTGAAGATTTTGGTATTGAGTAATGTCACCGTTTTTTTCCGATTGAGACGAATTGAATGAAACTGGATTAAATTGAATGGTGTAAGAGAAAACTCAATTAAATGAATTGAACTGAAATGAATTCAATTGAGTTAAGTTAAACTAAAATTCAGCTACAAAAAACACACGCTTTTACAATAATTTGTTATGATTTTTAGCGGAAATTTGGGCATTCACCTAATATAATTAATGAATTCATTTTTTGGGATAATATAATCATCATGTCATTTAGCGTCTTTGCCTCATATTCCCAACAAAGACAAAAAATTACAAAAAGACAATGTTCTGTCAATCAAATAAGAAAGAATTTAAGCAAGTTTGCAAAAAAAAATTCAATACTGCAATCATTTTGATCATTACCATTTTCTTTTGAAGTCAAAATTTAAGACCCTTAATTAAGGCTTTGAGTATAATTTTGGATTCTTCGAATACACACACATATATATATATATATATATATATATATGTATTCGGGTACCCAATATATTGATCAATAATTATTGTGAGATGATGTTGTACATTAATGTACCTAACAACTTTTTAGAATGAATATTCCTGTTATAAGGATCTTTTGGTTGCCTCTAAAAAAATGGGTGAATTGAAAAAAATGAAGATGTTTGGTTACTCCAAATCATGGGATTTTCTTTTTCCTAGGAATTTCCAACTTCTCTATTATGGAGGAATTTGATTAACTAGGTCCCCTAGGTAATTGGAAACTTATGTGTCAATTCAATTCTAGAATGTCAACCAAACGAATTTTAAGCAATTCACATGAATTAGTCAATTCACGTGTTTTGCAAAATCATGGAAAATTAATTTCCGTATGGCAACCAAACGAGGCCTAAGAATATCAAATGTACCCTATGTTGCTAGCCTCCTACATTATAGGCTAATTCTTAATGCTTCATTTAGGGTAGTGCAATTTGGTGCACTAGTTTTATACATGTACAACAAATGTAGATGTCTATTTTTAAATATTTGATTATTCATAAATATGTCTGACTAATTAATACAAATATAATTCAATATAAAAATTAAGTGAGAAATGTATAAATTATTTTAAATTATCAATTATTAAAATAGGCAAATTTTTTTGCCATAAAATCCAATCTATTTCATTACTAATATAAAAGATAAATTTTATTTATTATGGTTTTAGACTTGGCAGATTTTTTATTATTTATATACTTGTGTATTTTTTAAATTGTCAATTTTGTATCCTAATTTTTTTTGGCTCGTACTTACGTTTTTAATATGTAACTTTTTATTATTCATATTTTATTTGTAATAATTATTTGTAAATTTTAATATTTAATAAAGTTTTGTTGTTAAATTGTATGAGAGAGAATAATTAAAAATGATAAGATGAAAGAGGGTAATTAGAGCAATAGCAATAGAGGTTTTTATTCTTGGGTTTGTAAATAAGGACTTCAAAGTTAAATTTCTTCTATTGTGTGTCACATCTATAAATATAATTAAAACACAAGCTAATGCATCACATTTCACTATTCCACTATTTAAGAGTAATTTATCTTGACACATCATCATCCCTTATTTTGAAAAGAAAAAAGAAAAAGAAAAATAAAATTGCAATCATTAAATGCAAATAAAAGCATGATAAACATTAAACTTTAGTTTATTCAATTTTAAAATAAATTAAATAATAAAAAAATACATACTAAAAGCATGATAAACATTAAACTTTAGTTTATTCAATTTTAAAATAAATTAAATAATAAAAAAATACATACTAAATTTTATTTTTACGTTTATTATTAGAATAAGATAAAAAGACAAATTAATTTTATGCAGTTTATAAGAAATTAAAAAATTTGTACAAATTAAATTTAAATTAATAATATCAAAATAAAAAATAATCTTTGAAATTTTTAATTTTTGATATAAATAAAAAAAAAATCAAAATCGAAATTTAGAATATTTTTGTTTTAAAAGAATAATTTAGAATAAATCAAGCGATAAATAAAAATCACATCACTCTAATTTTAAATAATTTATATATGAACTCATTGTTTTTGTTATAAATTTCCACAATTTAATTAAATTGGACATATCTACAATCTGTAAATTAAATCTAATTAAAAAGCAAACTAAATTATCTACCATCAACCATAAGTTATATTTTAATTTCATAAAATAACTTCTTAACCACTTGTATGCAAAGTGGATTTTGTAAAATAATAATAATAATAATAATAATAATAATAATAATTAAGAAAGCCTTTTTCATTCCATTTGATATTTATGTTTATATTAAATTTGATGATAATAAAAAAAAATGGTGTTCAAAGGTCATGAACCTTGCTCCTTATTTATGTATGCATTAAATTTGATAATAATGATTAACAATGCTCAAAAGTCATAAAATACAAT
The DNA here is from genome assembly GCA_029255685.2 of Silene conica. NCBI lineage: Eukaryota > Viridiplantae > Streptophyta > Magnoliopsida > Caryophyllales > Caryophyllaceae > Silene > Silene conica. Next base: position 70,701,358 of record CM055317.2, read on the forward strand.
CATTAATTTTTTTTTATATTTTTTAATTGAAGGCAAAAAGTTTGTAAGCTATTGTCACTAAAATTGTATATCCTTATAATCTTTTGTATCATTCGATTCACATCAAACTATGTGTATTAAGGTTTAAAATGAATACCTAATTTATTTACTTTTTATGGAGTGTTGTTTTGTTCACATTTAGAGGCTATCAAATTTGTGGTGTTGAAATCTTAAAAGATAATCATACTTATATTTCTACGAGTTGATTCTCATTCCCTCTTTTTTTCACCATTTAAGGGGAAGTTTAAATTAATAACAATAATATTGTATAAAGAAAATTCCACAATTTTGTTGGTTACTCCCACTAATCACTTAGCTGATTTTAATTTTAGGGATGATTTATTGAAAAAAAAAGTTTATATGAAGAAGTTAAAAAAATACTTGGATTGCTTATACAACAATATGTTGTAAACTAACTACAAGATTAACAACAATAACGTGAATGACTAGCTAATACCTTGTAGGCTCGTAAAAAAGTTAGTATTTTAAATACTTTTAAATGTGTGTTTTATTTTGGTATTTCTGTTTATTTTCCATCATTTTGCCTTTGAAAAATAGCAATTTCCACTTACTCGACTTATTTAAAATTTTCGAGTTTGTTTTTTATGTTAACATGTTTATGCCCGTAGTTTTAGTGCACGGTTTATCCTGAATAATTGATGACGTGATCTTACTATGTGTTTTGGTTTTTGTAAAACTTCATTTCATTTGATTACATTATGATTGTGAATTCTAGATTACAATTTAATTCCAAGTTTGAAATTTAACCAATGTGGTAACCAACAATCTTATTCTTGTGTATTTAATCAACATGTTTTTGCTTATCATCTCCTATACGGAGTACTTTACTAATTTTGTTTGTTATATAATATTTGAAAATGTCAATATTTACATATAGGAGGATATATATTGATAGCTATTATGATAAGCTAATGATTTGATTGCATAAATATTTTTTATATAAGTTGAAACCAAGCAAATGCATGTGATGAGTTTTAGTTTCGGTGACTCATTGATCACTGTGCGCTTAACATAATATTTAATATGATCAATATTTTTGCCTACTTTTGCCTAGAAACAGCTTAGGTCATGTTTCCCCCTATAATTTCATTTGAGACGATGGAGTTAGATCACCATTTGAAAATAAAATGAATATTAATTATCTGTTTGATGTTTAATTTGATTTCTCAACTAAATATCCAAAACAACTTACAAATGAAACATAACAGAAAGTTAAGGCTTAATGATATAGCAGCCCATGCTCGGATACAATATTCAAATTGAACGTATAATAGTTTCATTAGTGGAAAAATTAGATCTCAATCTTATATATTAACACGTTGTACCAAAAAAATTCTATTAACATGCATAATCGCTAAAGTACATCATCACATACTTTTCATGCGTTTAAAAGCTTAAAGATAAGTCTCATAGCTCATAATACTATTATAATGGATTTGTATTAGATTAATATACTGCCAAATTGATATAGATGATATACTGAGACTATCAAAATATCATTTTAAAGAATCAAAAGATTGAGAAAATATATGAGTTCATAAGTCTTTTTGTAAATTATACGAAAAGGTGATTACCGTATTAGCTACAATTGCATTACCCAAATACCATAAAAATAATATCCCGTGCATTGCACGGGAACCAAAACTAGTTGGGTTTGTTAAAATAAGAACTTGGTTCTTATTTAAGAACTAAGTTCTTTATTAGTTTCAAGAAGAGAAAAAAGTTTATAAAGATAAAATAATTAATGGTGGGTCCTAATTTAGAACTAAATAAAGTTCTTCTATTGTGACGTGAAGTTCTTAAACTTAGTAATTTGTGAAAATAACTTGGAAATAGTAAGAACTTTATATGAAGTTCTACTATTGCTATTGCTCTTAAATACCTCATAGAAAGTGGGGTCCTACACAAATAAAAAAATTCAATCCCTTAAAAAAATTAACTAATAGAAATGTATTAAATGTTATTCCTCTATAGAAGGGGATTATTTCTAATTAATATGGTGTTGGATTGATTTAAAGTCGGTTAGTTTTTTGCTAGAAGGTTGACTCATCAGATCATTTGTATCATTTTAAGTTGTTTTGGGTAATTTTAAAGTAGGTTATCACTTGACATGATTGGTTTAAACGATCAACCAAATTCCAAATGATCAAATGTACTTCGTTTTTTCGAGTTCAAGTCAATTAATATCACGCGCGTTCAAGATTGACAAAACGATAAACTTAACTCTTCCAATAGTTACAAATAAATAACTAAATATAACACGTTGCAAATTTATTTTAGAGTTTTTTGTCAGATAGTACCTAACATTTACACTGTCTGTAGAAATAGTACCTAAAGTTATTTTTTTTGCCTAACAACACCTAACATTTTATGTTTTTTGTCTAATAACACCAAAGTCGATTTTCCGTCAAAAAAATCGAGATTCCGTCTTGACTAACGGTGAAATTGATTTGAACTTATTTCTTCATTCTTTTTTTCCACTGACTGATGCATTGTTAAAATAATTGATAATGAATCTTATTCTTAAGTAACTTATTTTCATTCAACAAGCCAATCACTTAAAAAAACAACACCCACGCAAACCCGTCTCTACATCGTAAAACTTGCAGGCCATGAATCTCCTACCCAGATTTTGATGTATCCATAATGTTTTCTTAGCTATTGGAATGCCACAATTGCATCTCACCCGCTTTGTTGAATTTGAGGATGAGTTTGAAGAAGACATTGGGTTGAAAGGATGGTGGGAGAAAAGGAGAAAACTGGACAAAGTAAGCCTAATTTGAGGTTTTAATTTGAAAATTGAGGAATTAAATAATTAAGGAGGAAGTTACGTAAGAATTTAATAGGAGGGAAATTAAGTTTAATTGAAGGGAAATTAGCGAAAGGAGAAATTGGGTTCAGAAAATGATGATGAAGTGGGTAATGAAATGCATCGGGGGAAAAGAAAGAAGCGTCAACTCAATTTTACCGTTAGTCAAGACGGATTCTTGACTTTTTTTGACGGAAAACTGATTTTGGTGTTATTAGACAAAAAACAGAAAATGTTAGGTGTTGTTGGGCAAAAAAAATAACTTTAGGTACTATTTCTACAGACAGCGTAAATGTTAGATGTTATCTGACAAAAAACTCTTTATTTTAATAAAACCAATCAAATTTCTTTTCAAAGGTATATATCAATAACAAAAATTAAGACCACTAATTTAGATGATCAACACTTCTACTATATACCCTTTAGGCCTCTAGAGATAAGACATCTAAATACCATTTAGTCTACTTCCTACAAGTAATTTACAATAAATCGGAATTAATTTATAATTTAGATGATCAACACTTCTACTATATACCCTCTAGGCCTCTAGAGATAAGACATCTACCATTTAGTCTACTTCCTACAAATAATTTACAATAAATCGGAATTAATTTAATTATATAAAATTACAAACAAGACTAATAAAGTAATAGACATAGCAAAGTCAAGCTAATTATTAACAAACTAAACCAACTCGAATCTTTCGACACGAAACCTCGACTAGTTGGGTTGATCCATTTGGGATTGATCCATTTGGTCAGTATGTCCAACTCTTTTCGCCTTTGGTTTATCAACCATTCAAGGTCATCATCGTTTGCAAAAAGCAAGTCCAAACAGTGAGATCCTGTAAATAAACGTTATAAAAAAAGTAAAAAAGATGTTATCTTACGAAATAAAACAAATAAAACAATGTTTTGCCACAATTAATTCCGATATATTTTTCAAAATGCTATGGAAAATTAATCAATAATTAAGTTAGAAACTATGATTGGGCCACCTCTAGTTATGAGCCCAAATATTTAGACAAAACAGCCCAAAAATGTAGACAAATTCCTATTTTTAAATGACTATACTATTTTTAAGCAAAAGAGTAGCTCAATAACACAAAACGTAATTAAATAAGTTAATAAATATATAAAAAATTTGTTTAGCTTCGTAATATAATATTTTATTTTGGTAATTTGCATATTTAAATACGCCGGTATTTAATATTTAATACTTCCTTCGTTTTTAAAGAATTTGTTTTTTATTTTACTAGGTGAGCTTTTGAATTCAATTTCTACAGAAAATATTGGTGAAGATTATAAAAAAAATTACACCATATAATTCTTTACGAACAAAATTTTAACGAGTATATATTTCAACACATTTAATTATATATTTTGAGACACATTAAAAAGAAAAAGTAATTGTCTCAAAAAATAAGAATTACCAGTTTACTACTTCTAATTTTTTTTTTGCAAATTAATAGGGGTAAGGGTAAAAGATTTACCTGGCACCGCTCCATGGATCCTTGATCCTTGAGTCCATTTGAGAATATAATATTGCTTCCAAGATTCTTCAGAGCTAATCTAACCTCCTGTTCAATAAAAGTTAAACTATTAGTTACATTTTCGTATGATTTTATGAATAAAACAAACATATATACAGAGTAATAAACTAAGACATTAATACTAAAAGACAGTATTTTCTAGCCAATTATCTTAAAAAAACTAATAACATAGCCGTTGCTCACAAAAGAGTTGTTGCCAGCATGATATTCTCCATATTATTCTAGGCAACCAATTATAGCAACTTCCCTTGTATAAACATACACAAATTGTTAGTTTTGTGCTCTGTATATTTAGTATAAATAGCTTAGCATGGTAGTTATGTAAATCAAGTTTCTGAATTTTGAATAATAATAATCTTCCCAAATTATATTATGGTATCAGGTTTTAGGGTTAATCGATCCTAATATCGAGTAATAGCCGTCGTACAATTTCGTCATTCACAATGACAAATTCTGAAAATATTCCAGAAACCAAAAACGAAACGAAAACTCCATCTTCTTTCTCGATTGTTCCCGTCGAAAACCCAGGAGCAAATATCACCCAAACTCTTCTGAATGGAAAAAACTACGACGAATGGTGTCGAACGTTTCGCCTAGCTCTGCTTGCCAAAGGGAAATTTTATTACATTGATGGTACCATATCCAAACCGTCTCTTTCGGACCCAGATTACAAAACTTGGCGTTCTGCTAATGCCTTGGTATCGGCGTGGATTTACAACTCCATCATTCCTGACCTCCGTTCCTCCATTACGCTGCCCGACGACACGACTCACCTTTGGGCCGATATCAAGCAACGTTTCACACTGGTAAATGATGCTCACATCTTTCAATTAGAAAGTGATATTATTTCGTGTAAACAGGGTCCGACGGAGTCGATTATGGCCTACTACGGTCGCACAAAGAAACTATGGGACGACCTCCTGGAAAGTGACGCCTTACCAAAGTGTCACTGCAACCCATGTCCTTGTAATCTGCTCAAATATTTGCACCGTCGTCAGGACAAGAAGAGAGTTTGCTCCTTCTTAATGGGACTTGATTCGAGGTATAGTGTTCTTCGTTCCCATATTTTAGGTACTGATCCGTTACCTTATTTAAATCATATTTATAGCCGTCTTCAACATGAAGAAGGTATGTGTCATACCCTCGATTCGCAAACCCCTGACTCGCGTCCTGAACCCATGGCATATGCCACACCAATTATCTCTTACGGCCATAAAACCACGGGAGGGGGATGGGGTCTGACTACTAGCAGAGGACCTCTTGTTCCATCGCGTGGCGATAACTCGAAACTTACTTGTCTTCCTTGTAACCGCTCTGGTCATACGTTTAAAACTTGTTTTCGGTTTACGGGTAATTTTCCGGACTGGTGGGGGGACAGACCATGTGACCGAATCATTGTTCCTCCAAATGCCACTGATCTTAGTCAGGCTACTTTCATCCCCGATGAACGATCTAAAACAAAACGGCAGACCGGTACACCTCGGGCTCATATGGTTAGTCAAAGTACCCATTCATCCTCGGCTGTTACTTCCTTTGACAAAGTTGATTTAAATGCTCTAAATCCGGACGAGTTGGCTGTGCTCACAAAATTGCTGCAATCACATAAGTCTGCCGCACCAACCGAACAACTTAATGGTATCGTTCCTCTTTCTTCTTGGATAATTGACATCGGGGCATCCCACCACATGTCGGGATGCCTCTCACACTTTCGAAATATACGCAATATCTCCCCGTTATATGTAGGATTACCAAACGGAGATCGCACCCGCGCTACACAATGTGGAGACGTTATACTCTCCCCCCGAGTCATCTTAAAGGATGTGCTTTTCGTCGCCAATTTAAATTGTCATTTAATTTGTGTCTCTAGCTTACATCTTGATACTAGTCTGACTATACAATTTTTTCAAAAATTGTGTTTAATCCAGGACCGTTCCTCGAGACTGGTGATTGGTGCGGGTGAGCAACGCGAGGGCTTGTACTATTTAAAAGAGGTTCGAACAAATGCAGCTACTGTTTTCATGGTGAGCAGAGTAGATGCAACCGAACCTTGGCATCGGCGGTTGGGACATCCCTCAACTGACATTACTCGTTTTTTACCATCTTCTATTAATTTTTCCCGTAGTAGCTCGTCTTTTCATAGCAAAACGTGTGACATTTGCCTTCGGGCGAAACAAACTCGTGCTCCGTTTCCTTTAAGTACGCATAATGCAACTTCTGCTTTTGATTTAATCCACTGTGATCTTTGGGGTCCATATTTAGAAAATGGGTCTTGCGGTTCTCGTTTTTTCTTAACCATTGTTGACGATTTTTCACGGTCTACTTGGGTTTATCTTTTACGTACTAAAAGCGAAACACGTCAAAAAATTATTAATTTTTTTGCCATGGTAGACCGTCAATTTAACAAAAAAATAAAATGTTTACGCACCGATAACGGAACTGAATCCTCTTGTCTTCGACCCTTCTTCGCTGAAAATGGAGTCATTTTTCAAACATCCAATGTTAACACTCCTCAGCAAAACGGGCGGGTTGAACGTAAACATCGTCACATTTTAAATGTGGCGCGTGCTTTTTATATCAGGCTTCCTTACCGACCTTCTTTTGGGGCGAGTGTGTCTTAACAGCTGTTTATTTAATCAACCGAACTCCCACGAATCTTCTTCACGGTAAAACTCCTTACGAATCTCTTTTTAATACTCCTCCACCAATGGACCATATGCGTATTTTCGGTTGTCTCAGCTATGCCAAAAATATTACTAGAACTCACGATAAATTTAGCTCTCGCAGCCGTAAATGCGTGTTTATTGGATATCCATTTGGTAAGAAGGGTTGGCGCCTATACGACCTCGACTCGGGAACATACTTTGAGTCCAGGGATGTTGTGTTTGTTGAAAACACGTTCCCATATCACTCCCTTAATATCCATGAGGATAATTCCCCCTGACTTTGACCACTACTCCATCTACGGACGACATAATAATTGTTCAGCACTCACCCATGCCAAGCAACGACACCCACACGACCGACGGGATGGATATCAACACAACCCTGACTACCGTGCCTCCCGAAAACACCACCAGTTCGACCCCTGACTCTCACCCAACCGAGCCCCCTCTCACCAAAACGACCGACCACACTCCAACCCAAACAGTTATCCCCACAACAGACTCACCGGCTGCGACACCTCCCCCTCAGCCTTTAGTCTCCGCTCCTCCCAATCCCGATGCCATCGGTCGCGGACATCGCACCAAGTTTCCAAATTCGATCCTCAAAGACTTCGTTGTCAATACTACGCGTCCCTCCGCCAACACGCTCACCGCTCCGTCATCCGTCTCAGGTACACGTTTTCCTATTGCCAATTACGTTAATTGTCACCGATTTTCTCCTAACCATCAAGTTTTTTTGTCGACCGTGACTAATAATCACGAGCCTAGTAATTTTAATGAAGCAATGCAGGACGAACGATGGAAGGCTGCCATGACACTTGAGATCAATGCCCTTCAAGAAAACAACACCTGGACTCTCGAAGATTTACCGAACGGAAAAAAGGCGATTGGCTCTAAGTGGGTATACAAAATCAAATACAATGCAGACGGAAGTATTGAACGCTACAAGGCTCGCCTTGTAGTCATGGGGAATCGACAAGTCGAAGGAGTCGACTACACCGAGACATTTGCTCCCACTGTGAAACTCGTCACCGTCCGTACCTTACTTGCTATTGTCGCCGCTAAACAATGGACCCTTCATCAAATGGATGTCCATAACGCTTTTTTACATGGCGACTTGGAAGAAGAGGTTTACATGCGCCCACCGCCGGGTTTTAACTCCCCTACGGGGAAAGTATGCCGCCTCAGAAAATCCCTTTACGGTCTCAAACAAGCACCCCGGTGTTGGTACGCAAAATTAGCCACTGCTCTTACTAATTACGGGTTCAAGCATTGCCCGTACGATCATTCACTCTTTTCTATTTCTACCCCAACAACCGAAGTACACGTCCTTGTGTATGTAGATGACCTCGTGATATGCGGCAATGATATCGAGGTAATCACCAAATTCAAAAAATATCTATGTACATGCTTTCGTATGAAAGACCTTGGTAATCTCAAGTATTTCATTGGCCTCGAGATCGCTCGCAACCCAACCGGACTATTTGTTTCCCAACGCAAATATGCGTTGGACATTATTAGTGAATCCAGTCTACTTGGTGCTAGGCCCAAAAATATACCAATGGAGCCCAACCATCAATTGGCTCTCTCAACCGCGCCGCCTCTCAATGACCCACAACCATACCGTCGACTAATCGGGCGCTTGGTCTACCTTACCATCACCCGTCCCGAGCTAACATATGCGGTTCATACTTTGGCACAATTTATGCACGCTCCAACCATCGAACACTGGAATGCCGGTCTCCAAAATGTCAGATATCTCAAAAATGCACCGGGACAAGGTCTTCTATTCAGGTCCAATTCTGACTTAGTCCTAAATGCCTATTGCGACTCTGATTACGCCACATGTCCAAAAACTCGACGATCCGTCTCGGGTTACTTAATTTAGCTCGGGTCCTCACCCATATCGTGGAAAACGAAAAAGCAAACGACAATATCTCTATCTTCCACCGAAGCAGAGTATAGGGCTATGGCCTACACTACGTGTGAGCTCAAATGGCTCAAAGGGCTGATCACTTTTCTCGGCATATCGCAACACAAGCCCATCACTCTTCATTGTGACAATCAATCCTCTCTTCACATTGCTCGCAATCCCGTCTTTCATGCACGGACTAAACATATAGAGGTCGATTGTCACTTCGTTCGCGACGAGATACAAAGAGGTTTTATCATAAGCAGCTACATCCCTACAGCACAACAACTCGCCGAAATTCTCACGAAAGCTCTCGCACGGCCTATTTTCGAAGCACTTCTCTCCAATTTGGGCGTTACGGACCTACATGCACCAACTTGGGGGGGGGGGGGGGGGTTAATAACATAGTCGTTGCTCACAAAAGAGCTGTTGCCAGCATGATATTCTCCATATTATTCTAGGCAACCAATTATAGCAACTTCCCTTGTATAAACATATATTGTGCACATTCTTCTCGTTAGTTTTGTGCTCTGTATATTTAGTATAAATAGCTTAGCATGGTAGTTATGTAAATCAAGTTTCTGAATTCTGAATAATAATAATCTTCCCAAATTATATTAAAAACAACACATACTTGGCCGCCATAGTAGGTCGCTTTCCATGTCGGATGAGGATCGACCCCATATGTTGCTCGTCACTGCTTTGTGTACTCCGATAGCCTGAAGGGATGCGACTCAAACATGGAATTGTTGCTACAAGCTTATGGAGCGTTTATAAATTCACTGCACGTGTGACAAAATTTTAAAATAAATTTGTTAGCAAATTAAATATAAATCTAACTAAATAAATACTCATTTTAACATGCATATGAAGTGGATGACTTAATCTTAACTAACAAAACAATCATCTATTGTTGATATAGAAAGAGTGAGATTTTTTAGAAGACAAGTTAACAAGAGGGGAATACTCGAAATAAGAAAGAGAATGGACGGGATTTGAGTGAAATTATGTGTGTGATTTTGCAAGTTCATTTTATTTTTATTAAATTAGTTTAAATAATTGATTGCAAATTCTATTATAAATAAATGATAATTGATTAATTTAATACTTGCCAATTCCAAACCATTTGAGAATCGGCATCCAAACCGCATTCGTAGCATTCCAACTAATGTTCTTACAGACTTCCTGGTTGTTGGACACGAATGTTGCTTGCGAAATCCCTTCCAAAATATTCTTATCTGAGGCAGTCGCAATCACATCGCATATTTGGCTCATGGTATCGAACCTACCATTGTATTGTGCAGCAAATAAGAACATTTGTACTAGATAATTCTTGATCTGATTTACTGCAATTAGAGGGCTAAAACAAAAGGAAAACATTATTTATTAAACGAAATTAACTTACTACTATGAAAAATAACATAACTGAAATAAATAACATAAGGTAGTGTTTGAAAATGCGGAATTGATTTTATTTTTATAATTTCAATTGTAGAAATCGGAAAGTTTGAATTCAATTCCAAATTCAATTCTAAAAATTTATGATGCGGGAGCCTATGCCAAGGAACGTTATCTTCGTCCAAGCACAAGACTCGACATACTAAAAATATTGTAATATAATTTCATATGACCGACATGCTAAAAATATTGTAATAACAACAACATAGTTTATATTCAAAGTATATCAAAACTCAATGATCTACATAAATTGAAATATCATAATGAAATTACAATACACAATGATAAGTAAATGTTAATATAAAAATCTCAAAATTTTCTTCATTATATATATGCATTTTTCATCGTCACAGCTCACTCATAAATCAGAGTTGTCAACATGTTGAATTCTTTGGAGATGGTTTGAAAGCTGGTGATTTCAACTTAGCTCATTCAAAATAATGAAATAGGTTGGTCCTACTCTAGAGGATCAATATAGTTTTTTACCTTATCAGAAAAAAAAAGATATGGTTGTCCACAAAATCCGTCATAAGATATGGTTTTTTACATGTTTGATTGTCGTGTCTGGGACATGCGTTGAGTTTTCGCCTCTGAGTCCAGACATGTTTGAGTGATTGCGTCAGGACATGCCTTAAGCTAGCCTCTGAGTCTGACGAGTAGAGCAACTGCACGACGGGGCAGTCAGGTTGTCATACCTTACCCGAAGTGCAGGTGTTTGGTGCTAGAACATGCGTTGAGTTTTCGCCTCTGAGTCTAGTATCTTGTGATGTAGTAGGGGAACATGCGTTGAGTTTTCGCCTCTGAGTTCCTTACTTTTGATTGTGAATTGAGTGCTAGTCCATGCGTTGAGTTTTCGCCTCTGAGTCTAGTATCTTGTTGATAGTCGGTCCATGCGTTGAGTTTTCGCCTCTGAGTCCTTGCTTGATATTGTGAACTTGGTATCTAGGTTATGCGTTAAGATGTCGCCTCTGAACCTTTTTACTTGCTGAATGTTTAATTTGGTATATAGGTTATGTCTTAAGTTGACCGCTGAACCTTATACTTGTTGAGTTTATCTGCTTGCCTAGAGTTGGTACAGTGTCAGATATAGATGTTGACAGTGATGAATGTGGTACCTTGACTTTGATATTGTTCATCCAAGGCATTGGATGACTCTTTAGTCAGTTTCGTAAATGGTTTGGACTGAAAGACCCCCCGACCGGGCAACCGGAATTGAAACCGGCTCTCCTTCCAAATAGTTTTCGAAGTTGGTTGAGAGCCGTGCATTAGTGATTGCATGATAGTGTGAGATCAATTATTGAGATATCGATATGCTTCACATGTTTGTATATGCTGGAGTATTCTGTTTGCCTTGTTGTGTTACGTGTCGTTACAAAAGGTGGCTAGGAGAACTCTAGTCACTCCCCACTGATTGTGGCGTACATGTTTTCATGTATGTAGGTACATGCAGGTTGGACGGGGTTCACTGAGAGCTAGCGAGTGATGATCCACTTGTCATCATTTGACTTACACCTTTCGAGTAGCTAGACTCTAGTTTGATACTGTTTATCTTTTGGTGCCTGTAGGGATGTTCCATCCCAGGCTTTGTATATATTTGGTTTCCGTACTTAGAACTGTTATACTTATCTATTTGGTTTATATTAGTTTTCAGTTTCAGTTTAATTCTTCTCGCATGTTGTTTATGTTTAAAAAGTTTTAAATTCCGCTGCATTTTTTAGTACTTTGTATGTTTTATATTTCCGCTTTCGCGAGGGGTTTTACAATGACGTAAAAATTTAAAAAAAGAATTATAGAAATTATTCGCATAAACAAATCTATGAATAAAATATTGCATAGTTAAATCTGTGGTAAATTATTCACAACATCACAGGTATTAGATCTACAAAGCTATAAGTAAAATATTCACATAAACAAATTTTAATAAATAAGGTGCAAAATATTTAAATATGTTAAATTTGCATCAAATGAAAAACAATATAGAGTATAAAAATTATTAAGATGGTAGAAATTATTAGAATTTTGAAAAGGCAAAAAAACTAATTTCCCTGAAAATAAAAGTAATTGAAAAAACGTGGTAATGATATGCATATACAAAACTACCTATTGAGAATGGGGAATCGTCGTCTAGATTAGACAAGAATAGCTTGAGTGATTATACCCTTAGATTAAATGGCTTGATTAATGATGATCTTGAGTAAGGGGGGTAAAGACGTCTAAAATTTCATATATTTTGAGTGAAAGGGTGAATTTATCAGGGAAATAAGAATTAAAAGTCAAGAGTAATGTAGGGAAAGGAGGCGCATTATAGGTGTAGCGAGATTAGGGATGTGAATTTTTGTTAAAGCTATTAAAAGAGACTGAGAAAGATTGTGGGAAGTGGGAAGACAAGGGTAAAGTAAATTAAAATTAAATAGAAAAGTGTAAAAAAAAAATGATGGTCATATTGGTCAATGAATAAGCCCAAGATATTTACGTATTAATTGGACGCGTTCTCCAATTGGACTTATTGTAAAGGATACAAATTGTATTTTATTATGGATAATTATTCTATTGATTGTACATGATATTTATATATAAACTTAAGGTATGAAAGGAATAATCTTATGCCTAAACTATTGTGTGTAATAAAGGAAAATATTTACATAATTAATTATTAGCACAAATCATGGAGATTAATTAGTGTGCTAATTATTCTTGTCTACATCCCCCCGCAAGATGGACGGGCGTGGTGTCAGTCCGATCTTGTTCATGAGCATCTGAAAGCGTGGTCGATGTAGCGGTTTGGTGAGTGCATCCGCGAGTTGGTCGTCATTGTTGATAGGCACTACACGTAAAGAACCAGCCTGCACCTTTTCCCGAACGAAGTGAAAATCGAGCGCAATATGTTTCATTCGGGAATGAAAAACCGGATTCGCACTGAAGGTTGTTGCACCGAGGTTATCACAGTATACAGTTGGAGTGCTGGGGACTTTTATTTGGAGCTCACGTAGGAGATTAGTGAGCCAAATTATTTCTGCTGTTGCATTGGCTACCGATCGATATTCAGCTTCGGTTGAGGAACGGGCCACTGTCCTTTGCTTTTTGGAGCTCCAGGAAATAATGGTGCGCCCTAGGTAGACAACATAGGCTGCTGTCGAAGTGAAATCCGTCGGGTTTCCACCCCAATCGGAGTCTGAGTAAGCGTGTAGATTGAGTGGTGTATTTCTGAAAATTGTGATCCCGTGGGAGGAGGTTCCGGCGAGATATCGTAATAAGCGCTTGAGAGCGACCCAATGACATGCCGTGGGTGAATGTAGGAATTGGGAGAGCTTGTTGACGGAGTAGGCAATATCTGGCCGTGTTAACGACAAGTATTGAAGACCCCCGACTAAGGTGCGGTATTGGGTGGGATCATCATGAGCTGGGCCATCATTGAGACGGAGGGCTGCATTGGCATCCATTGGAGTTGGGGATGACTTAGCATCGGACATCTTGGCACGAGCTAAGAGGTCGTGTGTATATTTTTGTTGATTGAGAAAGAGACCTTGCGAGCATGGTTGTACTTCAACTCCTAAAAAATAGGACAGATTTCCTAAATCTTTGAGCGAGAATCGGGTCGAGAGAGCAGTGATGAAGTCCACAACTTGTGTCGGGCAAGAACCTGTAACAATAATATCATCGACATACACAAGAATGAATAGCGAGTTAGTGCCATGACGAATAAAGAGCGAGGTGTCACTAATAGCATTTGTGAAACCCGTTGTGAGTAAGTAGGTGCGAAGCTCGTTGTACCAGGCCCGTGGGGCCTGTTTTAGTCCATATAACGCTTTTCTTAACTTACACACATGAGTTGGTTTTTCCGGATCTACAAAACCCTGTGGTTGAGCCATATAGACGGTGTCGGTTAGAGTGCCTTGCAAGAAGGCGTCATTTATATCGAGTTGGCGGAGGGGCCATCCATTGGTAACGGCAAGACTAATTATTAAACGGACCGTGACGGGTTTGACAACGGGACTGAATGTTTCTGAATAGTCGATACCGGGTCTTTGATGAAAACCCTTCGCGACTAGTCGGGCTTTGTGTTTATCAATGGAACCATCGGGCTTGTATTTTGTTCGGAATACCCATTTGCATCCGACAATGTTTTGGTTGGGTGAGGGGGGTACAAGCTCCCAAGTTTGGTTGTTTTGCAGGGCTTGGAATTGTGATTCCATCGCGGCTCGCCATGTGGGGTCTATTAAGGCTTGTTTCACTGTGTTTGGTTCGGGGCTTTGTAGTTGGGCGGATAGGTTTAATTTATTAATTGGTTTAAAGATTTGTGAGAGGCTCGGGTGGCAGGGGGATGTGGTGGAGGAGGAGGGGGTGGTGGGATGATGGTGGTGGGAGTGCGCTCGGTGGAGGGGGGAGATGCTGTAGTGACAGGGGTGGTTGGTTGTGAGGTAGAGGGGGAGGCAGGGGATAAGGGGGTTAGGGGTTCGGTTATTGGTGAGGTTGGGTTGTTATTGTCGGGTTCAGGGGGGACGTGTGGGGTTGAGGATGAAATGAGGGGCAGGGAGATTGTGCACCATTCGTTGGATGTGGGTAGTGGTGTGGGTGGTTGGTCAGTTTTCTGGGCGAAGGGATATGTGTGTTCTACAAATCGGACATGCCGTGAGCTATATACACGATTTGTAGATGGGTCAAGACAGAGATACGAGTGTTGTGACGGTGAGTAACCAATAAAAAAACAGGCGATGGATCGAGCTTCAAGTTTATGGTGGGTGTAGGGTCAGAGCCAAGGATAGCATAGACTACCGAAGTTTTGAAAGTTTGCATATTTTGGATGGTGTTGGAAGAGACGATAATATGGGGTTTCATTTTTTAGAGTTTGGGTGGGCATTCGATTGATGAGATATGTGGCGATTTGAAAAGCATAAGACCAATACGGAAGAGGCATAGAGGCGTGTGCGAGTAGGGCAAGGCCGGTGTCTACAATGTGCCGGTGTCGTCGTTCCGCGAAGCCATTGTGTTCCGGGGTGTGGGGAGGTGATGTGAGGTGTTGAATTCCGAATTTTGCTAAGTCGGGTTTTAGCTTCTCAAATTCTCCTCCGTTATCGGAGTAAAAGGTTAATATGGGTCGAGATACTTGTTTTTCAACAAGTGTCTTGAATGTTAAAAAGGTTTTGTGTGTATCAGATTTGTTCTTTAACGGAAAAAGCCACGTAAATTTTGTAAAATGATCTACGAAAATAACATAATACTTAAAGTTATTAATAGAGTGAATAGGTGAGGTCCATAAGTCACTGAAAAAACTTCAAGAGGTGCGTTAGTTTGCAGAGACGAAGTCGTAAATGGCAATTTGTGACTTTTGTAGATATGACAGGAAGAGCAATCTTTATTTGATGTAATAGTTTTGGAATCGAAACAACAGACAATATGCTTTAAAACTGAAAAATGTGGATGGCCGAAACGGTGATGCAGATCGAGTGAAGTGAGGGTGGTAGCGTGGGCTTGCGGTGACGACACGGGCCAGTAGTAAACTCCATCCTTTGCCGGTCCCGTATACAAAATTGCCCCTGTTTTAGGATCCTTGACAACAAAAGAAGAAGAAGAAAAATCAATAACAACATTATTGTCAGAACAGAATTTTGAAACGGAAATTATGTTTTTGTGCATAGACGGAACATGAAAAATATTTTGTAGTTTAAAAGATGAGAGGGAAGTAAAACCAGTATGAAGGATTTGAAGCCCGGATCCGTCACCTATGACTATTTCCTCGGTACCGTCATATGGTTGATGAAGTGCAAGGTTGTCAAGGTCGGAAGTAACGTGGTGAGAGGCGCCACTATCGAGTAGCCACGGTTTGGGGGTTTGTGTGGTGAGGGATGTGGTATTGGCTTGGGCAGAGGGGTTCGGTGTACGCGTGTACGGAGGCACTTTGATATCGGGGTACAAGGCTTTGAAGATGGTGCAGTACCCTAAAGTATGGCCTTGGGTATGGCACCATTGGCATTTGCCTTTGAATGGACTACGGGGATTGGGCACCACGGTTTGGGTGATGGAGGGAGTGTGGCGGTTGTGTTGGCGAGTGTAGGTTGGATGAGCGATAGCAGGAAAGTCAGGGGCAGGAGGGGACGGATTTTGTGTTTGGGTGAGCATGAGTTCACGATTAATTAATTTTTCAAGGAGTTCAGGGAATGGGATCGGAGTATCGCGCGCGTTGATGGCATCAATAACAGGTTGATATGTGTTATCAAGTCCATCAAGCACTTGATCGATAACATCCTCAGGTGGAATAATAGTGCCGAGTAAGGCTAGGTCATCTACGGTTGTTTTGATGTGGTTCATGAAATCAGTGACGGATGAGGATCCTTTGGTGGTGTTTTTGAGTTTGTGTCGGAGTTGTTTTATATGACCACGAGATGGGCGAGCATAGGATGTAGCAAGAGCATCCCATGCCTCCCGAGTGGTGGTTAAGCGATTTAGGAGAGGAGATACGGCGGTGTTAAGGGTGCTTGCCACGGCCGAGAAAAGTAATTTGTCTTGCCGAAACCATGTTTCGTATTTTGGATTAGGCGTGGGTCGTGTATTGGTGGTTGTGGCAGCCACTGTTTTTGACGGAGGGGCCGTGCCATCAATGAAGGATGACAGGCCATATCCTTCAAATAGAGACTCGATTTGCATTCGCCATTGACGGTAGTTTGTACCATCAAATTTGACAATTGAATGGGCATTGAGAAGGATAAGGGGATTGGTGGGATCATTTGGGTTTGGGATGGTGCTCGACATTATTGACGAGAGGAAGAAGAGGGTGGCGGAAGTTGGTGGTTTGAATTAGGAGATTGGAATGAACCTTTCTCTTGATACCATGTAAAGGATACAAATTGTATTTTATTATGGATAATTATTCTATTGATTGTACATGATATTTATATATAAACTTAAGGTATGAAAGGAATAATCTTATGCCTAAACTATTGTGTGTAATAAAGGAAAATATTTACATAATTAATTATTAGCACAAATCATGGAGATTAATTAGTGTGCTAATTATTCTTGTCTACACTTATCACTTCGTTTGGTGGATTGCATAAAAGCGGATCGGTTCACTGTATTAATTCATTTCGATAGCCAATTGTTAAAGTTCGTCGATATATTTTTACACATTAACAATATATTTTTGTTAAATCCCCCCTCCCCCTATTGTAATGCGACAAAGTGCGCGTTTCGTTGAACCAAAAAAAAAAATATATATTTTTGTTAAAATAACGAAGTCTTTGTTAGGTTCGTTGTTTACATTCTCTAAATTCTTTAAATTGCAAAAATTCAAATTTAAAATTGAATGGCTTGATATAAAACATATTCATCTTTTTGAATCTCTTCTAAATAATAACAATATTTAAAATAACATATTCGTGCAATTTGACCACGTCTTTGTTATGTTTGTATTTAAATTGAAGTTTTGAACTAAATGAGATATATATTTTTATTGTTTATTTAGGTAGTTTGAATATAAATGATTATTTATATAATTAGAAGTAGGATAATTTGTGAGAAACTACCTTACATTTATGCCCATTTGTGAACAACTACCTTACTTTTTAATTTTGGTTAAAAACTACCTTTTATTTTAACTTTTTGTTAAAAACTACCTAAAAAAGCTTTGAGGCCAATTTATATTTATTATTGGTTTCACACGTGTGAGTTATCTAAATTTTCATTCTTATTTTGTCGTTAAACTTGATATCCAAGCTTATCCTTCTTATCTAAAGTTCTAAACGAAAGGAAATTTTTATCATTAGCTTCAATTTCTTTCTTTAAGCATGTGGAACAATTGATCCGGGGCTAAATGGTATGAACTCTATGTTATCAATGAATAGGTGAAATAATTTTCACTAATAGCATAAAGTTCATACCATTTAGCCCATGTTCATCATCCGGAGCAATTATTCCGAAGTTAATGGCAAGAATTTCATTTCGTTTAAAACTTTAGATAAAAAGGATATGCTTGGATATCAAGTTTAACGACAAAATAAGAATGAAAATTTAGAGAACTCACACGTGTGAAGCCAATAATAAATAGAAATTGGTCTCAAAACTTTTTTTAGGTAGTTTTTAACAAAAAAATATAAATAAAAGGTAGTTTTTAACCAAAAAAAAAAGTAAGGTAGTTGTTCACAAATGGGCATAAATGTAAGGTAGTTTCTCACAAATTATCCTTAGAAGTATGTAGCATTATCATTTACTTTTAGTTACTATATATTTATTTAAATATTATATGTTAATTTCACGAGTTTAAGGATTAACAATTTGACTATTTCAATTTAAACGTGCACGGGTCAAAATTTTACTTTTGTTCCGGATTACTAATAAAGCTTTATACTTAATGAACTATGGGTCAAAATTTCTACTTTAAATGTGCACGGGTTTCACTAAATGAAAAACGGGTTTAAAAATTTGTACAGGTGCGCAATTATTCAGATACATGCATTTCCACTAATTCCGTTTTAATTTTTATTCAAATAATTTTATGTCATCTTATACAAGACAAACTTTTTTAAAGCCGCTCAAGTAACAAAACATAGTAAAACTCAAATTAGCCTAGAAAATGACATACGGAGTATTATATTAGAATTACTTAGTTAATTGACCCTAAAGTATCATTTATTTTAATTGCAAATAAATTTCTAATTCACAACTATATAGTTAAATATGACTTTATAACACAATTATACATATGCAAATTAAATTTGTTAAAAAAAAGAAGTTATTTTACTAATTTACTTTAAAATTTATTTCCAAAGATAATTAAATTTAGAAGGAGATAATAATTAGTGTACAAACTAATCTCAAATATTTACATTTTCGTGTATTAGCAAATTTTTGAAAGCTTACCCGTGCAATTTGCACGGGTTTAAAACTAGTACACTTGAAACAAGTCATTCGAGATACCTAGTTAAGTTTTGTTTTGTGTTCACTATTAGAATCAAATCAACAGAATACATTGGAAATCAAAAATTTGATTTACTTTCTATTTTTAATAAATGTGCGAGTATAATTTTAATTTCCTTACAATTTTCTATTTTTGTTATCTTTTCCATAAACTCAAATTTTTTCAAATGTATATAAATCTAAATATTCAACACAATTTTCTTCGCATCAATATTAACAAAGCCTCTCATACAAGATTTACAATGGCAAGAAAGATATCATGCATTTTCGTTTTGATATTCCTCGTGTTGTTCGGTGAGTATTAATTTTTGACACTTTCTGGATTTTCATTATGCATTAGTAATTTGCACGCTATTAAATATATTGAGGATTTACAAAGTGTGTATTGGAAGTAACAATTGTGGATTCAATCGTCACCAAAAGATAAAAGTAAAATAAAATTGTATTTTGTTTTGTCGATTTATTGCAATTTAAACACTAATTGGAATTTACTAATTTACATTCGATAACAAATACTGTAGGTGTTAATGCCCTTGATGGAGTCAAAGTTGACCAAGTTGAGACTCAACAAACAACACTGTGGCCTCAAATTGGATCCCATTGCTACCTTATGTTGACGGGATGTTATCCTGATTTTTGCCGTAGTTATTTTTGCAAGAATAATAACTTTCAATGTAGTGAACAATTTTGTTGTTGCCATTAGAATTACCATTTTCGTGGGTATATAATATCAGTGAGGATCCTCTATCTTAAATGAGATAGTGATATGAAATAGAAACGTAAGACTCCACCTCTTCTCATTCACTTCTCAAATATATAAATAGTACATAATGACTTGAGCTACTGTTAATGTTAATGGGCATATCAAACGGTTGAGCTACATTATAATCAATACCACATATTAATTCTATTATTAACTCTATTACCCCCCTCAAGTGGGAGCATATGGATTGAAGATGCCCAACTTGCAAACAAGATTAGTAAACTGGGTAGTACCAAGAGCCTTGGTCAGCACATCGGCCAACTGAACTTTCGTCGAGACATGAGTCGGAGCAATAAGCTTTGCGCGAATAGCATCCCGGACATAATGGCAATCGATTTCGATATGTTTAGTACGCTCGTGAGACACTGGATTTTGAGCAAGTTGTAGAGCCGACTTACTATCACTCGAAACAGATACTGGAGCGGAGAGAGGCACTCCCAAATCAGCCAAAAGGCGCTTGAGCCAAGTAATTTCACACGTAATGGCCCGTAGAGAACGGTATTCGGCTTCAGCCGAGGACAACGACACTGTGGGTTGCTTCTTAGTCTTCCACGAGACGGGTGAAGTGCCCAAAAACACGAGCCAACCGGTCAAGGAACGGCGAGAATCCGGGCAGGCGGCCCAATCAGAATCACACCAACCATACAACTGTAAATCAGAGCGAGCAGACAGAAGAATACCTTGACCGGGTGTACCTTTTAGGTACCGAACAGTACGCAATGCAGCGTGCCAATGATCATGCCGCGGTGCACTCATAAATTGCGAGAGAACATGAACCGTATAAGAAAGATCAGGACGAGTAACAGCAAGATAGACCAAACGGCCAACCAAGCGGCGATAAGGCTCGGGATTCACAAACAATTTGCTCCTATTTTGCCCGAGCTGATGATGTTGTTCAAGGGGAGTAGGAGCGGGCTTACACCCAAGTAGACCAGCCTCGGTAATTATGTCTAGTGCGTATTTGCGTTGACATAAGAAAATGCCCTTCGAATTACGAGCCACCTCGAGCCCTAAGAAATATTTCAAGTTGCCCAAGTCCTTCATGTGAAAACACGTGTGGAGATAGTTTTTAAACGAGACAAGAGCAGCGTAATCATTCCCCGACACAATTAAATCGTCTACATAAATGAGGACATTCAACCGAATGCTCTCTTTAACGAATGTAAACAAAGAGTAATCATTGTAGCTTTGTGAAAAACCATATCGTTTGAGAGCAAGGCCGAGTTTAGCAAACCAACACTGTGGGGACTGTTTCAACCCGTATAAGGACTTTTTGAGACGACAAACAAGACCCGGAACAGGAGACTAAAAGCCGGGAGGCAAGCGCATATATACTTCCTCCTCCAAGTCACCGTGGAGAAAAGCATTATGAACGTCCATTTGATGGACATACCAATTTCTGGCACAAGCAACAGATAAAAATGTTCGTACCGTCGTCATTTTTGCGACAGGAGCAAAAGTCTCATCATAGTCAATGCCCTCTGTTTGGTGATTCCCGAACACAACCAATCTTGCCTTTAGCCTCTCAATAGTGGAATCGGACTTGTACTTAATTTTGTACAACCACTTGCTACCAAGTGCTTTCTTACCGTGCGGAAGCGGCTCCATGACCCATGTACCATTAGAAATTAATGCCTCTATTTCCGCTTTCATGGCTGCACGCCAATCTGCGCTTTGAACAACCTCCTTGAAATTTCGGGGTTCCGTATGGGTTGTTAATGCTGCCAAATAAGAGCGATACGACGACGAAAATTTATTACAAGTGAGATAATTAGCTAAGGGATATGGCGTAGTACCTGAGGAAAGTGATTTGATGTGGAGAGTGGAAGCACTAGATGGACTACTATCATTCTCGTTCTCGTCGTGCGTGAAGTCAAGCAAGTAATCACGCAAGGCAGAAGACGGTATCTTAGTACGGTGACCACGACCCATGGCTGGTTCAGGAATATTTGCAGAAACTGTCCCATTTTCTTCCGTGGCTGCAGCGCCATTTTCAGCCGTGGCTGCAGATGATGGTGAGTCCGTGACAGGAGTAGAGGGTTGCGGCACACTCGTGACAAGTGGAGAACCAGAGGGAACCGAGCTACTGTCTTCACCCATTTTTTCCCAATCAATAATTAGCTCATCAGAGGCATTATCCGGTTGCAATACAGGGGCTGTACTGAGATCTACTTGTTCCAAAAATGGAAATTGAGTTTCATAAAATTTCACATCACGAGACACAAAGAATTCCCGACGGTCTAAATCATATAAATACCACCCTTTCTGACCCGCCGGATACCCCATAAACACACACACTTACGGCTACGACTAGCAAACTTGTCTCTCTTGGACTTTTGGTCGTGAGCAAAACAAAGTGACCCAAAAACCCGTAAATAATCAAAATTCGGTGGGTGCTGATAAATGGCCTCATAAGGGGTAATCCCATCAAGTAAACGAGGCGGTGTTCTATTAATTAAAAATGCCGCAGCAAGAGCACATTCACCCCAAAATTGAATGGGTAAGCCTCCTTGAAATCGTAAGGCACGTGCCACATTTAAAATATGCTGGTGTTTCCTCTCCACTCGCCCGTTTTGTTAGGGTGTCCCGACACAGGATGACTGAAATAAAATCCCTTGAGTTGCAAAGTAAGGTTTTAGAGTATGAAATTCAGTGCCATTATCGCTCCTTACAATTTTTATTTCAGCTGAGAATTGGCGCTTAATCATGGCAATAAACAAGACAAACTTATCATAAACATCGGTTTTTGCATTGAGTAAATAAAGCCACACCCCACGAGAATAATCATCCACCAACGTTAGAAAATAGCGCGCCCCAGACGTAGAAGGAACGTCATAAGGGCCCCACAAGTCACAGTGTATCAACTCAAAAGCATGTGAACTCTTATTATGGCTTAAGGAAAAATTACTACGAATGTGTTTAGCGCGGTGACAAACCTCGCATGGTTTTGACAACGAATGTTTGCTAGTACGTAAGAAAGGAAGCAAATTAACAATGTTTTTAGATGGATGACCCAATCTTTTGTGCCACAAATTAAGAGAACACGAAACAGCCGCAATAGTACTCTCGGCTTCCCCATCTTGACGAAGATAGTAGAGTCCATCTAGTCTTTCACCTGCTCCAATCGCCATCCTCGTATCCCGGTCCTGTATGGTACACAATGAATTATTCGTTATAAACTCACAGTTTATAGCATCACTTAATTGAGAGGCGGATATTAAATTGCACGTAAGTTGAGGAACAAATAACACGGGATCAAGGGAAATAGTTGAAGTCACATTGACTCTACCAACCGTGGATGCAGCAATTTTGGAGCCATCGGGCAACCCGACAATACGACTAGGTATACTCCGAACATTACATAATAACTCATAATTCCCG
Source organism: Silene conica (assembly GCA_029255685.2). NCBI lineage: Eukaryota > Viridiplantae > Streptophyta > Magnoliopsida > Caryophyllales > Caryophyllaceae > Silene > Silene conica. The sequence continues at coordinate 70,724,866 of CM055317.2, forward strand.
GTCACATGATGGGAACATCCCGTATCGATAAGCCACTTACCGGATTGAACATGAGAAGGCGTACCATACACAGTTACAAGCGATGCTCCCTCCTCGGTTTGGGCAGGGGTTGTCGTAACCACATTACTCGACTCTGTTTTCTGACCATCTCTGTCACGACTGTTTCCCTCATCACGCCGTGTGCTCCCTCCGCGACCACCGCCACGGTTCTTACCATTGTACCCGCCTCTGCCACGCTTGGTGCCTTTTAACTCATAATACCACTCCGGAATTTCATCTAACAAATCAAACCACATGCTTCGATCGTGTCCACTGCGGTTACAATGATTACAGTGTAATTGTTGACGTTCAGTCCGAGTCATTTGAGAAGGAAGCTTTGTAGAAGGGCGAGTAGACCTAACTGCAAAGCTAGCAATTTCAGCAGGAGGTTCGGAAGCTCGATCATTTCCCCGAACCCGCTCTTCCTGTGACAACATGTGAAAAACACGAGAAACAGTGGGCAAAGGGGATTGGGCCAGAATCAAACCACGGAGGGAGGCATACGGATTCGGTAGCAAGCCCATAAGAATCTGATGTAACCTATCCGACTCGCGACGCTCGGCATACAACTTGCCACTGGTACAATTTGCACAACATTTACATTCCATAATGGGTTCATGCTTATCTAACTCGTCCCACAACTGGCACAATTTACCGTAATATACCGCGATCGACATGCCATCAGTTTGACGGCAGTCTTGGAGTCCGGCCTTTATTTGTTGAATCCGAGACCCGTCTTTTATGCTAAAGCGCTCATGTAAGTCGTCCCATAAGCGCTTAGCATTTTCATATTTAGGCAGTAGAGATTTTACCTCAGGAGTGATGGTATTCGATAGCCACTATACGAGCATGGAGTGGATCGGCTCCCAATCATCGTCGATACACGGGGCTGCTGGCTCGTTAATGGTAGCATTAACGAAAGCGTACTTACGGCGGGACTTGAGCGCAACACGAACATCATGTACCCATTCATCCAAATTTTCAAGGGTGAGTCGAATCGGGGTAATCGAGTCACTGAGTTTGTCTTGAGGACCTAGATAATACGGGGAATAGGTGTTAATTTTTGAGCCGGAGACGTCTCCGATCGTCATTACAGATGACTACAAGGTTTGAACGATTGTGTTTTAGGAGTTTATGTGGGTGATGGAGTGTAGATAGTTCACTGATACCATGATATGAAATAGAAACGTAAGACTCCACCTCTTCTCATTCACTTCTCAAATATATAAATAGTACATGATGACTTGAGCTACTGTTAATGTCAATGGGCATATCAAACGGTTGAGCTACATTACAGTCAATACCACATATTAATTCTATTATTAACTCTATTAGATAGAGTATTCTCACTCGTATAAAATATCACACGTTTAATGTTCACTAATTATTGTTCACTAACTTTGAATAAAAAGACACCTTTTTAAGGTACATTCCTACATGTTCTATAGTCAAAGCACTTTAATTTCAACTATTTTTGATAATAAATACTACTCCGTAAATGACTTGGAAAGTATATCTAGGGTCAGTAAAAAGCAGTCAAACGCTTGCATATAGCTTAAAACCGTGACTCGGAGTGGCGCAGAGAGGTGGTTCTGGTACAGTAAACCCGACATTTGGAGTCAGGGTTTGTGTAAGCATGGCGACTATTTGTTCATGTGATGTGGTTTGTACAAACATCATAAAACTGCCACCGGAAATAGCAGTTGAAGCTCCAAATCGTCAATCTCAATAGTAGTTGACACTAACTTACCCAAGCCATGATCTTATGTATATACTATATTTACACGGCCTTTATATATGGGTAGATACCACTGCCAGTCGAGTATACAAATTACAAAACAATGTACGGGTTAAACAATCGAAAAGCAACAAACCGTGACCAACTCAAACTAAATTTACACGGTCTGGTATTAAAGGGTTATTTCAAATTCTCAATCATACCTCGCAGGCTCTTATAAAGGCATTCTAAGAAAAGTTTAAACCCCAGAAAAGTAGAAGGCGGGAGGATTCTTCACCTGAAGACAATATCTTATACAGTAACTCGACTTTAAACATATTTCCGAATGGTACATCTGGTGTAGCCACACTAACAAATACAGCAAACTACATGCCATCAGCTTTAACATAAACCTGCTCCTCTGTAACTTTACACGCTTTAACTAATTTAGATGCAGGCTTTATATATGTAACAGCCCGTGTCAAAGATGATGAATATCCGGATTTCCATGTCCAAGGACTTTCTTCCACGTCATTTATTCCTTGCATCTCTGCAAGCTCTCTCCTGAATTGAAAATTTGGAGCAAAAAGATAGGAATTTAAATCTGTTGAGGTAATCACATATGTCTGATCCATAAGAACTCCCCCTTTTGAGGTAATCACATATGTCTGATCAACAAGAGTTTATGTGTCACTTTGCTTCCGTCGGAGAATTTCCAGAGGAAAGTTAGATTTGTAGATTTTGGTGTTAAGTAATGTCACCCGTTTTTTCCGGTTGAAACGAATTGAACGGAACTGGATTAAATTGATTGGAGTAAGAGAAAACTCAGTTAAATGTGTTGAACTGAAATGAATTCAATTGAATTAAGTTAAACTAAAATTTAGCTACAAAACACACACGCTTTTACAATAATTTGTTATGATTTTTAACGGAAATTTGGGCATTCTCCTAATATAATTAATGAATTCATTTTTTGGGATAATATAATTATCATGTCATTTAGCGTCTTTGCCTCATATTCCCAACAAAGAAAAAAAATTACAAAAAGACAACGTTCTGCCAATCAAATAAGAAAGAATTTAAGCGACTTTGCAAATTTATTTTCAATAATGCAATCATTTTGATCATTACCATTTTCTTTTGAAGTCAAAAATTAAGACCCTTAATTAAGGGGTTGAGTATAATTTTGAATTCTTCAAATACATATATATATATGCATTCGGGTACCTAATATATTGATCAATAACTATTGTGGGATGATGTTGCACATTAATGTACCTAACAAATTTTTAGAATGAATATTCGTGTGATAAAGAATATCAAATGTACCCTATGTTGCTAGCCTCCTACATTATAGGCTAATTCTTAATGCTTCATTTAGGGTATTGCAATTCTGGTGCACTAGTTTTATAGTGTACTACAAATGTAGAGGTCTATTTTTGAAATATTTGATTATTTTTAAATATGCCTAACTAATTAATATAAATATAATTCAATATAAAAAATAAGTGAGAAATATATAAATTATTTTAAATTATCAATTATTAAAATAGGTAAATTTTTTTGCCATAAAATCCAATCTATTTCATTACTAATATAAAAAATAAATTTTATTTGTTATGGTTTTAAAATTGGCAGATTTTTTATTAGAAATATTAATCACGTATTTTTTTATTATTTATATACTTGTGTATTTTTTTTAAATTGTCAATTTTTTATCCTAATTGTTTTTGGCTCGTACTTACGTTTTTATTATGTAACTTTTTATTATTCATATTCTCTTTGTAATAATTATTTGTAAATTTTGATATTTATTAAAGTTTTATTGTTAAATTGTATGAGAGAGAATAATTAAAAATGATAAGATGAAAGAGGGTAATTAAATATCTCGTAGAAAGTGGAGGATCCTATACAAATTAAAAAATTCATTCCCTTAAAAAAATCAACAATAGAAATGTATTAAATTTTATTTCTTTTATAGAAAGAGGATTATTTCCAATTAATATGGTGTTGATTGATTTAAAGTCGGTTAGTTTTTTTGCTAGAAGGTTGACTGGACTAGACTCATCAGATCATTTGTATCATTTTAAGTTGTTTTGGGTAATTTTAAAGTAGGTTATCACTTGACATGATTGGTTTAAACGATCAACCAAATTAATATATCTCGCGTTCAAGATTGGCAAAACGATAAACTTAACTCTTACAATAGTTACAAATAAATAACTAAATATAACACTTTGCAAATTTATTTTAATAAAACCAATCAAATTTCTTTTCAAAGGTATATATATCGATAACAAAAATTAAGACAAATAATTTAGATGATCGACACTTCTACGATATTCTACTATATACCCTCTAGGCCTCTAGAGATCAGACATCTACAATTTAGTCTACTTCCTACAAATAATTTACAATAAATCGGAATTAATTTAATTATCTAAAATTACAAACAAGACTAATAAGTCAGACATAGCAAAATCACGCTAATTATTAACAAACTAAGCCAACTCGAATCTCTCAACACGATTCCTTGACTAGTTGGCTTGATCCATTTGGGATTGATCCATTTGGTTAGTATGTCCAACTCTTTTCGCCTTTGGTTTATCAACCATTCAGGGTCATCACCGTTTGCAGAAAGCAAGTCCAAACAGTGAGATCCTGTAAATAAACGTTATAAAAAAAAGTAAAAAAGATGTTATCAAATTAAATGTTACGAAATAAAACAAATAAAACAATGTTTGCATGAATTACATGCAAAAGACATACATAAAAGACATACAGAGTGCAAGTATTTGTGAAGACGTACCTTGAGTCGTCGTTATTGCCACAATTGATTCCGATATATTTTGCAAAATGCTGCGGAAAATTAATCAATAATTAAGTTAGAAACTATGTTTGGGCCACTTCTAATTATGAGCCCAAATATTTAGACAAAACAGCCCAAAAATGTAGACAAATTCCTATTGTTAATTGACTATATACTATTTTTAAGCAAAAGAGTAGCCCAATAACACAAAACGTAATTAAATAAGTTAATAAATATATAAAAAAATTGTTTAGCTTGGTAATATAATGTATTTTATTTTGGTAATTTGCATATTTAAATACGCCGATATTTAATATTTAATATTTAATACTTCCTTCGTTTTTAAATAATTTGCGTTTTTATTTTACTAGGTGAGCTTTTAAATTTAATTTCTACAACAATATATTGGTGAAGATTATAAAAAAAAATTATCCCATATAATTCTTTACGGACAAAATTTTATCGAGTATATATTTCAAGACATTTAGTTATATATTTTGAGAGATATTAAGAGAAAAGGTAATTGTCTCAAAAAGTAAGAATTACAAGTTTACTACTAATTTTTTCTTTTTTCAAATTAATAGGGGTAAAAGATTTACCTAGCGCCGCTCCATGGATCCTTGAGTCCGTTTGAGAATATAATATTACTTCCAAGATTCTTCAGAGCTAATTTTGCCTCCTATTCAATAAAAGTTAAACTATTTGTTACATTTTCGTATGATTTTATGAATAAAACAAACATATGTACAAAGTAATAAACTAAGACATTTTTGAAGAATAAAACTGGTCTTTTGTGTATTTTACATGTAAATGTAAATCTATATATTTTGCTCATACATTTAAGAGGGTGAATTAATACTAAATGACCGTATTTTCTAGCTAATTTATTTAAAAAAAGAACACATACTTGGCCGCCATAGTAGGTCGATTTCCATATCGGATGAGGATCGACCCCATATGTAGCTCGGCACTGCTCCGTGTACTCCGATAGACTGAAGGGATGCGACTCGAACATGGAATTGTTGCTACACGCATATGGAGCGTTTATAAATTCACTGCACGCCTGACAAAATTTTAAAATAAATTTGTCAGCAAATTAAATATAAATCTAACTAAATAAATACTCATTTTTAACATGCATATGAACTAAAAGAAACGTCAAATTGTTGATATAGAGAGTGGGATTTTTTAGAAGACAAGTTAACAAGTGGGGAATACTCGAAATAAGAAAGAAAATGTACGGGATTTGAGTGAAATTATGTGCGAGATTTTGCAAATTCCTTTTCTTTTTATTAAATTAGTCTAAATAATTGATTGCAAGTTCTATTATAAATAAATGATAACTGATTAATTTAATACCTGCCAATTCCAAGCCATTTGAGAATCGGCATCCAAAACCGCATCCGGAGCATTCCAACTAATGTTCTTACAGACATCCTGGTTGTTGGACACGAATGTTGCTCGTGAAATCCCTTCCAAAATATTGTCATCTGAGGCAGTCGCAATCACATCGCATATATGGCTCATGGTATCGAACCTACCATTGTATTGTGCAGCAAGTAGGAACATTTGTACCAGATAATTCTTGATTTGATTTACCGAAATCAGAGGGCTAAAACAAAAGGAAAACGTTATTTATCAAACGAAATTAAATTACTACTGTGAAAAATAACATAACTGCAAGAAATAACTTTAGGTAGTGTTTAAAAATGCGGAATTGATTTTATTTTTATAATTTCAATTGTAGAAATCAAAATTTTTGAATTCAATTCCAAAAGTTTATTTGGAAAACGTATGAAATTGGATTTGGAATTGGAATTGGAATTGGGATTGGAATTGGGATTGGTATTGGTATTGGGATTGGAATTGGGCGCGACGAATATTGGTCGATGTCGACAGTGATGACTAAGGAGAAGACAAAATCACTTTTTTTTTGGTTTGTTCACTCTCCCACATCGGTGGAAAAAGTTGTTTTCCTCTAATTTATATTACTCCCTCTTCCAGAATTAATGGTTTGTTCACTCTCCCACGTAGACCTGGCAAACGGGTCATTCGATTCAGTTTCGGATCAGTTTTATTCGGATCAGGTTATTTCGATTTACCTTAATTTTCGAGTTCAATTCAGGTTGGAATCAGTTTTCGCTTTTAATCGGTTGTAAATATTTCGGGTCAGTTCAGGTTCGAGTCAGGTTAATTTCGGAATAGATGAGATTCGGGCGGGTCAATATCAGAGCAGATTCGATTCGATTCGGGCCATATTCGGATCGGATGTCAGGGATTTATAATGGATTATATTTATATATCAAATATTTCGATTTTGTTTTTGATATAATTTTTAGATCTTTGTCCGATAATATTTCAAATTCTTTTAATAATAATAATATAATTTGATTCCACATCTTTTTTCTTATCTATTTTTTTTATAATTATTGATATATTATATATACAAATAATTTAAATATGAACGGTCAAACATGAAATTGAGAAATAGTAGACATTCTTATATAAATACTTCGCAATATATACATGATAAATTGTTCATAAGTATTTCATATCTTACAACATTGATTTATGTATATAAATAATTATTTTTTTTTTCTTTTGTTTGACAAACGACAATTACTACATTCGGGTAATTTCGGGTTTCGGTTGAATTTCGGTCATCATTAAGCAGGTTGAAAACGGTTCGGGTGTGTTTCGATTCGGGTCAAACCAGTTCAGGTTGAAACAGTTCAGGTTTATTCAATCTCGGGTCTATTTCGGATATTACAAATTCAGTTCAATTTCGAATCAGTTCAGGTTGATTCGGTTTCGGGGTGAAGTTCAGTTATACCTTTCGGATGTACGGTCAGGTGTCGATTCAGTTATTTTCAATCGGTTTTTCGGGTTCGGTATACTTTTGCCAGGTCTACTCCCACGCGAGACAAAACCAAATGCAGTCGAGATCATCAATTGAACAATTGAACCAAACGGATTCAAACACATCCCTATTAATTGAACAAGCCATCAATTGCGAACAAAACCATCAATTCCAGAATTGATAGTCGAGATCATCAATTATCTTTTTGTGAAAAAAATAATACCACGTGGACAAACAAATGCAGTCGGAAAAAATATCATAAATGAAAATATTGCGAATAAATTTGCATAACAAACAAATGACATAAATAGTGATAAAAATTGAAATTATTATTATATGGTAAGAATTTGAACGACTCAAATTTTGACAAGTTGGAATCGTGAGTAATTACGTTCATTCTTAAAGTCCTCTTAAACAGGTTCATATCTAGCTTGAAATAGAGAATCCATTAATATGACATTTTTTTCTTACCAATTTGGCTACTACTCCACTTTTTTTTTACTATTCTAGTAGTTTGGCCATAAGTTTGGCCATAAATTACATAGTCTGTTTTAGATGTCCACTTTATTTGATGCATGGCAAGTATTTTGATCTGGAGGACTTTAAGAATGATATCTTTAAAAGATTAATTCCTATATTTCGAAAAAACCCAAAACAGAAAAAATTGAAATTACGATATTAAAGTAAAATTTATGCATTTTGAAAATAAGAACTTTAAATATCCATATTACCTGCAAGTCTTAAATGTCCGATCAAGAATTTTGAGACCGTCTGATTGGTTAGCTACGCGGTCGATCAATGCCCACGACTTTGATATGTGATCAAAGCATCTCCGATTTGTTTCCTACAAAGCAATTCCCTAATTAGATAAAGTAACGGTATCTTCTTAGGTTTGTTTTTTTTAACGTAATTGTAAAACGGATTCAACCACATCCCTATTAATATATTTTTAAGTAAATTACTAAAATCCTTAATAAAATAATAATATAAAGTAAAATGAACTCTTTACTTTCAATCTTCCTACCTAAAAGAATTTTATGTTTCAAAATTGTGCCAAAATTATATGAAATATTTTTGTTTTCAATGCATTAGAAGTTATATGCCAAAAAACTTTTAAAAAATATTTATCAACTCAATAGCTGACATCCTCTAGTTTTTCTACCAAGAAATAAATGAAGTAAATAAATTTGTACCTTGTAGTCTTCGGACACAATTGAGCAATACTGTTTTTCAATAGGAAGCTCAAGAAAACTGACGATAGGAGCTGAGGAGGCGAGGGCGCCAACCGCAATATGCGGGTACTTCAGTCTAAACCAAGCTGCTAACACTGGTACAAAAAATTAGAAATTAGTGAACAAATTTTATAAATAGATGAAAGTAGAAAACATAATAAAGAAACTTAAGGACGTTTAGTATGAAAAGGGACGCAAACTTACTGCCTCCATATGATCCTCCCATTACAATGACGGGAGACTCTTCACTTGATAGATTCTTCTTCAGGCTCTTGATGACATGCGCAAAATCCGCCAAAGCCTGGACCGAGGTCAAACAGTCTCTCACCCTAACATCATCCATCGCTACTTCTATGGATCCATAGGGTATGGATTCACCATAGAACCGATGCTGACAAAATAAACAAATTTTTGGTTAGATTTAAAGAAGATAATGCATGTACCCTAAAATTTTGTATAAAGACAAGAAAGGCGAAAATGAATTGAGAAATGATCATTTGAGAGTTCGTCTCCTACTTTATCTATGTACCAATAATGACATTTTGACGTCGGAAATTTTTGATACTACACCATCCGATCCTTTAATGAATGGTCGGATTGTGTAAAAAACCGGATCACAGACTCGGATTAGAGTTTTAGACTATTGTAAATATATCCACTTATAAAGTAACCATTTTATTATACTAAAATTGACCAACTTATATTATTTTTCAAATTATCGCACTTTAAAGTCGTCAATTTTTCAAACTTATTACTATTTACTCGGTTTACCATATGACGATTGTATATAAATTACTTCCCCGTGCAATTATCATAGCGTACATTACCACTCAACAATAAAATTGTGAAATATATAAGTCAATGTTGTATAACTTTGACTAGTTAGTTGAAGTTAGTTACAGTATAAATATCATTTGAATGTAACAGAATCAGTTACTTTTCTAATAACAGAATATCTCTCTTATAATCATCTTCTCTCTATAACTAATACTCTAATATACCAAGCTATCTCACACACCATTAATGGAGTTCTGCACCTCTTCACATGGTATCAGTTACTAAGGTTTTTGATCCGTGCTTCCGCTTTCTTTTTCGGTGTAGTTTTTCTTATTATGGTGTGATATTTCTTCTTCTTCATTTTTTCTGCATCTTTATTCATTGATTGCCTTAATCATGTCTGAAGATTTGCGTTCTGTTTCTTCTGCAACACCTGCTTCATATGAAGTTTTTGATGATCCTTTATACATTTCTAATTCTGATCAGCCTAGTTTGCGTTTATCTGAAGTTAAATTTTCTGGTGATCATTTTTTACAATGGAAGAGAGAAGTTTATCAAGCCTTGCTTGCTAAAAATAAGGAAGGATTCATTGATGGATCTTTTCGAATTATTGATAAAAAGGATAAACGATTTCATCATTGGACTCGTTGTGATTTGCTTGTTAGACGATGGATTATTAATTCTAGAAAGATATGGAGTTATGGAGTGAAATTCTAGAAAGATATGGACAGACTAGTGGTCTTGAGATTTATCAATTAAAGAAAGAATTGGGACAAGTTACTCAAGAGAATTCCGGTTTAATTGAGTATTATAGCAAGTTAAAACAGGCTTGGGAAGATCTTGATACTATTGATCTCATTCCTTATTGTTCTTGTGGAGCTATGGAGTCATGTTCTTGTCAAATGCTCAAAAGAATTGTTGATAGAGAAACAAATTCTAAGCTAATTCACTTTCTAATGGGTCTTAACAATGCTTTTGAGATTGTTAGAACAACAGTTCTGTCCATGGAACTCTTGCCACCTTTGAATAGAGCTCTTGGTCTTTTACAAAAAATTGAGAAGCAAAGACAGATCTCAGAAGTTGTTAATGTTCATGTGGAAGCAACTGCTTATGCTTCTGCAAGGCCTACTGATAATTCACAGGGTGATTGGAAGAGGCAGAAGTTGGATGCTCAATCTGATAAGTCTGCTAAGTATTGTACACATTGCAAGAAAGGTGGACATAATCTTGCTGAATGTTTTCAATATAATCCATGTGATTACTGTGGTAAGAAAGGGCATCCGGTTACCAATTGTTTTCTAAAACTCAAGCATGCCAATAGTGGTACTGGGAGAGGTAAAGGAAAATCACAAAATCATGGAGGAAGATCACATGTTTATCACAGGAAGGCTAATAATGCTGACACATTGGATTTTGAAGATAATCCTCTTGAAGTTTCTTCTCCTGCAGATCATGTTTCTGCAGATAATATTCAAGATAAAGTGTAGGGAGTTGATAAAGCAATGATGGATGGTATTGTGCAGAATGTTATGCAGCAAGTTTACAAGGCTTTGTCTGACAATCCAAATACTGCAGCTGGTTCATCATCAGTCAATTTTGCAGGTACAAAGCTGTATTCACAAGCTTGTACTGTTGCTTATACTTATGGTCAAGTGTCTTGGATTGTAGACACCGGAGCTTCAAATCATATGACATCTAATGAGAACATGTTATATAATGTTAGATTACTTCGTAAGCCAATTATGATTGGATTACCAGATGGTACTATTAAATTAGTCCATAAGATGGGAAATGTTAATCTAACACAACACATTAAGCTGAAAAATGTGTTGGTAGTGTCAAATTTCAAACAGAACTTGCTATCAGTGAGCAGATTGATTCAGCATACACCTATGTCAGTGTTATTTAATTCTAAAACATTGTGATTTCCAGGACCTTTCCAGTAAGGTTTCCTTGGGATTAGCAGAAAAGAGACAAGGTTTATACTGGTTTGAACCAATCTTGGTGCAAAAAGATCAGAGGAGTGCATCATCCTTGGTTCCTTTGAAGAAGTCTTCTTTGATTGGTTGTACAATGTCTTCTTCTAATGGTTGTAATAAGGGTTATACTGTTGAATTGTTTCATGACAGGCTTGGTCATGGTTCTTTGGATAAATTGAAGCATGTAATGCAAATTCCTTCTCATAAACAGTTTACTTGTGAAACTTGTGTTCTATCCATTGTTGTTAAAATCGCGATCCGGATCGTAGGATCATACGATCCTACGATCCAAAAAGTGGAAAACGATTCAAATCGTCGTAGGATCGTTTTGGCGGTAGGATCGGTACAGGATCGGTCAGGATCGGTCAGGATCGCTCAGGATCGTACAGGATCGATGGTAGGATCGTTCAGGCTCGTAAAATGCTTATTTGTGTTATAAATTTGTGAGTTTGTTGTTCTTGTATACTTACAACTCTTAATTAAAGGTATATGCAATATGTGGATATGATTATTACAATTTTCATGTCATTAAATTAACTTTTTACATTATACATCTCAAATTATACATAATTGTGTGCATAAACTTGTTTATCTAAGCTATTTGTAGGATCTTACGATCCTACGATTCGATCCCGCGATCCGATCCTACCACCCCTCTTCGATCCAAACTAGGATCCCGATCCTGACAACATTGGTTCTATCTAAATTCCATGTTCCGCCATTTCAAAGAAGCCAGTCTCATGCTAGACATCTTTTTGATTTGGTGCATTTGGACTTATGGGGTCCCTATAGAACAGCTTCTAGAACAGGAGCCAAATACTTTCTCACTGTTCTAGATGACCATTCCAGAGTGACTTGGGTGTACTTGTTTCAAAATAAATACCAAGTCCCCGATTTATTGAAAAATTTTATACTATATGTAGCTACACAATTTCAAGGAAAGATCAAGACCTTCAGAAGTGATAATGGAACAGAGTTTTTCCAGGAGTATTGTTTCCAAATTTTTCAGGAAAATGGAATCATTCATCAAAGAAGTATTGTTGGAAGGCCTCAACAAAATGGTCGTGTTGAAAGAAAACACAGACATTTGGTTGAGAAAGCTAGAGCATTAAGAATCCATGCTAATCTCCCAATCAAATTTTGGGGAGATAGTATTTTAACAGCTACCTATCTGATTAACAAAATGCCTACAGCCATATTGAAATTGAAATCTCCATTTGAAGTTCTTTTTGGCACACAACCTGCATATACTGAATTAAGAGTATTTGGTTGTTTATGTTATGGACCAGTTGCGAAATCAAATTCAGGAAAAGATAAGTTTGCTCCAAAGGGTATAGAAAGTGTGTTTTTATTGGATATCCCTATGGACAAAAAGGGTATAAGTTGTAGGATCTTCAACAACATATTACCTTTGTTGCAAGAGATGTCATATTTCAGGAAGATATATTTGCTTTCAAACTATCAAATACTACAGAATCTGAGGATTCAGGAGCATTGGTGGATTTATTTCATGACAATATGGATGATTTACATACTATAATTGCATCTCAGCAAAGAATGCAAATTGATCAATCACAGGATCTGAATGACAATGTTACTACTGTTACTTCTCAGCAAGATGATTCGGTATTACATATTGAACATACTGAAGAACATGTCATGGTTACTACTAATCCAACTGTAAGGCAGTCATCAAGGATAGTTCAGCCTTCCACTAGATTGAAAGCTTGGATGTAAGTTGCCTGGACAGTCTCAATCCAAGCACAAGGTTAATACAGTCAGTAAGGCAATGTTTGCAGAATTAGTTGATTTTTCTGATGAATATATTCTGTCTTTGGCTAATGTTGTTAACGAAGTTGAACCTGCTACTTTCAATCATGCTAAGCAAGATGACAGATGGGTAGATGCCATGAATAAGGAATTAAAAGCCTTGGAAGATAATTGCACTTTGGAATTGACTACTTTACCAAAAGGTCACAAACCCATTGGTTCAAGATGGGTGTATAAGATCAAACACAGAGCTGAGGGAACGGTTGAGAGATTCAAGGCAAGGTTAGTTGCTAAGGGTTATAACCAAGTGAAGTATAAAGATTATACTCACACTTTTTCCCAGTTGCTAAATTTGCAAATGTCAGAGTGCTATTGACACTTGCAGCATCCAAAGATTGGCCATTGTTTCAATTAGACATAAACAATGCCTTTCTTCATGGATTCCTTGACGAAGAAGTCTATATGACATTGCCAGAAGGGTACAACAAGGGAGAACCATGGCAAGTTTACAGATTAAGAAGGTCCTTGTATGGCTTAAAACAAGCATCAAGGCAATGGAACATAGAACTCATCACCAAGTTTTTGCAAAAACACAATTTTGTCCAATCCAAACAGGATTATTCTCTATTTACTCGGATGAATTCAATTACTAAGAAGTTTACAGTGGCTTTGGACTACGTTGATGATGTATTGCTTACAGGAGAGCCTGTTGTAGAAATTGAGCAGTTAAAGGCAGATTTACATACAACTTTCACAATTAAGGATCTTGGTCTCATGAGGTATTTCCTTGGTTTGGAAATTGCCAGAAATGCTACTAGTTTGCTATTCATTCAAAGGAAGTTTACATTAGATTATACAAGATATGAACTTGGGAGATTGTCTTCCTGCTGATTTTCCTATGTCCAAGGGGTTGAAGTTATCCACTGATATAGGAGAGGTTTTGGAGAATCCTGAGCAGTATAGACGTTTGGTTGGTAGGTTGCTTTATTTAAACATGACTAGACCAGATATTTCTTACTTTACTCAGCATTTAAGTCAGTTTCTGCAGCAACCTAGAGTTCCTCATATGCAGGCAGCTATGCATGTTGTAAGGTACTTGAAGAACACCATCAATACAGGCTTGTTCTATCCTGCTGGAACTTCTTTAACTCTTGCTGCCTACAGTGATTCAGACTGGGCGCAATGTGCTTTTTTAGTCAAATCCTTGAGTGGCTATTGCATATTTCTTGGTGATTCTTTGATCTCGTGGAAAACTAAGAAACAGAAGACCGTGAGTAAGAGTTCTGCAGAAGCCGAGTACAGGAGTATTTCCTTCACAACATCTGAAAGGGTGTGGATTAATAATCTTCTGGCAGACTTGCAGATTCATATTCCAACTCCTATACCACTGTTTTGCGATAATCAAGCAGCTCAACACATTGCTCACAATCCCGTATTTCACGAAAGGACTAAACATTTAGAAGTGGATTGCCATTATGTGCGAGACAAGTTACAACAAGGTTTCTTATATACTCAACACATCAGAACTGGTTTACAACTTGCAGATATAGTGACCAAAGCATTGGGGTCTCAGCAGCATAACTTTCTCGTTGACAAGCTAGGACTTAGAAACAACAAACAAAGTCTAGCTTGAAGGGGGGATGTGAAATATAACTTTGACTAGTTAGTTGAAGTTAGTTACAGTATAAATATCATTTGTATGTAACAGAATCAGTTACTTTTCTAATAACAGAATATCTCTCTTATAATCATCTTCTCTCTATAACTACTACTCTAATATACCAAACTATCTCACACACCATTAATGGAGTTCTGCACCTCTTCACAAAAATACTTATAAAAAATGGATTAATTTATGAGAAGATTTCGTGGATGATTAACACTACTATTTCTAATAAGTACTACTACTCTTCTGGCGTCTTATAAGGTATCATAAAACTAGGCTGAATTTCTTAAATACAGTCAGGGCAAATTCAAGATTTTTTTATTATTAGGGATATCGAATATCTTAAAACTATGCTATTTGAAAATTGGAAATTGAAAAAACGTCCTCCGTACTATGCAACATATATATAAAAATTTAAATTACAAAATTAACAATGCACAATTAAATGAACGCAACGAAATGACTTGGAAGCTTCATGTATAGTTCAACTAATCATATCATTATGTTAATTTCTAAAAATAGTATTGATTTTTGCATTGTAACTCACCACGTATGAAATCTTTTCATTTAGTGACATAAACTTTTTCTTAGAATTTAACTACTCTTTTTTACTTTTAATTTTTCTACAATTTGATTCATACTTTATACTCGGTTATATATTAACAAAAAATTTAATCAATTTAGAGCAAAAATAAATTCTTAATAACTTAAATAATGAATATTAACAATTTGAAAATTTGCAAAAAATAACAAATTAATTAAAAAACCAAAAGTTAATTACCTATATTAAATAATTTAATAAATTAAAGCTTTAATAAGGTGGTTGAAAAAGTGAAAATAACAAAATAAATTGAAGAAGGTTAATATAAATTAAAGAGTGTAGGAATCGAATGAAGATCTTTTACAGGGGATCATTGAAACCCAAATACTTTAATGCCAAGTTCTTGGAATTTTTAGGTCGTTCAAAAGCAAACTATTTAATAAGGCAGTGTCGATTTCAAATTATTTACTAAAAATGAGTCCATTGTCATATTCATTCTCGCATTCTCACTTCCCTTATTCTATTCAAATATTAGTTTGAGTCATTAGGTTGGTGATTTGCGCAAAAACGACCCGTAATACGCCGTGCACTACCGATTTGGGTTTTGCGAAAGAAGACCATCTCCTTAAAGTTGGGTAGGTACGAAACTAGAAGCAGAAAGCAAGACCAAAACAACATGATTTATGATTACTCATCGCAATATATTCAGAGTTGTACGTGTAAGGAACATTCCTCTTAGGGTTGAACAATAGAAGAAAGGTTTGGATGTATAAATTGATCCTACGGACCTACCCAGAATCACGACGGGGTAAAACGAGTAATGTTGGTAACTGATCTAAAACCTGGCAATCGCGTCAAACTCCATCGTTCTACCATAGAAAACTGAGGTCATATCCAAAATATTAACAGCAATGTGATGAGCATTGTGAGTCCATTTCCACCAAGCAATACTAATCCCAGTCAAACAATAATTGCCAGTTTTATAACTGAGCAAACCGATTATACCCGCGACTCGACATCATCTGATAATGACCGACCAGAATCATGCCCAAGTTAAGCATTTCGGATCCAAACCATACCCAACAGTGCACCACAAACCAGATGCACAAACATACTGTCACTGTAAACTACACCTTACACACACATTCCCAACATAATTGCAATTGACATAAAAATATAAAGTAAAAATACCTCAATATAGAGAATCAACGCCCCAAGTCGATCCGCCGCCATCGTAAGTATGGCTGGTCCAACCCCAGGTCCGTCAATGGCATCGTCAACCTTAGCTTCCCCTCCGAAATAAACTACTATCGGAGCCCCCTTAACCACGCGTTTCTCATGCACGTAGTAGTCGTCTACAAAGAACCGTTGTCGAAATGTTTGTCTACTCCGGTTCCCGTAGCCGAAATGGTCTACGGGTTGAATCTGGTAGTGCACGTCAATACTCTTCGACAACGTCAAAAGACTACACACTACTAGGGCAGACATGAAATAGGCTATTATCATTTTGCATACAGTTTTTTGTGTGTTTAGGGTTTTGGGTTGGAATTTATGGTTAAGGAAGCTTTAGGTGGGGAATGGAGGGTGAAAAACGACAGTGAAAGGAAGTAGGAGAAGAATGCTGTGTATTTCTTATTATTTGTCCAAGCAAAACACCAAATATATATACAAGCAAAAGTAGTAACTCCCAACCTTAGCTATTCCTCTAAACTTAAGGTAATAATTCCCCTAATAATTTCCCTATACTTATTATGAATAAATGATTACAAGATATACATTGAACATATGTTACATGTAATTCTAATAGAGGGAATGGGAACGGGAAAGAAGGAAAGGGATAGTCAAAACAATTTACTTCATAACCTCTTCCCACTCCGACTGGTCCGACAAATTTTTATAGGACACAAATAGTTGATAGCTAGCAAGGCAACTTCAGGGAAGAATAAACACAAATTAATATCGTCAATATTGCAATAAGTGAGAAGAAGAGTTATTATACCAAATATAGGAGTTCTCTTACCCCACCCATAAATTGGGGTTTGATTCTCATTCGTAACATATTGTCGTCATTTGAATCGTGAAAAAATTATTATAGATTATATTAAAGTAGAAATTGGTCACGTTTTAATTACCACGGAAAATTTGTCATATGTCAATAATAGTATTATTACTCAAAATATATGATAAATCGGATGAATCCTCATATTTTTTATTCAATCCACTAATATTATTAATAGTTACCGATAATAATCATACTACGTATCTACAATATTCACCTCAAACATTAAAGTTTTATCACCCATGACACCATGCAATAAATTGATTGAATCATAATGCATTACTAGTTTTAATCCCGTGTAAATTGTACGGGATTGCAGTTTCAAGTATTATTATTTACGTGTTTAAAATAATGATTAGCCGTATTTTTTCGATTTGTAATATAATTTCATATGACCGACATACTAAAAATATTGTAATATTAACAACATACGGAGTACTTAATATTCAAAGTATATCAAAACTCAATGATTTACATAAATTGAAATATCATAACTGAATTACAATATACAATGATAAGTAATGTAAATACAAAAATGTCAAAATTTTCTTCATTATATATGCATTTTTCATCGTCACAACTCGCTCATAAATCAGAGTTGTCAACATGTCGAATTCTTTGGAAATGGTTTCAACGCCAAAAAACTAAACACTACTAGAACGGACATGAAATAGGTGGTTATATATATCATCTTGCATACAATTTTTTGTGTTTTAGGGTTTTGGGTTGGAAATATTATTAGGTAAGGAACCTTTCAGAGAAAACAAGGGAAGATAAGGCTAGTATGTCGAGGATGGAAATAACTGAGCTAAATATATAGACGATTCCGGGACCAAGCCGAGGATACTTATAGCCACGTAGGAGAGCTTATTGGCTTTTTCATGCATTATCATTACCTTAACTTGCTAAATTTGACCTAGGTCATTATTAATGACCTTTTTTAGGTTGTCATTAATAAACAATGACACGACGAATATAACTCGAACTGAGACAAGGATGTACAAGAAAAAAGAAGCTTTCTCATTTATTTCATTCTTTGTTTACCACCCTTTTTATTTTTCACTCTTTTCTATAGATTTCTACATTTGGTTTCTAGTACATCCTTGTCTCCGTTCCAAATGCTACATAAGATTCCACCATCCTGACCCATGTAATGTCGTGTTATTTTTTTTTTAAAAAGGATACTATCTGTCTTCACCTTGTTACGGATAGTGTAATTTTTCAATTATCGTTTAATTTTATGTTTGTTTTGTCATTTTGAATCGGGTTGGTTTAAGTTAGAATCCGCAATCATTGACACGATCCGACCCGAAAACACGATACGAATCCGACATAAAATTGACGTGTTCGGGTCAAGGTGTTTCAATCCGTTTACGTAATTTAGTTGATACGAATACAACTCGAACTTACATGGGTCGGGTTAGGATTCGGGTCTTGGGAAACGAATCCAATACGAATAAATGAGTTATGATATAATCCGGTTATATTATTTTGAGTTATAATGCAATCCATCTATAACCTAGCTATTATTGTATGTGGGTGGCTTTGTATATGTCCGTCATAAATGAGAATTAGTTTATATATATATATATATAGAATTGGGATCCTATGAGAACCACCAATATAATGAGAACCGTGAGAACTCTACCTTACAGACTTTTTTAAAAAAAAATAATGACATATTTGGATTCGGCATGGAATTTTAAGGTTAGAGAACATATTTCTTGGTCTAGAAAATATATACTAGTGACGGAAATCAAGGTGAGATACGTTTTATTAATTTTCATGCACCTACTACCGATTTTTACGCATCTATCATTTTTCATGCACCTAGAACGACTCATTTTAATGCACGTAGAACCTCTTATTTATTCGTATTGTATGGAGAAGAGTCGTTCTCACCGTATATATATATATATATATATATATATATATATATATATATATATATATATATATATATATATATATATATATATCCGGTGAGAACGATCATTCAGTGCATACGGTGAGAACGACTCTCCTCCATTAGATTAAAAAGAATATACGGCTAATGTAATTTCAATAAACCCCACCAAACCATAAACTCCCATTGTAGCTCTTTTCTTCTATGTCAACTCAGCACACCCAACTCCCATATGTTCACCGCCATTAATCTTCTTCCGTCCCCGCTGTCGGCAACCACCAGCAACACCAGATAGACACAAGAGGACAAGCTAAACGACGATGCAAGTCCGGCGACACTATTGAGCATCACCAACCCCGACATTTAATTTCCTTTTTCATGAACCTCGTACCCATTGCTTCACCCTCAGACCATCACCGACACCTCTCAAAGGTCAGTACCACGCCGACACCACAAACAGCTTCACAATTATCACTTCACGAAATCAATGTATCTGGGTTCTATGTTCATGTATCTAAAAGCATTTTTATTGTACCTAGTAAGTATTTTGTGTATGCATGTATGTGTAAAGACATTGAAATAATGGTTAGATACATAAAAATATAGAGTAGTTACATCGAAATAGGCGATTAAGAGTGAAGGAGAGAAGCTCAGAGACGAAAGGCTGTAGAGTGCACAACCATCGACCTATCCATTTCCGATCTCCAAATTAAATATTCACTACCCCTTACTCTCACCTAAATTCGCGTACGACAAACAATAGCAGCAACTCCAGCCACGACGTTAATTAACTAATTGATAAGAGATGAAACAATGATTTCTCGGCGTCAATTGAGGTCCGACCGGTTATCATTGAAGGGAAGGGGAGAAATAATAGGGGGACAAGTGAAGGGAGAGAGACACGGACATGATGAGTGATCGTCGGCGTCTGGTAGTGGTGTCCATCGGCGTCGTATGTGTGGATAGCGAGATTTTACGATGGGGTCTTGTCGGAGCTCCGACGACTGGGGATCTATATGGAATGTGGCAGTTGGTAAAGTATGAATGATGGAGCCAGAGAAGTTTCTGTTTTTGTAAGAGTTGGTTTTAGATTTAATCCCAGCCTTTTAGATTAGTCTAATCTAATGGTAGAGCTGCGCAACTCTTGTATCTATACTTTAGTCTCTATCATGTATTCCTATCTCAAACATGTGAATCGGGCTGGGTAGAATTAAGGGTGGGTCAATTTTAGTTAGACAGGCCCTGAACCGGCCCGAGGTTGGGACGGATTAACATGAGTCGGTACTCGGTCGAGGTGATAGAGGGAATGAACTCAAAACTGATCCATAGGTGAGTCGAGACCTCCACATGTTGGTTAAGGTGGACTAGGCCAACCCTAGCTTTTCTAGAGGTCGGGCTGTCTTGGCACATGCTATATGTGTTGGGTAGTAATTGACTCAAAATAGAGGTGTCCGGGAGGGCATGATTGATACCGAACGTTTGACCGTGCCAAATGCGTAGTATGGGTAGTCACGGATAACTGGATAAGGGGCAACTCAACCCACTCCAAACGGGCCTGCCAGTAGGGTTTATTAATTATCATCCGGCTCGATTAACCTGCACATTGGCCGCCCCACCCAAAACCACGGTTCGGGTCCGACTAATTTTACCCTACGAGCCCAAAGGCAGCCACAACTTGAACCCGCCTTAGGCCCGCCCTGTTACCTACCCCAAGCTTGTTCCGATCCGTCCCAACAACCCAGTCTGATCCTCTTCCACTCTGACTGGTCCGACAAATTCTTATAGGAAACAAATCGTTGATAGCAAGGCAAATTCAGGGAAGAATAAACACAAATTACTATCGTCAATATTGCAATAAGTGGGAACAAGAGTTATTATACCAAATGATAGGAGTTTTCTTACCCATCCATAAATTGGGGTTTGATTCTCATTATTGGCCGTTTATAAATCATATCTATAATATTCACCTTAAGTATTGAAGTTTTATCACCATCACATCATGGAATAAATTGATTGAATCATAATGTATTTTAGGAAAAAATGAGAATTATAAATATTAATTAATTGAGTACTAGTCTAACACTTGTGAAAAATTACGGGGCTGTTTATTTTTGACTTTTAAAGAAAATGATCAATTAAATTTGTTAGATAATATAATAACATATTTGGTGTATATGAGAAGACTTTAATAAAATTAAATGAAAAATTAAATATATAATAAAATATATACGAACCTCTAATACAAAAAAGTTGAAAAAAAAGTTAAAGGAAAAAACAGCGAAAATGGTCTATATAAAATTATGCATTATTTAGAAACTTGTTTTTTTAGAAAATGTTTGTCATTGAGTGGGAAACAGTAATATAAAATTGAATTATTGTTCGAAAGTAAAAAGAGCGATAATATGACACAACAACACGTGGTTTATTTTTAAAATCACTCGACATTAAACGTTTGACATTTAACTTGAAAAAGTTTAACATATATATAAGAAATGGGAAATTATTGTTTTCCAATAAAATAAATTTGAGTTAAAAATGTGAAATAAATGGTTATACAAAACTTATGAACGGAAAACTAATTAAATTAAGAAAATTAAGAAAACTAAATACGGTATTCTAAAATACATCAACATTAAAAAAAATCGCACTTTAATCAATTGTTGAATATAATAAACTAATTTTTTTAAAAAAAAGATAACATTCCACCTCACCTACCACTCCATTTCTGAAATACCAACAAAACCCTCTCTTTATCTTCAACCTCTAAAACCTCTAAATTTTCCATTTTTACCCGATTCATCATGATCATTGCAACCATCATCTCTTGAATATTGATATAAGACTTAACATTCGTAGACTCTTTGTCGATAACGTTTGAAATCCATGTCATTTTGATATTCAAAATGGAAAAATACCATATCCATATAATATTTATAGAGTAGTTGAAGTTGTAGAATTCTAATAGACTTGTGTTAGAAGGTTCTAAGTACCCATTTTTTAATTTATTTTTTTGAGGACACATTAATGTAAAAAATGTCAAATAATCTGACTTATTGCATACTTGGATGATTTCATTAATAAAGTTTTATTAGATTTTGATATTTATTGGTTTATACGAAATTATATTTCTTTAATTCTTTTCATACTTTTTTTTATCTCAAATAAATTGTTTAAATTCACATATAAACCCTAAGTCACATTGTGAATATAATTTTATAGGGTACTTGTAGTTGTAAAATTTTACTCCGTAACAGTCCTGTTGTAAAAGTTTCTAAGTAATATATATTTTTGTGGGATACTTTAATGTAAGGAATGCTCAAATAACGTGAATTATTGTATTGAATATCATATATTAATCTAATGCAGAAGCCAAGCTGCTGACGTGACATCACATAAAACAATCTCCGTCTTACGTGGCGCTATTTAAAGCCTACTAACATATTACTAAACTGATTGTCCAATAAAATTTTTATAATCCGTCAAACATGGTCAATATCAGTGAATCCAACACAAAAATTTTCAAAATCCGTGAATCATGTTCAATAAATTTCCTAAACTGAAAAGAATAATAATTGATTGAAATTAATTTCCAAAACAAAATTTTTAAAATCCGTGAATCATGTTCAATAAATTTCCTAAACTGAAAAGAATAATATAATAATAATAACCTAAAGATTTGATTGAAATTAATTTCCAAAACAAAATTTTTAAAATCCGTGAATCATGGTCAATAAACTAAACTGAAAAGAATAATAATAATAACCGAAAGATTTGATTGAAATTAATTTCCAAAACAAAATTTTTAAAATCCGTCAAACATGGTCAATAAATTAATTTCCAAAACAAAATTTGTAAATTCCGTGAATCGCGTTAATTTTGTTTAAATTTCCTAAATTGAAAAGAATCATAATCATAATAATAACTGAAAGGTATGATGCACAATTAATTCCTAAACAAAATTTCAAGATTCTGTGAATCCATGAATTATGCACAATTAATTGACCTAATATGAAAAGAATAATAACTGAATGATTTTAAATATGGATAGATTATGGTTTGAAATTAATTTACTACACTAAATCATAATGTGAAACAATAACTAAATTTACTTATACAATTATACAATTAATTAATAATTAATAATTAATTTCCTAATTATACAAATGATTTCCTAAACATATTGAATAATAACTCCCGTGCAAAATTTCCAAAACTGAAGCCGTGAAGATCTTTCAAACCTGCAGATTTTATAATCAGAATTTTATAATCAGAAAGCCGGCGTTGATGTCGGTTTTTCGAACAGTTTTACCGTAACAGGATGTGTGATGTTTTAGGGATTAGTGAGTGAGTCTGAGATTGTATAATTAGGGGTTTTGAAAGGGGGCGGGGAAGGTGAGTGACGAGATGAACATAGAATAGTAATTGAATTTGATTTTATGTGATGAAAAAAATGAAAATCTCAGATAAACAAGAAATGATGATGATGATGGTTTCTATTTGGTGGGCAATGATGCGCCGACAGTGAATATTTAGATGATTAATATTGTTTTTTCATTTTTTTGTCTTTTAACTTATAAATATATATGTCGGATTAATTTAATCCGACTCGGTTTATATATTAATGTATGCGTCTTATTTTATGCGAGCCCATTTTAGTTTTAATCTAACACGATTTTTCACATAACGCTATGTAATTTTTAAACTAAAAGTATTTATATTTATTTAACATTATTAACAATATTAATTTCATATTATTAAAGTACTAAAATAATCAATTTCTTTATCTTTATATTAATTTCATATTTTAAATTTCTAAAATAATTAATTTCTTTATCGTTTAATTATTAACAATATTAATTTCATATTATTAAAGTTCTAAAATAACTGATTTATTTTTCTTTATATTATTAACAATATTAATTTAAAATACTAAAAACAGACCCGTGAAGTTCACCGGTTACAACCTAGTTTGGTTTATTTCTTTAATAAAGTCAAATAGTTTATTCCTCATACAAATTGTGTGTTTCACTACTATGTTGTTTCAATTATAAAAATCAAGCCCAAAATTAAAAATGAATTATAAAATCAGTAGGTCTCGTGAGATATCGTCTTTCACCGATTTAGTGAGGGTCATAATAGAAAAACAAAAACTTCGACGGATCTCTCACCCTATCATATGAGGGGTGTCCCAATAACGCTATTGAGAGACCGTCTGTCCAAAGTTTTTGGGATTCAATTTGTGCTCAGAGAGGAATTCAATTTGAATCATATATTTTCATATATTTATCTAATGCAATTGACAAAATGTTGACATGACATCTTAATTTTGAAGCATAATCCCATGTGGCGGTTGACGAGAACCATTGAATTTACTAATTAAAATTTCCAAAATCAAAAAAACAGTACATAAAGTATTGTGTGTAGCGCCAGTTTCCTAATGTTAGTGAGAGTGAATATTGTATTGTGATCGGGAATATATATTTGGTCATACAATTTTTTTTATATCAAGCAGTTACCTAAATTTAAGCTATGCACAAATATTACGATTTATCTTTTCCAAAATGTGCACATAATTCATTATAACTAACCATTGTTCAATAATAATATTCCCCCAAATTTCAAGATTTGTTACTTAAAATTGGAGTACGAGAAATTGTGAAGTTGGGTGATTGGGCGTATTAATAATAGAGTTTTTCTATGATGTACTCCATCTTTATTTGAATTTTACGATTTACCCTCGAATTTTGAAAAACACACAAGATATCCTAAACACTACAAGATGCTCTAGAATACCCTAAAATGCCCAAACTTTATTTGCAATTTTAAATATTATATTTTGTTGGTTTTAGTTGATTACTCATCTGGAATACATCAACCATGAATATATATATAATCATCATTTACTCATCAATAAACATATTTATGAAAGTGTATTGCACCCTTAAAAAACCCAAATTTGGATATTTTGGGTATTTATAAAAATAATCTAAAAGTCTAGGGACATATTAGATAGTTCTGAAAAACCGAGCGTATATGAAAAATTTGGAAAAGAAATATACGAATATATATATATATATATATATATATATATATATATATATATATATATATATATATATATATATATATATATATATATATATATATATATATATATATATATATATATATATTTATATATATATATATATATATATATATATATATATATATATATATATATATATATATATATATATATATATATATATATATATATATATATATATATATATATATATATATATATATATATATATATATATATATATATATATATATATATATATATATATATATATATATATATATATATATATATATATATATATAGAGAGAGAGAGAGAGAGAGAGAGAGAGAGTTGGGATCACATGAGTCCACCCTAAATATTTGAGTTCATGAGTCTAACAATGATATCATAAGTTATAGGGTTATATAAAAAAGTATCACGTTTTTTCAATATCAATTTTTTTTCCTTTTTTTGTTTTTTCTTTTTCAAAATTACTTTTTTTTGTTTTTTCTTTTTTTTGCCTTTTCTTTTAAAATGACATTTTCTTTAATAAAAAAATTTTCTTTTTCAGTATGCATTTTTTTTAAACAAACACGTTTTTTTTAATAAGGCGTTTTTTCTCGAATTTTTTTTCATTACAATATCACAAGTTACTCAATACAATATCACCGGTTTTTCAAAATAGTATCACAAAAAAAAATTTCGAAAGAAAAAATTGAAAAAAACAAATTTGAAAAAAATATTTCCGGGAAAAAAAGTTCTTGAAAAAATTTCGTGATATTGTTTAAAATAGTGCGTGATATTGTTTAACAAAAGGCGTTTTTTCTCGAAATTTTTTTCGATTTTTTTCATTACAATATCACAAGTCACTCAATACAATATCACAAGTCACTCAATACAATATCACCGGTTCTTCAAAATAATATCACAAAAAAAATTCAAGAAAAAAATATTTCGGAAAAAAAATTCGAGAGAAAAAGTTGAAAAAAAAAATTTGAAAAAAATTATTTCCGAGAAAAAAAAGTGCTTGAAAAAATTTTGTGATATTGTTTAATATAGTGCGTGATATTGTTTAGCAAAAGGCGTTTTTTCTCGAAAAATTTTTCGATCTTTTTCCATTACAATATCACAAGTTACTCAATACAATATCGCCGGTTCTTCAAAATAATATCACAAAAAGAAATTCTGTAAAAAAAATCGAGAAAAAAAGTGGAGGAAAAAAAATTGAAAAAAAAATTTCAGGAAAAAAATTTTTGGAAAAAATTTTGTGATATTGTTTTATATAGTGCGTGATATTGTTTCCTACGATATTGTATTGAAAATGTTGTGATATTGTAGACTTTGTAATGTAAAAAAAACGTGATATTTTTTAATACAACTTGTGATAATCTAAATGGACTCATGGACTCAAATATTTGGGTGGACTCACCGGATCCCGCCTCTATATATATATATATATATATATATATATATATATATATATATATATATATATATATATATATATATATATATATATATATATATATATATATATAGACTTGGGATCCGGTGAGAACCACCTTACAATGGGAACCTTGTGAGAACTCCACCTTACGGACTTTTTTAAAAAAAATTAATAACATAATTGGATTCGGCATGGCATTTCATAGCTAGAGAACATATTTTTTGGTCTAGAAAATAAATACTAGTGACGGAAATCAAGGTAAGATACGTTTTATTTATTTGCATGCACCTACTATCTATTTTTTTCGTATCTATCATTTTTCCGCCACTAGTATTTATTTTCTAGACCAATAAATATGTTCTCTGGCCATAAAATTCCATGCCGAATCCAATTATGTCATTAATTTTTTTAAAAAACTCCGTAAGGAAGAGTTCTCACCGGTTCTCATTGTAAGGTGGTTCTCACCGGATCTCAACCCTATATATATATATATATATAAAATTGATATAAACAAATTTTACAATCAATATGATAAATAAACCATAAATATCTGTTACAAATTAAATAAATTTGTCAAAAGATGAATAATATCATTATAAAAAGAATATTATAAGCTTTAATTACAAGTATATAAATATTAATTTTATAGCAGACCCGTGAATTTCACGGGTTTAAATCTAGTATAGTTTAAAGAGGAATTCAAACTGTGTTGCCTTGATTATAAAAAATAAAATATTAGATACAAAAAGTATGCTAAAAATGAAGAAAAGAGATAAAAAATAAAGAATGGAAATAGGAAAACAAAGCGCCAAACATAATGAAAAAGATAAAAATTGTTTAAGCTACACGAAAAAAATAAGAAATCACGTAAGAAATAATTTTATGGAAATTTCTGTATGTAACTAATGTATGAAAGCATGGTATATATACACTTATTGTGAGCGAAAGTTTAGGAAAACCTAACATTATTCAGTCAATTATACTAATTGCATAAAAAATAAAAGAGTTATAGAAAGTATAACGGTTGGCGGTATAATTAATATTTTGTTGGTAATTACGTTATGTAATTAATAGTATTATAATTGTTTCGGTTTTGAAAAGTGAAATTTAGTTTTAATGAAAGCCTTGAAAATCTAAGTAGGTATTATGTAATTAATAGTATTATAATAATTATAATAATTAGTTTTAATTGGCCTAATTAAAACTAAGTTAGCCAAAGTGAATGAGGAAGCTTTATTAGGCAAATTCTGAAATCTGGTTGCGCCACATCAGTAGTTTTATATTTTACTTTTGTATATATAATGAATAATGATAATGATGATTTTAAAGCAAAGTTTGATTGTATAATTAAATAACAGAGGGAGAAGTCGAGTAATGCAATTTTGTTTTCGGAAGAAATACCGAGAGCAAATAAATTGAACGTGAATCATCCGTGTATAACTTTAGGATATGATAGGTATCATATGTTGTTGGATATACTTAGTATTTTTTTTATACTCGATTAAAGGCACGTAAGATAATTTTTTAATATATTATATTTAAATTATGTACCGTTACAATCATTATTCATTATATATATATTGAAGAATCATGTAACATCGCTGATGTGGTGCAGTGTGGTTTTAGAATTAGTCTAATGGAGCTCTCTCATTCAACCTCAGAATTTTAGTTTTTTTCAGCCAATAACGTGAACAATAGTAGCCATGTCACCTTCCATTATCCGATTTTTACATTGTTTCCATTTTCTACAATATATCGAATATAATTATCTTAATTTTGCTTCTTTAATTAATTTACATAAATTTTGTTTTTTTACAGAAAATTTCCATATATCTTAAAGTTCTCAAATCGAAAGTTTATAGTTTTCTTTTTTAACTATGTCTTAATAGTTCCATTTTTATACCACCTCACAATTACTACCCCTATTAACATTATCATATGTTATCTTATTATATATTATCAATAATTTTTTCAAATGTCCTTATGTATATATATATTAATTTTTTTTCGTTTTTATTTTAGGTATACATGTTCAATAAATAAAATTACTGGTTATATATATAATAAATATAATTTGTCGTCTTCTTTTAAAATAAAAGTACACAGCCCCGTGATTTTTCACAGGTGTTACATTAGAAAATAAAATGTTGAAGACAACCTTCATTATGAATGAGAGACCTTCATTATGTCAGGATTGTGTTGGTTGTAAGAACGTATTTTAATGACTGCCATTTTACAGAATTTAAAATATCAATACTGACATTAACTCACCATTATTTTTTCAATAAGTTTAACAACTTTAAGACACTTACAAAATATTAAACGATCCTAATAAAACGAAAATTTCAAGGTGTACTTATGAACAATTTTGATTATATAATAACTATAATTTGTCGTATTCTTTTAAAAAAATAAACAACCCCGTGATTTTTCACGGGTATTACACTAGTTAAATACTATTTACAATATAATTTTGAGACCATCCGTGCAAATACGGGTTCAGAATCTAATACTGCAATAAACAAATCATTCGAGATACCTTTTTTAGAAACATGAAAGAAAGTGAAGAAGGAAACAAATCCTTGCACAGATAGCTACTCCGTAAATGATTTAATGTGATTTTAGGTTTTAAAGTTGTTTTATAATCAAATCAAGAGAATACATTGGAAACAAATCATTTCAATACGTAGTTAAGTTTTGTTTGGAGTACACTATTAGAATCAAATCAACAGAATACATTGAAGATCAAAATTTGATTTACTTTCTATTTTTAATAAATATGCGAGTACAATTTTAATTTCCTTACAATTTTGTAATCTTTTCCATAAACTCAAATTTTTTCAAATGTATATAAATCTAAATAATTAACACAATTTTCTTCGCATTAATATTAAAAAAGTCTCTCATACAAGACTTACAATGGCAAGAAAGATATCATGCATTTTTGTTTTGATGTTCCTCATGTTGTTCGGTCAGTATTAATTTTTCTCACCTTCTGGATTTTTTTTTTCCTTTTTCAAAAAGACACTTTCTGGATTTTCATCATATATTTATCTAATGCAGAAGCCAAGCTGCTGACGTGGCATCACAAGATACAAGCTCCGTTCTACGTGTCGCGTTTTAAAGCATCCTAACATATTGTCCAATAAATTTTGAATATAAGAGATTGCATTCCAATAAAAAGATTTGATTCCATTTGCAAGCTTCATGGTTGACGTGAATATGTATAACACCCAAAATGAAAATGGAATTAATTTGATTCAAATGAAATCAAATGGAATCACAAGATTTGACGCCATAAATTCCATTTTAATTTGACTCAAATTAATTCAATTTCAATTAACAATTAATTTGACTCCATAAATTCCATAACTCTACAAGATTTTATTCCATTTGCATTTAGTTGCTTGACGTGATTATTATGCATTCTATAATTCTACACCTGATTTAATGACAAGATTGCATTCCATAAGAACTCAAATTCTCGATACTGAAAAGATTTGGAAACAATAATAATAATTGCGTATTAGTCGAGTTGCAAATCTGAGATGTTTTAGGGATTAATCAGTGATGTTTTAGGGATTAATCAGTGAGTGTGAGAGAAGCTATTGACTTTATGTGAGGAAAACTAAAATCTGAGATAAACACAATCTGATGATGATGGGTTCTATTTGGGGGCAATAATGCACCGACATTGATTATTTAGATTTCTTAATATTATTTTCTCATTTTTTTTTGTTTTTTAACTTATATTAATGTATGCGTCTTAATTTATGCGACCGTATTTTAGTTATAATCCTAAACGATTTTTAAAATAACGCTACGTAATTTTTAAACTAATAGTATTTATATTTATTTAATATTATTAACAATATTAATTTCATATTATTAAAATACTAAAATAATCAATTTCTTTATCTTTATATTAATTTCATATTTTTAAATTCTAAAATAATTAATTTCTTTATCTTTTAATTATTCACAATATTAATTTAAATTACTAAAAATAGACCCGTGAAGTTCACGGGTTATAACCTAGTTATGCATTATTAGTTTGCACACTATCATATATATATACTTGAGGGTTTATCCCGTGCATATCGAAAACAACGGTTGTGGATTGTCTCGTTACTAGAAAATAAAAATAAAATAAAATTGTTTTTTGTTTGTCGATTTATTGCAATTTAAACACTCATTGAAGTTACTAATTTACATTTGATGACAAATAGGTGTTAATGCCTCTAATGGAGCCAAAGTTGACCAAGTTGAGACTCAACGATCAACATTGTGGCCTCAAATTGGATCCCATTGCTACCTTATGATGAGCGGATGTCGTCCTACTCATTGTCGTGAAAATTATTGCAAGAATAATAACTTTTATTGCACCGAACAATTTTGTTGTTGCACTTAAACTGTGGTCGAGAACTTTTTAATTTTTATTTTCATTATTGGTGAATAATTGAGTCTATATACTGTTTTAAATGTTTGGTTGAATACCTTAATTTCGATTACTTTTGATAATAAATACTAGGTGACTAGTAAAGTATATCAACGGTCACCAAAAAGGTGTCAAACACTTGCATAGCTTAAAGCCACAACTGCGAGTGGTGCACAGTGGTAGTTAAATTAAGTACAGTGAACCCGACATTTGTAGTGGGCGTTTGTGTAAGCATGAGGACTATTTTGTTCATGTAATGTTGTTTGTAGATAAAATAGCTGCCAAGAATAGCGGCTGAACTTTCAAATCGTCAATCTCAATGTTAGTTCACACTAACTTACCCAAACCAAAAACAATGTATATACTATATTTACACGGCATTTTTCAATACATTTTGCTTTTGTTCTATTTATATCACATGGATATTTTGACCCGCTTACATTTAAAACAAATAATAGTTCTCTTAAACAAGAATTTGGGCCATTTTATACTAGTTGATGAAAAACGAGAGTTAAAGGAGCCGGAGTCAGGAAAGTCGAGTCTGAATATGCAAAAGTGTTTGCTAAAATTGGAGGCCATTATTACGTTATTGACTTATTGTCATCCTAATTATTGTCCAAGTAATTGCAAGAATCAAAAATTTATATGTATGGAACAATTAGAATTTCGAATAAAAAGTCACCTTTTTAAGGTACACTCGTTATCCTTCCGCGCGTGGTGCGCGTGGAATGCCAAGGTAGCACATCGTATCAGTAAATCTTTAAAAATGCGGATATTACCTACTAAATTTTGCGTATAGTATTTATTTAAACCGCTTAGACTCTTATCTGTTGTTGAGCGAATTTGTACTAAATTTCATTATGAATAGTGACGTCATAAAGAACTAGCGTGATCATACATATATATAGCAGTCGTGAATCTGATCATCTGATGGATAAGTAGCTTCATTGCCGGTATAATGGACTACTGAAGGACTCCGTTTTTACAGTTAGATACCTAAACCTCTGTTTTTGTGCTTCATCTTTATAATTTCAATACTTTACAACAAAACAAAAGAAGTCTAACATAATTAGGGATGTCATTGGGGCGGGGCGGTGCCAGATATAGTCTCCCCCGTACCCGTACCCGTACTCGTACCTGTACCCATCAAGAAAACCTCGTACCCATCCCCACCCCATCACTCATGGTGGGTACAAGTTTTCAAAACCATCCCCGCCCCACCACCCATGACGGGTACAAGTTTCTAAAACCATCCCCATCCCACCTACCCATTAACCCGCGCTATACCATAAATTTTTCCGATTTTTTTTCATAGAAGTTGGTTTAATCACTATTAATTTATATTTTCATGAATTTGTTTATATAAATTTAGTTATTACCAAAGAAGTTGGTAAAATATTTTATAAAATAGCTATTTTTAACTTTAACATTACGTCTTATTTATAACAAAATAATATTTGTAAAATTAACGTAATAATGATATTAATTTTTGTAATAATTGGCGGGTAGGTGGGTATGAAGTGGGTAACACGCAAAAACCATCCCCGTCCCACTACCCATGGCGGGTAAAATTTTCATACCCGTCCCCGCCCCACCACCCGCAAAAACTCTATCCATCCACTTGTACCCGCCCCAATGACATCCCTAAACATAACAAAGGAATGTATCATAAGTTCATATTTTTATCTTTCTGAAAATGTTGGAACCATTGATAAGCGAAGACAGAAGAAGTTAACCAAAAAAGTTTCGAATGATAAGCGAAGACAGAAGAAGTTAACCAAAAAAGTTTCATTAACAATGCAAATTCAGGTGAGATTTAAGAGTATTAAACTGGTTTATACAAACAAATTCAATACAGTCAACCAGGTGAAGTCTATACAACGAGGTCGTGAGCTAAAACATAGATGATCTACAAATCGAAAAAACAATTACACGTACTTCAGATAGATAGATACCCCTTACCTTAAGCCTAACTTCTGCGTTGGGCTTTTTTGGGATTAAATCTTCGAACCAAAACCTTACAAGTAAACAATAGTATATAGAGCAATGGCAGGATAAATGGTGCCACAAATAGCCAGCTCAACATCTGCAAACACGGTCCAAGAGAAAAATAAATTAGGCATCAAGAGAAGATATAAAATGAAAGCCTTTTAATATGCAATGCTTCCTTAGAAAGTTAGCAATTGGCGAATTATGTCTCGTAGACTAAATGTAGTCATTTCAAATAAATAATGATATAGTTTTTTTTAAAGAAATGTCTACATAATTTACAGATTAAATTTGACAATTATTAATCATTTCCCAGTGCTGCCTTTTTTCTGAATTTGTTACATTATACGGATCATTAAAAGTTGGTCACATTTGGGTCGCCATATTTTGGTTTGTATAAATCAATGATGTATTGATTCGGTAACATAGGGTAGTAACTAACCATAAAATGAGGTTATTGCTTCATTTTAGCGTTTTAAAAGTAACGACTATTAATCATTATCGAGTCATCATGATTTGATGTTAAATGGTTACATTCTATTAGAAGACGGTGAAATCACAAATTCTTATTTGCAACGGCACTATCCGTCGCAAGCTTGTGACGGATACCATTTTCTCTCACAAAATACCCACTTTTCTCTCTCTCCAACACTATTCATGTGGTCCCCTTTATCCATTAACTCATTTTGTATCCATTTTATCTCACAAAATATCCGTCACAAATGATGACCCGTCGCAAGCAAGACTTACTACGGTGAAATATGGTTTGTTAGTATGCATAGGGGTTCCATGTATAAACGAAACCCATTTTATGTGGAGTCTCAAAAAGCATAAATTGGCTCCATTTATCCTAATTAAGATTTAATACGTTCCATTTGATTTTACATATTTTTGTATTTGTCAAGTTCTATTTCATACTCCCTCCTATTCTCAATAACTGTCCCATTGTCCATTTCCGTCTATTCACCTAAATGTCCCATTGTCTATTTTTGGTAAATGTTTACACTTATTTTAATCCCTTTAATTCACAACAATACCCCAGCTTACCCCACAACATTACTTATTTTAATCATCTCTACTCACAATAATAATCAATAATACATTCCCTCTCTCCAATCTTCCCACCCCACACCTTACTTTACATTAAACAAATGAATTCTTTAATTCCCGTACCCAATCCGAAATGGGACAGTTATTGGGAATAGGAGGGAGTACATTATAATTTAGTTACTGAAATTAGCGGTGAGCAAATACTCGACATGGTTTTGAATACCGGGCATATGTTTTTAATAATCACAAAAATCACTATACAGAACTGATACGGTCTATAACAATATGGAGTATATAGTTTTTCGGGTACCTAAAAAACAGTGTATATGGAATTCGTATATACAGTTACGGCTTGGTAAGAAACACCTAATTAAATAGTGTAATTATTCAGGTGTTAATAATTACATCTAACATGTCGACAATTGATGAATGACGTATCTATCAAAATTCGCCACACCTTAATAGACCTTGGATAACCATTCTTGGGTTTAGTTACTATCTCAAATATCAAAATTTGCCACACCTCCCACATATGCAGTAAAAATACCCTATTTTACATAGGGTTTGAGCAGCGATTAATTCCACCACAATTGAATCCAACCTAAAATGGGTGGTTTACAGTTTACACCACCAGAATTGTCCAAACTTCTAAAAGCCAAGAAATCAAACAGAACTATAAAAGTCAATGATCCCACCCACCACTATTTTTTATTTCTATTTCAATGTAATGTTTTCAGTAGTAGTCTAAACTCTCGAGCTTTCTATATTAAGTATACCACTTGAATTATTCTACTTTTTATTTTTCATTACTCGTACATGGGTTTAAGATCAATGATTATTATCAGCAATCGGCTTATTCTCAGTTTACAAAGGCTTTACTGGCTATATGAGGACCTCTAGGTTCACATGGAACTATATCGAATCTCACTTCATTTCCCAGTTCTATGAAAAATAGTGTCAACTCGTAGTAGCATAGGGCCGATAATTTGTGATGGAGATAGTATAAAATTTAAGTTTACATAAAAAGATAGAAGCAAGTAAGGACAGTAGTTGTGCCTGATGCGTGTCGTTTATGCACCAAAAATAAACCTAGGTACTACTAACAAAAGCTTGCGGCAAATAAGGTCAGTCTCCTCAGGGAAGCGAACTTGTTCAACTATCGGTTTTTACCTATGGTCACAAAATTGGGGGTTTTTAAAAGTGATAACTAAACTACGACTTATAAGATATGCAAGAGAATAAAAACACGGAAACTAACACAAGATGAGATAAAATCAAGGAAAGGGAATATGTTGGGAATTCGGGTCATTGTGTCTCACGTATGATTGACGTAATTGGGATAGGCCAAGTTTATTGGTGGAAAAGGCTGGGTTATTACGGTCAAGTCTCAAACCCGACTATACCTTCCGGTCTTGAGTCGCCCTAAGGTCATTTTGCTTAACTTCCGCTCTCACAAAAACTATTTAAAATCGATAAACAAGTCTTACCCTTCCAACCATCCGGTCTAGGTTGGGATTTAACTAAATGTAAGGTCTCATGCGTGCACTCACTAAACCAAACATGGATTAAATTGTTTTACGATTACTCCCACCAAAAACGTCTATCCCGACTACTACATGTCAGACGTTCGACACAATTTCCCTCATCCCAACATATAAAGGGGTTTAGTTACTCATGATGGGACTAACAACGACCACGATGATAACGAGTGAGCTAGCTTACGACATAATAAAATGAGAGATAAAAATCAGATTGTAAGAAGGAGGCAGGGGACACGAAATCAACGAGAAACGAAAGGGAAAGGGGCACGTTTTCGGTATTTCTAAGACGGATACAAAAGCAATAAACAAGCATACGATACGAGATAAACTACGGGATACTAACAGGGACGCAAAACGATTAAACTGAAACTAAATTCAGAGATTACAAAGGGGAAGTGACAGAATCAGAAGATGAGAAACAAGAACAGAAAAACGGTCAAAAACAGCGATGAACGCAAACATACGAAAACAGAGCAAGACTCGCGAGATAAGACGGAAATCGGAGAACAAGAACAGTGAACGAAAACTAAACGATGAAAACAGAAAATAAGAGATAAGGAAAGAAGAATTACAGTAAAGAAGAAGGCAAGAACAAGAGTAGTGAATCCTTATAACGAAAGAACGAAGAACTCGGAATTATTGTAAAATACGACGGCTACAAAATTTCTAGAAAATAAACTTAGAGTAAAAAGTTGCAGAAACTAGTATTAGGGTAAGAATTCTTGACCTAATGCTCTCAAACGAGCTCTTTAAATAGGCAAAAAATAAAATAAACTGAAGTAATAACTATAGTGAACACGAAGGTCAGAAAAGCTCTCGACCGAGAGACATTTTCTCTCGATCGAGCACATCAGCCTTCCAAAACGGGTCGATCGAAGATGGTATGTTGCTCGATCGACTCCTCTTCTTTGAAACCTCACGATCGATCAGCTCAACTATCGACCGAGTACTTTCCTTCTTGGGTACCTCTCGATCGAGCACAGGACAGCTCGATCGAGGACATGTCTTCCTCTAGATCTCTCGATCGAGCACAGGACAGCTCGATCGAGGACTCTTCTTCTCGAAAGGGTCTTCGACAGGCCTTTGGTTTGTTTCATCTCTTCAAATTCCTCGATTGATGCACAACCAACCATGACTCTTCCATCGTCTATTAAAATACAGTGCTTTTAGATTACCTACAAGGCAGCTTGAGAAAGCAAGCAACTAGGTTAAGTTGAAAAGGTAAGAAGATCTGTTCAAGTAAGATAGACAATTATTCTAAAAGAAGGATGTGCATCCAGAGTTATCAAAGAAGGTGATGCACAAAGAAAGAGGATTATCTTCAAGGCTCAGAAGCATTCTCCAACAGTAGCACAAATCTTCTATCTTCGGTAGAAACTCCGGTCCCCATCGCCAAATGGATAAGCCCACGGTTCGTCGATCGAAAGGCATAAAAGTAGAATCAATGATAATCAACAAACACGTTAGAACCTAATAAAAGCAATCACAAGACAGACTACAATATAAGTCCTTAATACTACCCCATCTCTCATTCATTATTTGATTATATGGTCAAGTTAAGGTTCGGGCTACAAGAGTGCGTCGGAGCGATAACGCTCTGATACCAACTGTAAAACCCCTCGCGAAAGCGGAAATAATAAACATACAAAGTACTAAAAATGCAGCGGAATTAAAACTTTTTAACATAACTAAACATGCGAGGTGTCCTACTACAAAACTGAAACATAAATAAGTACACAAGTGCAATATAAAAGCAGCCCGGGATGACACATCCTTACAGGCACTCAAGAACTGAAATGTAAATCTAAAGTCTAGTTAACATAAAAGTGTAAGTCAATCAATGAAGGATCATCGCTCGCTAGCTCCATGCAACCCCTCTGCCAACCTGTCATGTACCTACATACATGTAAACATGTACGCCACAATCAGTGGGGAGTGACTAGAGTTCTCCTAGCCACCTTTTGTAACGACACGTAACACAGAAATACACAACATACTCCAACATATATAAAACATGTGAAGCATACAAATCTCATTATCTGCATCTCAAGTCAACATGCAAATACTATGCAAGGCTCTCAACCAACTTCGGAAACTATTTCGAAGGAGAGCCGGTTTCCCTTCCGGTTGCCCGGCCGGGGGGTCTTTCAATCCAAACCATTTACGAAACTAGCCAAAGAGTCATCTAATGCGTTGGATGAACAGTTCTAAAATATACAACACCCAATATCAACTTAATCAATCACCAACATCTGACACTGTACCCTACTCAGGAAAGCAGATGCAAAACAACAAGTATAAAGGTTCAGAGGCGACATCTCAACGCATAACCTAGATACCAAGTAATCAGCAAGTATAAAGGTTCAGAGGCGACATCTTAACGCATAACCTAGATACCAAGTAATCAGCAAGTATAAAGGTTCAGAGGCGACATCTTAACGCATAACCTAGATACCAAGTTCACAGTCACAAGCAAGGACTTAGAGGCCAACTTAAAGCATAGACCTGCTACTCAACAAGACACTAGACTCAGAGGCGACATCTCAACGCATGGACTAGAATCCAATAAGTAAAGGACTCAGAGGCCAACTTAAGGCATAGACCTTTACTACATCACAAGACACTAGACTCAGAGGCCAGCTTAAGGCATGTTCTAGCATCAACATCTGCACTCCGGGCAAGGTATCAACACCCTAGCTACCCCGTTGTGCAGCTGCTCTACTCGTCAGACTCAGAGGCCAACTTAAGACATGTTCCGACGCGATCACATAAAACATGTCTGGGCTCAGAGGCGACATCTCAACGCATACCCCAGACACGACAAACATACACATATAGGGCTCAGAGACGACATCTCAACGCATACCCCTATATATGACAACTAGCTCACGTATTAAGCTCAGAGGCCAGCTTAAGGCATACCTTAATACGCATCACTACAGCAGCATCCAAATATAGTAACTAGATCCTTAGTTCTAATCTCTTATACTTCTAAGCAACACTTAATTGATCTCGGGAACTAAGTTGAGGGAGAGCCGGTTTCCCTTTCGGTTACCCGACCGGGGGGTCTCTATCCTCTCTCCATTCCCGAACCCAATATAGTGTCGCCCATCCTCCGGGGACCTCAAACACACATAAGCAAGAGATAACCAAGTTCAACAACAGTTATGACTAACCTAAGACTTTCCTTCCACAAGTCTAAGGGTCACTATACATCTAACTAGGTCCACTAGGTCTCATTAACAACCTAGGATAAGATTAACTTAGAAAGAGAAACAACATTCTAAACATTGTTTACTAACTACCCATTACCATTAAGTGATAACTAACTTTAGCTAATAAACAACATCCTAAAACGTTGCTTGATAACTACCCATTAACCTTGACCTTAAACATCACAACCTATGATACTTAAGCATGTTAAACAACTTAAAAAAGAACCTTACAAGAAACAATTGTAAAAGGATTAACATGAGGCAATTAGGTAATCGCTTGATCAAACTTTATTTAGCCTAAACATACATTTAAAACCAAGTAAATATATTCATAAACATTGCATAAACATCACTTAAGCAATTGGGAAACAAGTTCCCAAAACAATCACAAAACAATTAAACAACACAAAAGTTACAGCGATATTGCGCAGCCTGCGCAATGGGATTGTGCAGCTGCGCCTCAATTGTGCAGCCTGCACCCAGTCCTGCGCAGCCTGCGCCCCTGCACGGGCAAGCTCAATTCGCGATTTTCCTGCACTTTCTCTATTCCTTCAAACTTTCGACAAGTGATTTTACACTATGATTTCAAGCCACAAATCTATCCTACCAGCAAATATAATCCCATAACAATCCCAAGTACATATCAAACATGATTTTTGAACGATTAAAACACAAATCAAGAACAAACTTTGTATTCGTCTTAAGAACTTGAAATCTGAAAATAAGCAAATAATCATATGAACACCAAACCAATCATGTGAATATCATCTGAGATCAAACCCTAACATGTTTCTAAGTCTTAAACAACAATAAGCATCATAAAAATCAGAAACTTCAACCAACAATATCAAGAATTGTGCTTATTTAACAAAAAGGTCGAGTTTCTCATTATCGTCACCTCAAAAGCGTTTAAGCTCCAAGATCCTCTTCAACAATGAAACTATCAACACCAAGATCTTCTAAATCCGCCCCTACAACAAAAGAAACGGGTTTTAGAGGCTTAAAACGGAAATAAACCCAAAACAGCGTCTTTTTCAAGTTGAATGAAATCGAAATTGAAAGAGTTAGATGTCTTGGAAATTTCGCAAGGGTTCCGAAAATGTATGACTTACCTTGATTCGGGTTTGGGAAGAGCTTGGAAAGTTGATTTTAAGATTGGAAGGAAGGAAAAATGGAGGAAATGGAAATCAGTAGAATGAGTTTGAGAGGATGAAGCAAATGTCGACATAAGGGTTTGTGGTGGGGTTAAGTAGTGTCCTTTTTCTTAAATGAGTCGGGTTACTTGTTTTGAAACGGGTTTTTAGTCGGGTTAGAGGATATGCCAAGTTATTAACATCCTAAGAATTTAAGGTTTCTTAAAACGGATTTTAACGGAAGATTTAAAAATAACTTAACAATTTATTTTAAAATATTATTTAATTCCGTAAAATAATTTAAACCCTTAAAATATAATTTACGAAAAAGCGGGATGTTACAATCACCCTAACTTTCAAAAAGTTTCGTCCTCGAAACTTGAAGACAAAACTAAGTACAAAACAACGCTAACTATCATACGTACTACCCGAGTTATGGCACCCAAACTTCATTTTCCAAAAGGTTTCAAAAAGAAAAGATTTCAAGGCACAAGTCTTTGTCAATGGACATTGGGATTCTCGTTATGTATTCAAGAGTCCGACATTCCAAATCTGAGACAAGTCCCAAAATTAAATCAGTCAAAATTCAAAATTCAGATCAATCCGGTGTTGATAAGCACAGTACAGGTTATCAGACGTCTCCAATAACAAGTTCTAGTGGCGATCAACGCTGAAATCCATCAAGTTGTAAAACGTTCTGCTCTTTAAAACCAAGTTTTCTTCAAAATTAACCTTTATTCTCAAATTCTTGAAAGAGTAAAATTGTGACAATGACCAAAAGTCACTTCCAACGGAAGAGGAAGCAGTTCCAAATTCTCAAAACGATTAAGATTTTCCAAAATTAGTGAACTGTTAAGGTTAACAATAGGGAACAATTTCAAAAACAGTCGCTCGGGAGCGTAGAAACAATCATGTTAAAGGTCAGGAAGACGGTAACTCTTGCCAAACATGGGGTCACTAACCCCTCAATCCATAGTCAATGCATTGTGACAACGATACCCAATAAATCCCAAGAAGGACAATTCAAGTGATCTCTAGACTCTTAATGGTTTCACGATCCCTTTTACTATTATCTCATCCACAGAACAAGGTATTCCTCAACAAGAAGTCTTCCAAAACTCTGAACCGGAATTCTATTACCATAACAACGAACCTCAAAACCCAAGATATGGTGTTCATCATCCTATAACCTTAAATTTTAACAGTTCGATCCTAGCAAACCTATTCCACAAGGTTCGACGTCCTAAATTCCCAAATTTTATTACCACAATGAACATTCAAATCAAGACCTTACTAAGGTAACAACTCTTAAATCCTCTTGTTTCTAACCACTTACCAACAATATACATCCCAAAGAAAAGTTCCCAGGGAGTAACAACTTTCACTCCTACAGTTTCCATAAGGTTTAGTTATTCATATTCCAAACTTCCCGAATGATATTCATGAACACTCATAAGTTGCAAATCTCTACACTATGATTACCACAAACATCCATGGTTACCCATCAATCACCATTGGAGTATTATTAAGCCAGTAGGCTTCCATTATCCCATAAGTTATCATAAACGATCCACCCAACAGTGGTGCATTTTCCAATCCCAATAAGTGCTCCAATAGGTAAACGTTGAGGTTCCATAAGTCCACTTGTAAATGTCTCAACATTCTCACACTGTTACCAATAACTCTCGTTCCTCAAATATGGTCCTTTCTACATTACAACAATTCCCCAAGATTAAGTAGCCCTAACTTACCTCATTCATCTAATCAACTGCATTATTATCTTAAACATGTTCCTCCAAAATCATCTAGCATTCTAAGTATCTTATTTAAACCTTCAAATGGTACTTCCAAATCTACAATTACCACCTACATCTAGCCATTTAACATGAAACTCTCAAGACGGCACACTATCCCACATCGTCCGAACATTATTCTCACCCACTCTCTCAAGCAAATCCTGACAACGCAAAATCAAGCATTCCTCAAGGCATGAGTCACTACTCCAAGAGCAAGTCGATCTCACCACTAATCTAAATGAAAAAGAACATGGCTCACCGAAGAGGAGATGAGATACGAACTTCAAGGACAAACACGATACAGATTTCGAGAGAGTGATGAGCTCCATTTTGGTCATCATTTTCTTTACATATTCTTTATTTTCGGTCACGATTCGACCTCGATTTGCGTGTCTTTGGTTGTTTTTACGTCCGTTGCCTCGTATATTCCTATTCGATCCACATTTTGTAGGTATTACGGCGGGGGCGAAGAAACGGGAGAAATCGAGGCGGATTTAGAGCGAATTATGAAGAAATATGAAGAGAAATTGCAAGAGTTGACCCAGTGCTTCCCAGCCGGTTCCCAGCCGGCAGCCGGTAGGCCGGCTGGTGAACCTTGACTTGACTTTGGCAAAAATACGAAGAGAAT
Organism: Silene conica; assembly: GCA_029255685.2. Lineage (NCBI taxonomy): Eukaryota > Viridiplantae > Streptophyta > Magnoliopsida > Caryophyllales > Caryophyllaceae > Silene > Silene conica. Next base: position 70,767,508 of record CM055317.2, read on the forward strand.
TTCCAGTGCTTGATTTCAGCCTCCCAGCCGGTTACCAGCCGGCAGCCGGTAGGCCGGCTGGGGATCATGATTCTATACTTAGCCAAATTTTTATGTTGATGTTGGGCAATTCCAAGAGAAAAGGCTCCCAGCCGGTGGACAACCGGCAGCCTGTCCACCGGCTGAGGGGACCTGTGCATTGAAGTATTTGAAGAAGAAATCAGAAATGAGAATTTGGACACCCAGCCGGTGCCAGACCGGCAGCCGGCTGGTCGGCTGAGAAGCAGGGCTATTTGAAGTTTGATTTCAGAAGTTCGTAATTTGCCTCCCAGCCGGTCCACCACCAGCAGCCGGTCCACCGGCTGAGAGGCCTTTCTCAGAATTTCGCGCAATATATAAACCCGCACTTGTATCATTTTATAACTACGTTACTTTTTATGCAATTTTAGGGTTTGCTACTGTTTTATTAGTTCATACTTAGTCACAAAAACTCTCTAAAAATACTTTAATCATTCTTAGATCTTAGTTTAATCCTTTGATTCTTGTTAATCTCTCTTTAGTAATTCTCTCTAGTAATCTTCTTGGGCATTGTTAGAGGTTTTATTGGGTTGTATTTTGAAGGATTTGAAAGAATTCTTCAACTTGTTATCCAAGTTACTTCCTTTTCCTTTGTTATTGGTATAATCTTCCTAATCCCTACTTAGTTATTACATTTGTTTAAGTTTCTTTTGTTCATTTGCTTGTTCTTACCATAATCCAACATGTTTATCATTTACCCATCAATTGTTTGCATGTTTTCCCTAATCATGAGTGAGTAGTTTTATTTCTAGGGTTAGGGGGGAACTTGGGTGGTGATTAGATGATAAATTCATGCTAGTTTGTTGATTAGTTGTTCTTGATAAAGTAGTTTTCCATTTGTTGCATGCTAGGTGTTTGATGATTTGCCTCAACGAAAGTTGGGCTTTGATTTTAGCGTGACTTGCCTTTAGCGACGGTTGGGGGTTTGTCTTAGCATGTTTAATGGTTGGTTGTGGTATTTGTAGCGAAAGCTAGGGTATTCCGACCTAGGTTAGTCGACTCGAGAGAAGAGACTATCCGAGACTACTTGTTTAAGACCTTCTAGTTTGCTTTCTCGTATCTTCGTCTACCCATCCTAGTGACCCCCGACACCCTAGTCTTCCCTTCCATCGATTCAATCTTAACTAGTTTGCTTTAATTGTTTGCTTTAGTTGTTCTTTAGTCATTAATCAATCACAAACCTATTACCCCGACTCTAGCTACAATTAGAACGTAACTATATAACTTCCCCACCATCTTCGTGTTCCAAGGATGCCTCACACAATCACCAAGCACATGCGGTGATCTTGAGAAGTGGAACGGAGCTAGAGGACCCGTACAAAGACTACAATTATGGTGAAGAGGAGCCTATTTTGGAGCTTGTGAAAGAGAAATGAAAGGAAGGTGTCGGTAGCACTTCAAGGGATGGTGACTTTTATGTGGAGGACCTCCCTTATGAGGAGAAAGAAGAAGAAGTTATCTTGGAGGAGGTGGATGGTAGACAAGAAGAGGTTGTTGCGCAACCAACTACTAAGGTAACAAGCAAACCAACACCCACCAAGGTACTATCTAACCCTCAATCTACTAGCTTGCCTTATCCTTCAAGGGCCTTGAAGGGAAAAGAGAACTTCAAGTTCACAAACTTTTGTAAAATGATTGAAAAACTTGAAGTGACTCTTCCCTTTACGGAGGTGATTTTGAATATGCCGACCTACTCTAAGTTTTTAAAAGAAATCTTGTCGGGAAAGAGGACCTTGGGTAACCAAGAGGTAATGGCTATGAGGGAGGAGTGTAGTGCACTTCTCCTCCAAAAGGAGCCAAAGAAACTTGGTGACCCGGGGAGTTTCTCTATCCCTTGTATAGTCGGTGGCATTCCAATCTCTCGTGCCCTTTGTGATTTAGGAGCTAGTGTAAGTGTACTCCCTTTGAAAGTTGCAAAAAGAATTGGTTTGAATGATTTATTTCCCACAAGTATCACCCTCCAATTGGCGGATAGGTCCGTCAAGCGCCCTTTGGGGGTGCTTGAGGACGTACCCGTCAAGGTGGGTAAACATTTAATCCCCGCCGATTTTGTTGTCCTTGATATCCCGGAGGATAGCCACACTCCCATCATCCTTGGTAGGCCTTTCTTGGCTACCGGAGGCGTCTTGATAGACGTGAAGAATGGGCGGCTCACCTTTAGAGTTGGGGATGACAAAATTGAGTTTAATCTACCTACTATGATGAAAGGTCCAAAGCATGATGAGGCATTCACATTGGACATTGTGGAGCAAGTGGTAAGGGAGATGGTAGAGATGGAAGAAGAGAAGGAACGTCACATGGAACAATTATGTGGCATCACAACTTGTGAAGACAAAGAAATGGATGAGAACATTGAGCTAGAAGATGAGGAAGTTGAGAAGGTGGAGGGGATGCTCCCTCCAAAGGTACAACTCAAAACCCTTCCTCCCTCCCTAAAGTATGCCTTTCTTGGGGAGGGAGAGGCTTACCCGGTGATCATCAATGCTAACCTTAATGAGCACCAAGAATCCAAACTTATTTCAACTTTGAAGGATCATAGAAGCTCATTAGGGTATAGCCTTGACGACATCAAGGGGCTAAGCCCGAGCCTTTGCATGCATAGAATAATTCTTGAGGAAGGGAGTCGACCTAGAGTGGAAGGTCAAAGGAGATTGAATCCGGAAATGGCGGATGTAGTGAAGGGTGAAGTTCTTAAGTTGCTTGAGGCCGGCATCATCTACGAGATCACGGATATCCGGTGGGTGAGCCCCGTCCATGTTGTCCCCAAGAAGGGGGGTGTAACATTGGTTACACAAGAGGATGAGACTCTCCTACCGACTCGTCCGGTGACGGGTTTGAGGATGTGTATTGATTACCGAAAGTTGAATGCGGCCACTCTCAAGGACCATTTCCCAATCCCCTTCATTGATCAAATGTTAGAGAGACTTGCGGGGCATTCGTACTATTGTTTTCTTGACGGTTATTTCGGGTTTTTTCAAATACCCATTCACCCGGAAGACCAAGAGAAAACAACTTTTACATTCCCCCAAGGTGTGTATGCTTACCGGAGGATGCCATTCGGGTTGTGTAATGCACCCGACACCTTTCAAAGGTGCATGATGGCTATCTTTGCCGATTTCTAGAGAAGAGTATGGAGGTTTTCATGGACGATTTTAGTGTCCATGGTGATTCTTTTGACCTAGGGCTTTCTAATCTTGAAAATGTGTTGAAAAGATGTGAGGAGCACAACCTTGTCCTCAATTGGGAAAAGTGTCATTTCATGGTAGAGGAGGGGATTGTGCTTGGTCACATAGTGTCCAAGAGGGGGATAGAGGTCGATGGTGCAAAGGTGGCGGTCATTGAGAATTTGTCACCCCCCACCAATGTGAAAGGGGTGAGGAGTTTTCTTGGACATGCCGGTTTTTATCGGCGTTTTATTAAAGATTTTTCCAAAATTGCCAAACCATTGACTTCTCTTCTTCTCAAGGATGCTCCCTTTTTGTTTACTAATGATTGTCTTGAAGCCTTTTCTAGGATCAAAGAAGCACTTGTGACGGCTCCTATTATTCGTGCTCCGGATTGGGGATTGCCTTTTGAGATCATGTGTGACGCGTCCGATTTCGCGGTAGGAGCGGTCCTAGGTCAAGTTGTGGATAGAAAACACCAAGTGATATACTATTCAAGCAAGACTCTTTATCAAACTCAAGCGAAATATTCCACGACCGAAAATGAGATGTTGGCAATCGTGCATGCCATTGAGAAGTTTAGACAATATCTCATGGGATCTAAAGTGGTGGTGTACACCGATCACACCGCTTTGAGGCAATTAATGTTGAAGAAGGATGCCAAGCCAAGGCTCTTGCGATGGGTCCTTTTACTCCAAGAATTTGATCTAGAGATAAGAGACAAGTCGGGGTCGGAGAATGTAGTTGCGGACCACTTGTCTAGATTGACTTTTGAAGATCATGGTTTGCATGATAGGGATGGCCCGATCAATGAATGGTTGCGTGAGGATAGCTTGATGGCAATAGGCAATAAGTTGCCTTGGTTTGCGGATCTTGCCAATTATCTTGTTAATGGCTTTATCCCGGAGGAGTTGGAGGCAAGGGATAGGAGAAAATTGAAAGTGGATGCTAAAAGATATTTTTGGGATGATCCTTACCTTTTCAAAAAGTGTGGGTATGGACTCTTGAGGAGATGCGTGTCAAAGGAAGAGGGGCTTGAAATTGTGGATAGGCTTCACAACTCGCCTATGGAGGGCACTTGGCGGCTTCACGGACTATAGCCAAGGTTCTACAAGGAGGGTTCTTTTGGCCTTCTATGTTTAAAGACATTCACGATGTAGTTAGATCTTGTGACGCTTGTCAAAGGTCCGGCAATATCGGTAAAAGGAATGAGATGCCCCTCAAAACCATCTTGGAGATTGAGTTGTTTGATTGTTGGGGGATTGACTTTATGGGACCTTTCCCCAATTCATGCGGGAATGAGTACATCTTGGTAGCTGCGGATTACGTCTCGAAATGGATAGAAGCGGTTGCCTCCCCCACCAATGACTCCAAGATAGTGGTAAAGCTCTTCAAGACCATAATCTTTCCCCGTTTTGGTGTACCCCGAATTGTGATTAGTGATGGAGGTTCTCACTTCCGGAAACATACATTCAAAGCCCTCCTAGCCTCTTATGGAGTGATCTACAAGGTAGCACTTGCCTACCATCCTCAAACTAGTGGGCAAGTGGAGGTTTCAAATCGTCAAATCAAGGCTATCTTGGAGAAGGTGGTACAAAAGAATCGGAAAGATTGGTCCCAAAAGTTGAATGATGTGTTATGGGCTTGGAGGACTGCTTACAAGACGCCTATAGGAATGACTCCCTACAAGCTTGTGTACGGGAAAGCATGCCACCTACCGGTGGAGCTTGAGCACAAGGCTTGGTGGGCCTTGAAGGAGATGAACTTCGACTTAGATATGGCCGGGGAGAAAAGATTCTTGCAAATGAGTGAGCTTGAGGAGCTTAGATATGAGGCTTATGAGAGTTCAAAACTCTATAAGGAGCAAACGAAGAAGTGGCATGATGCCAAGTTAATGAAGAAGAATGTGAGCATAGGAGACCTTGTTCTCCTTTTCAATTCAAGAGTCAAGAATTTTCCGGGAAAACTTAGATCACGATGGTCCAAACCCTTCAAAGTAATGGATATTTCACCTCATGGGGCCTTTGAACTTTGGAGTGAAGGCGGTGGCACCTTCAAAGTCAACGGACATCGGATAAAGCGTTATTACCAAGGAGATTCCAAAGGTACCGTAGAAGTTATTGACCTCGGGGACCCACTCCCCGAGGAGGATTGATTTCAAGGAAGTTTGTTCATGAAAGGTTTGGTGGAGTCACTTAACAACCACCATTTGTAAGTATTAGTTTCCTTTCGTTCATCTAGTTTGCATGTTAGTCTCTTTGTTAGTTCCGTTTTTAGTTTAATTTTTAGCTTGCATGAGAGATTTGGATATGTTGGTTACTTGTTTGTGGGTAGTTCATGAGTATAGTCGGAGGATTATAGGCAAAACCGTTGTTGGCAAAGTCGATTTTTATGTTCAATTAAATTATTTTTCGAAATTGTGTACAGGTACTCCCAGCCGGCATACCGGCCGACGGTCCCATACCAGCTGGGAGGACCTGGACACATTTCTGTTTTTTATGATTTATTTGGACAGATTTCAGATTTTGCATCCCCAGCCTGCACCTAACCGGCAGCCGGTCAACCGGCTCAAAGACGAGGTATATTCAAAAAGGCGAAAAATTCAAGAAGACTTGATTCCCAGCCGGTAGGCCGGCAGCCGGTCCACCGGCTGAGAATCGTGGATGTGAACCAAATTCGAAGAAAAAGAGAGGAAGAAGCATCCCCAGCCGGTCGGCCGGCAGCCGGTCCGCCGGCTGGGAGTTTGTGTGAGTGAACTTTGAAGAAGAAGAGAAGGTTGAAGGAAGCTTGAAGAAGGATTTTGAGCCGGTCGGCCGGCAGCCGGTCCGCCGGCTCAGAATCAAATCTCATAAAAAAAAATTCGAAAAAAAATCAAAAACCAAACCCTAACTCTCAGCCGGTCGACCGGCGGCCGGTCCCAGACCGGCGGCCGGTCCCAGACCGGCTGAGAGTCACCTGTCGCGAAATTAAAAGCTTCGAACACCCTCATTTCTTCCTCATTTCTCTTCATTTCTTATTCTTTCTTCCTTATTTCCTCATCTCCCTCTCATCCCTTACCTTAAAAAACCCATCAAAACTCTCCCAAATCAAAACCCCCTTCACTCCCTCATCACCCCACCTCAAAATAACCATGTCAGGAAGAACGAAAAGGAGGTCAAAGTCAAGACACGACCCTATGGTGGAGCAAGAAGTGCAGAATGTGATGGATAGTAGCAACATTGGTCCGGATCCTTGCTTTCCCGGACTCCACTTTGCTTCCATTCAACAAAAAGGTAATTTCACTTACTTTAAGCATCGCCCTCTTCATCCGACTAGGTTCATTGATAGAGCAGGTTTGAGGGAAATTGGGATTGAGAAAATTACTGCGGATTTGTTTGATGGTTTGGGGATGAAGGCATTGTATGAAACTAGACCGGTTCACACATCTCCCCGGTTAACTTGGGAATTTTTGAGTTCTTTGGTAGTTACTAAGAACCGAACCATGGGAAAAGTTGTCTTCTTAGAGTTTCGATTGATGAATAAGCAACACCATCTCACCTTAGAAAATTTTGCATTGATCTTTGGGCTCAACGGAAAATTGCCCATTAAGCCTCCGGAGGGCTTTAATACCGAGCTTATTTGGACCGCCATAACCGGGTTAGTAAGTGATAGAACTAAGAAGAAACCGGCTAATAGGGTGCATTTGGCACCGATTAGGATTTGGCATAGGTTCATGGGGTGGACCGTCTTTTCTAGGGATGAGCCTCATAACTTTACTACTACGGAGCTCGAGATACTTGGTTGTTATTTGGTTGGTGGCCCGCAGCTCAACATTGCTCACCATATGGCGCTTCATTTGAGTAGGTTGGCAACCCAACCTCAACTTACTACCCCTATATGTGTTGGGGGGATGGTCACTTTGATTGCCAACGACCTTTGTCAGAGGCACTTTACGGTGGACTACATTCAGGGTGAGAACGTGTTATCTCGCCGGTACTTACAGGAGGCTTTGGGGTGGATAAAGTATAACCCCAACGATCGTAATGAGTATTGGCAGATTCGCGTGGATAATAAGTTCAGAAATTCGTGTGGGGAATAAAACGTGTATTCGCCTTATACTTGCAGGATTATAATGAAAAAATACAATCGTGAATATGGTCATAAGATTAAAAGGATATGAAAAAGAGCACAACCTTTAGTCCTTGCGCGAAAGGCCTAAGAACAGGAATTAACACAAATTCCCTCCTATAACTTGCACCCAAGACTTAGAATGAGACGTTGCCGCGTGTGCTAGAAATCCTCTCCAACTGCCTTGCAATATCGGGAGAGCCTTTTGAGTTTTAGATGTGAGATCTGGGGTATGGGAGAAGAGTGCTCTCAAACCCTAATTTTCTTGAGATTTGTTTAAACAGTGAAACAAGAGTATCTGATATAAGGAGAGTCCCTCTCCTTATGTAGTACACGGCCGAATTGGATGTCGGGTAGGAGTGGGCTTCCCACTCTTACCTTATTCCAATGCGTGATTCGACCCTAATTGCTAAAATATAATTCGCGGGTTTTATTTATAAATCGTAACATGTTATCAGTTATTAATACAGTTGATATATTAATAATGGTCTGACAAAATACGATATTGTATAATTACCCAAATTAATATAACTGTTTATATTAATACGCGAATACAATATTTAATTAAATATAACCGTTTATATTTAATTTTACGAATTAATCATGTAATCCGTATTAGCTAAAATTATTTAATCCGTATTAAATAATCATCTCAACATCTTATTGACTAATTTAATAGTCAATACCTCTGACTAACTGTTTAGTCGTATCCGGCATAAATGTGACTGTATTTTCATACCTTCACATCTCTCAAACGTGTCCTATAGGTGTGACGTATAGGGACCAGTTGATCACCGCCATCCGTATGACAATAACGTCAAACTTATCTAGCAAGCCAACCGTTATTGATAAACGTGGATCAACTGATAATAATACTGAAGTATGCCCTTGTGATCCTTAAAGAGATTTAATAAGTCATTGTACTTAATTGTCAAGGACACCAGCCCCAACAATCTCCCACTTGTCCGTACAAGGGTATGTGCAATGACGTTATCACACTACATGTGGAGGACACAAGCTCCAACAAACTCCCACTTGTCCGTACAAGTGTAGGTGCGATAACCGATTCTCATATCCTTTTAAAATTTCTCCCACTCAATGTAAGACAATTTGCAAATCCGCATTCGCAAAGGTCGTATCTCACAAGCGATCTGTATCAAGAGTGGTTTCCCCAACTAGAGAGTAACTTAACTGATAAAACGAATCTGTATTCGAGCATGGCCATGCATTTCAGTTACTACTCCTCGAGTGGCCCTGAGAAATGATAAAATCCTGATAAGGGTTTGGATATTTCCCTCAACTCGAATCCTGCCGATATCGCGCAACATGAAATAACCCAGAAAAAATCCTCTTGGCCCCTGTTACGGTGACCGTGGGAAAGAAACCAAAGTTACCCAAAATCTGCCTTAATCTCAAGAGACAGTTGAAAGTCAAAAGACTCGACTCTAAGGAACACTATGGAGGTCCTATCCATGACCTGGCACCCAATGTTATAAAACATTTAGGACTCCATAACGCTGTCACGGGGTGTCCTACGAGATATCCGTATAACTCGCCTTTGTGATTGGTCAGTCAGCCACGTGACTTATGGCTTGTTGAACCCACCATCAACCAACGTCACAAAATGATTACCTGAGTTATCAGCTCAAGAGGGTAATCAAGGACCAAAACGATGTAATGTTAATCAGTTCACTTTGTGGTGTTCAAAATTGGCGTACAATTCCACATGAGAAACAAAACATTATATATCAGAACAATAAGGTTGAATAGAGTACACGAGAAAATGAATTATTACATGAATTCATAAAAGAGTACTACAACTTAGGAACACATCCAATTCCCATGGAATGAATGTGCCCTTCATGCTTATCACGTGGTAATGCTTTTGTGAGAGGATCAGCTATGTTGTCATCCGTAGCGATCTTATCAATGAAAATCTCCTTTTGCTCCACGTAATCTCTGATTAGATGAGCTTTCCGTTGTACATGCCTAGCCTTGTTGCTAGACTTATGCTCCTTAGCTTGAAAGATGGCACCTTTATTATCACAATAAACGGTGATTGGGTCATTCGAACTAGGCACTACAGATAGCCCTTGTAAGAATTGACGCATCCATAGCTGCTTCTGAGGCGGCATAGTACTCGGACTCAGTCGTAGAATCTGCTGTAACACTCTGTTTAGAACTTTTCCAGCTGATAGCAGCGCCATTAAGAGTAAAAACGAATCCAGACTGAGATTTCGAGTCATCTCGATCCGTTTGGAAGCTCGCATCTGCGTAACCCGTGGCGCAGAGCGTCGAGTCGCCTCCGTAAGTCAATCCCCAATCTTTAGTCCTCCGTAGGTACTTAAGAATGTTTTTCACGGCCATCCAGTGTTGTTCACCTGGATGAGCTTGGAATCGACTAGTCATACTCAATGCATATGCAATGTCTGGACGTGTGCATATCATGGCATACATGATTGATCCTATTGCCGAGGCATAAGGAATCCGACTCATGCGCTCTTTCTCTTCCAATGACTTAGCTTCTTGAGTCTTGCTCAAGTGAAGCCCAGGAGTCATAGGAAGGAACCCTTTCTTGGAGTTCGTCATGCTGAATCTCTCTAGAATCTTATCTATATAAGACTCCTGACTGAGAGACAACATCCGTCGTGATCTATCCCTGTAGATACGGATGCCCAAAATTCTTTGTGCCTCTCCCAGATCTTTCATCTGGAAATGGTTTTTCAACCATGCTTTAACCGAAGATAAGAGAGGTATGTCATTCCCAATCAAGAGTATGTCATCGACATACAGTACTAGGAATACAATCTTGCTCCCACTCGACTTGATATAGAGACATGGTTCCTCGACTGATCGAATGAACCCATTCTCTTTTATCACTTGGTCGAAGCGATGATTCCAACTCCGCGATGCTTGCTTAAGTCCATAGATGGAACGCTTAAGCTTGCAAAATTTCTTAGGATGTTCTGGATCAATAAAACCCTCGGGTTGTACCATGTACAACTCTTCCTCCAAATAACCGTTTAAGAAGGCGGTTTTAACGTCCATTTGCCATATTTCATAGTCATGAAATGCGGCGATCGCTAAGATAATCCGAATGGAACGTAGCATGACTACGGGTGCAAAGATCTCATCGTAGTGCAAGCCTGGCACTTGGGTGAAACCTTTAGCAACTAGTCTTGCCTTGTGGATATCTTGTTGTCCTTCCACGGCATGCTTTATCTTGTAAAGCCATTTGCATTGAAGGGGACGTACCTTTGTAGGTAGGTCCACAAGATCCCACACGTTGTTCTCATACATGGAGTCCATCTCGGATTGCATGGCTTCTAGCCATAGCTTTGAGTCAGAACTGGTCATGGCACCTTTATAGGTTGTGGGTTCATTACCCTCTAGGAGTAAGACGTCATCTATATCACGTTCCTCGACCATACCAATGTATCTGTCCGGAGGAATAGAGACTCTTCCCGACCTCCTAGGTTCCTCAGGGATATCTACCGCAGCCTCGGTTGAAGGTACTGTTTCCTCCAATAGTTGCTCGGTAGTTGGTTCTTGAACCTCCGATAACTCGAAGGTTCTATTACTCGACTTGTTCTCGAGAAATTCTTTCTCTAAGAACGTCGCACTAGCCGCAACAAAAACACGTTGTTCGGTTGGCGAGTAGAAGTAATGACCAAAAATTCCCTTTGGATAGCCTATAAAGTATGTCTTGACCGATCGCGGGCCGAGCTTATCCTCGTGTCTCCACTTGACATAAGCCTCGCAGCCCCAAACCCGAATAAAGGATAAGTTAGGGACCGTTCCCTTCCATAATTCGTATGGAGTCTTGTCAACAGCTTTAGACGGACTTCGGTTAAGTATTAGAGCGGCTGACAAAAGAGCATAGCCCCACAATGAATCTGGCACAACGGTGTGACTCATCATGGATCGAACCATATCAAGTAGAGTTCGATTCCTCCGTTCGGACACACCATTTAATTGTGGTGTTCCAGGTGGAGTTAACTGTAGGACGATGCCACAGTCTTTAAGGTGTTGATCAAACTCGTGTGAAAGATACTCACCACCACGATCCGAACGTAGTGCTTTAATCTTTCTACCCAGCTGGTTCTGTACCCGATTATGGTATTCTTTGAACTTGTCAAAGGATTCACTTTTATGTTTCATCAAGTAGACATAGCCATATCTACTCAAATCATCCGTGAAAGTGATGAAATACCTATAGCCTTCTCGTGCGTTGATCGACATAGGGCCACATACGTCCGTATGTATGAGTCCTAATAGGTCGGCAGCGCGCATTCCAACACCTTTGAAGGAAATACGAGTCATTTTGCCGATGAGACATGATTCACACGTGCCATATGATTCGAAATCAAAGGGCGATATTGCTCCATTCTGTATGAGCTGTTTTACGCATTTCTCATTTATGTGTCCCATACGACAATGCCATAGGTAAGTTTGATCTTTGTCACCTACCTTTAATCTCTTGTTATTCACATGTAATATCTCGGTAGTTTGATCTAAAACTTAATCTCAATCATGTGAATAAAAGAAGAAGAAGACATACCAACAGGAGTAACGCGGCCTGCTTTGATGTCCTCGCGATACACGGGGCATGAGCGCCTCCAATGCCCAGTCTTGTGGCAGTGGTGGCATTCCATGCTCGTATCCTTGCTCTTAGTCTTGCCCTGTGAGTTGCTCGACTCACCTGGCCCACTCTTAGTAAATCCTGGTTTCTTGAACCTGGGCTTACCTACTGCTAGGTCGCCCTGAGCTTTAGCCTTCCCTTTACCCTTTCCCTTACTGGAGATCATGAGAACATCCTGCTTCACGCTCCCACTTAATTTCAAATCCTTCTCGGTCTGTACAAGAAGGGAGTGGAGCTCATGAGGAGTCTTCTTCATGTCGTTCATGTAGTAGTTGGCCCTAAAGAGGGCGAACCCATCATGAAGCGAATGAAGCATTCAATCAACGATTATGTTCTCACTGATCTTGCAGTTCAGGGTCTCCAGTTTCTCGATATTCTCAATCATGTTGAGAATATGTGGGCTAACAGCTTGGCCCTTCTGGAGTTTTGCCTCAAAGAAGCGACAGGTATGCTCATAAGAAACGATTCTCGGAGCTTTCGAGAATTCGTTAGTGAGCGTGGTGAAAATCTTGTTTGCACCATGGGATATGAAGCGTCTTTGCAAATTTGATTCCATTGCATAGATGAGTACGTTCTTTATCGCACCCGCTTCCATGACGAAGTCGCTATGAGCGCGAACTTCGTTAGCTCTAGCTCCAGTTCCTGGGTGTGCCGGAATGGGCTTAGTTAAATACTTAAGCTTTCCGTCAGCAATGGCAGCATTCCGTAGTGCTGCCTCCCAGTCAGAGAAGTTTGACCCATCATTTCTCAGTCTAGTAGACTGATTCATGGAGTCCATGAAGGCTTTTAGCCAGGATTCACGTGCTAGCTTGGCACTTGGCATTGGGTCTTCACCAGCCATTTAGTTATACAGCAGTTTTAATGAACGTGTTCTACACTGAAAAAGAAGATAAAACAAAACCATATAAGCAACTTATTGTTGTGATTTAAGTCTATATTAAATTGAATTTAAACTCGTAGACTCATGCATTTATATAATTGATCTCCCTCAAGAATTATATAAACGATCCCAAGACTCAATTTCCGTATATTGATAAGCCCACAGTTTGGCTAATTCCACCGTTGGAACTCTTGGTCGATAGATTTCTGTATATCCTATCTATTAGTCCATCTCAGTCGCTAGATAGTATCGAGTGACCATGATATTGAGATAAAATAAATCATCTGTTCCCACTTACCCGACGTAGAAGGGGTCATATTATGCCTACCGACGAAGAAGGGATTCATGGGAGGCTGATTTATAAAGACTAATCCCAATTTTTGGTTATACGAGGAAGACCCCATCAACTTTTATTTATCCATATTTAAGTGAACTAAAAACTAGCATATACGTGAATGAATTAAATAAAGTGATGGCTTTACATGTGACACGTGACATCTGTATTGTCACAGAAAACTAACGCGTAACCTCTACATGAGTCAGTTTTCAGGCATGTTATAGGTGGTTTGGTTTTTAGGCGGAATATGATGCAAGCTATTATCGATGAAAGCATAAAGATAAATGCAATAAACGTAAATAAAAGTCCTAGTGTGGCCTATCCTACCAAAATAAACATAAAACAACTTGGAATCCACCGTTGGACCCTAGAAGCTTGTCTTGATGTTCCATCTTGGTCTTGCAGCGGGAGTGAGCATCCGGTCTCCGTCTTTGGTCTTCACAAAATTACTAATTTAAATTACAAATATAACCTATTTACATTCTAATTTAAATACAAAAGTAATTACATGGCAAAAACCCAAAACGGAGATTCAAGATCTCAAAATTACAAGCAAGACTGTGTCCCATCATTACGGTGACACAATCTTCTAAGGCCACACTAAGTTACAACCGTTTGCAAAAATTAAATACGTTATTGAAACCATTCAAGGCATTCACAAGACGATAAATAAAATGTATCAACTAAATTAAAATTCATACATGACATAATACTGTTATTATGATTAATAAATTTTACCAAACCACCTTTTAAGATTAAAATTATGTGACTATACCGCTTTAATCACCAATTTTAATAAACATATAATCCATTATTTTAAACTGTTTTAAAACAATATGTATCAAACGAGGGTGAACCGTTTCACAAAAATAATATACTATTTCCGTATACAGTATATTATTTTAGGCCATGTGAAAATAAGAAACAAGTTATTTTCGAAAAAGAAAGCCTGAAAGATGAGCACTCGACCGAGCAACAGGGGCACTCGATCGAGTGTCAGTGTCACTCGATCGAGTGCAGCAGGGGCTCGATTGAGTGACTCGTTAAAACGCAAACGCTGCACTTTGGAAATTAAAACAAGTTTATATCTTGGATTTAAAACGTGTAAATCATAAATAAACAACAACAAAAGATTCACATATTGCTAAAAATATCAATTAATTAACAATATGCAAATAAGAATCGAAAACAAGATCGATTACAACCCAAAAACCACACGCATGAAGCCTGGTACGAGGACACTCGATCGAGTGCTACAGACACTCGATCGAGTGTCGAGGCAGAATGCATCGAATTTTCAAAATTTTTAAATCTTACGAAAAACACAATTGTAAAATTTCATGGCCATAGGCTCTGATACCACTTGTGGGGAATAAAACGTGTATTCGCCCTATACTTGCAGGATTATAATGAAAAATACAATCGTGAATATGGTCATAAGATTAAAAGGATATGAAAAAGAGCACAACCTTTAGTCCTTGCGCGAAAGGCCTAAGAACAGGAATTAACACAAATTCCCTCCTATAACTTGCACCCAAGACTTAGAATGAGACGTTGCCGCGTGTGCTAGAAATCCTCTCCAACTGCCTTGCAATATCGGGAGAGCCTTTTGAGTTTTAGATGTGAGATCTGGGTTATGGGAGAAGAGTGCTCTCAAACCCTAATTTTCTTGAGATTTGTTTAAACAGTGAAACAAGAGTATCTGACATAAGGAGAGTCCCTCTCCTTATGTAGTACACGGCCGAATTGGATGTCGGGTAGGAGTGGGCTTCCCACTCTTACCTTATTCCAATGCGTGATTCGACCCTAATTGCTAAAATATAATTCGCGGGTTTTATTTATAAATCGTAACATGTTATCAGTTATTAATACAGTCGATATATTAATAATGGTCTGACAAAATACGATATTGTATAATTACCCAAATTAATATAATTGTTTATATTAATACGCTAATACAATATTTAATTAAATATAACCGTTTATATTTAATTTTACGAATTAATCATGTAATCCGTATTAGCTAAAATTATTTAATCCGTATTAAATAATCATCTCAACATCTTATTGACTAATTTAATAGTCAATACCTCTGACTAACTGTTTAGTCGTATCCGGCATAAATGTGACTGTATTTTCATACCTTCACATCTCTCAAACGTGTCCTATAGGTGTGACGTATAGGGACGAGTTGATCACCGCCATCCGTATGACAATAACGTCAAACTTATCTAGCAAGCCAACCGTTATTGATAAACGTGGATCAACTGATAATAATACTGAAGTATGCCCTTGTGATCCTTAAAGAGATTTAATAAGTCATTGTACTTAATTGTCAAGGACACTAGCCCCAACAATTCGGTGCCCTTGCCTAACACCGAGAGGATGAGAGTTGTGCCAGGGAAGACCTCATACCTCCTTGATATTAAGGTGGACCCCGAGGAGCTCCCTCCCGATCAGCGTGCTCCGAGAGTTTATGGCCGAGATAGGACGGGTACCACTTCTTCCGACCTTCAGTTTGAGCCATTTCAGCAGCCCCCCATTACCATGCCCCCTTTCTAGAGCGGTCCCTCACACTTCCAGGGATCTACTTCCGGCTCCGATCCATCTACTCAGTCTTTCACCATGCCTCAGGACCTCGTTGACTTTATGGCCCGGGTTGATTTGGGCATGAAGAAGGCGGTAGACCTTGCAGACGAGCGCCAAGCATTGGCGGATGAGCGGTATAGGGATTTGAGTTATAGGCTTGATTACATATATCACGATCAAGCCTATGGGCAATTCCCCAGCTATGACCGGTCTGTCCGCCAGGGACTTCATCATGAGGACGGTGGCCGCCCGTCTTACTACATGCCTCCCGAGAAGGGATATGTGCCTCCTGAGGGGCGTTTTTTCGGGGAGATCAATGTTGCTCCGGGTTATTTCTCCAACCCGATCTTTCCCCCCAATTTCAGTGGGAACGTGGACTCGGCACCCCGCCCTCAAGGGCACCTTTCTCCCCATGGCATGTTTGGTGATCCGGGGGCTAGTGGCTCGCATGCCTCCCCCTTCCGTGATTTTGTGAGCAACCCGGACGACTACATGGTAGTAGATGAGGGCAATGGAGAAGGAGATGTAAGCGGTACCGGAGGTGATGAAGATGATGATGATGGTGATGAGTGACCACCTTTGGAGGTGGTTGGTGATGGTTATGCTCCCCCTTGAAAAATCCAAAGCAAGTAACTCCCTTCATCCAAATTTCATTTTAGTTTGCATTTTACTTTTTAGCATGCATTTAGAGTAGTTAGTTTAGTTTAGTTTGTTTGTTTTAGTTTTCAATTCATCATTCCATATCATTAGTTTAGTTGCATATAGTTACATTCATTTAGATGCATTAGACTTCCATTTTGTATCATATTGTCACATATAGTTTGCATAGATGTAGATTAGAGCATTTAGTTTGCATTTAGTTTAGTTTTTAGTTTTTCATTTTCTTTTGTTTCTTTTTGTTTTTATTGCTTTCATAAAAATCAAAAATCCAAAAAAATTGAAAAACCAAAAACTTTCAAAAACATGTTCTTTATTTTCCGGTTTTCCTCCTCACATTATGCATATAAATAAGTGTGGGGAGGAAGAACCGTCTATTTCAAAAAACACAAAAACAAGTTTTTATTTTCTCAAAAATTTCAAAAAAGCCAAAAACAAGTTGTTTTTGTTCTTTTTCTTCATTTCCCCCTTGCACTTTGTTCCATTGAGGACAATGTAAATCTTAAGTGTGGGGAGGGAAAATATCCACTTTGTGAATATTTAATTGTTTTTGTAAATATGAAAAAACTTCAAAAATACCAAAAAAATCGAAAAATTTCAAAAATTTCAAAAAAATATGTTCTTCCTTTCCTTTGTTTTTGTTCTTTGCTTGCCTTGTATATATATGTTTGTTGGACTAACAAGTGGCAGATGCGACGGCAACCCAAGGTATTAGGAGGATGAAGATGCTTGGTATACTCTTTCCTACTTCTTTCCCCCCCTCCCGATTTCTTTTTATGTTGATATCATGAAGGAGAACGGGATTTTTGTGCCTTGGATGTGCCTTTGGGGAACTTTTGGTTGTTGTGGTTGATGTGTTGTTAGTTTAGCCTTCTTGTTGTTGCATGTTTGTTGTGTTTATTTTTAGTTTGCTTTTGTTTCGCATGCCTTTTCATTTTCATAGTTTTGTGAATATGTGTTAGTCGGTTTTTCCGTTTTGCTTTTGTTTGTAAATATGCATAGGAGGTTGAATAGTGGAGGGTATATGCCGTCAATGATGATATTTGTCTTGCTTGTGTCTTACCCCTCCTAATAGCTTGCACCGTTTGATGTCATCTTGTTAGGGTTCTTGCTTGCAAGGACCCGGAAGTCTAGGCTTAATGACCAAGTTTCGACCACCTTGTGAGACGTGTTAGACCTTGACTCGACCTAGGACCGACATTAGCTACTCAAATGTGAGGATAAAGCCTCCTTTATAGTCGGTCCATCAAACCGACTCAGTTTAGGATTGTGATTAGTCCTCCTTACGTGGTGTGTTATGTCTATACGCATAAGAATGGCGCTCGTTCCTTACTTCCGTGTTAATGTTCATGTGCATGTGAGACAACTTTTGTTCCAAATAAATCAACTTCACATTTGCCAAATTAGCCTTGTTTTGACCCTTACATCTTATTTCCCCTTTTGTTTAACCACTTTGAGCCTTAACCTTTTCATTTGGCCTAAACTACTAGATGAACTACATCCCAAAAACATCCTTCCTTGATCAAGAATGATTGCTTTTGTGGTACATTGTTAGTGGTAGAGTCGGGAATTTAGATACCGGTTGGTGGCTTCTTCCGTTGTGATCACTACTCGGTGTTTGGTTGTTGTTTGGAAGTTTTAAAAAGAAAAGAAAAGAAAAAAAAATGAAAAAAGAAAGAAAATAGAAAATCAAAGAAAAAGTTGAAAAAGTTTTGAAAAATCCAAAAAAAGAAAAATGTACATATGTGTTTTGAAAGAGAAAAAGGCTAGCAACAAGTCCCTTCCATCAAGGGGACATAGAAAAAGCCGTTGCTACAATAATGTGGTCTTTTGATGTTTTTGCGCGCGTGCCGGGTTTACACAATTTTTGCATTTGATTTGATTTTCAAGTCGTATGTTAGGGTGTTGACGTTGTTCGGTGTTTCTAATAATGACCACTTTGTTTAAGGTTGTGATGGGAGTAAGTTGGGGTTTATGCAATTTTTGCTTGGTTTTGTAAAAGCCAAAGTTAGGGCATAGACGTTGCTTAGTTGTTGTAATAAGGAGTTGTGTTGATTATGGCAATCATTCTTGTTTTTGAGCCTCAAATCCTAGAACGGTGCTTGCACCAAACCATTTTCACCCAACCCAAGCCCCGTTGCATACTTGTTGTTGTTCTCATCATGTGCATCTGCATTTTTCATGGATTTTTGGATGGAGTACAATTCTAGATTGCGGGCACGCTTCGCAAGTTGAGGTAGGTGAGTGATTTTGGTTACTTTTTGTCACAAAAATCACCCTGTTTCTTTTCTTGTGTGTTGAGTGTCACCCGTGAGAGTCGGTACTTAGGGTTCTTTTATCGGTTATGGGTCTTGCATGGAGTCGAATCATGTGTGTGTCGTGTCATTCTTGGAAGTATAGCTTAGTACTTCCGTTTGCCCGCCTTGAATTAGTTTCTTGGTCTTTGGTGATGTCATTTTTGGTTGCTTGAGCTTGATTTAGGGGTTTGGCACCGTGGTTAGACTTTGAGTCGGCATCCTCCGCTATAGACCTCTCTTGTTTAGTTTTTCAAAACCCCGCTTGAATGAGGCAAGCGGTTGTCTTTTCCTTTTTCCGATGCATGTTGCTTGTCTATACGTGTTTTTTTCTTGCTTGTTTGCATCAAAAGTTTTGTAGCAAGACCTTACTTGCCTTGCAATAGGGCATTCTTCCTCATGAATGTCAAATTGTGAGTTGAAAGGGCTACGGGTGTAGCTAAACCCGATTCGGCTTCTAGTTAGCTTAGTTAAACTGTTTCTTTGTTTCTAATAAGGGTTATGTAGTTGCTTGATCTCTTACTCGAGGACGAGTAAGGTTTAAGTGTGGGAAATTCTGATGAGCTCTATTTTGGTCATCATTTTCTTTACACATTCTTTATTTTCGGTCACGATTCGACCTCGATTTGCGTGTCTTTGGTTTTTTTTACGTCCGTTGCCTCGTATATTCCTATTCGATCCACATTTTGTAGGTATTACGGCGGGGGCGAAGAAACGGGAGAAATCGAGGCGGATTTAGAGCGGATTATGAAGAAATATGAAGAGAAATTGCAAGAGTTAAACCCAGTGCTTCCCAGCCGGTTCCCAGCCGGCGGCCGGTAGGCCGGCTGGTGACCCTTGACTTGACTTTGGCAAAAATACAAAGAGAATTTCCAGTGCTTGATTTCAGCCTCCCAGCCGGCAGCCGGTAGGCCGGCTGGGGATCATGATTCTATACTTAGCCAAATTTTTATGTTGATGTTGGGCAGTTCCAAGAGAAAAGGCTCCCAGCCGGTGGACAACCGGCAGCCTGTCCACCGGCTGAGGGGACCTGTGCATTGAAGTATTTGAAGAAGAAATCAGAAATGAGAATTTGGACTCCCAGCCGGTGCCAGACCGGCAGCCGGCTGGTCGGCTGAGAAGCAGGGCTATTTAAAGTTTGATTTCAGAAGTTCGTAATTTGCCTCCCAGCCGGTCCACCACCGGCAGCCGGTCCACCGGCTGAGAGGCCTTTCTCAGAATTTCGCGCACTATATAAACCCCCACTTGTATCATTTTATAACTACGTTACTTTTTATGCAATTTTAGGGTTTGCTACTGTTTTATTAGTTCATACTTAGTCACAAAAACTCTCTAAAAATACTTTAATCATTCTTAGATCTTAGTTTAATCCCTTGATTCTTGTTAATCTCTCTTTAGTAATTCTCTCTAGTAATCTTCTTGGGCATTGTTAGAGGTTTTATTGGGTTGTATTTTGAAGGATTTGAAAGAATTCTTCAACTTGTTATCCAAGTTACTTTCTTTCCTTTGTTATTGGTATAATCTTCCTATTCCCTACTTAGTTATTACATTTGTTTAAGTCTCTTTTGTTCATTTGCTTGTTCTTACCATAATCCAACATGTTTATCATTTACCCATCAATTGTTTGCATGTTTTCCCTAATCATGAGTGAGTAGTTTTATTTCTAGGGTTAGGGGGAACTTGGGTGGTGATTAGATGATAAATTCATGCTAGTTTGTTGATTAGTTGTTCTTGATAAAGTAGTTTTCCATTTGTTGCATGCTAGGTGTTTGATGATTTGCCTCAACGAAATTTGGGCTTTGATTTTAGCGTGACTTGCCTTTAGCGACGGTTGGGGGTTTTTCTTAGCATGTTTAATGGTTGGTTGTGGTATTTGTAGAAAAAGCTAGGGTATTCCGACCTAGGTTAGTCGACTCGAGAGAAGAGGCTATCCGAGACTACTTGTTTAAGACCTTCTAGTTTGCTTTCTCGTATCTTCGTCTACCCATCCTAGTGACCCCCGACACCATAGTCTTCCCTTCCATCGATTCAATTTTAACTAGTTTGCTTTAATGGTTTGCTTTAGTTGTTCTTTAGTCATTAATCAATCACAAACCTATTACCCCGACTCTAGCTACAATTAGAACGTAACTATATAACTTCCCCACCATCTTCGTGTTCGACAACCCTATTATACTACTAATTTGGGTTTTATAAATGTGTTTGATCGTGAGAACCGACGACTAAATCTCGCGCATCAGAGAGACACATGGAAAACGACTCGGGGAACAACGAGATGACAAGGTAAGGAACTCTAGGCTATGGACTCCAATAAAATTGAAGTCAAGATCAGAAGGAGAAGTAAAGGAGAAGAAGGGAGAGAAGCGACATGAAGGAACGATTACGGAAATCTCCCAAGGTGCGGGTCTCTCACTATTCTCACGGGGTTCTCACTTCTTACTTTCCAAATCAAGTCATTCAATTAGCGGTTCTCACGAACAATTCCTCCAATGATTTCTATACCCTAATCTTACAAACTTTAAACGATATCATCATTACAACCACCTATTCCCAAAAGTTTGAGATGACACATCTCTGGTAGTTCCTCAAATAACAATTCAATAACACTTTCACGTCATTACCCCTATGAGCTATATTTACTTTACTTACCTTACTGTTCACCAGACAACAATTACTAAACCATCAACTTTTCCGAATTCTCGTCTCCCAATAGATTACTTTATTCTATCCACAGACCGGTGGTGCATCCTCAAATTTCCCTTAAGTTTTTCAATAAATAAACATTAAGATTCATTAAGCAGCCTAGGGTCCAATAGTGGTTCACTTCTTCTAAGCTTAAGTCCTAAACTCTTCAAGTATTCAACCATTATTGCCAATGATTCATATTCCTCAACAACGGGCCTTTCCCAACTCAATTACTCACCTAACTCAAGTGATACTAACTCACTTCACTCATTCACTCATCATCCTTAGCATCTTAAGCCTATTCTTCCAGGTCGCTCTATATCCTCAAGTATCCTATTTAACTCCCTAACCAGTACTCTTCAATCCACAAATTTTTACCATCTAAGCATGCTTCTCAAGATTAAGTTCCACCGAATACTAAGTATACAACTCAACCTTCAAGCAAGTACCCTATCACTCACTTTCACTCTCCCAATTGGATAGACAACTAGACATTTGGATCATCAAGACATGTCTCTCGATACCTCTTAAGTTTTTCCTCAAATAACAACCTTCTCATCACACGGATTTACTGTTATACTGTAACTAGTTCCTCAGATTTCTACAAAAGGAAGATTACCTACAAGGCAGCTTGAGAAAGCAAGCAACTAGGTTAAGTTGAAAAGGTAAGAAGATCTGTTCAAGTAAGATAGACAATTATTCTAAAAGAAGGATGTGCATCCAGAGTTATCAAAGAAGGTGATGCACAAAGAAAGAGGAGTATCTTCAAGGCTCAGAAGCATTCTCCAACAGTAGCACAAATCTTCTATCTTCGGTAGAAACTCCGGTCCCCATCGCCAAATGGATAAGCCCACGGTTCGTCGATCGAAAGGCATAAAAGTAGAATTAATGATAATCAACAAACACGTTAGAACCTAATAAAAGCAATCACAAGACAGACTACAATATAAGTCCTTAATTCTACCCCATCTCTCATTCATTATTTGATTATATGGTCAAGTTAAGGTTGGGGCTACAAGAGTGCGTCGGGAGCAATAACGCTCTGATACCAACTGTAAAACCCCTCGCGAAAGCGGAAATAATAAACATACAAAGTACTAAAAATGCAGCGGAATTAAAACTTTTTAACATAACTAAACATGCGAGGTGTCCTACTACAAAACTGAAACATAAATAAGTACACAAGTGCAATATAAAAGCAGCCCGGGATGACACATCCCTACAGGCACTCAAGAACTGAAATGTAAATCTAAAGTCTAGTTAACGTAAAAGTGTAAGTCAATCGATGAAGCATCATCGCTCGCTAGCTCCATGCAACCCCTCTGCCAACCTGTCATGTACCTACATACATGTAAACATGTACGCCACAATCAGTGGGGAGTGACTAGAGTTCTCCTAGCCACCTTTTGTAACGACACGTAACACAGAAATACACAACATACTCCAACATATATAAAACATGTGAAGCATACAAATCTCATTATCTGCATCTCAAGTCAACATGCAAAGACTATGCAAGGCTCTCAACCAACTTCGGAAACTATTTGGAAGGAGAGCCGGTTTCCCTTCCGGTTGCCCGGCCGGGGGGTCTTTCAATCCAAACCATTTACGAAACTAGCCAAAGAGTCATCTAATGCGTTGGATGAACAATTCTAAAATATACAACACCCAATATCAACTCAATCAATCACCAACATCTGACACTGTACCCTACTCAGGAAAGCAGATGCAAAACAGCAAGTATAAAGGTTCAGAGGCGACATCTCAACGCATAACCTAGATACCAAGTAATCAGCAAGTATAAAGGTTCAGAGGCGACATCTTAACGCATAACCTAGATACCAAGTAATCACCAAGTATAAAGGTTTAGAGGCGACATCTTAGCACATAACCTAGATACCAAGTTCACAGTCACAAGCAAGGACTCAAAGGCCAATTTAAAGCATAGACCTGCTACTCAACAAGACACTAGACTCAGAGGCGACATCTCAACGCATGGACTAGAATCCAATAAGTAAAGGACTCAGAGGCCAACTTAAGGCATAGCCTTTACTACATCACAAGACACTAGACTTAGAGGCCAGCTTAAGGCATGTTCTAGCATCAACATCTGCACTTCGGGCAAGGTATCAACACCCTAGCTACCCCGTTGTGCAGCTGCTCTACTCGTCAGACTCAGAGGCCAACTTAAGACATGTTCCGACGCGATCACATAAAACATGTCTGGGCTCAGAGGCGACATCTCAACGCATACCCCAGACACGACAAACATACACATATAGGGCTCAGAGGCGACATCTCAACGCATACCCCTATATATGACAACTAGCTCACGTATTAAGCTCAGAGGCCAGCTTAAGGCATACCTTAATACGCATCACTACAGCAGCATCCAAATATAGTAACTAGATCCTTAGTTCTAATCTCTTATACTTCTAAACAACACTTAATTGATCTCGGGAACTAAGTTGAGGGAGAGCCGGTTTCCCTTTCGATTACCCGACCGGGGGGTCTCTATCCTCTCTCCATTCCCGAACCCAATATAGTGTCGCCCATCCTCCGGGGACCTTAAACACACATAAGCAAGAGATAACCAAGTTCAACAACAATTATGACTAACCTAAGACTTTCCTTCCACAAGTCTAAGGGTCACTATACATCTAACTAGGTCCACTAGGTCTCATTAACAACCTAGGATAAGATTAACTTAGAAAGAGAAACAACATTCTAAACATTGTTTACTAACTACCCATTACCATTAAGTGATAACTAACTTTAGCTAATAAACAACATCCTAAAACGTTGCTTGATAACTACCCATTAACCTTGACCTTAAACATCACAACCTATGATACTTAAGCATGTTAAACAACTTAAAAAAGAACCTTACAAGAAACAATTGTAAAAGGATTAACATGAGGCAATTAGCTAATCGCTTGATCAAACTTTATTTAGCCTAAACATACATTTAAAATCAAGTAAATATATTCATAAACATTGCATAAACATCACTTAAGCAATTGGGAAACAAGTTCTCAAAACAATCACAAAACAATTAAACAACACAAAAGTTACAGCGATATTGCGCAGCCTGCTCAATGGGGTTGCGCAGCTGCGCCTCAATTGTGCAGCCTGCGCCCAGTCCTGCGCAGCCTGCGCCCCTACACGGGCAAGCTCAATGATGCCCGTCGTTGAGGGTATCAAAGATAAAATTTATAATTCCTAACTTTAACAATAGATAGCGAAAGTCAGGGTCGAACCACAAGGAGGTGGGGAATGTTTATTGTTTGATGTTTAATGTTTAAAGTAACAAAATTTGGGGGTTTTAATGGTTGTTTACTAAGTCTAAGGCAAAGAATAAAATAAACAAGTAAATAAAGATGAGATTAAAACTATAATAAAAGGGATGATAGCATGTTTGGGTAATAAAAAGCTAAGGTAATATAAATCCTAAGGTCAACATGTATTGCAGTCGCGTAAGGGGGTGTAACATATCCTTTTAGGTCTATGCTACCTAATAGCTCCTTTCGGCCTATGCTATTAGTTCCTAGGTCTCACAATTATTGGGTGTCAACAATAAGGGTGATTCCTAAATCCTAGGTCACATACCTTTCAGTCTTAAGTAACCTAGCCGTCTTAAGGTGTAAACCAATGCCCTTCCCGTATCTCTCAATCTTGGGTAGGTCATTACTAACATCCTACAAGTCTCCTTTCAGTTTCATTGTAGGGTATTATAGTCAACAAAGAAAGACGAAACAGGATACATACGCGAGTGGTCGACCGACCAGCTATTCCAGTCGGCCGACCACAGCCTCGGTCGACCGACCCACTATTTGAGTCGGCCGGCCGTGGCTCTGCTACAGGTCGGTCTCGGAATTTCTACTACCTACGCATATTCATCCCCTACATCCTAACATATGAAATTTAGCTACTCATGGTTGTTAAGATGATTATAAAAACGGGAATAAACATGGTGAACATAGTGAATAATCTAAACATGCGAGATTTAATAGAGCTTGAGGATTCTATCTTAATTGAATGCAATAGTAATAAGAACAATAATAAAGCTTAGATTAAAAGAGTAATTACCAAAGTCGGAATTAGGGCAGAAAGGAACAAACTTTATTGAATGCTTGGGAATTGTCGAAAGATTACAAAACTAAATTTCTTCTAAATAAAACTGGATGCTAAAACTGAATCTGAAACTCAATTGATAAAAACTAGATACCAATTGATGCAAAACCCTAACTACAAGATTAGCTTATATAGGGCAAGAGATTCGAGTTTCCTAAAGACTCTACTTCTAATTTATTTCCGAAAAAGAATTGTTCTGGGCTTCGCTGAGGTCGGTCGACCACTTTGGTGGGTCGGTCGACCTCCTTTACGGACTTAATTGAATTCTTGGGCTTTTCTTCAGATTTGGACTTTTATGAAGATCAGGCCTGGTCGGTCGACCGCTTCCGTATAGGATTCTTAGGTTTTCTTCTTGCTTCGACTTTTGGTACTTAAATAAAGATTCCAGTTGACTTTCCACTGTTCCTTAATTAAGCAAAAGACTTGAGGACATGAATTTGGTGCTAAATCGTCCATTTTCCGCATAAATCTGCAAAAGTGCATAAAAATACGAAAGTACACGATTGTTGGGAAAAAAAGGCTAAAACATAGTAAATGAGCGACCAAATGCGTGTAAAAATAGATGAAAAACATCATAAAATAGACACGCATCACTCAATTCGCGATTTTCCTGCACTTTCTCTATTCCTTCAAACTTTCGACAAATGATTTTACACTATGATTTCAAGCCACAAATCTATCTTACCAGCAAATATAATCCCATAACAATCCCAAGTACATATCAAACATCACTAAAGAAAAACGCAAACGGGCGACAGTTTTTTGTCGACTGCAGAAGGTAGTCGCCAAATTGGCGACTGAAATAAAACTCGGGCGACTGAATTCAGTCGCCAATTTGGCGACTACCCTTTTTCCCCAAATTTCCCACCACCGACACAACCGGGCGACAGAAAAGGTAGATTAGCGACGGAAATCTGTCGCCAAATTTGGCGACTGCTTTATTCTGTCGCCAATTTGCGTATCCAGTCGCCAATTTGCGCTATAGAAACAGCGAGTCTTCTTCCCCTTTCATTATTTGAACTTAAACAAAACCCAAAACCCCTATACACGCGAAAACCACCACCACCACCTACTACGTGTACCACCACCACCTACTACGTGTACCACCACCACCCTCAACACCACCTTCACCGGATTCCGGCCAACATCAAGCTATCACATTTGTTCTTCCCTTCATTCAACTCATTTAAGGTTTGTTTACTTCTTCATAATTCAATTTCAATTTCAATTTTTTGATTGATTGTTGGTTTGTTTTGTGCATTTAGTGATTGTAGTAGGTTATTAAGACCGTCTTAGCTTATTAGGTTGTGATTAATTAGGTATTAGAAGCCAATTAGCATATTAATTAGATAATTGTGGGTTAGGGTTTATAAGAAGTTTGTATAAGACGATGTTGTTAGCCTTATTGATGTTGGTTAATTAGATTAAAGTAGTCGATTAGGATGTTTAATAGCTTATTAGGATGTTAGTTAGATTATACTAGCTTATTAAGACCGTCTTAAATTAGCTTATTAGGTTGTGGTTAATTGTATAATTGGAAATTGTTGTTAATAAATTGTTATTATTATGTGATTGAGGTTGTTCTTTAATTAAGTGAGTGTAATTTTAATTTAGATATATGTAATTTTAGTGTTGAAAATTGTTTTTCGGGTTTTTTTGTTTAGATTAAAATGAAGAGATTGGAACGTTCATGGATGTATGATGGAGAGTTATTAGATAATAAGAAGAGACGTTCTAATGCTAGGTTTATAGAGGGTGTTGCCGAGTTTATTGAGTTTGCTAAGCAACAAGAGGAGTATGACTCGTTAGAAAATAAACTTAGGTGTCCTTGTAGCAAATGTCGAAATATGAAATACCTATATGTCATTGAGGTACAAGAACATCTCTATACAAATGGGTTTCGTCCAAATTATTATAATTGGATTTCTCATGGAGAAGCCTATTCCCCAATTCACGAACAACCTCACATCGAACATGTTGACGAAAACCCATATAGAGATATGGTTGTTGATGCCTTGGAGTTTAATGTAGTCAATAATGACGATGACCGTGTAGCCTTGAATGAAGAGCAACCTCCAAATCCCCAAGCAAAGGCTTTTTTTGACATGTTAAAAGCTGCGGAACAACCTTTATACGAAGGGAGCAGAATGTCATTATTACAAGCCGCCTCTAGGATAGTAACCTTGAAGTGTGAGTATAATATGTCATTTCCTGCCGTTGATGGTATTGCTTCTTTCCTTGAGGATGCTATCCCCGAAGATAACGTCATGACTCGAAGTTTCTACAACACCAAAAAAGTAGTTAAAGGTCTTCAGTTACCACATCAAAAGATCGATGCTTGTCCCGAAGGATGTATGTTGTTTTGGAAAGATGATGCGTTACTTGACAAGTGCAGAAAATGTGGAAGGGATAGATTTCAGACAAGTGATGGAGATGTTGTTTTCAAAACGAAAAAAGGCAACAAGAGTGGTAATAGGGGTCAAAAGTGTAAGAAACCGATAGCAGAAAATCAATTAATTTACCTTCCTCTTTCTCCTAGGCTTCAAAGAATTTATTCTACCAAAAAACTTGCCGAACAAATGACATGGCACAAAGAAAATCCACGTACTCCTGGGAAGATGTGTCATCCAAGTGACGGGGAAGAATGGAAACGATTTGATCAAATCTATCCTGAATTTGCCGAGGAACCCCGGAATGTGCGACTTGGCTTGTGTACGGATGGATTTAGTCCTTTTACCCAATTTGGTAAGAATTACTCTTGTTGGCCCGTAATGGTCACACCATACAACTTACCGCCTTGGTTATGTATGAAAAGAGAATTCATTTTCTTGTCTCTCATTATTCCCGGTCCTAAAAATCCGAAAGGACATTTGGATGTTTATTTACAACCATTAGTGGAAGAATTGAGACAATTGTGGGAAGTTGGGGTGGAAACATATGATGTTTTCAGAAAGCAGAATTTTCAACTAAGAGCTTCACTTTTATGGACAATAAACGATTTTCCCGCATATGGTATGCTATCTGGCTGGGCTACTGCGGGACAAAAAGCATGTCCTCGTTGCATGGGTGAAAGTAAAGCTTTTTGGCTTCCGAATTCCAAGAAAATTAGTTGATTTGATTGTCATAGATGCTTTTTACCACTAAATCATTCTCTTAGGAGAAACAAGAAAGCTTTCAAAAAAGGGAAAGAGGTACTTGATGATGCCCCGGACCATCTTCCGGGTGATGAGGTATGGGAGTTGATATGTGATTTCCCATCTTCTATTGATGGTACTGAAGAAGAGTTTAAAGAACTCAAAAAGAAGAAAAATGGTTGGTTTAAAAGAAGCATATTTTGGGACCTTCCATATTGGAAAACAATGTTAATCAGACACAACTTGGATGTGATGCATATAGAAAAGAATTTTTTTGAGCAATTAATTGACATGATCATGGATGTCGAAGGCGAAACATGTGACACTATTGGATCAAGAAAAGACTTGAAGTTGTTTTGTGATCGTCCCAAATTACATATTCGCAATGATGGGTCCAAGCCAAAAGCCATTTACACTTTGGACAAACCACAAAGGAAGGTATTATGTGAGTGGTTACGAAATCTGAAATTCCCCGATGGATATGCTTCAGATTTTCGTCGATGTGTTGATCTTAAGAGGCTCAGGTTACAAGGCATGAAAAGTCATGATTGTCATGTATTCATGGAGCGACTATTACCCGTTGCTTTGAAACATCTCCTCCCAACCACGGTATGGAATGCAATTGTTGAGATTAGTCAATTTTTTAGAGATCTATGTTCGTCCTCAATATGTGTTGATGACATGATTCGTCTCGAAGATCAAATACCACTAATATTATGTAAGCTTGAGATGATCTTTCCCCCTTCATTTTTCACCTCAATGGAGCATCTACCGGTCCATTTGCCCTACGAAGCCAAAGTTAGAGGACCCGTTCAATATAGATGGATGTATCCATTTGAAAGGTAATACTAAGAGTATTACATATTTTTGAAATTTTAGATTTACTAATATATTACAAACTTTAATTAACAACAACGTAATGAATTATATATAGGTTTCTTAATCATTTGAAGAAAAAGATTGGAAACAAAGCAAAGGTTGAAGGTTCTATATGCAATGCCTATTTAACGGAAGAGATTGCAAATTTTTGTTCTCTCTACTTTGAAAAACATATAGAAACCAAAGCAAAAAACTTGAATCTTGATGAAGCAGATGAAGTTGATACAAGTATACCCGAGTTTTTTCAAACTCAAGATGGTGAAGGTTGTTCCTCTAAAGGTGGAACGAGATATTTGGATGACAAGGAATACAATCGTGCTCACTTATACGTTCTATCAAATAGCGAGATCTTAGAGCCATATGAAACGAAGTTTGTGGATGATTTCATTAAGGAACATCCTAATGTAAGTAGGGATGATGTTTGGGATAAACATGAAGACAAATTCCCAAAATGGTTTCTGAACCATGTGCTTGAGTTCAATATCCAAGATGATTTGATAAGGAGTTTAGCCTTCGGTCCTTCACGCTTGGTTAAGACGCGGAACCGATATTCAGTTAATGGATTTAATTTCCACATATTCGACCATGGTAAGGGTAAGGCTAGATGCAATTATGGTGTTACTATTTCTTCCGTTGATGACCACGAATACTATGGTATTATAGAGGACATTTTTGAGATGTCTTACAATGGTCGTGATCGAGCTTACCAGACTACCTTATTCAAGATTGAGTGGAAGGATAATTCCCCGGCTGGAATGAGAACACATGAATGTTACAAGCTTGTAGAAGTGAATCGTACCCGAACATACCCTAAGTATGATCCATTTATACTTGCACATCAGGCTCAACAAGTGTATTTCGCTTCCTATCCAAGCACGACAAATGATAGAAATAGTAAGGCATGGTGGGCAGTCATTAAGACAAAGGCACGATCACAAATTGATACCTCCTTTTTTCAAGAAGAAATAGTAACAAATGGGACAATTTTGTCTCCAACAGACGAAATCATTCATGATAATGAAGATGAAGATGATGATGAGTTGGAAGAGGAGGAGGATAATGAGACTATGAATATTGAGTTGGAAGAAGGATGGGAGGAAGTTGAAGAAGTAGTGAGAGTGCATGATGATGACGATGTTGGTGATGATGATGACAATGAGGATGAGGATGAGGATGAGGATGTTGGTGATGATGATGATGAAGATCTAGAAGAGGATGAGGATGATGATTAATTTGGTATATAATAGTTGTACAATTTAAATTCATGCTTGATATGTTTATTTGATGTTTTTTCTTCTCCTACTAATATTTTCATTTATGTGATTGTAGATGGCAGGAGGTCGAGGTAGAGTGCGAGGCGGTGGCAGTAATCGTGCTAATATTTCATCCGTGCAAGAAGAAGAGGAACCAGTAGAAGAAGAGGTACAGATTGAGCCTCAAGTGGATGAGGACTCGGACGATGGTATACCGATTCAGTACACCCAGGATAACCGGATTATACTTGATCCGGCGGGACTATGGTAAGTGTTGTTGTTTATTATATGTGTATTATTCAATTTTTAAAGTAATAAAATGATTTGTTTTAATTAACAATTTCTGTTACAGGTTTAGACATCAGACTCCTCGTCGAGGGGTCGTTGCTAGCACAAAGGAGAACTTGTTAGGTCCTGTGCCTACTTCTTGGGGGAAAGCTAGCAAGGCTCAAAAAGAAGCTTGGTTCAATGCGTATCGGGTAATTGCATTAATTATAGTTAGTTGTTTTTTAACTCATTAAGCTAACTACTAATTACATTAACTGTTTTTTTTTTTTTTGTAGCAATCTTTCTATTGGGCTCCTGAACATGAACAATCCGTCCTTGAGAGATACCATGAAGTTGGTAAAACAAGATATAGAGACTATATCTACAAGATTGTTACAAGAAAGAAGGAACCGAATCATCTAAAAGGTACATGTAATATATAAGTTTTGTCACTTGTAAATACAAGAATTAATGAAATATCTTAATACTACTAACATACTTTTTAATTGTAGGTGAGAAATATCAAGATCTCATGAAGCGACGCGAGACTCCCGAGTTCCAACCGTGTCCGCTCAAAAGAAGATGAACAAAAGAAGAGGGAAGAAAGATGCGGAGGTCGAGCCTACCCATCACGGGGGATCACGATCATTTTTGACGCGTATTTTTAGTGTAAGTCTTGAATGAATACTTCTTTTTTGAATGAATATACTATACTTCTTATATTAACAATTTTCCCTATTTAGGGAGGGAAGAAGAAGAAGGATAGCAGCAACAACGACGGCGGCAACAAAGACGGCGGCAAGAAGCCGATGATAACGATGCCCGAACTTTTCCTTGACACGCATTCCAAGGTCAACGAAAAGACGCAGAGAAGAATATGGATTAAGGCGAAGGACAAAGAGTTATATGTAAGATAGTTTCTCTCAACTAATGATGTTTTTTTGTTACCTTCGTCAATGATTGTTTTTGCTTAACTAATAATAGTTTTCTTAATGTTATAGGAGAAATATGAGGCAGAGAAAGAGGCCCACCCTGAGCGGGATGATAATGAAATTTGGTTCAAATTGGTGGATGGTTACAAGAAGGGTATGGTATATGGGGCTGGACAAGCTCATGGGGTGTTTTACAAAGAACCGGCTAGAAGGTCCTCATATGAGCCGCGACAAACCTATGAGCCGTCTATTGTAAGTCAATTGCAATCGCAACTTGAGAAAGAAAGAGCCGCAAATGCGGAAAGAGATGAGGATATGCGGTTGATGAGAGAACGTCTTAAAGCCATTGAGACATATTTCTACTCTTGCAACCCCGGTCCACGGCCATTTAATGAAGATCCTAATGATCCAAGAGGAAAGGGAGGTGACGGTAGTGGAGCTAGCATGGGATTTCAAGCAGTTAATTAGTTTAGTAACTTAGGAAAAATTGTCGAACGTGGAGATTTATTAGTTTAGTTAACGTGTTCTTGTAATTTGATAACGGTTCTCTTTTTCTATAAAGGGAGATTTGGTTGTTATTTCAGAAGGTGTTCGTCACCAATTGCTGGTTACTTTCTGGTTGCAGGTGTATTGAAATTATTTCGTATTGGATTTGGCAGAAACGAAATGATTTTTATGAAAAATGCCCAGGAATTTTGGCGACTGAAATCATGTAATGGCGACTGAATTCAGTCGCCAAAACAGAGCACAGAAAACCAAAGCCCCTGGAAAGTCAGGAGCATTGGCGACGGAAACAAGGAATTGGCGACGGATTTTCTGTCGCCAATTTGGCGACTACTCCGTTTCTGTCGCCAATTTAGCGACTGCTAATTCTGTCGCCAAATTGTACCTATGGCGACTACCTCTGCTGTCGCCAAATTTGGCGACGGATTTCAGTCGCCCGAGTTTTTTTGGCGACAAAAGTCAGCGACAAGTTGTTGGCGACTGTTGTCCGTCGCCAATAGGTGTTTGGCGACGGCTTTCAGTCGCCAATATTTGTCGCCCGATTAAGTTTTCGTTGTAGTGCATGATTTTTGAACGATTAAAACACAAATCAAGAACAAACTTTGTATTCATCTTAAGAACTTGAAATCTGAAAATAAGCAAATAATCATATGAACACCAAACCAATCATGTGAATATCATCTAAGATCAAACCCTAACATATTCCTAAGTCTTAAACAACAATAAGCATCATAAAAATCAGAAACTTCAACCAACAATATCAAGAATTGTGCTTATTTAACAAAAAGGCCGAGTTTCTCATTTTCGTCACCTCAAAAGCGTTTAAGCTCCAAGATCCTCTTCAACAATGAAACTATCAACACCAAGATCTTCTAAATCCGCTCCTACAACAAAAGAAACGGGTTTTAGAGGCTTAAAACGGAAATAAACCCAAAACAGCGTCTTTTTCAAGTTGAACGAAATCGAAATTGAAAGAGATAGATGTCTTGGAAATTTCGCAAGGGTTCCGAAAATGTATGACTTACCTTGATTCGGGTTTGGGAAGAGCTTAGAAAGTTGATTTTAAGATTGGAAGGAAGGAAAAATGGAGGAAATGGAAATCAGTAGAATGAGTTTGAGAGGATGAAGCAAATGTCGACATAAGGGTTTATGGTGGGGTTAAGTAGTGTCCTTTTTCTTAAATGAGTCGGGTTACTTGTTTTGAAACGGGTTTTTAGTCGGGTTAGAGGATATGCCAAGTTATTAACATCCTAAGAATTTAAGGTTTCTTAAAACGGATCTTAACGGAAGATTTAAAAATAACTTAACAATTTATTTTAAAATATTATTTAATTCCGTAAAATAATTTAAAACCCTTAAAATATAATTTACGAAAAAGCGGGATGTTACAATCACCCCAACTTTCAAAAAGTTCCGTCCTCGAAACTTGAAGACAAAACTAAGTACAAAACAACGCTAACTATCATACATACTACCCGAGTTATGGCACCTAAACTTCATTTTCCAAAAGGTTTCAAAAAGAAAAGATTTCAAGGCACAAGTCTTTGTCAATGGACATTGGGATTCTCGTTATGTATTCAAGAGTCCGACATTCCAAATCTGAGACAAGTCCCAAAATTAAATCAGTCAAAATTCAAAATTCAAATCAATCCGGTGTTGATAAGCACAGTACAGGTTATCAGACGTCTCCAATAACAAGTTCTAGTGGCGATCAACGCTGAAATCCATCAAGTTGGAAAACGTTCTGCTCTTTAAAACCAAGTTTTCTTCAAAATTAACCTTTATTCTCAAATTCTTGAATGAGTAAAATTGTGACAATGACCAAAAGTCACTTCCAACGGAAGAGGAAGCAGTTCCAAATTCTCAAAACGATTAAGATTTTCCAAAATCAGCGAACTTTTAAGGTTAACAATAGGGAACAATTTCAAAAACAGTCGCTCGGGAGCGTAGAAACAATCAGGTTAAAGGTCAAGGAAGACGGTAACTCTTGCCAAACATGGGGTCACTAACCCCTCAATCCATAGTCAATGCATTGTGACAACGATACCCAATAAATCCCAAGAAGGACAATTCAAGTGATCTCTAGACTCTTAATGGTTTCACGATCCCTTTTACTATTATCTCATCCACAGAACAAGGTATTCCTCAACAAGAAGTCTTCCAAAACTCTGAACCGGAATTCTATTACCATAACAACGAACCTCAAAACCCAAGATATGGTGTTCATCATCCTATAACCTTAAATTTTAACAGTTCGATCCTAGCAAACCTATTCCACAAGGTTCGACGTCCTAAATTCCCAAATTTTATTACCACAATGAACATTCAAATCAAGACCTTACTAAGGTAACAACTCTTAAATCCTCTTGTTTCTAACCACTTACCAACAATATACATCCCAAAGAAAAGTTCCCAGGGAGTAACAACTTTCACTCCTACAGTTTCCATAAGGTTTAGTTATTCATATTCCAAACTTCCCGAATGATATTCATGAACACTCATAAGTTGCAAATCTCTACACTATGATTACCACAAACATCCATGGTTACCCATCAATCACCATTGGAGTATTATTAAGCCAGTAGGCTTCCATTATCCCATAAGTTATCATAAACGATCCACCCAACAGTGGTGCATTTTCCAATCCCAATAAGTGCTCCAATAGGTAAACGTTGAGGTTCCATAAGTCCACTTGTAAATGTCTCAACATTCTCACACTGTTACCAATAACTCTCGTTCCTCAAATATGGTCCTTTCTGCATTACAACAATTCCCCAAGATTAAGTAGCCATAACTTACCTCATTCATCTAATCAACTGCATCATTATCTTAAACATGTTCCTCCAAAATCATCTAGCATTCTAAGTATCTTATTTAAACCTTCAAATGGTACTTCCAAATCTACAATTACCACCTACATCTAGCCATTTAACATGAAACTCTCAAGACGGCACACTATCCCACATCGTCCGAACATTATTCTTACCCACTCTCTCAACCAAATCCTGACAACGCAAAATCAAGCATTCCTCAAGGCATGAGTCACTACTCCAAGAGCAAGTCGATCTCACCACTAATCTAAATGAAAAAGAACAAGGCTCACAGAAGAGGAGATGAGATACGAACTTCAAGGACAAACACGATACAGATTTCGAGAGAGACACACGGAAAACGACTCGAGGACCAACGAGATGACAAGGTAAGGAACTCTAGGCTATGGACTCCAATAAAATTGAAGTCAAGATCAGAAGGAGAAGTAAAGGAGAAGAAGGGAGAGAAGAAGCGACATGAAGGAACGATTACGGAAATCTCCCAAGGTGCGGGTCTCTCACTATTCTCACGGGGTTCTCACTTCTTACTTTCCAAATCAAGTCATTCAATTAGCGGTTCTCACGAACAATTCCTCCAATGATTTCTATACCCTAATCTTACAAACTTTAAACGATATCATCATTACAACCACCTATTCCCAAAAGTTTGAGATGGCACATCTCTGGTAGTTCCTCAAATAACAATTCAATAACACTTTCAGGTCATAGAAACTTTATTCATCTGTTTACATATTGACTTTATTCATCAAGTTCATCATAGTTTTTGATGTGATTGATAATAGAATGATGAAAGATTGAATGTGTAAACAGATGAATAAAGTTTCTGTGAATTGAATAACTTGTATTGACTTTCTTAGAAGAATGAATTGTGTTATTACATTAATGAGATTACTTGAGTATATATAGTCTCAAGCCTAACCAACCTCTAACTAACTCTGTTAGTTAGTTATAATACCTCTAATTAACTCTGTTAGTTAGTTATTACATACTGAATTGAATTCCTTATACATATATTCCAATACCCTCCCTCAAGTTGGACGATGTGATAACATGCCCAACTTGGCTTGAAGCAGTGCGTGTTGTGGACCATTCAGAGCTTTTGTGAGGAGATCGGCAGGCTGATGTTTGGTAGGCAGGTAGGATAAACTGATGAGACCTGCCTGTAACTTCTCCCTGACAAAATGACAGTCCAAATCAATATGTTTCGTTCGTTCGTGGAACACGGGATTCTTAGCTATGTGGATGGCAGACTGACTATCACACTTGACTGGAATTGGAAGAATATCAGGAACATCCAATTCTGACAGCAACCTGCTCAACCAAGCTAATTCAGCAGTGATCCTTCTTAATGATCTGTATTCTGCCTCTGCTGAAGAAAGAGAGACTGTTTCTTGTTTCTTCGACTTCCAAGAGATGAGTGATCCTCCTAGAAAAACTAGGTAACCACTCACTGATCTTCTTGTTGTTGGACATGCTGCCCAATCTGCATGGCAGAATCCCTCAAGAAGAAAGTTTGAATCATTGTTGAGTAGGATACCCCGAGATGGATCTTTCACTACTACAAAAAGAGGCTTAGAGCACTGTTGAAAAAGGCTTTAGAAAACGCTCCTTAGGCGTTCTCCAACTCAGTGTTCTCTAATGTATAGAGAACGGATGTGGGGGTGTTTTATATGCTATACATTAGAGAACGGCTGGTGTGTCAGGCGTTTTGTTTTCATTTACTATAGAGAACAGTTATAATTGGGAGGCGTTGTCTTTCTTGTACCTTAGATAGCACTTATAATTGAGAGGCGTTATCTTTCATATACCTTAGAGAACAGTTATTAAATATGATAGCTCTCTATCCCATATAATAGAGAACAGTCGAGATAGATTACTGTTATCTAACTTTTTGCTATTTTTTTTTTAGGATAATTTGTGAAAAACTACCTTACATTTATGCCCATTTGTGAACAACTACCTTACTTTTTTTTTTGGTTAAAAACTACCTTTTATTTTAAATTTTTGTTAACAACTACCTAAAAAATTTTTTGAGGCCAATTTCTATTTATTATTGGTTTCACACATGTGATTTCTCTAAATTTTCATTCTTATTTTGTCGTTAAACTTGATATCCAACCGTATCCTTCTTATCTAAAGTTCTAAACGAAAAAGAATTCTTGTCATTAGCTTCAATTTCTTTCTGCTAAATCCTTTCACTAGCAAGTAGCACTTGGACATCCTACTTCTGCCCCCTAGGTAGTTTTTGACAAAAGAATAATATGTATAAAAAATGAAGTATGAAGTATTGCGACATCATACGACAATGAGTAGAATAATATGTATAAAAAATGCATAAACCAATCAATACTAGTGCATTTATCAAATAAATGCATGACTAACACCTATTCACTAATAGCATAGAGTTCATACCATTTAGCCCATGTTCATCATCGGGAGCAATTATTCCAAATGCTTTAAGAGAGAAATTGAAGTTAATGACAAGAATTCTCTTTCATTTAGAACTTTAGATAAGAAGGATAAGCTTGGATATCAAGTTTAACGACAAAATAAGAATGAAAATTTAGAGAACTCACACATGTGAAACCAATAATAAATAGAAATTGGCCGGAAAACTTTTTCTAGGTAGTTTTTAACCAAAAAAAAAAGTAAGGTAGTTGTTCACAAATGGGCATAAATGTAAGGTAATTTCTCACAAATTATCCTTTTTTTTAAAAAAAAAAAAATATTCGCACAAATATTTTTCTAGTTAATATAATTTTTTTATTAAGATAATAATTAATTACAAAATTAATGTTTAACATACATTTGTCATTACAAATAAATATTAATACTCAAAGTTTAACAAAATAAGCATATTCAACTCGGACGCATTAGCTTAAGCTATAGATACAAGGAGAAACTATCTTAGATACAAAGACATCTAATCTAATGCTCGGCCTTGTGATTCATTGCATTGTGGAAATCGCTTCCCAAAATATCATGCTTGCTCTTGTTTTGCAGCCTCTAATGAAAACTGCCAGGCAAATTCATCCACGAAACATACCAGCTAAGTTACCTCTACTAGTCCCCTGTATCAGCGCTGCCAATGGATAACAGCCCTGACACGCTCTCCCAGCCCAAAACATGAGCCAGATCAGCCTTATTTATTATATCCCATCGCACACAATTGGTCCTATTCATACAATAACACAAAAACGCAATCAGATCACACCTGATCAATATTTCTGCCCACTAAATGGCGCAGAACCAGCAGCACATGCCAGATCACACCTTGCTTCCTCCTTGCATTTTATGCATAGCATCAGCCTCATCTCTTCTTGCAATAGCCACTTGTAGAATCTCTTTGGTTTGATACACCTAGACCTGCAAAGAACCAAAAAAACCAAAAAAAAACCAAAAATATGTTACATACAGGCTCAAAATAAGCAGTTCTATTATAACCAAACTATACTATACTCAAAACTTACATGTAAGCTAATGGTGGCAGTTAAGGCCTCATAAATAAAAAACGATGGGTCTCAAGTTCAGATAAAGAAATCACTTTTCAGATACTAGTTACATGCAAATAGTGTCATGGCCCATTATTAAACATAACAGACCTTAACCAATTTAAAGGCACTGAAGCATACCTCTTCCTTGAAGTTTAAGTCATATGACTTGTCCTCCTTGTAGAACTCAGATGCAGCAACATCCATTCCAATAACCACCTGTGAGGGAGAACATATAAAAATTAGCTCACTGAATAAGTTATTTAAATAATTGAACATATTAGGTAGTAAGATGTAAAATTTTAAACTTATTAGGTAGTAATATGCTAAATAGCCTTATTATTATAAATAAAATACACAGAAAAATACGGCAACTAATCTGATGAATTTCATTTTTCTTCTCGTCTATATTAAATACGGAAAAGAATATTTCAATAACTATTAATAAACAATCAAAGAAATACACCTGAAAAAACGACAAATAATATTTAAATAACCAAACAATAAAAGATAAGCAATCTTGAGTCAATCAAGTTATTGACGTGGAATATATATTCCGTAAAAATTGTGTAAATCGCATACATGTACATACCAAAAAACAAAAATACTAGATTCCTTGAAATTTATATTTGGGTATAATACATGTCATATACTAGCTTAAGGTATAAATAGAATATATTGTATCATACAAATATTCTAGGTATAGAATGCAATATGATGAAATCCATAAAAATAGTGCAGTCGTATAAGATGTTGTATTCTTATCTTATAAAAGATATTGCAGCCGTAAAAGATACTCCCTCCATTCTTTTTATATCACCCCATTTCTTTATACACGTTTGTCGATGTTCATTTTGTTTTGATTATATCTTTAGCTACATACTACTAAAAATTATAAAAGTTTGATATTTTTAATCCTCTTATCAAGACAATCTAAAAAAATCTCACATGAATATATTTGTGTGAACGAATTGAGAGAAAACCGACTTTGAATAGTCGAGTGTGAATAGTGTCAAAAGGGAAATTGGGTGATATAAAAAGAATGGAGAGAGTACTATTTTATAATTGTATTCTTATCATCACTATTGTACCTATAGAATGTAATATGATTCATATATAACTATAAGGATAATTTGTGAGAAACTACCTTATATTTATGTCCATTTGTGAACAACTACCTTACTTTTTTTTTTTGTTAAAAACTACCTTTTATTTTAATTTTTTGTTAAACACTACCTAAAAAAAGTTCTAAGGCCAATTTCTATTTATGAGTTGGATTTCACACGTGCGAGTTCTCTAAATTTTCATTCTTATTCACGAATAACATAGAGTTCATACGATTTAGCCCATGTTCATCATCCAGACCAATTATTCCACATGCTTAAAGAAAGACATTGAAACTAATGGCAAGAATTCTCTTTCGTTTAAAACTTTAGATAAGAAAGATAAGCTTGGATATCAAGTTTAACGACAAAATAAGAATGAAAATTTAGAGAACTCACACATGTGAAAGCAATAATAAATAGCAATTGGCCTCAAAACTTTTTTAGGTAGTTTTTAACAAAAAATTAAAATGAAAGGTAGTTTTTAACAAAAAAAAAAGTAAGGTAGTTGTTCACAAATGGACATAAATGTAAGGTAGTTTCTCACAAATTATCCTAACTATAATAGAGAAATCATTGGACACATGTCAGTCATTGGTTAAATATTTTTTGTCCATTAGTTATTTCGTTATTTACGGTAAAATTGTTACTTAGTTTCAAATTAATATTAATTGTGATTATTATATTATAGCATTATTATATTTTCTCGAGATAACTTGATTTTTGTACCTTGATCTACTGGTAATTAACTTGATTTTGGAGTGATTGTTTTATTAATTTTTGTGGGGTAGGTGTGACAAATGCAAGTAAAACCACTATTTATATTGAATTTTGTAGTAGGTATTTCTCGAGATAACTTATAAAGATAATGTTTATCTATTGAGCTATTTTTGGTCAATATATTTGCGGGAATGAAAAATATAATTTTCAAAAATACCGAGATTATTATCATTATTATTAGGAAATATAGAAAATTACTACCTAATAAGTTCAAAAAATTGTATATTACTACCTAATATAATTAATTTTGCAACTAACTACCTAAAATCATACCTAATTAATCAAATTGCTACTTTTTGACGGAACTAACTTAAGTTAGTTTTAAATTGTCGGAATATGTTAAAGGACGATTTCACCCCCTAATATTATTCATTCCCTACTTGTTAACTTTATCAAACATTTAATCTCTCCTTCCCATTAAACTTCTGCCGCCATTTTCATAGAAAAACTCAATGAGGAAGCACAATCAGTGGCCTGCCATCTATTGTTTCATATCAATCAATGGCCCAACCACATATCCCTAATCCCAAACTAATCTTAGTACAGAAGCTCAACATAAATCAATCCACTAAACTAGTAAATACCTGAATGCATCAAACAATCAATTTCAATTTCATATTCCATTTCAATTTCAATTTCATATTCATATTCATACCAAAAAAACCATCTATAAATGGCTGATGTTACAACTTGAATCTCAAAATAACATGTTCTTAATTCTACTCTAGTTAGCTTTGCTATCCTTCACTTTCCTCGTCTTCTTATTTCCTCTTGTGTCTTTTTTCTATTTGCTTCTATTGTTCACTTCTATTTAATTATTGTTGTTGTCCTCTTTCTTTGTCTATGTTTACTCGATTAAAATGCAAGTGTAAACTTGAATACTGTTTTGCACTGTAGTGTCGACAGATCACAGATGTAGTGCATATTGTTCATGTGATCACAGTTTTCATTAATGATGCTTTTTTTGTTGCCGTCATTTTAAGTCCAATATCAGCCATTAGAATGGTACACCAGACACATTATGGATTGCCGTCATTTCTCGATTGCAAATCAAATTGAAATGGAAGAAATTTACAACACATTTTGTAACTCCAACATTCATTTTGCATTCCACAACAACATTACAAAAGGGGGAAATCTGGAATGATAGCAATCGAAGGAGATGAAATGGAGAAAGTAGAGGGGTTTTAATGGATATTTATATGCTGGCAAAATGACATAAAATATGCTGGGAAATGTTGTTGTTTTAATGGAGGAGGGAGAAAAATGGGTTTTAATGGAGGAAGGAGAGGGGAAGGGTAGAATGGCTATTAATTTGAGTTTGAAATAAAAAAAAGACGAAATAAACTGATTTCCGTTATTTTTTAGAAATTTCCGTCATGATGGTAGTAATCGTGTAAGGTTTTGCAAATTTTGGGTTGTTATTTGAATAATTTAATATATTAGGTAGTAATATGCAAAATATTAGATTTATTAGGTAGTAATATGTTAAATAGCCTTATTATTATGATTTTTATGTTTTGTAATGTATTCAAAAATCTTGGAAGTAGTTAATTGCAATCCTATCCTAATTTTCGTAATTTGTAGTTAGTAATGCGATGGAAAGTTATCATATGTAATCAAGTTATACTTGGAAGGAAATTCCACCATGTTAGCAAAATATAATTTTATTTCTATTTTTATTAAATTATTGTAAAATATAACTTGAGATGAGTAAGATTGGCAATTGCAATAGAGAAATATATGATTCTATAATTCCGAATATTATGGAATTAAAGAATATTCCATAATTGCATAATATTTGGCTACTGCAAATTTGATTCGATTCCATTCCATAATATTTCTGTTTTTAAAATTGAATTTGATTCCATTCCATAATTAGGTTGTTATATTTATTTATTTTTGGAATTTTGTAGTAGCACTAATCTTCTGCCACGTCAGATTTTGTAAAATCTATGTGATACCAAGTCAGCATGTGGCTATTGCATTAGTAAAATATATGATGATTCCATATTAAATATGTTAATTTGATTGTGATAACCGTCTAATAATATAATAATTTGATAAAATATTATAAATTGATTCATATTATCTTAATGCATATTCCATAAATAATAAAACCGTGTACATATGGCAAGTCAATATTCCAACCGCAGAAAAAATGTGTAGCATCTAAGTTATGATTTAATAAATGATACCAAATTAAATACCTATATTTTAGGTGCCATATACAAATATATTAATATTCTATCAATCAGAATAAAAACGTATGCCATATACAACTAATATTGGTAACATCCAATCAAAATCGTTTACCATGTATAATGAATATTCCATCAGAATCGTTTACCATATATAATCCTAAATATCCACGCAATATTCCATAAATATTCTACCAATAATGTCGTCTACCATAAAATATTCTACCAATATAATAAATAGCACATTGAAAATATCCTAAATCAGAATCGTGATAATATTGGTATACAAATATATTAATATTCTACCAATCAGAATAAAAACGTATGCCATATACAACTAATATTGGTAACATCCAATCAGAATCGTTTACCATGTATAATAACTTTTTGTTCAATTATAATTTTGACGGGTTGTTCAATTTTAATTTTGACGGGAAATGATCAATTAAAGTTGTTAGATATACTAA
Organism: Silene conica; assembly: GCA_029255685.2. Classification (NCBI taxonomy): domain Eukaryota; kingdom Viridiplantae; phylum Streptophyta; class Magnoliopsida; order Caryophyllales; family Caryophyllaceae; genus Silene; species Silene conica. The sequence continues at coordinate 70,810,896 of CM055317.2, forward strand.
TAATATATGTCGTGTATAGGTAAATACTTTAAAGAAAAATAAAAAAGTATATCTATAACATAAGATATATAAGAACATGTTGACATTAAAAGTTTGACGTATAACTTGAAAAGCGTAAAATATAATTAAAAAATGTAAACTTATAACTTTCCAATAAAATGGGGTTTTAGGAATAGAATAGAAAAAGATATAAGGGGTGAAAAAGATTAAGTGAGATAAAATAAGATTTAGGAAAGAGAAAGAATAAAAGATAAATAAGGTAAAAAAGAGAAATTTAAGTAATTATATGGTTGAAATATTAATTAATAAGTTGATATTTAATGGAAGCTGACATGGCTGTTATTATTCACGTTATTGGGCGAAAAAAACTGAAATTATGATGTTGAATGAGAGAGCTCCGTTAGCCTAATTTTGAAACCTGGTTGCGCCACATCAGCAGTTTGACATTTTGCTTTTATATATATAATGATGATTCTATCAGAATCGTTTACCATATACTAATCCTAAATATCCATGCAATATTCCATAAATATTCTACCAATTAGATTTTTTTTCCGGCGATTTCATTGGTTACAAATAATACTAATAAATAATTGTTAGTTGAATTATGACTGTAGTCTTTAATTGGGTTTCGTCTACTGCATTTAGAAGATTAATTTTTATTCTTTTATTCTAGAACCCTACAATGATTCAACAACTTACTCATTTATATATATATATATATATATATATATATATATATATATAGAGAGAGAGAGAGAGAGAGAGAGAGAGGGGCAAGATCCGGTGAGAACGACCATTCGGTGCATACGGTGAGAACGACTCTCCTCCATTAGATGAGAGTTAATTGAAAGGCTAAGATTAAATTTTAAATTAAACCAAGGGAAATTTAGGGCTCAATTTTTGTATTCCTACAAAACAAACTAAAACTTTCCAACATAGACAATATTTGATTGGAAAACACCGTTGTTTTCCTTCCCTTTTATTGTACCGAAAGTTCGAAACAAATGCAGTGTATTAAAATGTCAAGTTGCATATATTCTATCTCTGCAGGTAGGAGTTGATCACTTAAAATTTAAACAATAAATTTTGGGTATTGGCTTCTATCTCTTAGGGAAGGCTTGGTAATTACTATGATTGCCACACACTAAAATATTTTTATGCAAACTGTGCGGTGTGAAGTTGTACTCTAGGATCCTTGATAAACGTTTGTTTGGCAATTTATAATTCTTTTCCTTATTTCTGTAAACAAAAAATGCATTTCCGTCTCTTATAGGTTTACAGAAGTTAGAAAACCTTTGAAAGTTTGAAGACAATGTTGAGGTTAATAGTTTTCTTGATGTTTTTGTTGCGCAGGACCATCGGCAATTTGAACAACGATATTATGAATATCTGGACAGTTTCCGTTCTCCAAATGGACCAATTTATCTACTCCGTCAAAAAATGTATCTAGGTTTAAGTAAAAAAAATGTATCTACTCCGTTAAAATATGTATCTAGGTATATGTAAAAAAGTAAAAAAAATGTATCTACTCCGTCAAAAAAAATATATATCTACTCCGTCCAAAAATATATTTACGTTTATGTAAAAAAGTTAAAAAAAAGGTAAAAAAAGTAAAAAAAAAAAAAATGTATCTACTCCTCCAAAAAATGTATCTAAGTTTACGTAAAAAAAGTAAAAAATAAAAAAAATGTATCTACTCCGTCAAAAAATGTATCTAGGTTTACGTAAAAAGGTAAAAAAAAATGTATCTACTCCGTCAAAAAATGTATCTAGGTTTATGTAAAAAAAGTAAAAAAAAAATGTATCTACTCCTTCAAAAAATTTATCTAGGTTTATGTAAAAAAAGTAAAAAAATGTATCTACTCCGTCAAAAAATGTATCTAGGTTTACGTAAAAAAGTAAAAAAAATGTATCTACTCCTTCAAAAAATGTATCTAGGTTTATGTAAAAAAAGTAAAAAAAAAATGTATCTACTCATTCAAAAAATGTATCTAGGTTTATATAACAAAAGTAAAAAAAAAGTATCTACTTCGTCAAAAAATGTATCTAGGTTTACGTAAAAAAGTAAAAAAAAATGTATCTACTACTTCAAAAAATGTATCTAGGTTTATGTAAAAAAATATAAAAAATGTATCTACTCTTTCAAAAAATGTATCTAGGTTTATGTAAAAAAAGTAAAAAAAAAATGTATCTACTCCGTCAAAAAATGTATCTAGGTTTACGTAAAAAGGTAAAAAAAATGTATCTACTCCGTCAAAAAAATGTATATAGGTTTACGTAAAAAGGTAAAAAAAAAGTATTTACTCCGTAAAAAAATGTATCTAATTTTATGTAAAAAGGTAAAAAAAAAAAAAAATTGTCTACTCCGTCAAAAAATCTATCTAGAATGTGGGTTGTGGGTATTTCTTAACCGTTGATTGTGTTTTAATCCAACGGACGTGACTCGTTCTCACCGTATGCACCGTATAATCGTTCTCACCCGATCCTAAATCTATATATATATATATATATATATATATATATATATATATATATATATATATATATATATATATATATATATATATATATATATATATATATATATATATATATATATATATCTTGTGTGTGTGTGTGTATATCATACATCATACATAATTTCTGAGATTTACGTAACCTATATTGTTGTTTTAGTTGTTGCCCCCGTTAAGAATTTAGTTTTCTTCATGTTCTTTTAATCTAGATTAATATATATGTGCGTATATTTTTTTGAACGATAATACTATAAGTAATTTCTTATTTTGCAATTTTTTTGAACAATAATCTTACAAGTAATTTCTTTTTTGCAGCACTACTACAAAATGTCAAATAGACATCAGTCAATAGGCATCAGATTTTTTAAAAAATCTGATGCATATAATTATACATCGGTTATTTCGAAAAATCCGATGTCTATCCATATATATAAACATCGGACTTTAAAATAACCCATGTCTATAACTAAGTTCACTTTTTAACCCATGTTATATACATCAGGTTTATTTTAACCCATGTATAAACTATTAATTAAAATATTGGCTTAGCTTTATGTTGGCGGTAATTTTCTAATATCCCAAAATCATACGCATCCCCTTTCCCCCAAAATCATCCAATCCCTAATTAACTTTTCTGCGCCTCTTCAACAAATTCACCCAACGACGACGACGACGACGACTTCATCCCTTCATCTCGTCCATCACCGCGGGTCATCGTCATCAATTCCTATCTCGGTTGCTAGCTCCATTATCGGTACTTCTCAACTCTTTTATTCAATTTTTGATTGGTATGTTCACCTACCTATGAGCCGAACAACTACACATAGTTCTTTATCAGCTTTACTGCTTTAATTATCGACTTTTAGGGATTAAATAGACCTGTGAATGAGCGTTTCATTAATAGGAATAAACCTTTTGTGCTTTGCTTACTAATGGCGGTTATGACTATGGCTATGTTATGGATATTTTTAAAAATAAAATAAAAGAAAAGAAAACTATGACTATATTATCTGTAACGGGGTTATTTATCTGATTCTGGAAATTGCATTACAGCATTAGGCTAAGCCACTTAGTAAACTTGTGACTTTCTTGTAGCCTATTCGCCTCATAGGTAGGTCAGTAAAGTTCACATGGAGTGTGGATAAACTTTCTTGGAACTATTTGTCTGTAATTCACCTTACACAATAGGCTAAAACAACTATTTGTGGTTATTTTATTATAAAGTAGCAGTGGTTGCTGTAGTTCATGAATCAATTTTCGCAATGGATTACCTTAAACATCCGCCTTGTGTTACAACACACAAGTAAACTTGCGCATATCCGGCCTCCTCACCTCTCCATAGATAGGAGTCTTTGAAGCACTTGGATAAGGTTGTTGGTGGTATGCTAATAATCTAGAACGTGATTTTAAATGCCTATGTAGTGTTTTTAGTCAGTAACTTCCATTATGCAGCTCAATGTAACATTATACTACACACTGCTCAACTGTTATAAATTATTTGAAAAAAAGAGTGCATCTAAAAAATTCCTTCAGGCTGTCAGATGAACATCTATATTAAGGGATCGGCTGTCGCCTCTGTGAGCCATTAGCTTTTTTCTAAACGATTTATACGGGCTGAACATGCCGAATAATCTGTCCTGCAGGGAACAAAATCTTCTGATAGCTTGGAATCAAGTAATGGCAATCCAATAGAGCTAAAAGAGGAAACATCTTTGATTGATTTTGATGCTTCATTTGAGCTTGCTCTGACTGTTGCTGTTACTCCAGATCAGCAATCAGTTATTGGTGAACCCGTCGTCACAGAGTTGTCGGTTCCAACTCATGCCCCCGTGTCTGGGATAACTAGTGATGCTGGTGCTCTTGTACCTTCAAATGGCATGTTTCCATCTTCATCCAGTAGCGACTTTCTTTTTGAATCTTTGGGTTTAAGTAGCCAGGTGAGCATTTACTACTCTACAACAATACAACATTACTCCAATGCTTCAAGGGACCCAGCAAATGATGGGGCAAGGGTAGGGGTTTCACATATGCAGCCTTAATTACTGCGCTGGGTTGTTTAGATCATAATGAAATTGCATCGATAATTCTGTTATATGATTGCTATTTTGCAATTTAAGAAGGGCAGTCAGTTTCATGAGCTATTTGGTTGTATTCTATCATGATCCAACTCCAAAAAATATTGAGTTTTTGGCACCAGCAGAGATGGATGATACTGATAAAATATGTTCATATTAAGTAGCTATTCCAAGAAAAATAAATAGTTCAACTATATGCTTTTGACACACTTTAGATCCACAGGGATTGACTGCAAATCTTGCTGTTCAAGCAGAACAAGCATCAAATGCTGTCTCACAAACGCCACAAGCTATTCCAGTCCCTGCAGCTCAAATACTAGAAGCTAATACGAGTAGGACTCAAGAGTTACCGTTGGTATGGTTATACTCGCATTCACTTGTTTCTCAGTTAATGGCTAGATAGATTATTCTAAGCTGGTTACGGATTGCACTTCAGGATCTTTTTACTGCAACATACTCCGCCAGTCCATATCAAGGACCTGCTTGGCAAGCTGGTCCAGTTCCTAACGTGGGACTTCCGATGCAATATAACTCTAGTGTAATCAAAGTTTTCCTTTTGTTTGTGTTATAGTGAATAAAGTTGTCAGGACTTTGATGTACAGTTGCATAGTTTGTGTAGGGAAACTGCGAAATGGGTATTAGCCATCGATCACGCCTGATGCATCTACTGGATGATTATGTAATCTACCGTAGTTCTCTGAAATTAGAGAACTTGTACATACTATCAATCTGAGATGTATGTTCAGAAATGAATGCCATTTTTGTCCTGTTTAACTTATAGGTACCTCCAGATGGTGAGTTCCCGGTGATGAACTATCGCATGACACAGAAGTTCAAGCCTCCTTTCCGTATCAATGCTCTGATTGAAGAAGCTGGATCACTTAAGGTGGGATATCCTTAGGGAAATATGTGTCAGTCTTGTTTTTTTATGATGACTTGATTCCTATTACATGCGTATTTGAATTATAGTGTCCGGTGTTAGAATAATGTTTGACACGCTGAAGTCGATCAGTTCTCTTTGGGGTAATAATAAACGAAGGAAATTTTTAATGCTGGTGTTAAAGTTTTGGTCGAGGTTGCCTTATTCTCTTAATGTCAAAATGCTGGTGTCTTATTGAGGCAAGCTATAGCATGTCAAGTTTTGACGAGAGTTAATTTGAGCGATTGACTAGTTAGTGAGGATCACATGTGGTGGCTGACGAATCAATTCAATTTTATTTGTGGGTGGGTGGCGCAGTTGACAGTATATCACATATTCCACTCTTAGCTCTGGCTCAATTCTTTTAGACCTTAAAGATTGGATATATATGCGTTGGATGAATAACCTGTCATATTTTACCTGTATACCATACCTCACTTATATGTTTGACCTTTTGTTTCACTTAATGTCTACTTTTTCTTGCAATATAGGCTGAAGTAATCCTCAAAATACGTGCTGAATTCCCATCAACTACTATTGCCAATACTATTGTTGTTCAAATGCCACTGCCAACTTATACCACAAGGTATAACATCGATATTCTCATGTGACCACCTTCACCACTATTTTAATATAGAAAGCAATGAACAATAGAGTATAATTCTATAGACATGCTGTATATTCTTTTATCATGTGTAAATACTAGTTTCTTAAGTTAGATGGTGCACTTGCAACATAACAGAAACTTATATGAGACGATCTTTAGAGTTGAGATCAACCCCTTAGCCATATAAGTATTTGAGGATTATGTAAGCAATTAGGGTGGCCTCACATATGAGTCCCTCTTTAACGGAGTTCGTCGATCACTGATGATTTTCATTTATGGTATACATGGCATGGTGTAATGGAAACTATAATTATTCACACCGATTATGTTACATACGGTGACAAATATTTTCCAGCTTCCCTGATATTGTTCTCAAAAGATTCAGTAAAAATGAAGGCACCGACACTGGAAGAGGAATCTGCAGATTCTAGCTCTGACTGGAAAATTGATGATATTCTTAAAATTGAGACTCAGTGGACTTGCGAGGTGAGCTATAATGAATTATTATTATTATTATTATTTAAATTGAAACACTTAATCATTGCTTTCACGGGGAGCATGTAGAAGTATATGTGATGGGTCTTGCATTTCAGACTAATGTCGCAAAAGTGAGGATCCTACTGTTGGCCCGATTATTTTCCCATTGAATCCGTCTATTTTGTACATATGATGATGCTTGGACTGCTAAGTTGCTATGTGCATGTATTTCTTTTGTATAATTAATGCTCGAAGTAGATGACCTGAGATTGGCAGAGGCGATTGATGATAGAATGTCAATACTGTTATATTTGCATTGTTTCTTGGTTAGATCATGATATATGCCATGTTCGTCTGTTTTACACCTAAAATAATAATCCGACCATCAAGACAACACTATGCTCTTCCGTATCACTGGTTTATTGATGTTGAAGTGCCTAGTATTCGAGAAATATCTCTCAACCATTTAATAATGTTATTGTTGTTGCACTGTCAGTTTTCTTTAATAAAGTATTTTTCTTAATATGCAGCTTTTTCGAGATACAACTTCATATACACAAGACGAAATCGACGAGGTTCGTGACTTATGGGCGGATTATTTTCTTAATAATTAGTAATATAATGTATTACTTTGTCGGATGATGGGTTTGGTTATATTATATTACGTATACAGCATATTTTGTAACTTATATTTGGTGGCGTTTGATATTATTCAATGCTAGGATAGTGGTTTTTGCGTATGTACGTAATGTATTGGCCATGGATGTATTTGGTGACAATGGATTTTGGATAATGCTTATGATTTTTGCATAGTTGATGAATGGTTGAGCTGGTTGATTACATTAAACCGGCGTATTAAACTTTTTTTAAAAACACAAAAATAAAGAATATGCATCGGATTTTTAAAAACCTGATGTCTAATGGAGAGAATAGACATCAGTGTTTAGTAGAAATCTTATGCATATTTGACGAATAGACATCGGACAAAATTGAACTGATGTATAACGAAAGTAATAGACATCAGATTTTACTAGAAAACCGATGCATATCTTTTGGATAGACATCAGATAAAAGACAACTGATGTCTATTCTGCTAATAGACATCGGTTTTAAAACCGATGTATATGTCTAAAAGTATATACATGTGTGGACTGTGCATCAGTTGTAAATCTGATGCATATTGACGAAAAAGTCCGATGTCTATTATGATTTTTCTAGTAGTGCAGGTTATAACTACGCCGACTCGCTTCATGTTTGATTCTACTATTTGAGTATTAAGAATACCGAGATTGAAATGTAGTATGACATTTTTGTATGACTTTCAAATCATATACATTGATGTTCTTGCATAGATCACATTATTACCTAATATTGATTTTTTTGTTTTATATTTTTTTTCATTTATTCGCGAATTCAACTGATGTTAAAATTTTGTATGTATCTTCTGTTTTCTGTTTTTAGTAGAATCTGCTTAATAACAAATTTGATATATATTTGACATTTGATACTCTTTGTTTGTGTATTTTCAAAAAAGAAGACGGTTAAATTAACAATTTGATGTAAAGCACTACAAATTAGGTCTAATAGTCTGCTCTACTAACTATTATGCAATTTTAATTTGTCTTCCATTGTTTTTGTAAGTTTTACGTTAATTGACGTTTTATACCAAAGTTACATACAATAAATCTATTGACACTTATTGACTTCGTCTTATATTTTGTCGAGTATCTTGCTTAATTACAATATTAAAGCTTAAGTTTTGTGTGTTAGTATTAATTTCTACGATACAAGAATCACTAGATATGTTGTAAATGTTATGTTATTTTGAAAGTGGTTATCATGCCATTAGCAAAAAAAAATAGTTGACTAATGGAGTTATGGAGTACCGACCATGATGGAAATTTGTTAAGATATACTTGGTCTTACGTCGCTTTTGGTCTTTTTTTTCTCCGGTTTAGTCAGAATAGTACGAGTTGGGCCGCAAGTTAAATACATTTATAGAGCAATCCGTTAGGGTAATTAAACTTATACTTTGCTTTTGATCCTTTTTTTTATCGTCTACAAAACATGGTACGAGTTAGACCGTAAATATAAAACATTATAAAGTTACATACTATGAGTAATTTCATAATTTGGAGACATGTACTCACAAACCTATCGACATACATTTGATACTATTTAATATTTAATGGACTATTAGACTCATGTTATTACATACGGCAATCTTTATGAAAGTCTTTTTTTCGTCCTTCTTTTAATTATGCAATTAAGATTAAGTTTAAAATTTATGAAATACTCAATTGAAAAATGAACTTAAGAGGAGTTACGGAGAACTCTCTTCCATCATCACATGTATACTTTTTCGACTGTCACAAGCATTGAATCTCTAATCCGTACGAATATCATGCAATTTAGTAGATAATAAATACGGAGTATAAGATAAAAAAAAAAAATATCACCATTAAAAGTTGTTATACTTATCCTAATACAAATTCTACTCTACGACGGTCACATGTGCAACTAACCAAAAGTAATTACAAAAATTTAGGTATGATAAAGGGTATAATTAAAGAAATCTCATACACATCGTTTACTTTGTTTGTGCGTGACTTATTCCATTTTAAAAAATAATAAAAAAGATAAATTAAATGAGGGACTAGTGAGAATATTTTTCTTCGGAGAGTGGACACAAGAGAAGGTTTTTTCAAGGATATTAGAATCTTCAATTTTTACGAACTGCGGAGTATCTAATTACATAATAAGCTATAAATTAATATTATGATTAAGAAAAGAATTATATCCTATATACGAGTATATCATAAAACTTAATGTCAATAATAATTATATCATTAAAAAACCAAATAAGAGTTGGGTTGATTAAAACAACTCCAATCACGCAACGATCAATAATGATATTTATAGACCATAGCTGATAGAGGAAGTCGAGTCTTCTTGGTATACAATATCAATGAGGAGTAAACTATTCTATTCTCTTATAACTAGTTAGTACGGTATCATGCTACGAGTATATCACAAAATTATTATATCTTTTATTTGTTTTATTTACGTATTCATTATGAAAAGATTTGTTGGAATCGATTTTTACATTTATTGTAATATATAAAACTTAATTATTTTAGTTGTGGTTTTTACATATAATAAAAATATCTTAAATTACTTAAATTTATATATTATAATTTCCTTTTTTTAACTATGTCTTAATTAATTCATTTTAAACTTGTGTTACAGTTGTTACTCTTATTAATATTATTATGTGTACTTACATAGCTTAAATTTCTCAAACTTGAATGTTATAATTTCCGTATATGTATTTTAATATATACAATGATATTAAATTATTTCTTTTTTATTTTTAAAAAGTATAAATATTCGAAGAAATAGCTTATTTATCTAAATAATAAATAAAATTTATATATGTCATCTTTAGAAGTAAATGTACGCAACCCCGTGATTTTTCACGGGTGTTACACTAGTTAAATACTATCTATATATAAGTATAAAAGAGAAACCACTAAATATTTATTGTACACGTGTCAAACATTGGTGAATTATTTTCCCGCCTAACTCAAAATTCTAATAATTATTCTTACTAATTTTCACTACCATAGTGGTATTCCTAAATTATCTACCTTAGAAAAGATTACATATCTTTACCCAAAAAAAATATATTTCTTCATGATTATTATAACCGTATAATATATATGTACCTAAACTTTCCAATTCCCCTATATCTTCATATATTATACTTTCTGCATCATGTTAAGAGATTTCATTCAGAATTACGGAGTATAATCTAACCCTTATTTTTGGGAAAATGTAGTGTAAATTGTTTTTCCGTGTATTAATTCTAATTTTCCATATTTTACATCTACAAAAGTACTCATCTTTTTCACATTTTCGAGTCATTTTATATTTTGATGTTCGTTCTAAAATCGTTACTAGAGCAAGTTTTCTGAGTTGCAAATAATATGGATGTCAACGAAGTTTTTCATTAAATGTTAGTAGATTGCAAAATACATACATTTTGTATTGTGTTTGTTTATTTTCCGGCAATTTTAATTATTTCTTTTAAGCCAATTGCAGTGGATCATTTTGGGTCATGGTTTTAATCTTCCTATTTTTTTAACTTGATGATGCATGTGACATATAGTCATACTCAACAAATTGCCTACATATTTTTTATTTTAAAAGTTTTATTATGGATTATAGATAAATATCTGACTCATTTTATTAATTCGTATAACATAAGGTTTCTGATCCAATAATCTTAAACCACTCGACTAAAAGATACCTCTATTTAATTGCTCACAAATAGACCCAGTAACCCAATTGGATAAGACTTACCCAAGACTCAAAAATGACCTAAAATGTATGACTGAAACACTCAAAGAGATAGGATCCGAAGTGGCTCAACCTAAATATAACCTGAAATGATCCTCTTGACCCAAAATGAGTGAATTAATATAAAATCATGACCCAAAATGATCTGGTCCGAAGTGACACCACCGAAAAATGTCTCGATAATTTGTTGACCCAAAAAATAACTCGATCCAAAATTACTCGATCCAAATAATCCATTTGTCAGGTCTACTCACAAATGGATCAATAACGAATCAATATATGTATGTGGTGGGTAATTATGACAACATCGTGAGATTATAATGATATTTAATTATTCTTTTTGTAAAAGTATGTTAAATTACATGTGTTTTATTAGATAAGAAAAGTGATTTAATGGGTCAAAAATAATACTAAAGTGAATATCAAAGTTATCGATTGGCGAACCATGTTGAGTATATGATTGTTTCTGCGAAATTCCCATTTTTTTATGATATTTATATTTTTGTTCTTAAATTTCGTAAGAATATTTAAATTTAATTAACATTCTAAATTAAAATACTATGACACTATTAATATGACATATTATAAATTCTCGGATAAAAAATATGGGACATGGCTCATACGGGAAATAAATAGTAGAGTATGTGACAAGGGTTTAAACATATTTTCAGGTGACAATGTTCACTTGAACATAAAAGATAGCAGGGTCATTCTAATTTCTAATCAATAGATTATGGGTAACGTTTAAGTATTTAATACCTTTTAAATGTGGTATTAAGTTAGGAATTCGAAATTAAATTGCACATTATTCATTGCAATTAATATAAATATTAAGGATTTAATTTCACTCCTTAAATACAGTCCATGGGGCTATATTTATCATTTCCCATAGATTATTATAGGAACAATAATTAGAGAGAATCATTTGTTGTAGGGTGTAGTAGTTGACACAAATAAGACTATACCATAATGTATATGAGTATCGTACATCCAGTACAAATCTAATTGAGTTTATATGCAATTTTTTGAGCTTTTAAAAATTTTGACTTACATTTTAATTTTTTAGGTGTTAAAATTAAAATCTTATTGAGTTAATATGTATTATTTTTTCCGATAAAGTTCGTAAAATTTGCATACATATAAGCTCAAATCAGTGGCTATAAGCTTATAGCACTACAAATCTACTACTAGATATATACAACGGGTTGTATATTATTCCACTAATTGAGTAGTTGAATATTATAAAGTACTCAAATTTTATTTATCGAGCACATATCTCACACGTAATATAAATCAGTACTTTGCCATGTACATTCAAAATTTCAAATTAATACATTACTTAAAATAACAATTTAAAACCTAATTTTATATATCATTTATATATGCTCGTGCAATTTTGCACGGGTTCTAAACTAGTTTACAATATAATTTTGAGACCATCCGTGCAAATACGGTTTCAGAATCTAATACTGCAATAAACAAATCATTCGAGATACTTTTTTAGAAACATGAAAGAAATTGAAGAAGGAAACAAATCCTTGCACAGATAGCTAAATGATTTAATGTGATTTTATGTTTTAAAGTTGTTTTATAATCAAATCAAGAGAATACATTGGAAACAAATCATTTCAATACGTAGTTGAGTTTTGTTTGGAGTACACTATTAGAATCAAATCAACAGAATACATTGAAGATCAAAATTTGATTTACTTTCTATTTTCAATAAATATGCGAGTACAATCTTAATTTCCTTACAATTTTGTAATCAATTCCATAAACTCAATTTTTTTCAAATGTATATAAATCTAAATAATCAAAGCAAATTTTCTACGCACAAATATTAACAAAGTCTCTCATACAAGACTTACAATGGCAAGAAAGATATCATGCATTTTTGTTTTGATGTTCCTCGTGTTGTTCGGTGAGTATTAAAATTTGACACTTTCTGGTTGTTTTTTTTTTTCCTTTCTGAACTAGACACTTTCTGGATTTTCATTATGCATTAGTAGTTTGCACACTATCATATATATACTTGAGGGTTTATCCCGTGCGTACCGAAAACAACGGTTGTGGATTGTCTCGTTACCAGAAAATAAAAATGAAATAAAATTGTATTTTGTTTGTCGATTTATTGCAATTTAAACACTCATTGGAAGTTACTAATTTACATTTGATGATAAATAGGTGTTAATGCCTCTAATGGAGCCAAAGTTGACCAAGTTGAGACTCAACGATCAACATTGTGGCCTCAAATTGGATCCCATTGCTACCTTATGCTGACCGGATGTCATCCTACTCGTTGTCGTGAAAATTATTGTAAGAATAATAACTTTTATTGCACTGAACAATTTTGTTGTTGCACTTAAACTGTGGTTGAGAACATTTTAATTTTTATTTTCATTATCTGGTGAACAATTGAGTCTATATACTGTTTTAAATGTTTGGTTGAATCACCTTAATTTCGAGTATTTTTGATAATAAATACTAGGTGACTAGTAAAGTATATCAACGGTCACCTAAAAGTTGTCAAACACTTGCATAGCTTAAAGCCGCAACTGCGAGTGGCGCACAGTGGCAGTTAAAGTACAGTGAACCCGACATTTGTAGTGGGCGTTTGTGTAAGCATGAGGACTATTTTGTACATGTAATGTTGTTTGTAGATAAATATCCGCCAAAAATAGCGGCTGAACCTCCAAATCGTCAATCTCAATGTTAGTTCACACTAACTTACCCAGACAAAAACAATGTATATACTATTTTTACACGGCATTTTTCAATATATTTTGCTTTTGTTCTATTTATATCACATGGGTATTTTGACCCGCTTACATTTAAGACGAATAATAGCTCTCTTAAACAAGAATTTGGGCCATTTTATACTAGTTGATGAAAAACGAGAGTTATAGGTGCCGGAGTCAGGAAAGTTGAGTCTGAATATGCAAAAGTGTTTGCTAAAATTGGAGGCCATTACTACGTTATTGACTTATTGTCATCCTAATTATTGTCCAAGTAATTGCAAGAATCAAAAATTTATATGTATGGAACAATTAGAATTTCGAATAAAAAGACACGTTTTTAAGGTACATTAGTTATCCCTGCGCGCGTGATGCACGCGGAATGCCAAGGTAGCACGTCGTATCAGTAAACCTTTAAGAATGCGGACATTATCTACTAAATTTTGCGTATAGTATTTATTTAAACCGCTTAGACATCTTATCTGTTGTTGAACTAATTTGTACTAAATTTCATTATGAATAGTGACGTCATAAAGAACTAGCGTGATCATACATATATATAGTAGTCGTGAATCTGATCATCTGATGGATAAGTAGCTTCGTTGCTGGTATAATGGACTACTGAAGGACTCCGTTTTTACCGTTAGATACCTAAATGTTGGAAAATAGAAGAATAGGAATTGTGTTATTAATTGTGTTGTCCAAAAGTATATGATACATCATTTATATAATAAACCGAGATCTCAACTTAAGGAAACTAAATAATCTAATATAACATCATCCCATAATATTGTATATTATTATGTCGATATCTCGACAATATCTCAACACTAAACCTCTGTTTTTGTGCTTCATCTTTATAATTTCAATACTTTACAACAAACCAAAAGAAGTCTAACATAACAAAGAAATGTATCATAAGTTCATATCTTTATCCTTCTGAAAATGTTGGAACTATTGATAAGCGAAGACAGAAGAAGTTAAACAAAAAAGTTTCATTAACAATGAAAATTCAGGTGAGATTTAAGAGTATTAAACTGGTTTATACAAACAAATTCAATACAGTCAACCAGGTGAAGTCTATACAACGAGGTCGTCAGCTAAAACGTAGATGATCTACAAATCGAAAAAACAATTACACGTACTTCAGATAGATAGATACCTCTTACCTTAAGCCTAACTTCTGCGTTGGGCTTTTATGGGATTAAATCTTCGAACCAAAACCTTACAACAAGTAAACAATAGTATATAGAGCAATGGCAGGATAGATGGTGCCACTAATAGTCAGCTCAACATCTGCAAACACGGTCCAAGAGAAAAATAAATTAGGCACCAAGAGAAGATATAAAATGAAAGCCTTTTAATATGTAATACTTCCTTAGAAAGTTAGCAATTAGCGAATTATTTCTCGTAGGCTAAATGTAGTCATTTCAAATAAATAATGATATAGTTTTTTTTAAAGAAATGTCTACATAATTTACAGATTAAATTTGACGATTATTAATCATTTCCCAGTGCTGCCTTTTTTCTGAACTGGTTATATTATACGGATCATTAAAAGTTGGTCACATTTGGGTCGCCATATTTTGGTTTGTATAAATCAATGATGTATTGATTCGGTAACATAGGATAGTAACTAACCATAAAATGAGGTTATTGCTTCATTTTAGCGTTTAAAAGTAACGACTATTAATCATTATCGAGTCACCACGATTTGATGTTAAATGGTTACATTCTATTAGAAGACGATGAAATATGGTTTGTCAGTATGCATAGGGGTTCCATGTATAAACGAAACCCATTTTATGTAGAGTCTCAAAAAGCATAAACTGGCTCCATTTATCCTAATTAAGATTTAATACGTTCCATTTGATTTTACATATTTTTGTATTTGTCAAGTTCTATTTCATACATTATAATTTACTTGCTGAAATTAGCGGTGAGCAAATACTCGACATGGTTTTGAATACCGGGCATATGCTTTTAATAATCACAAAAATCACTATACAGAACTGATACGGTCTATAACAATATGGAGTATATAGTTTTTCGGGTACCTAAAAAATAGTGTATATGAAATTCGTATATACAGATACGGCTTGGTAAGAAATACCTAATTAAATAGTGTAATTATTCAGGTGTTAATAATTACATCTAACATGTCGACAATCGATGAATGACGTATATATCAAAATTCGCCACACCTTAATAGACGTTGGATAACCATTATTAGGTTTAGTTACTATCTCAAATATCAAAATTCGCCACACCTCCCACATATATAGTAAAAATACCCACGTTGGATAATTTGTGATGGAGATAGTATAAAATTTAAGTTTACATAAAAAAGATAGAATCAGGTAAGGACAGTAATTGTGCCTGAGCAGATTAAGGTTTTTCCACTTAGAGAGACAGCGAATAGCTTACACTACAAAGAGATCGAAAAACAACATTCATAAATATTCCATAAGTTAGTACAAAAAAGAAGAAGAAAAGAAAATAAACAAAGTAAAGCTCGGAATTGTATGATTGGATTCCAAACTCAACTAAGCATTAATTCCCTAACTGACCAACAAATCAATTTCATGAAGAAACCACAAAACTCAAACAAGATTCAGCATCATCACTTTTAAAAAATCTATTTACGGAGCAAAATATTTCAGATCAATTTAAGAAAGCGAAGATACAATCTATAGTTAAATTCTACTTTCATCAATGTGCAGAGATAAAATTTCAGATCAATTTAAGAAAGCGAAGATAAAATCTATAGGTGAACCAGAACCAATCTGAAGAGTCAAACAAATAACCTATAATTGGACTTGACTCCTTCCAACCCGATTCCAGCAAAATTAATTTGAAAGGCTCAATATTTCCGCACTTTCGTCAATGTGCAGAGAATCCTAAGTTCGTCCGTTTGAGAAAATTATGCAACAGCACATAATGAATGATATGTTTACGCGAAACTATTATCGCAAATTTGCAATATCGTATTTATTTATCTATTGAGTAGTTACCAGGCTTGCAGCATAAGACCGAATGCATCCTGAATTCTCACCAACTGTATTGAACATAAAATGACTAGAGAAAGATTCAATGAAGGATTCACAAAATCATTACCAGTCTAATGATTTGGTGAGACCTTGAACTATTGTCATTTAGAGCAGTTTCGCCCACTTGTCGTTGAGCTGAAGAGTTGACAGAATATGAGAGAAATAAGTAAACACATACAAAGATAACTTGATGAGTAGAATGCTTCACCCTTCATTGTATCGGAAAGCTTTGTGAGGCCGTTTTACATTCCTTAATTTGGTTTCGCCTATTGTTTAAAATTTTGCGAATATTCAATTCACTTGATAATCAACAAATATCGGTATCATGATAATGTATACTTCATTTTTCAATCATTTCAGGCTGAATGCATCAGCCACCCAAATATTGATTGGGTCACAAAAAGTGTGAACTATTCGGTTATTCTGTTCAGATTACATTTGTAGTTACCCTGAGATCAGCAGTGAAACCCTGATATCAGCGACTCCATTACTCCATTTAATTTGTTATCTTAGTAGAAAATATATGCTTTAGATATGTATGAAAAATAAACAGCGTGAAAATTTGTATACATCCATAAACTGAGGCAACATCATCCATTTCATTTTGTCATTCAGAAAAAAATAGAAGAATCAACTTATTTTCAATACTTTACAATGGACAATCAACTCAAAAGGTAAGTAAAATTTTCCAAGGTGCAAAGGTTTTATTTCTGTCTAATGAACAAGCTCCCAACAAAATGAGAAGTAGAATGAAAAATTAATATTACCACGTATTGGACAATTGTAACTGTAAAATGAACTTAATCTATCCAATGAAAAATAAATATTACTATTGCGGACATTATCTACTAAATTCTGCGTATTGTATTTACTTAACTACTACAGTATAGCAGTGATAGAGCACCTTACTCTACCCGTTGTCCTAATGAACCTACGCCCTCCACATACTCCCCCACTCAATGGTCTCTATCACTCTTCCTATTCTTCTCTCTCCACCTCCTCTGCTCCATCTACTCCACCCCCTCAAATAGCTCCCAACACCCCTTATAATACTCCTACTACCCCCAACTACACCTGCTACCACACATGTTTCCACTTCCCTCTCCTCTCCTCCATATATCACCTCACCTTCTAGCTTCTCTACTCCCTCACAATCTGCCTATGTCCAACCTTTACAGCCTGACATGTTCAGCCTGTTTACCCCCTCTGTCAAACCCCTCACGTGTCACCACTCCGCTCATGAACAACATTCGTGTGCCGAATCCCAGGTATGCCAAGTTAGCCCATATCTCCAATACCTCTCTTCCTCATATCTCCCTCAAAACTGCTCTCTCTGATCCGAAATGATAGACTACCATGTCTCCCGAAAATTCTGCTCTCATCAACAATAATACTTGGTCCCTTGTTCCCTTTAACATATCTTACAATATTGTTGGTTGTCGTTGGCTGTTTCGCATAAAATATAATCCAGACAATACCATCAACAAATACAGAGCCCGTCTGCTACACCTACTACCACAGATGTTTCTACTACCCCTCATTTCCTCCCTGTACCACCTCACCTTCTAACTTCTCTACTCCATCACAATCTGCCTCTGTCCAGCACAATCTGACCTCTTCGGCCAGTTCACCCCCTTCTGTCAGACCCCTCATGTGTCACCACTTGACTCATAAACAACATTTGTGTGCCGAATCCCCGATATGCCAAGTTAGCCCATATCTCCAACACCTCTCTTCCCACTTCCTCCCTCAAAACTGCTCTCTCTGATCCGAAATGGCAGACTACCATGTCTACCGAAAATTCTGCTATCATCACCAATAATACTTGGTCCTTGTTCCCTTTAACACATCTTACAATGTTGGTTGTCGTTGGGTGTTCCGCATAAAATATAAACCGGATAATACCATCAACAAATACAGAGTCCATCTTGTCGCTAAAGGATTTCATCAACGACTGGGTGCTTATTACACTGAAACTTGCAGTCCCGTTGTTAAGCATGCGCTGGTGAACACAATTTTTACCCATTAAGTACCCCAGTAATCCATCCTTTGTTGATAAGATGTAACAACCCCTCGCGGCAGCGGAAATATAAACACACAAAATGCATGAAAAATGCATGGATTTAAAACTTTTGATGAGATAAATAAAACATGCGAGGTGCTTTAACAATCTAAACATGCGGAAGATAAAACATAAATAGGTATTTAAGTACAATACAAAAGCAGCGCGGGATAGCATATCCCTACAGGCATCCAATACTGAAAACGTAAGTCTACGATATAGCTAACGAACGGGTAAAATCATGACGATGAAGGATCATCGCTCGCTAGCCTCAACGTACCCCCCTGCAAACAGCATCAAGTACCTACACACATACAACATGTGCGCCAGTCAGTGGGGAGTGACTAGAGCTCTTATAGCCACCTATTGTCATACAACACAGAACATATAAATACAAGCATCATACTCCAACATAAACAATCATGCGAAGTACTTCATCCATAACTCTTCTTAACATACTCATGTAAATAGATATCAAACCGCAACTCAGGTATATCTACACATTTAAACACGTATCAGCAGTATATAACACCGTACCCCAACTCAGGCAAATATATACAAATCAGCAGTATATAACACTGTACCCCAACTCAGGCAAGTATATACAAATCAGCAGTATATAACACTGTACCCCAACTCAGGCAAGTATATACAAACAAACACAACATGAGAAGGTTCATATGACAACTTCATTATACAACAACAACAAGTCTACTTAGCCTCAGCAGATATAATTCCCTGGTAGAACAATCGAAACGATATACGGTCCTAGTCTAAATCTGGCCAGACTCTCGAGGTATAATTCTTCCTCGATTCGACAAGTATCCCCAACTCAGGATACCTCCAAGACTCGAACTAGCTAGGAACGAGATACCCCCAACTCAGGGCGGACTATCTGAAACTTGACCGTCAACGCGCAGGAGACGGTCATACCAAGACGCGACTCAGTCTTGGTGAGAACAAGAGTCATATAACAGCTCATAGTATTACATCCACATGCATAAACAACACATTACCCAAGGATGTAATAAAACTGTGACCTAATCCAAATCAACACTTCTACTACTCTATTTCTAAGACTTACTCAACCCTTAACTAACTTCAGAAACTATTTGAGGTGAGAGCCGTTCTCCCTTAAAACATCCTAAAAAACAATTGGGAAACAAGCCCCCAAAACAGCTCGACAAACCGATAAACGAGCAGAAAGTTACAGCGGTTTTTGCGCAGCCTGCGCAAGGGGGTGCGCAGCTGCGCAGCCTGCACATGGGAGTGCGCAGCTGGCGCCCAAGCACGGGCCAGGTTCGTCACACGCATTTCCTGCAATTCGCCAATTCATTCTATCTTTCGACAAACACTTCTAAACCATGATTTCTAGTATAAAACCTATACTATCAGCACATATCAACTCATAACAATCCCAAGTGTATCTCATATATGATCTTTGAACAAAATCGAGCATTTAAATAAGCATAACAATCGAAATCCCAAATTCTACCGATCTTCATGTATACTCACAATTTTCATTCAAAAGATGAAATTTCATAATTCTTCAACAATAAACATGATAAGAAGTATAAAGAAGATAAAAGCAAGCCTAAACATGTTCCTAAACACAAGATTTCATCCAAAATCACAACAAGCATGCTACTTTGACAATTTAGGTCAAGTTACTCATAATCGTCACCTTAAAAGCGGGTTATGCTCCGATTTCTTCTTCAATAACGAAGCTCTCAACCTCCGGGTCCTCTAATCCAACTCCCACAACGAAAGAAACAGAATTAAGAAGCCTAAAACGGAATTTAGCCAAAACAACGTCTTTTTCGAGTTCGACGAAATTGAAATTAAAAGAGATAGATAGCTTGGAAATCTCGCAAGGATTCCGAAAATGTAGGACTTACCGCGATTCGAGTTCGGGAAGAGGTTGAAATGTTGATTTTAAGCTCTCAAAAATGGAGAACAATGGAGTTGGGAAAGTATCAGTGAAATGATATGTGAAGATGAAGGTGATGTCGTTGAATAGGGTTTTGGGTGGGGTTTATATTGTCCTTGCACACACTTGAGTCGGGTTATTAGCTTTGTGAATGGATTTAAGTCGGGATTAATTATGCAAAGTGAACATCTTAAGAACTAAGGGGGCGTTTGGTTGGGGGTCTATAAGAAAGAGAAAAAGAAACAAAGTTATTCATTCCTTTGTTGGTGTTTGTTTGACACAATCAAAGGGAATTGAACTCCCTCCCTTACCCCTCAATCCTTCTAATTCCTTACCCCCCACCCCCCAAGGGTTTGAGATTTCATTACCCTTGTTACCCTTCAACCACTTTCTTCACTTACCACCACACTTACAACTACCGCCACACTTATAACTACCACCACAATAGCCACCACCAAACCACCACTATGTCGCCGTCGCCGTCGCTTCCGTCGACCCACCCCTACCCCTACCACCGCCATAACACCCCCACCACCGTCGTAACACCCCCCACCACCATCACTATCATGACACTCCACCCCCATCACCGTCGTGACCACCGCCACCGTCACCGCCATGACATCTCTACCACCATCATCGCCACCACCGCCATGACACCCCCACCACCATCACCGCCGTGACCATCACCGTCCCCACCACCACCGCCACCGCCATAACACCTTGCTACCGCCACCACCGCCATGCCACCTCGACCACCACCCCCATGCCACCTCCACCACCATCACTGTCCGCCAGTAGAGAAGTGGTTGTTTGTGGTGGTGTATGTTAGTGGTAGGAGTGAGTGTGAGTGGACCATTAGTTATCTTTCTTAGAGTAACCAAACAACCTATTAAGTTTTAGGTAATCCCTTTCCTTTCCCCCTCTTACCCTTTCTTATCTTCTTTCCCTTTTCCTTTCTCTAACCAAACGCCCCCTAAGGATATTCTTAAGGCGGATCTTAATAGAAAACTTTAAATTAAATTTACGATTTAATTTATTATTAAAATATTATTATATTCCGTAAAATAATTTTAAATCATTAAAATATTATTTACGAAAATACGGGATGTTACAATCACCCCATCTTTCAAAAAGTTTCGTCCTCGAAACTTGAAGACAAAAATAAGTACGAAAACAACTCTAGCTATCAAAGCGTACTACCCGGGTTATGGTAACCCAAAAATTTATCTTTCAAAAGTTTTCAAGAAGAAAAAGATTTTAAGGTACAAGTCTTTGTCAATGGACATTGGAATTCTCGTTACGTATTCAAGAGTCCGACATTCTAAATCTGAGACAAGTCCTAAATTCAAATCAGTTAAAATTCAAAATTTAGATCGATCTGGTATCGGTAAGCATAGTTCAGGTTATCAGACGTCTCCAATAAGGAGCTCCAATGACAAATCGACGCTGAGATCAATCAAATTGTAAATCAATCAGTTCCTTTAAACCGAATTTTCCCCAAAAATAAATCTTTATTTTCGATTCCTCAAAAGAGTAAAATTGCGACAATGACAAAAGGTTACTTTCAACAAAAGAGGGAGCAGTTTCCAATCCTCAAAACAATTAAGATTTTCCAAAAACTACAAACTTTCGGGGTTAACAATAGGGAACAATTTCAAAAACGGTCATTGGGAGCGTAGAAACGATCATAGAGATTACTTTCGACACTAAGGATTGTGAGTTTCTAGTTTCACAGCTGACAGAACATACAAGGAGGATCGAAGGAACGGAACAACCAGGTTGAAGGTCAAGGAAGATGGTAACTCATGCCAAACATGGGGTCACTAACCACTCAATCCATAGTCAACGCATCGTTACAACGATTCCCAATATATCCCAAGAAGGACAATTCAAGTGATCTCTAGACTCTTAATGGTTTCACGATCCCTCTTACCATTATCTCATCCACTGAACAAGGCATTTCCTCACTCGCGGTAGAAGCTTACGCTCATATTCCAGATCAAGGTTTGTGCACTTACGAAATTCTAAACCAAAAATTCCATTATAACATCCAATTCCAAAAATTAGGACACCAAACTCTCTACACCATGACTCTTCCCAATCAGATAGGCCATAACCAAAATCATATATAACCTTTCGTCCTACATAGTTCAATTCCATCAAATTCATTCCACATGCATCTCGAGATCCTCAAATCCCAAATTTTATTACCATAGTGAACATTCAAGTTAAGGCCTTACTCGAGTAACAACTTCTAAATCCTCCGGTTTCTAACCACTTACCAACAGTATACACTCCAAAGAAAAGTTCCAAAGAAGTAACAACTTTCACTCCTACAGTTACCATAAGACATAGTCATTCACATTCCGAGATTTCTCAAATGGTATCCATAAACACTTATAAGTCGCAAATCAATGGCTTCCTGTCAACCACTCCTGAAGTATTATTAAGCCAACATGCCTCCATTATCCAAAAAGCTATCATAAACGATCCACCTAGCCAGGGTGCATCTCTAAATTCCATTAAGTAAACGCTGAGGTTCCATAAGTAACTTAAGGTCAACACGCAGTCAGCTCCATAAGTCCACTTGTAAATGTCTCAACATTCTCACTCCGTTACCAATAACTCTCGTTCCTCAAGTATGTGGTCCTTTCCGCAATTAAGCGATTCCTCAAGATTAGGTAGCACTAACTTACCTCATTCATCCATTTAACCACATCATCATTATCTTAAGCATGTTCCTCCAAAATCACCTAGGATTCCAAGTATCGTATTTAAATCCTCAAATGGTACTTCCAAATCTACAATTACTACTTACATCTAGCCATCTAACATGAAACTTTCAAAACGGCACATTATCCAATATCACCCGAATATTATTATTATAAACTCTCTCAACCAAATTCTGACAACGCAAAACCAAGCATTCCTCAAGGCATGTATCACTACTCCAAGAACAAATGAACCTCCTCACTAATCTGAAAGACAGGGACAAGGCTCACAGAAGAGGTGATGGGATACGGGCTTCAGGGACAAACACGATACAGATCTCGAGAGTGTCACTCGAAAACGACTCGAGGAACAACGAGACGACAAGGTAAGGAACTTTAGGCTATGGACCCCAATAAAATTGAAGCCAAGATCGGAAGGAGAAGCAAGGGAGGATAAGGGAGAGAAACGATTTGAAAGGAACGATTACGGAAATCTCCAAAGGTGCGGGTCTCTCACTATTCTCACGGGGTTCTCACTTCTTAATTTCCAAATCAAGTCATTCAATTGTCGGTTCTCACGAACAATTCCTCGAACGATTTATACACCCAAATCTTTCAAACTTTTAGACAATATCACCATTAGAGCTACTTATTCCCAAAAGTTTGAGATGTCCCATCTCTGCTAGTCCCTCAATGATAATTCAATAACACTTTCAGGCCATCAAACTATATGTCATATACACTTTACTTGCCTCACTGTCCACCAGATAACAATTTTTAACCATCAACTTTCTGAACTTCCATCTCCCAATAAAGTACTTCATTCCATCCACAAACCGATGGTGCATCCTCAAATTTCTCTTAAGTTTTTCAATAAATAAACGCTAAGATTCATTAAGCAACCTAGGGTCACATAGTGATTCACTTCTTCTAAGCTTAAGTCATAAACTCTTCGAGTATTCCACTATTATAGCAAATGATTCGTATTCCTCAATGATACGTGCCTATTTTATGCATTTTATTTACTCTTTTGGCACGTATTTTCTTACACTTTCGTGACTTTTAGTTGCTTTTTCTCCCGAAACGGTTTACTTTGGCATTTCTATGTTTTATATGTAGGAATACGCGGAAGTGAGCAAAACCAAGCCTTATTTGCCTTTAGGAAGCTGTTTTGAGTACTAGTATGGAGCAAGGAATCAGATGGTGCACTCAAGTATTATTTTCGGGCCAGATCAAAGCTGAAAAAAGACGAGAAGCGGTCGACCAACCTGCAATAGTGGTCGACCGACCGATGTCCAGTTCGCAAAAGAAGCCCAGCTCACAGAAGCCCAAGTTCGCATGAAATAAACCCGTATCGCCAGAATCGGTCGACCGACCGAAAATCTCGGTCGACCGACCACCAGCTGTTTCGGGACTTCTGTTTTTATTTATTTTCTATTTTTCCTAATCTTGTAACAATTATTATTTAAGGAGACCTAAACTCTAAAATTAGGTTATGCAGCCCCAATTAGAGAAAAACTCCATTGTTAGATTTTGGTACCAAGCTTTCATCTTTATTCTTGGATTTTTCATTCAAGTTGTAAGTTTGTCACAATTCAATCTTTTCTTTTTATTCAATCTTGTTATTCATCTTGTTGTTATTTCTTATTTCATGTTTACCCTTTTAATTATCATCTTTGATTATGTTCATCTCTTTAATATTCTTAGTAATTGTTAGTTCTATAATTAAAAGTACGCATAGCTAATTCTTGTGATTGGGAATTAGGGGAACCATGATAAAGGCTTGACTTTGATAGGTTTGATGATTAAATTACCAATCCCCCATTGTTGTTGGTGAACTAATCCTTAGGATTGAAAGATTATTGGGATTAGTTTAACAACAACTTTGGGATTGCCCTTGAACGAAAGTTTAGTGCTTTTGTAGGAACCCTAAGACCGTAAGGATTGGGTAGAATATTGACCTAAAGGTTTATTCTTTGTTCCTTGGGATTGTGTTATTTGATTATTCTTACCCTTCATTGACTTGTTTTGACCATGGGGAACCAAAGTTCCTAATCTCCTTTTTATCTTATTTTAATTTTCTTGTTAGTTTGCTACCTTAGTGTTAGTTTAAATCTCAAATCAAAACCCCCCTTTTTGGTTACTTGCAATAGACTTTAAATTTACAAACATAATTTACCCTGTCTCTCTGTGGTTCGACCCTTGACTTATCCTATCTGAGTTTAAGCTGAGGTTTTATAAATCTTATCTTTGGCACCCCTCAACGACGGGTGTCAAATTTTGGCGCCGTTGCCGGGGAGACGGTATAATTTTGTTTGTTAATTTCTAGTTTATTTTCTTGTCTTAAGGAACTTAGGTTCCTTAAGACCGTTCTTACCTTTTCTTCTAGTTTTGTTTTTAGAAGACAGGTTTTTGAGAGGAAGGCTTGAGTACTCTCTCTATGGATTCTATTTATAGCTACCTACAGCCGAAGCCTAAGGATGTACCGAAGGGATTCGTCTTGCCTAAACCCACCACTGGCTCCTTTGAAATCCAATCAACTCATATCTCTTTGGTGGAGAAGAGTCAATTTTCTGGTCTACCCGACGAAGATCCAATAAAACATGTTACAACCTTCACAGATTATTGTTGCTCCTTGCCCCTACCTGAAGGGGTAACTAGAGACGAGGTGCTGGCAACTATGTTCTTATTCTCATTAAAAGATGACGCGCTAGATTGGTACCGGTACCTTGACAGAACAAGTGAGGAGATTACGGATTGGACTTCCTTGGCATTGGCCTTTTACAAGAAATACTTCCCTCTTGCAAAAGCCGAGGACTTGAGAAACCAAATCCGTAACTTTCAACAGGGACCTGATGAAGGATTTTGTGAAGCATGGGATCGATTCAAGAAATTGGTCCGTTCTATCCCTCACCATAACCTTCAACAATGGGACCTGTGTAACATATTTTACAACGCTCTTTACGATGACTATAAGATGATTCTTGATGTGGCCGCCAATGGAAGATTCCAGAATAACACCGACCATATGAAGGGTTGGAAAACCATTGAAGACATGGCAGTGCATAGGGCTACTTTTAAGGGTTCACGTGGGAATTCAAGAAGGCTGAATGTGGAGATGAATAGAGTGATGGCTCTTGAGACAACAGTTGAAGCCCGTTTTGAAAAGCTTGAGGCAACCCAGCTAAAGCTTGAAAGTGCGAACCTAGTTACTACGGTTGATAACACGGGTGAGATCGAGAACTTAAGAGCCCTTGTTGATGTTTTAACCACGGCAGTTTTGAAGATAAGTGAGGCTCACTTTACCTCCGCAAAAGTTTTTGAGGAGCGCTTGATAAACATAGCCAACCAAAGGACTGGCTCTCCAGCTAGTTGGGAGGGACCCATGGAAACGCTAAACGCCATAAATCTAAGGAGTGGCCGTGTTTGTGAAGAACCAACTCAAGAGGATGATCCAGCCGAAATTCCGACCAAAGAATCTGATCCCGTCAAAAGAGCAGGAGGTCGGCCGACCGCTACTGTAGGTCGACCGACCGCTGTTCCTGACGTGAGATCGGATTCTGGAAAAAAGAAAAATTCGGATTTTGCAGACTCTGGTCGACCGACCACTGATACTGGTCGACCGACCAACGTTCCTGAGCAGAATGCTGTTTTAACTCCGGAATCGTTGGATCCTTCCTTTATTCAAGGCCTTACTGAAATTTTACAGCTGAAAAAGCCAAAGGTTGCTGATCCTATGGCTAAAGTCACCATTCCTTATCCTGAAAGACTGAAAAATTCAAAAGAGGATCGGAAGTTTGGTAAGTTTTTAGAGATGGTAAAGAATCTTGAGGTAACCATCCCTTTCACTGACTTAATTACCCAGGTACCTTCTTATGCTAAATTCATGAAAGATATTTTAAGTCGTAAGAAGAACTTTCAAGACGACGGTGCTGTTGCTTTTGTGGAAGAATGTTATGTTCTTTCACAAGATAATATGGCACCCAAGTTAAAAGACCCAGGTAGTTTTTCCATCCCTTGTACCATAGGTAATCATGTAATAGGGAAAGCCCTTTGTGATCTAGGGGCTAGTGTCAGTGTCATACCTTATTCTGTATGTGAAAGACTTGGTTTAGGTAGACTTAAAGTCACCAATATTACCGTACAGATGGCTGATAGATCAACCCAAAGACCACTAGGGGTCTTGGAGGATGTCCTAGTAAAAGTGGGAAAGTTCTTTATTCCTGTGGATTTCGTTGTTTTAGACATTGCTGAGGATAGTCAAATACCTATTATTTTAGGTAGACCATTTTTACACACAGCTGGGGCTGTAATAGATGTCAAACGCGGGACCATTACCTTAGAGATTGGGGATGACACTATCGAGTTTAGTCTTGCCCATAAGGCAACTATTCCTACTGATGATACTTGTTGTTCCATCGATATTGTAGACAGGAATGTTATCCTTAATTGGAGGGAATCCTTGACTAAGGATCCCTTAGATGATCTGACGATTTTGGATAAGTGTGCAGGTACTCCAGCTGAGGATGCTGAAGAGCTGGATTTGATAGAAGAAGAGGAAGAGGAATATGAGCTCACTGAAGAAGAGAATGAGAAGCTCATAAGCCTAGCCAATGCAAGTCTGGTAAACATGTGCTATTCTATAGATACTAATTCTGTTCAGGCAGTTGAGGTAAAAGCACCAGAGCGTAAGCCACTTCCTCCTAATCTTAAATATGTTTTCTTAGATGATACTGAACAGTACCCTGCGATTGTTATCTCTAAACTTAGTCCTGACCAACTTTCTGCCTTAATGACTGTTCTTAAAAAGAATAGAAAAGCTCTAGGTTATTCTTTGGATGATATTAAGGGCATAAGCCCTGATGTTTGTATGCACAGAATAGATTTAGAGGAGGGGCATAAGCCTTATAGACAAGGACAGCGTAAGTTAAACCCTAAGATGCAGGATGTAGTTATGGCTGAGGTTATGAAGCTTCTTGATGCAGGTATTATCTATCCGGTTGGAAACTCTAAGTGGGTTAGCCCAGTTCAGGTGGTTCCTAAGAAAGGAGGGACCACAGTGGTTAAGAATGATAAAAATGAGTTAATACCAACTAGAGTTGTAACAGGGTGGCGGATGTGCGTTGATTATAGACAGTTAAATGCCGCCACCAAGAAAGACCATTTCCCCCTTCCTCTTGTTGACCAAATGACTGAAAGACTGGCTTCTAATAAATTCTTCTGTTTTCTAGACGGTTATTCAGGTTTCTTCCAGATTCCCATCCATCCTGATGACCAGAGTAAGACTACTTTTACATGTCCACAGGGTGTTTTTGCTTATCGCAGGATGCCTTTTGGGTTATGCAATGCTCCTGCTACTTTTCAAAGGTGTATGATGGGTATTTTTTCAGACTTTATAGAAAACATTATGGAAGTATTTATGGATGATTTCTCTGTTTACGGTAATGCTTTTGATCAATGCTTAGCTAATCTTGATAAAGTCTTGCAGCAATGTATTGATGTAAACCTTGTCTTAAACTGGGAGAAGTGTCATTTTATGGTTACTGAAGGGGTAGTGTTAGGGCATCTAATTTCCGATAAAGGTATACATGTAGATAAAGCAAAGGTGCAGGTGATTGAGCAATTACCCCCTCCTGTTAACGTCAAAGGGGTGAGAAGTTTCTTAGGACACGCAGGTTTTTACAGGCGTTTCATTAAGGACTTCTCTAAAATTGCTAAACCACTTACACAATTGCTTCTTAAAGATGCCATCTTTGATTTTTCTGATGAGTGTCTTTCAGCTTTTAACAGGTTGAAGGAAGCTTTGGTCTCAGCACCAATCATCCAGCCACCAGATTGGGATCTCCCATTTGAGATCATGTGCGATGCTAGTGATTATGCTCTGGGTGCTGTGCTTGGTCAAAGGAAGAACAAGGCTCTTAATGCTATATACTATGCGAGCCGCACCCTGGATGAGACTCAAGTCAACTATTTCACCACCGAGAAGGAGATGCTAGCTGTCATATTTGCCTTAGAAAAATTCAGGTCATATTTAGTAGGTAATAAGGTAATTGTCTATACTGACCATGCAGCCTTAAAAGGTCTTTTTCAAAAGAAGGATTCAAAGCCAAGACTTTTAAGGTGGATCCTCCTTCTCCAAGAATTTGACATTGAGATCAGGGACAAGAAAGGCGCGGAAAACGTGGTAGCTGACCATTTATCTCGCCTACAGCTGACTGATGGGGAAGATTCTTTACCTATTGATGATTCGTTTCCTGATGAGAGTTTATTTATCATTAATAGTTCAGGTTCTTATCCCCCTCCTTGGTATGCTGATTTTGATAATTTTGCTGTTACAGGTAAAATCCCTCCTGAGTTGTCTTGGCAACAAAAGAAGAGATTTATGTTCGATGCAAAACAGTATTTTTGGGATGACCCTTATGTTTTTAAAGAATGCGGAGATGGACTTATCTGGAGATGCGTCCCCCAATGGGAGGTGAAGGACATTCTGGAAGCATGTCACTCTTCTGCATATGGTGGTCACCACGGTCCATCTAGGACCGTGGCCAAGGTATTGCAGTCTGGTTTTTATTGGCCTACTTTACATGCTGACTGTAGAAATTTTGTAGGTAACTGTGACGCCTGTCAAAGAACTGGGAATATCTTAAAAAGACATGAGATGCCACAAGTTGGTATTTTAGAGGTAGAAATTTTTGATGTCTGGGGCATTGATTATCAAGGACCTTTTCCTAGTAGTCAAGGTAACAGGTATATTCTTGTAGCTGTTGATTATGTGTCTAAGTGGGTAGAAGCTATTGCTACCCCCCATTGTGATGCAAAAGCTGTTATTAAGATGTTTAAAAAAATCATATTTCCTCGTTTTGGTGTCCCTAGGATTGTCATAAGTGATGGAGGTATGCATTTTAAGGAGAAACGCTTAGGTGACTTGTTAAATAAATTCGGTGTCCAACACCGTAGGGGTTTAGCTTATCACCCTCAGACTAGTGGTCAAGTTGAGATCTCTAATAGAGAACTCAAGGAGACCCTAGCCAAGGTAGTTTCTAAGTCTAGGAAAGATTGGAGCCTAAAACTTGATGATGTTTTATGGGCCTATAGAACCGCGTTCAAAACTCCAATAGGAATGTCACCATTCAGATTGATTTATGGTAAAACTTGTCATTTACCAGTTGAGTTAGAACGTAAGTCTTGGTGGGCTATTTGTGATCTTAATTTAGACCCTAATCTTTCCCGTGAGAAACGTTTATTGCAGCTCAATGAGTTAGAAGAATTCAGGTTGTTAGCCTATGACAATGCCAAGATTTACAAGGAGAAAACAAAGCGCTGGCATGACAAAAGAATCATTAGACGTGATTTCCAGGTAGGTGATAGGGTATTGCTTTTTAATGCTCGTATTCGTCTTTTTCCTGGTAAGCTGAAATCCAGGTGGAGCGGACCCTACACCATCACAGCTGTCTCAAAATTCGGATCAATCGAATTAGAAACCTCATCTGGTGAGAGGTTCAAAGTCAATGGCCAATATGTGAAGCACTTCCGAGGAGAAAATGAATTTGTCGGAAAAGTTGAAGTTTCTTACTTCGACCCCTTTTAGGATGCTCCTTAGAAGGTAAAAGGTCGTGCGGGACCTCTTAAACCAGCGCTACACGGGAGGCAACCCGTGCTTTAGTTTAAATTTACGTTTTCTTTCTTTTTTTTTCATTTTATCCTCTGGTGGAAATTGAATTCTCTGCAGAAAAGTGAAAGAAAAAGCGAATCCGTCAGTACAGTGGTCGACCGACCGAGTTATTAGGTCGACCGACCAAAACTGACAACTTTATGCACTTTTTCTGACAGAGTAAGTGAAATTGCAGAGCAGGTAAAAGGACGCTGGTCGACCGACCGACTTTTCTGGTCGACCGACCACGAGTTTTTTTTACGGTTTTTTTTTTCAGAGTCAAATGTCACGGGTCTGTTGTGTTATGAAAATACAATAATTGCTTTTACTCCTTCAACTTCCCAGCATTCCCTTTCTCTCTTAAAACCCTAAAAACTATTCACCCACCTTCCTCCTTCACCAATTTACTTACTTTCTTTCATTTTCCATCTTCAAGGTATGTTCTTCTTCTTTTTCTTTCTTTCTTTTTAGTTTTATATCTTCTTAATTCCGTTTTAGGTAGTATTAGTTTATCCTTTTAAGTTCAATTTTGCTCTTAATTCCGTTTCCATGCTTGTTTGTGTATTTTTATCTTAGTTTTCTTCTTCCTTTTGATTTTATATGCTTAGATCTGTAAATTTTGGGTGTTTTTGTGCTGATTAGGATAGTTTAATTCTTCCTTATAATTTTTATGCCTCTTTTCGCGCGAAATTCACCCGCGAAAAACCGACGCTGACACTATTCACGGTCGACCGACCGGAAACTGAGGTCGGCCGACTGAAATTTGAATTTTCTGGGTTTCGAATTTACAGATCTGCACTTTTCTGATGATAGTCGGTCGACCGACCTGCATACTCCTTTGTGAGTATGCAATTGTTTTTGTGTCTTTTGTTTTTCATACCTTTAGGTATTTTTCTTGTTTTCATCCTCTCTTGCCGCGTGTTCTTCCCTGTCGCGCGTTCTTCTCTGTCTTAAGTTTTTAGGTCGAGTCGGAACGGATAAATACAAGTTATGCCTCACATATCATTTATTGCTTTGCCTTGCATTTTTCAAAAATTTTCAAGCTAGTCTTTTGCATTATCTACGAGTTTTTGTTGATTTCATGCTAAATTATTAGACTTGACTCTCTTCTTGGCAAGCTACTACATATTCTAAGGATTAGAGCTTAATAAATCGGTGACATCCATGACCGATTTCATATAGGTTTGTGAGTAGTTTCTCCTCTTGAGGCATGTTACTTCAATATGCATAAACATGAATTTTGTCTTCTTAATACCTGTATGCATTCGGGTTTGTGGTTTGTTGACACATGTGGTAGAGGTACCCCTTTCTCATTTTTCCCATTATCCTCTCATAGCCAAATTGAACTCTTTTACCCATTTGCTACATTCTAAAAATTGCCTACCCTAGCCGAGCTAGTAAATTAGTGATGGGACTGTTTTTCTTGCCATCTTTTGGTTTATGCTTCATTGATAAATTTTGATTTTGGGAGTATGAAAGAAAAAAAAAAAAAAAACAAAAACAAAAGAGACACGAAAAAAAAAAAAAACGAAACAGCCTGTTTTCAAGGCTGGTCGGTCGACCAGTTTTCCTGGTCGGTCGACCAGGACCGTTGGGTAGGTTAGTTTTTCTGAAAAAAAAAAGGAGAAAAAAGAAGAAAAGAAAAAAAAAAAGAGAAGAAATAAAAAAGGGAGAGAAAAGTTGGAAGATTTGTGATTTTTGCTCCAAAACTTTGAGCATTGGCATGTATGAAAGAAAAAGAAAATAATAAGAAGTGATCTTATAGTGTGGATAGACGGTTGTTAGCTCGGTTTAACCCCTCTTCCCATAACTTATCTTAAGCCTCTTTTTACCTTTAGCCTCACAATTCCAAATTCGCCTCGGCATGTGTCATGGTTATCTAGTGTGGGAATGCATATGTACGGTTGTAGAGATTCTATTCATGTTAGATTGCGGGCATGTTCTTACGGGTCGTAGATAGGTGAGAGTCTTTACTTTTAATTATCTTCTTATCTTTCACATATACATTTGACCCTTTGCTTTCATGAGTGTCTCGAGCGTACCGCGAGAGTCCAATTAGAATGAGTCTTGCAAGGTTGAAATTTTAGCATGCTTTTCCAACATATTTAATTCATTTTGCTCTTGACATTGTGTTTGATTATAGTTGAAAAATGCATTAAATTGGTTAAGCATAGTGTTATGTTTGGTTGTGAAAAGTATGAGATCCGTTCCATTAGAAGTTTTATTTTCTTTTGAGTCTTAGTGCTTGCTTGAGGACAAGCAAGGTTTGGTTTGGGGAGTTTGATACGTGCCTATTTTATGCATTTTATTTACTCTTTTGGCACGTATTTTCTTACACTTTCGTGACTTTTAGTTGCTTTTTCTCCCGAAACGGTTTACTTTGGTATTTCTATGTTTTATATGTAGGAATACGCGGAAGTGAGCAAAACCAAGCCTTATTTGCCTTTAGGAAGCTGTTTTGAGTACTAGTATGGAGCAAGGAATCAGATGGTGCACTCAAGTATTATTTTCGGGCCAGATCAAAGCTGAAAAAAGACGAGAAGCGGTCGACCAACCTGCAATAGTGGTCGACCGACCGATGTCCAGTTCGCAAAAGAAGCCCAGCTCACAGAAGCCCAAGTTCGCATGAAATAAACCCGTATCGCCAGAATCGGTCGACCGACCGAAAATCTCGGTCGACCGACCACCAGCTGTTTCGGGACTTCTGTTTTTATTTATTTTCTATTTTTCCTAATCTTGTAACAGTTATTATTTAAGGAGACCTAAACTCTAAAATTAGGTTATGCAGCCCCAATTAGAGAAAAACTCCATTGTTAGATTTTGGTACCAAGCTTTCATCTTTATTCTTGGATTTTTCATTCAAGTTGTAAGTTTGTCACAATTCAATCTTTTCTTTTTATTCAATCTTGTTATTCATCTTCTTGTTATTTCTTATTTCATGTTTACCCTTTTAATTATCATCTTTGATTATGTTCATCTCTTTAATATTCTTAGTAATTGTTAGTTCTATAATTAAAAGTACGCATAGCTAATTCTTGTGATTGGGAATTAGGGGAACCATGATAAAGGCTTGACTTTGATAGGTTTGATGATTAAATTACCAATCCCCCATTGTTGTTGGTGAACTAATCCTTAGGATTGAAAGATTATTGGGATTAGTTTAACAACAACTTTGGGATTGCCCTTGAACGAAAGTTTAGTGCTTTTGTAGGAACCCTAAGACCGTAAGGATTGGGTAGAATATTGACCTAAAGGTTTATTCTTTGTTCCTTGGGATTGTGTTATTTGATTATTCTTACCCTTCATTGACTTGTTTTGACCATGGGGAACCAAAGTTCCTAATCTCCTTTTTATCTTATTTTAATTTTCTTGTTAGTTTGCTACCTTAGTGTTAGTTTAAATCTCAAATCAAAACCCCCCTTTTTGGTTACTTGCAATAGACTTTAAATTTACAAACATAATTTACCCTGTGTCTCTGTGGTTCAACCCTTGACTTATCCTATCTGAGTTTAAGCTGAGGTTTTATAAATCTTATCTTTGGCACCCCTCAACGACGGGTGTCACTCAACAACGGGCCTTTCCCAGCTCAATCACTCACCTAAGTCAAGTGATACTAACTCACTTCAATCATCAATTCCTCATCATTAGCACCTTAAGCCCTTTCTCTCAGGTCGCTCTATATCCTCAAGTATCTTATCTAACTCCTTAAATAGTACTCTTCAATCCACAAATTTTTTTACAATCTAAGCATGGTTCTCAAGATTAAGTCCCACCGAATACTAAGTATACAACTAAACCTTCAGGCAAGTACCCTATCACTCACTTTTACTCTCCCAATTGGATAGACAACTAGACACTTGGATCACCAAAACATGTCTCTCGATACCTCATAAGTTTTTCCTCAAATAACAACCTTACCGTAACTAGTTCCTCGGAATTCTAAAAAAGGAAGATTACCTACAAGGCACCTTGAGAAAGCAAACAACAAGGTTAAGTTGAAAAGGGAAGATCTGTTCAAGTAAGATAGACATATATTCTAAAAGAAGGATGTGCATCCGGAGTTATCAAAGAAGGTGATGCACAAAGAAATAGGAGTATCTTCAAGGCTTAGAAGCATTCTCCAACTGTAGCACGAATCTTCTATCTTCGGTAGAAACTCCGGTCTTGATCGCCAAATGGATAAGCCCACGGTTCGTCGATTGAAAGACAATAAAGTAAAATCAATGACAATCAACAAACTCGTTAGAACCTAATAAAAGCAATCACAAAACAGACTACCACTTGTCCTTAAATCTACCCTATCTCTCGTTCATTATTTAAGTTATTGGTCAAGTTAAGTTTGAGGATTACATGAGTGCGTCGGGAGCGATAACGCTCTGATACCAACTGTAAAAAAACCTCGCGGCAGCGAAAATATAAACACACAAAATGCATGAAAAATGCATGGATTTAAAACTTTTGATGAGATAAATAAAACATGCGAGGTGCTTTAACAATCTAAACATGCGGAAGATAAAACATGAATAGGAATTTAAGTACAATATAAAAGCAGCCCGGGATAGCATATCCCTACAGGCATCCAATTCTGAAAACGTAAGTCTACGGTCTAGCTAACGAACGGGTAAAATCATGACGATGAAGGATCATCGCTCGCTAGCCTCAACGTAACCCCCTGCAAACAGCATCAAATACCTACACACATACAACATGTGCGCCACAGTCAGTGGGGAGTGACTAGAGCTCTCATAGCCACCTATAGTCAAACAACACAGAACATATAAATACAAGCATCATACTCCAACATAAACAATCATGCGAAGTACTTCATCCATAACTCTTCTTAACATACTCATGTAAATAGATATCAAACCGCAACTCAGGTATATCTACACATTTAAACACGTATCAGCAGTATATAACACCGTACCCCAACTCAGGCAAGTATATACAAATCAGCAGTATATAACACTGTACCCCAACTCAGGCAAGTATATACAAATCAGCAGTATATAACACTGTACCCCAACTCAGGCAAGTATATACAAACAAACACAACATGAGAAGGTTCATATGACGACTTCATTATACAACAACAACAAGTCTACTTAGCCTCAGCAGATATAATTCCCTGGTAGAACGATCGAAACGATATACGGTCCTAGTCTAAATCTGTCCAGACTCTCGAGGTATAATTCTTCCTCGATTCGACAAGTATCCCCAACTCAGGATACCTCCAAGACTCGAACTAGCTAGGAACGAGATACCCCCAACTCAGGGCGGACTATCTGAAACTTGACCGTCAACGCGCAGGAGACGGTCATACCAAGACGCGACTCAGTCTTGGTGAGAACAAGAGTCATATAACAGCTCATAGTATTACATCCACATGCATAAACAACACATTACCCAAGGATGTAATAAAACTGTGACCTAATCCAAATCAACACTTCTACTACTCTATTTCTAAGACTTACTCAACCCTTAACTAACTTCAGAAACTATTTGAGGTGAGAGCCGGTCTCCCTTCCGGTTGCCCGACCGGGGGGCCTTTCCCCTCAAACACATTTCCGAACCTAGTGTAAGATCCGCCCAATTTCTTGGACTACATACAAACTCAATTGCTAAACAACATACATTTGACAAACATTCAATCAACAGTTAATTGACCCCAAGAACTAAGTCAAGAGAGAGTCGGTTGCCCGACCGGGGGGTTTCTATCCTCACTCTATTCCCGAACCCAATATAGTGTCGCCCGAACTCCGGGGACCTCAAACACACATATGAAGCATACAGAAAAAGAATCAACGAAATCCGACTTGAGAATCAAAAGTTATGAAGCAATCATAGCTAATTGGGGCTCCCAGTCGGTTGGCCACATGCGGAGAGTCTCATATTAAATAAATATACATCTCAAACCAACTATATGAGCCTCACTACATGATTAAAATATGCTTAGACTCTTCACAAGAAAATCCATAAAAGTTAACTATCTTCATGCACAATTTCCGTAATCAATTCTTTATGAGCTAATCGACTCGAGACGGATAACCACGCTTCTTATGATGACTTTCCTAGCTCCAATATACATTTAATACCAAGTAAATATACCACCAAACATCACTTAAAACATCCTAAAAACAATTGGGAAACAAGCCTCCAAAACAGCTCGACAAACCGATAAACGAGCAGAAAGTTACAGCGGTTTTTGCGCAGTCTGCGCAGCAAGGGGTTGCGCAGCTGCGCCTGGGCTGCGCAGCCTGCGCATGGGAAAGCGCAACCTGCGCCCAAGCACGGGCCAGGTTCGTCACACTCATTTCCTGCAATTTGCCAATTCATTCTATCTTTCGACAAACACTTCTAAACCATGATTTCTAGTATAAAATCTATACTATCAGCACATATCAACCCATAACAATCCCAAGTGTATCTCATATATGATATTTGAACAAAATCAAGCATTTAAACAAGCATAACAATCGAAATCCCAAATTCTACCGATCTTCATGTATACTCACAATTTTCATTCAAAAGATGAAATTTCATAATTCTTCAACAATAAACATGATAAGAAGTATAAAGAAGATAAAAGCAAGCCTAAACATGTTCCTAAACACAAGATTTCATCCAAAATCACAACAAGCATGCTACTTTGACAATTTAGGTCAAGTTACTCATAATCGTCACCTTAAAAGCGGGTTATGCTCCGATTTCTTCTTCAATAACGAAGCTATCAACCTCCGGGTCCTCTAATCATACTCCTACAACGAAAGAAACGGAATTTAGCCAAAACAGCGTCTTTTTCGAGTTCGACAAAATTGAAATTGAAAGAGATAGATAGCTTGGAAATCTCGTAAGGATTCCGAAAATGTAGGACTTACCGCGATTCGAGTTCGAGAAGAGGTTGAAATGTTGATTTTAAGCTCTCAAAAATGGAGAACAATGGAGTTGGGAAAGTATCAGTGAGATGAAATGTGAAGATGAAGGTGATGTCGTTGAATAGGGTTTTGGGTGGGGTTTAAATTGTCCTTGCACACACTTGAGTCGGGTTATTTGCTTTGTGAACGGATTTAAGTCGGGATTAAATATGTCAAGTGAACATCTTCAGAACTAAGGATATTCTTAAGGCGGATCTTAACGGAAAACTTTAATTTAAATTTACGATTTATTATTAAAATATTATTATATTCCGTAAAATAATTTAAAATTATTAAAATATTATTTACGAAAATACGGGATGTTATATAAGATGTCTCATATTTCACCAACATAACATAATCACTTGCAAATGAAACTAACCGTGGAAGAAGCCTAGGGATTTCAAACCCCAGTGATGAGCCTGAGCTGGTGAACATAATTTTTGCCTGGGAAAAGGGGCTCTCTTATCATCATTTCACCAAAATTACAGCCAACAGACCAAACATCAATAGCAGCTGTGTATTCAGAGCAGCTGAGGAATTAATAGCATATGTTTAGGAAGCTCGAGTGCCCTACTCTGAATAACTAAACACAAATAAGAGCGGAATTTATAGCAAGTAGATGTATCCCAGACCCTCGGCCGTGACAGTAGCTATCTTTAGCCGATCTATCCAACTTAGTGAACTTGGATTTCCTGTTCATGACGACAAACAACAGATTAGTCTTGAATCAGAAACAAACGTGACTAAAATTCAGACAGATGCATAGATATCCCTCCGTCTCAGTCATTTTCTCCCTAATACTTGAATCAGAAATAAACACGACTAAAGTTCAGACAGATGCATATATATCTCTCCGTCTCATTTATTTTCTCATTAATGCTTTAATCAGAAACAAACACGACTAAAATTCAAACAGATGCATATATATCCCTCCGTCTCAGTGTCATTTACCTGACAAAAGAGATTGCAAGTCTCCATTTCCCATATACTTGTATAAACCACTGTAAACTACTCTGAAACCTCCTCTACCCATTTTTTTGCGGAACTGTTTGTCATTTCATGTACTTGGGCATACGTAAAATGTCGAGAACTATGTATTGCTATCAAACGTGTATGCTTTGTCGGGCAGGTGGAAAGATGTTGAGAGGATTAGAAAAGTAATGCAAGAAAGGGGACTCCGGAAAAGATCTGGATGGAGTTTGGTGGAATATGGTGGCAAAATGCATAGATTTATAGCCGGAGATAGAGCCCATAAAAGATCAGAAGATATATACAGGGTATTTCAGAGATAAAGCGGAAAATGAGAGAGTCCGGGTATCGAAGACAAGGATTGTGCGCTGATAGACACCGAGGATGAAGATAAAGGACATGGTAGGCACTCACAGTGAGAAATTGGCTATTAGCTCCACCCTTCTGGTTAGTAAACCTAGAACTATTATTATGGTGGTGAAGAACTTGAGGGTATTAACAATAAAAGCCCACAACAAGATCAACACACAAAAGAGGCAACAATTCAAATCAAAGAACAAAAAGGAAAGGAATAATAATCTTTCACAATTTAGTCAAGTTTCTTATACAATTGTAATTAACCTTATTTACTAAGATACGAACCTAGCTATTATGTAAAATATATATATAGGCTGTAATCTCAATGTTAATACAAAAGTTTTCATTCTACCAAAACCTCATACAATTATAAAGTCTTATATGGTATCACGAGACCTAAATCGATCCGACTTCCTAAAACCTAAAAAGCACAACTTCAAACGACAAACTCCTTCAACCGTCATCATGACCAATGCAGCCAAACCCGTCGCCCCTGCCACCACTCAACTTCCTGAACCCTCATCTCCCAACCTTGCTCATGTAGTCAAGTTAAGCCCATTCAACTATACTACATGGCGCTTCCAACTTCAACACCTAATGTTCGGACTCAACCTACTCGGGTTCCTTGATGGATCCACACCCTTACCTGCCGAGACCAATGAAGACGGTACCACGAACCCCGAACACACCTACTGGAAGCGACAAGATGACATGATTTTGGGTGCCCTCATGGGCACAATTATCGATGTTATCCAAGGACTCATTGTCCGTGCTCAATCCACCAAGGAGGCATGGGACATATTGGCTCACACCTATGCGAATCCCTCACGGATTCACATACAACGAATAAAACAACGTTTTGACTCGATCACGAAAACCACAACACAAACCATCACGGAGTATATTCACTCCATTAAATCATATGTTGACCAACTCGCCCTAATGGGTAAAAACCTTGATCCGGAGGACGTGATCTCTCGCGTTCTCAATGGACTTGACTACGAAACCTTCAAATCAATCATCGACTCCATCCGTGCTCGAGACACAACCATATCGTTTGAAGCCTTACACGAGAAGTTACTTCAATTCGAACTACTAAACCCCACTACCACGGCTACACCACAATTTCAACCATCGGCTCAAGTAGCCTACAAAAATAACAACCAAAACCGCAATAACAACCGCTATTCAAACACCTACCAACACGACTCCTCTTCCGCTGCTCAACCACAAATCAACAACACGCCCAAACCATTCAAAGGTAGGTGTCAATGGTGCCGAGAAATCGGTCATGTCATTGCCTTTTGTGCCCTTTTTCGAAAACTCTACCCAAATATTGTTTTTCCTTCACCACCACAAAACCGGTTCCATCAACCCCAAGCAAACACGATGGTCGTTCCAACCGCCAATCCGACACCTACTTATAACTATCTGCTTGATAGTGGCGCGAGTCATCATGTGACTCACGACCTCGACACCCTTGCTTTCCATTCACCCTACACCGGTCTAGACGACCTTCTCATCATTGGAGACGGTTCCGGACTCAATATCGCCAACACAGGTAATACAATTTTACATAATGTTAAATTAAATAATGTCCTTCACATACCAAAAATATCTCGAAACATAATTTCAATATCAAAATTGTGTAGTGATAATAACGCTTATGTCATATTCTCACATGATCGTTTTTTGGTAAAGGCGATATCAACGGGAACCAACCTTCTTCAGGGACGCATTAAAGACGGCATCTACGAGTGGTGTCCTCCACAACCACGCGCCCTAACCGCAGTTAAAGGAACCACCTCCGCATCTTGGCATCATAGGCTAGGTCATCCGAGTCTTGATGTAATGCGTATTATTAATAAAACATTGCTAGCAAATTTTTCTGATTTTAGTCCCGGTAATGCGTGTAATATATCCAAAAGTACTAAACTACCATTTTCGCATTCGACCTTTAAAACCAACGCCCCACTTGACCTTATTTTCTCGGACCTATGGACAAGCCCGATTACGTCATTTGACAATTACAAATACTACATTATATTCGTCGATCACTATAGCAAATACGTATGGCTTTATCCGCTCAAACGCAAATCCGATACAATACACGTTTTTAATCAATTCAAAGCCCTAGTCGAAAAATATTTCGACCGACCCATCAAACATTTTTTCTCCGATAACGGAGGCGAGTACATTAAACTAAATCAATCTCTCCTCAATAATGGCATTCATCATTCCACCTCACCACCACATACACCGGAACACAATTAATATGCGGAACGGCGTCATCGACACATTGTCGAAACGGGCCTCGCCTTACTAAACCATGCCCAAGTTCCAACCAAATATTGGCCTTTTGCATTTAGTACTGCCACCTACTTAATCAATCGCTTACCCACTCGCGGCTTAGCAAACCAATCTCCATACAACATTATCCATAAAACCCAACCGAACTATCAAAATCTACACAACTTCGGGTGCCTATGCTACCCTTGTCTCCGACCCTATACAAAACAAAAACTCGACAATCGCTCAATTCCGTATTTATTCATTGGCTACTCAAACACAAAAAGTGCGTTTCATTGTCTCGATCCTAAAACCAATCGAATATATACATTGCGACACGTTAAATTCTATGATGACGTATACCCTCTCGCTACCCACAACACCCCCACGGGTCCTCACCACACCACCGCCACGTGGACCACTCTCCATTCCTATACTGACTCCAACCCACACTCATACACCTGCTTCAATCCCTCCGTCCACCATACCTCACAATTCCTGACCTCTTGTAACGCGGGTGTATCATCGCCGCAACACCCCTCACCATGAGCCACCTGTCAACGTCCCTACAGCCTCCACGACACACCCACCTCCAACTCCAGGACTTCCCCCGCCCTCCACCACCTCTCCTAACCCCACCGCACCACCAATCACCACCCCACTCTCTTCCCCTACCACTTCTCGACAGCCTACCCCACTCAGCACCAACCCCTATCCAGCCACCTTCACCCCCCCCCCCATCGACCCCACCCCAGCCTTCACGACCACCCCACCTCCTGACCCACAACTCATGACCCCTCATCCCACCGACTCCCCATCACCAACCACTCAAAATCCCACTGCCACCACCTCGTTATGTCCTTCTAACACCCACGCTCAACCAACTAATAAAATGATAACTACCCGACTCGATAATAATATTTGAAAGCCGGACCCAAAATATGCGAACCTTGTACACCAAAGTACACCTGTCACGCACCTCTCGAATACAATCAAACAAGCTCGCATCCTGCCACAGTGGCGAGACGCTATGCAGGCTGAATTTGACGCCTTAAATCGCAACCACACTTGGACGTCAGTACCACGTAATCAAGCCAAAAATATCGTTGGATGCAAATGGGTTTTTAGAAATAAATTCAATCCTAACGGCTCTCTCAAACAACACAAGGCTCGCCTTATTGCGAAGGGTTTTCATCAAAGACCCGACATCGACTATACCGAGACCTTTAGTCTAGTAATTAAACCAACTACTGTGCGCCTTATACTATCAATTGTCGTTTCCAAGAAATGGCCTCTACGTCAATAACGCATTTCTACAAGGCACACTAATTGAAAATGTATACATGACTCAACCTCCCGGATTCGAAAATCCGACACAACCTGATTCTGTATGCAAGCTCAACAAAGCAATTTATGGGCTTAAACAAGCCCCCAGAGCCTGGTATACAGAACTCAAAACCTATCTTACGACCATTGGGTTCAAACAATCTATCTCTGACCCATCCTTATTTATCATTCAAAATTCACACCTAACAATTTATATATTAATATATGTTTATGATATCATCGTTACCGGACCAAACACAAACGCTTTACAAATATTCATTGACAAACTGTCCACTCGATTTTCCCTCAAAGATCTAGGACCTTTATCCTACTTTCTGGGCATCGAAGTTACACCCAATGCGCAAGGTATACACCTAAGTCAAGCGAAGTACACACTTGACTTACTCACTAAATACAAAATGGCTGATGCCAAACCATATACAACACCAATGGTTACCTCATCAACACTCATTTGTGAAGATCATGAACCAATTCACGATCAATCCGACTACCGTGCGATTGTTGGAAGCCTTCAATATCTATCTCTCACCAGACCTGACATTGCCTTCCCCGTCAATCGGCTAGCACAATTTCTCCACCACCCAACTGTCAACCATTGGACAGCACTCAAACGCTTACTTCGGTATCTCCACGGCACCCTTCATCACGGCATCCAACTATACAAGGACAATCCCCTCTGTCTTCATGCATACTGTGACGCCGACTTCGGCGGTGACAAAGACACCCACCTGTCCACCACTGGATACATTATCTATCTTGGCCGCAACCCAATAGCATGGTCATCCAAAAAGCAAAAAGGCATTGCCTTATCCACCACTAAAGCAGAATTTCGCGCCATTGCCTCGGTCACTATGGAAACAGTCTGGCTACGCAACCTCCTGTCTTAACTTCATCTCCACGTTACCAAACCACCTGCAATCTTCTGTGACAACATTTCCG
This sequence comes from Silene conica, assembly GCA_029255685.2. Taxonomy (NCBI): domain Eukaryota; kingdom Viridiplantae; phylum Streptophyta; class Magnoliopsida; order Caryophyllales; family Caryophyllaceae; genus Silene; species Silene conica. Next base: position 70,854,812 of record CM055317.2, read on the forward strand.
CCACCTTATACGCCAAGAATCTTGTCTTCCATTCACGAATGAAACACATGGCTCTTTCATTCCACTACGTCAAGCAGCAACTTCAACAAGGGCAAATCTGAATATCCCACATCGCAAGCAAGGATCAGCTAGCAGACATTCTAACAAAGCCCCTCCACAAACACCAGTTTACTGAACTTCGAGACAAGCTTGGACTTATCGACAGAACGTCCACCTTGAGGGGGAGTATTAACAATAAAAGCCCACAACAAGATCAACACACAAAAGAGGCAACAATTCAAATCAAAGAACAAAAAGGAAAGGAATAATAATCTTTCACAATTTAGTCAAGTTTCTTATACAATTGTAATTAACCTTATTTACTAAGATACTAACCTAGCTATTATGTAAACTATATATATAGGCTGTAATCTCAATGTTAATACAAAATTTTTCATTCTACCAAAACCTCATACAATTATAAAGTCTTATAGAGGGTGTGTTCGGACTGTCATAAAACGATAAAGATGATCTCAAAATTGATGGGAAGAGAGATCATTGTGAGGGATAATAACAGGTTCCATTGCTTCAAGGATGGGCGTTGCTCCTGCAAGGACTTTTGGTAATATTATGAATAATGACGATGTCATCCACCATTATTCACAGAGATTATGACAGTTCGATAAAAAGGATAGCAAAATGACAATTTTGACACTAACGAGTTTCAAAACCGGAAGTCAATTATTTTATACGTTAACTCGACATTTTGCATGCTGGCGATGCTGCTGAGCGTCATACTTATTGGATTAAAGTTTTGCAAGTGTAATCTCCGTGGGTCATACCGAGAGCACTTGGTTGAGCAAGAAAAGCTTGTTGAGGTCTCGGGCCCAGAACACCAGCCGTGTTGGTTGCCGGAGGGGGGGTCCACCCAGACGTGGGATAGGGACAAGGTGAGTTGGGTCACCCCTGTTGTGACGAACCAGGCCATTGGGCCAGATGGACCCACGTCCAGTTGGAACCAGAGAATGCGGTCTGAGTCTGCTGCCGATTGGTCTGTTTGCCGGAGCCGCCATTATTGCCACCCTCTTGTTGTTTGCCGCGGTAGTTATTTTTATAGTGACGGTTCCCCTTCCCTTTATAATTAGAATTAGAGGAATTACCAGAGTGAGAGGAATTACCGTTTTGATTGGAGGTAGGTGGCGGTTTGGAGTCTGATGCAGCAGCGACAAGAGCTTTGTCTGATGGATCTCCCGGCAGCCTTGTTACGGCGGGCTTCCTCCATGGTTAGCAAGGAGCGGGCTTTGTAGAATGACGGCAGCGGATCGCTCTGTTGAATAATGGTGGCGACACTGTCGTAGCCTTCTGAGAGGTGGGTCACGAGTTGAAGCACCAGTCGAGTCTCGGGTACCGGATATCCGACGTTTGACAATTGATCAGCGATCATCTTCAAAGCTTGACAGTAGGCCGAGACCGTGGGGTAGTTGTCCATGTGAAGGGTGCTAAACTGTTGTTCGAGTGTGACGACACGAGATTTTTGATTGTCATTGAAGATATCCTTGAGACGGTCCCATGTTTGTTGAGCCGTAGCGTCGGGTTCAAGGATTGTATGCAAGAGATCAATAGAGATGGTGCTATAAATCCATTGTTTGACAATGGCGTCTAGACGGTCTCAACCGTCATCCTTATGAGATGTGATACGTGCCTATTTTATGCATTTTATTTACTCTTTTGGCACGTATTTTCTTACACTTTCGTGACTTTTTAGTTGCTTTTTCTCCCATTTTTTGTCTACTTTGGTATTTCTGTGTTTTGTATGTAGGAATACGCGGAAGTAAGCAAAACCAAGCCTTATTTGCCTTTAGGAAGCTGTTTTTGGAGCAATAATTCAGATGGTGTGTTCAAAGTATAATCATCGGGCTGAATCGAAACTGAAGATAAAGCGGATCGGTCGACCGACCATCGAAACAGGTCGACCGACCGATGTCAATTACGTAATCGGCCCAGTTCTTCACGGAAGCCCAAATTCGCAGAAATTAAGTCCGCATTGGCAGAGTCGGTCGACCGACCGAGAAAACAGGTCGACCGACCAGACCCTGTTTCGGGGATTTCCGTTTTGTTTTCTGATTTCCTAATCTTGTAATATTTCTTATTTAAGGGGATCAAAACTCTTCTATTAAAAAAAGTAATTTTTCAGCAATTTTCTACCCTAGGGAATTTTACCAAGTACTCCATGTTTGAAGCCTCCATTGTTAGAGGATTTTTATTAAGCTTTCATCTTTCTTCTTAGGATTTCCATTCAAGTTGTAAGTTTGTGATAATTAATCTTTCCTTTAATTCAATCTTGTTATTCATCTTGTTGTTGTTTTCTTATTTCATGTTTACTCTTTTATTATCATCTTTGATTATGTTCACATCTTTAATATTCTTGGTAATTGATAGTTTTATAATTAGAAGCATGCATAACTAATTCTTGTGATTAGGAATTAGGGGAACTATGTAAAACTTGACTTTGATAGGTTTGATGATTAAATTACCAATCCCCCATTGTTGTTGGTGAACTAATCCTTGGGATTGAAAGATTATTAGGATTAGTTTAACAACAACTTTGGGATTGCCCTTGAACGAAAGTTTAGTGCTTTTGTAGGAACCCTAAGACCGTAAGGATTGGGTAGAATATTGACCTAAAGGTTTATTCTTTGTTCCTTAGGATTGTGTTATTTGGTTATTCTTACCTTTCATTGACTTGTCTTGACCATGGGGAACCTAAGTTCCTAATCTCCTTTCTATCTTATCTTAATTTTCTTGTTACTTTGTTACTTTAGTTGTTAGTTAAAATCCCAATTCAAACCCCCCTTTTTGGTTACTTGCAATAGACTTTAAATTTACAAACACAATTTACCCTGTCTCTCTGTGGTTCGACCCTTGACTTATCCTAACTAAGTTTAAGCTGAGGTTTTATAAATCTTATCTTTGGCACCCCTCAACGACGGGTGTCAAATTTTGGCGCCGTTGCCGGGGAGACGGTATAATTCTGTTTGTTAATTTTTAGTTTATTTTTCTTGTCTTAAGGAACTTAGGTTCCTTAAGACCGTTCTTACCTTTTCTTCTAGTGCTATTTAGAAGACAGGTTTTTGAGAGGAAGGCTTGAGTACTCTCTTTATGGACTCCATTTATAGCTACCTACAGCCGAAGCCTAAAGATTTACCGAAAGGATTCGCCTTGCCTAAACCCACCACTGGCTCATTTGAACTCCGCCCGACTCATATTAACTTGGTGGAGCAGAGTCGATTTTCTGGTCTACCTGATGAAGATCCAATAAAGCACGTTACAACCTTCACAGATTATTGTTGTTTCATACCCCTACCTGAAGGGGTAACCAGAGATGAGGTGCTGGCAACTCTGTTCTTATTTTCCTTAAAAGGAGACGCGCAAGAATGGTACCGGGACCTTAAAAGGACAAGTGAAGGGATTACAGATTGGACCACCTTGGCCCTGGCTTTTTACAAGAAATACTTCCCTCTTGCAAAAGCTGAGGACTTGAGAAACCAAATCCGTAACTTTCAGCAGGGGCCTGATGAAGGATTTTGTGAAGCATGGGATCGATTCAAGAAATTGGTCCGTTCCATCCCTCACCATAACCTTCCACAATGGGACCTGTGTAACTGCTTTTACAACTCTCTTTACGATGACTATAAGATGATTCTTGATGTGGCCGCCAATGGAAGATTCCAGAACAACACCGATCATATGAAGGGTTGGCAAACCATTGAAGACATGGCGGCGCATAAGGCTACTTTTAAAGGTTCACGTGGGAATTCAAGAAGGCTGAATGTAGAGATGAATAGAGTGATGGCTCTTGAGACAACAGTTGAAGCCCGTTTTGAAAAGCTTGAGGCAACCCAGCTAAAGCTTGAAAGTGCGAACCTAGTTACTACGGTCGACAACACGGGAGAAATTGAGGGATTAAGAGCCCTTGTTAATGCCTTAACCACGGCAGTTTTTAAGATGAATGAGGCTCACTGCACTTCCACGAGGATTTTTGAGGAACACTTGAAAAACATAGCCAACCAAAGAAAAAGCTCTCCACCTTGTTCTGAGGGACCCATGGAGACACTGAATGCCATAAATCTAAGGAGTGGCCGTGTTTGTGAAGATTCAACTAAAGAGGATGATCCAGCCGAAATTCCAAGTCAAGAATCCGATCCCGTCAAAAGAACAGGAGGTCGACCGACCACTTCTGTCAGTCGACCGACCACTGTTCCTGACGCGAGATCAGATTCTGAAAAAGAAAAAAATTCGGATTTTGCAGACTCTGGTCGACCGACCGACTTTACTGGTCGACCGACCGACGCTTCTGAGCAGAGTGCCGTTTTGACTCCGGAATCGCTGGACCCTTCCCTCATTCAAAGCCTTACTGAAATTTTACAGTTGAAGAAGCCAAAGGTTACTGGTCCTATGGCAAAAGTCACCATTCCTTATCCTGAAAGACTGAAAAATTCAAAGGAAGATAAGAAATTTGGTAAGTTCTTAGAGATGGTGAAGAACCTTGAGGTAACCATCCCTTTCACTGACTTAATTACCCAGGTACCTTCTTATGCTAAATTCATGAAAGATATTTTAAGTCGTAAGAGGAATTTTCAGGACAACGGTGCTGTTGCTTTTGTGGAAGAATGTTATGTTCTTTCACAAAATAATATAGCACCCAAGTTGAAAGACCCAGGTAGTTTTTCCATCCCTTGTACCATAGGTAATCATTTAATAGGGAAAGCCCTTTGTGATCTAGGGGCTAGTGTCAGTGTCATGCCTTATTCTGTATGTGAAAGACTTGGTTTAGGTAGACTTAAGGTCACCAATATTACTGTACAGATGGCTGATAGATCAACCCAAAGACCACTAGGGGTCTTGGAGGATGTCCCAGTAAAAGTGGGAAAGTTCTTTATTCCTGTGGATTTCGTTGTTTTAGACATTGCTGAAGATAGTCGAATACCTATTATTTTAGGTAGACCTTTTTTACACACAGCTGGGGCTGTGATAGATGTCAAACGCGGGACCATTACTCTAGAGATTGGGGATGACACTATCGAGTTTAGTCTTGCCCATAAGGCAACTATTCCTACTGATGATACTTGTTGTTCCATCGATATTGTAGACAGGAATGTTATCCTTAATTGGAGGGAATCCTTGACCAAGGATCCCTTAGATGATCTGACGGTTTTGGATAAGTATGCAGGTACTCCAGCTGAGGATGCTGAAAAGCTGGATTTGACAGAAGAAGAGGAAGAGGAATATGAGCTCACTAAAGAAGAGAATGAGAAGCTCATGAGCCTAGCTAATGCAAGTCTGGTAAACATGTGCTATTCTATAAATGCTAACTCTGTTCAGGCAGTTGAGGTAAAAGCACCAGAGCGTAAGCCACTTCCTCCTAATCTTAAGTATGTTTTTCTAGATGATACTGAGCAATACCCTGCAATTGTTAGCTCTAAACTTAGCCCTGACCAACTTTCTGCCTTAATGACTGTTCTTAAAAAGAATAGAAAAGCTCTAGGTTATTCTTTGGATGATATTAAGGGCATAAGCCCTGATGTTTGTATGCACAGAATAGATTTAGAGGAAGGGCATAAGCCCTATAGACAGGGACAGCGTAAATTGAACCCTAAGATGCAAGATGTAGTTATGGCTGAGGTTATGAAGCTTCTTGATGCAGGTATTATTTATCCAGTTGGCAACTCTAAGTGGGTTAGCCCAGTTCAGGTGGTTCCTAAGAAAGGAGGGACCACAGTGGTTAAAAATGATAAAAATGAGTTAATACCAACTAGAGTTGTGACTGGGTGGCGGATGTGCATTGATTATAGACAGTTAAATGCCGCCACCAAGAAAGACCATTTCCCCCTTCCTTTTGTTGACCAAATGACTGAAAGATTGGCTTCTAATAAATTCTTCTGTTTTCTAGACGGTTATTCAGGTTTCTTCCAGATTCCCATCCATCCTGATGATCAGAGTAAGACTACTTTTACATGTCCACAGGGTGTTTTTGCCTATCGCAGGATGCCTTTTGGGTTATGCAATGCTCCTGCTACTTTTCAAAGGTGTATGATGGGTATTTTTTCGGACTTTATAGAAAACATTATGGAAGTATTTATGGATGATTTCTCTGTTTATGGTAATGCTTTTGATCAATGCTTAGCTAATCTTGATAAAGTCTTGCAGCGATGTATTGATGTAAACCTTGTCTTAAATTGGGAGAAGTGTCATTTTATGGTTACTGAAGGGGTAGTTTTAGGGCATCTAATTTCAGATAAAGGTATACATGTTGATAAAGCAAAGGTGCATGTGATTGAGCAATTACCCCCTCCTATCAATGTCAAAGGGGTGAGAAGTTTCTTAGGGCACGCAGGTTTTTACAGGCGTTTCATTAAGGACTTCTCTAAAATTGCTAAACCACTTACACAATTGCTTCTTAAAGATGCCGTTTTTGATTTTTCTGATGAGTGCCTTTCAGCTTTTAACAGGTTGAAGGAAGCTTTGATCTCAGCACCAATCATCCAGCCACCAGATTGGGATCTCCCATTCGAGATCATGTGCGATGCTAGTGATTATGCTCTGGGTGCTGTGCTTGGTCAAAGGAAGAACAAGGCTCTCAATGCTATATACTATGCGAGCCGCACCCTGGATGAGACTCAAGTCAACTATTTCACCACAGAGAAGGAGTTGCTAGCCGTCATATTTGCCTTAGAAAAATTTAGATCATATTTAGTAGGTAATAAGGTAATTGTTTATACTGACCATGCAGCTTTAAAAAGTCTTTTTCAAAAGAAGGATTCAAAGCCAAGACTTTTAAGGTGGATCCTCCTTCTCCAAGAGTTTGACATTGAGATCAGGGACAAGAAAGGCGCGGAAAACGTGGTAGCTGACCATTTATCTCGCCTGCAGCTGACTGATGGGGAAGATTCTTTACCTATTGATGATTCGTTCCCTGATGAAAGTTTATTTATCATTAATAGTTCAGGTTCTTATCCCCCTCCTTGGTATGCTGATTTTGCTAATTTTGCTGTTACAGGTAAAATCCCTCCTGAGTTGTCTTGGCAACAAAAGAAGAGATTTATGTTCGATGCGAAACAGTATTTTTGGGATGACCCTTATGTTTTTAAAGAATGTGGAGATGGACTTATCCGGAGATGCGTCCCCCAATGGGAGGTGAAGGACATTCTGGAAGCATGTCACTCTTCCGCATATGGTGGTCACCACGGTCCATCTAGGACCGTGGCCAAGGTATTACAGTCTGGTTTTTATTGGCCTACTTTACATGCTGACTGTAGAAATTTTGTAGGTAACTGTGATGCCTGTCAAAGGACTGGGAATGTCTCAAAAAGACATGAGATGCCACAAGTAGGTATTTTAGAGGTAGAAATTTTTGATGTTTGGGGCATTGATTATCAAGGACCTTTTCCCAGTAGTCAAGGTAACAGGTATATTCTTGTAGCTGTTGATTATGTGTCTAAGTGGGTAGAAGCCATTGCTACTCCCCATTGTGATGCAAAAGCTGTTATTAAGATGTTTAAAAAAATCATATTTCCTCGTTTTGGTGTCCCTAGGGTTGTCATAAGTGATGGAGGTATGCATTTTAAGGAGAAACGCTTAGGTGACTTGTTAAACAAATTCGGTGTCCAACATCGTAGGGGTTTAGCTTATCACCCTCAGACTAGTGGTCAAGTTGAGATCTCTAATAGAGAACTCAAGGAGACCCTAGCCAAGGTAGTTTCTAAGTCTAGGAAAGATTGGAGCCTAAAACTTGATGATGTTTTATGGGCCTATAGAACCGCGTTCAAAACTCCAATAGGAATGTCACCATTCAGATTGATTTATGGTAAAACTTGTCATTTACCAGTTGAGTTAGAACGTAAGTCTTGGTGGGCTATATGTGATCTTAATTTAGACCCTAATCTTTCCCGCGAGAAACGTTTATTGCAGCTAAATGAGCTAGAAGAATTCAGGCTGTTATCCTATGACAATGCCAGGATCTACAAAGAGAAAACAAAGCGCTGGCATGACAAGAGAATCATTAGACGTGATTTTCAGGTAGGTGATAGGGTACTGCTTTTTAATGCTCGTATTCGTCTTTTTCCTGGTAAACAGAAATCCAGGTGGAGCGGACCCTACACCGTCACAGCTGTCTCAAAATTCGGGTCAATCGAATTAGAAACCTCATCTGGTGAGAGGTTCAAAGTCAATGGCCAATATGTGAAGCACTTCCGAGGAGAAAATGAGTATGTCGGAAAAGTCGAAGTTTCTTACTTTGACCCTTTTTAGGATGCTCCTTAGAAGGTAAAAGGTCGTGCGGGACCTCTTAAACCAGCGCTACACGGGAGGCAACCCGTGCTTTAGTCTTAATTTTACGTTTTTCCTTTTTATTTTTCGTTTTATCCTCAGATGGAAATTGAAATCACTACAGAAAAAGAAAAAAATCGGTATTAATCAGTACAATGGTCGACCGACCAGCTTTTCTGGTCGACCGACCAGACTGACAACTTTTTGAATTTTTTCTGACACAGTAAGTAAAATCGCAGAGCAGGTAAAAGTACAGTGGTCGACCGACCAGATTTTCTGGTCGACCGACCACGATTTTTTTTACGGTTTTATTTTTTCAGAATCAATGTCATGGGTTTGTTGTGTTTTGAACATAATATTATTGCTTTGACCTATTCTTTCCACCAGCATTCCCTCTCTCCCATAAAACCCTAAAAACTATTCACCCTTCTTCCTCCTCCACCATTTTACTTACTTTCTTTTTAGCTTCCATCTTCAAGGTATGTGTTTCCTCCATTTTCTTTCTTTCTTTTTAGTTTTTACCTTCTTATTTTCGTTTTAGGTAGTATGAGTTTATCTTTTTCAAGTTTAATTTTGCTCTTCATTCCGTTTCATGCTTGTTTATGTGTTTTTATGTTAGTTTTTTCTTCTTGAGCTTATATGCTTAGATCTGAAAATTTTGGGTGATTTTGTGCTAATTAGGATAGTTTAATTCTTCCTTACAATTTCTATGCCTTTTTCCGCGCGAAATTCAAACCCGACGCCATCACTGTTCCGGTCGGTCGACCGGAATCGGAGGTCGGCCGACCAAAATTTGAATTTCTGGGTTTTTAAGTTTTGCAGATCTGGGTTTCGTTTCTGACAAAGGTCGGTCGACCGACCGGAAAATGAGGTCGGCCGACCAGAGTCGCGTTTTCCTGAGTTTAATTGTTGAACAGTTTCTGATTTTTCTCGTAATCTGGTCGACCGACCTGTTACTACGGTCGACCGACCATACCTGCATTTTTCATGATTTTCTCAGTTTCTGATTTCTCATTGCAGCAGAAAAATACAGACCGTTTTGAAAAAAAAATGGTCGACCGACTAGCTACTCTGGTCGGCCGACCAAAGCCGTGGCAAAAGTTTCTGTTTTGCAATTTTTCGTGCCTAATTTTGTTAAAGCAATGTTTTCTTATGCTCATAAGACTTATATTTTTAATTGAACTTTGCAGCTTTACGATGTCTAGCCGTGATCAAGGAGGGAAACGCGCACGCACCACGGGTGCCAGCACTTCTAGAGGACGTGTCTCTAGGTCTAGAGGTCTAGCAATTCAGGACACGGATAGTCTACCGGACTATCCGCAGATCACTTTCATCTCTCCGGCCCAGAAGGCCCGATTCCTCCACCTGAGCGCTCATTGTGCGGTCGTGGCGACCCGTTTCCTTTGTGTTTCAGCTCTGCATGCATTGGGATGCCATGATGAGGTGGTTGCTATGCTCATTGGGACCGGGTTTGCAGGCCTTGTCTCTATGGACGAGATCACCTACCGCCTTCTTACTCTTGAGTTTTTCTCCTCCTTTACCTTTGATTTAGGGGCTCTTCACCCCGGCTATGATAGTTTTTGTATCTCTTTTCGCATGTTCAATGAAACTTATGCTTTAACTTTAACCCAGTTTGCTCAAATTTTGGGTCTGTCTTCTGAGGGTCTTACTGATGACCCCACGGGGTCGTATTCTGATATGTGGTCCTGTATTTCTGACTCCAACGATGTGAAGAAGAAAAACAGTACCGTCCACCTTCCCACCCCCCGTTATTTTTTGCGTCTGTTGGCCAACACTGTTTTCGGCCGCAAAGAGTCTCAAAATGTTAACAACATTGAGCTCTCTATTTTGTCCGGTTATCTTAACATCGGACGTACGGGTCAGCAGTCTTATAACACTGCTCATTTGGTCGCTTCTCATTTTGTGTCAGTCGGTGAGGGAACTTCTTTGACCACTATTGTCTGTGGTGGGCTAGTCACCCGATTAGCCCGCTATTTTGTACCCCAGTTCCCTCGCTATGAGGATGCGGTCACCCCTTTATCCCGATACATGGACATGGATTATGTCAGGTCTGTGCGTTGGGTAAACAGTAGAGGTGTTTGGAAAATAGACACCTATCTCACTGACCGCATCCCCATCACTATGGCTCCCCCTATGTACCCCCTTTCTATTGTTATAGGGGAGCCCCGACCACTACTCCCGTCTTACCGCCTCCCGCTTAGGGGAGGCGCTTCTAGAGGTTTCAGGGCCCCTGCTCCCGGTGGCCACCATGCCACACCTGGGACAGGGTACCCATCTGATTTTACTGCTCCTCCTAATGTTTATGTTCCTCCTTTTGTTGATGACAGATCTATGCCACAAATGCTGGCGAGTCTTTGCACGCAGTTCAGCCAAAAACGGTTGGACGATAGTCTCTTCCAATACCCGGTTTACAGGGAGTATGCCACACAAGGTAGGCTCCCAACCGGCCCGTGGACTCACCCCACCTGGTACACACCTCTCGCAGGCGGTCGTGACCATGGTGAAGCTTCAGGCTCTGCCTCAGGAACAGGAGTAGGGTCTGAGGAGGATGGCGATGAGGGAGAAGGTGAGGAGAACGCTGAGCCATTCTACGACTCAGCGGGATAGGGACGTGCTTAACCTTACCCTCTTTGGGGTTCGGTTTGGGGAGGCCCCTATTGATTGGTTCGGTTTGGGGAGGTCCACATTTACTTTGTAAGTGTTTTCCCTCCTTAGATTTCCAATTTTCCCCTTTAGATTTCCAGTTTTTCCCTCCTTCCTCCATAGACTCTGTTTGTATTTCTTAGTCTTTTTCCTTTTCTTTTCTTTGTTTGCTTCTTTTCCGCCTACCCCCATCCCTATGCTGTGGTTGTATGCTGATGAGCACAATGAGGGCATTGTGCGTTTTGGTTTGGGGAGGGTGTTTGCATACTCCTTTGTGAGTATGCACTTGTTTTTGTGTCTTTTGTTTTTCATACCTTTAGGAGTTTTTCTTGTTTTTATCCTCTCTTGTCACGTGTCCTTCCCTGTCGGGCATTCTTCTCTGTCTTAAGTTCTTAGGTCGAGTCGGAACGGATAAGTACTAGTTATGCCTCACATATCACATATTGCTTTGCCTTGCATTTTTCAAAAATTTTCAAGCTAGTCTTTTGCATTATCTACGAGTTTTTGTTGATTTCATGCTAAATTATTAGACTTGACTCTCTTTTTGGCAAACTACTACATATTCTAAGGATTAGAGCTTAATAAATCGGTGACATCCATGACCGATTTCATGTAGGTTGTGAGTAGTTTCTCCTCTTGAGGCATGTTACATCAATTTGCATAAACATGAATTTTGTCTTCTTAATACCTGTATGCATTCGGTTTTGTGGTTTGTTGACACATGTGGTAGAGGTCCCCCTTTCTCTTTATTCCCATTATCCTCACATAGCCAAATTGAACTCTTTTACCCATTTGCTACATTCTAAAACTTGCTTACCCTAGCCGAGCTAGTAATTTAGTAATGGGACTGTTTTCCTTGCTATCCTTTGGTTTATGCTTCTTCGGTGAATTTTGATTTTGGGAGAATGATGAAAAAGAAAAAAAAAAAAAAGAGAAAAAGAAAAACACAGAAAACGAAAAAGAAAAAAGAAGAGAAACGGGAATGATATAAAAAAAAAAAAAAAAAAAAAAAAAAAAAAAAACGGAGCAGCCTGTTTTCAAGGCTGGTCGGTCGACCAGTTCCCCCGGTCGGTCGACCAGGACCATTGAATGGGCTGATTTTTGAAAAAAAAAAAAAGAGAAAAAGAATTTGGAAGAAATTGTGGAATATTGGCATATATGAAAGAAAAAAAAAAAAATCAAAAAAACAAACAAAAAGAAGTGATCTTATAGTATGGATAGACGGATGTTAGCTCGGTTTAACCCCTCTTCCCATAACTTATCTTTACCCCTTCTTACCTTTAGCCTCACAATCCCAAATTTACCTCGGCATGTGTCATGGTTATTTAGTGTGGGAATGCATATGTACGGTTGTAGAGATTTTATTCATGTTAGATTGCAGGCATGTTCTTACGGGTCGTAGATAGGTGAGAGTCCTTACTTTTATTTATCTTCTTATCTTTCACATATACATTTGACCCTTTGCTTTCATGAGTGTCTCGAGCGTACCGCGAGAGTCCAATTAGAATGGGTCTTGCAAGGTCGAAATTTTAGCATGCTTTTCCAACATGTTTAATTCGTTTTGCTCTTGACATTGTGTTTGATCATAGTTGAAGGATGCATTAAATTGGTTAAGCATAGTGTTGTGTTTGGTTATGAAGAGTATGAGGTCCGTTCCATTAGGTGTTTTATTTTCTTTTGAGTCTTAGTGCTTGCTTGAGGACAAGCAAGGTTTGGTTTGGGGAATTTGATACGTGCCTATTTTATGCATTTTATTTACTCTTTTGGCACGTATTTTCTTACACTTTCGTGACTTTTTAGTTGCTTTTTCTCCCATTTTTTGTCTACTTTGGTATTTCTGTGTTTTGTATGTAGGAATACGCGGAAGTAAGCAAAACCAAGCCTTATTTGCCTTTAGGAAGCTGTTTTTGGAGCAATAATTCAGATGGTGTGTTCAAAGTATAATCATCGGGCTGAATCGAAACTGAAGATAAAGCGGATCGGTCGACCGACCATCGAAACAGGTCGACCGACCGATGTCAATTACGTAATCGGCCCAGTTCTTCACGGAAGCCCAAATTCGCAGAAATTAAGTCCGCATTGGCAGAGTCGGTCGACCGACCGAGAAAACAGGTCGACCGACCAGACCCTGTTTCGGGGATTTCCGTTTTGTTTTCTGATTTCCTAATCTTGTAATATTTCTTATTTAAGGGGATCAAAACTCTTCTATTAAAAAAAGTAATTTTTCAGCAATTTTCTACCCTAGGGAATTTTACCAAGTACTCCATGTTTGAAGCCTCCATTGTTAGAGGATTTTTATTAAGCTTTCATCTTTCTTCTTAGGATTTCCATTCAAGTTGTAAGTTTGTGATAATTAATCTTTCCTTTAATTCAATCTTGTTATTCATCTTGTTGTTGTTTTCTTATTTCATGTTTACTCTTTTATTATCATCTTTGATTATGTTCACATCTTTAATATTCTTGGTAATTGATAGTTTTATAATTAGAAGCATGCATAACTAATTCTTGTGATTAGGAATTAGGGGAACTATGTAAAACTTGACTTTGATAGGTTTGATGATTAAATTACCAATCCCCCATTGTTGTTGGTGAACTAATCCTTGGGATTGAAAGATTATTAGGATTAGTTTAACAACAACTTTGGGATTGCCCTTGAACGAAAGTTTAGTGCTTTTGTAGGAACCCTAAGACCGTAAGGATTGGGTAGAATATTGACCTAAAGGTTTATTCTTTGTTCCTTAGGATTGTGTTATTTGGTTATTCTTACCTTTCATTGACTTGTCTTGACCATGGGGAACCTAAGTTCCTAATCTCCTTTCTATCTTATCTTAATTTTCTTGTTACTTTGTTACTTTAGTTGTTAGTTAAAATCCCAATTCAAACCCCCCTTTTTGGTTACTTGCAATAGACTTTAAATTTACAAACACAATTTACCCTGTCTCTCTGTGGTTCGACCCTTGACTTATCCTAACTAAGTTTAAGCTGAGGTTTTATAAATCTTATCTTTGGCACCCCTCAACGACGGGTGTCAAGATGCAGCGTCCTTTGGAGGAGGAATGTGGTCAATTACGTCAAAGGCTCGAGTGGTATTTAGGAAGAGCTCGGCCCATGATGCGTAATGAACATTTTCAATTTCGAGAATGATGGGTACGTAGTTTTTGATGTTGGAAACTGAATATGCGAGAGAGAAGGATGGTTTGGAGGAGTGATTTTGTAACAACCCGACCCACCACGGTCGTAACACACCCCAAATAAGATGAGAGGTTAGCCTTTGGGCTCATTATTTGTCCTCACTTAAGCCCAAAAGCACAAGGCCTTGTTACTAAATGGTGGGTGGAAGCTATTATAAACATATCATAAGCCTCACATTCTACCAATGTGGGACAAATCTCCACACAATCTCATCTCATACTCTTGGGGTGTTACAAACTCCCCCACTTAAAGAACACAACGTCCTCGTTGTGCCTCAAACTTGACCACAACCAGGGCCAGAATCCTCCCCCGCTAGGTGTGTGACCCGGGTACTCCCGACCACAGGCTCACCACACGGTCGCAGGGTCGCTCTGATACCATTTGTAACACCCCCATTTACCTAGGAGCCTGAACTAGGACTTCCAGGGTAAATAAGACTGTTACCATCCTGGTTAGACCAGGGTAGTAGATATACATAGTGAAAGAAGCGCAGTACTTTAAAATAAATAGTTAAACTGAGCTATTACAAAACTTAGTCCAAAACTTCCAACAACTGAATTAAAACAATGTTCGACTATGAAATAAGGCTAAGTGATCTAGTGGCTAGGTAGGTCCAGTCCATGTCTTTCCTCCATGCCCAGTCTTACTCCACTTGTCTCTGACCTGAAAGATCTACTCCCCATTCCGGATCATTGTAGGTGAATACGAATACACTGTCAACCTCGCGGTTGAGTAGGATAACACGATAATAGATAATAATGCAACATGAAATGATATGCAGATGCTTATGACATGCTCGAGCCCAAACAAAATCTCATTCTCATACCCTTGCACCAAGCCATACCGAACCTCCCGGCAGACTATACTCGGTCGTCACCGAACACCAGCTCAACAGCTGATAAGACACCAGGCCTGGTCTGCAGAACCACCCTGGGCTTTACATCAGAACATAATCTGATCCATATCTTTCTCAATACTTAATGCATATGCCATGATTTTGAATACAATGCCAAATAATTAAATAAAGACTATCATGCTCAGAACTCATATTTGCATCCATTAGGCAAAGCACAATCACACGTAACTTAATACAAAGTAAGCACCAGTGTAACCTACCTGGGATAACAATCTGGACAAGAAATCACCGCCTAATAATATTCCTCCTCGAAATCCGTTCCTATAAATTATTACTCACTATTAAACTCTATTCTTGCATTACATGTTATAACTATTAATAACTTACTAAATATATACCCTCTTCCCCTGGTGTTCGAACCCTCTTAAAACCCTCCGGCCACCGTGTAAACCCACTCCTGGTGTTCTCGGCAATGGTAGCAACAAAATGTATGTGTCGTTGTGTTTTAGTATGCCAGAATCAGATCTCGGAATGGGGGTATAAATAGGTCGGCTGGGTGAGTGTTTTAGAATCTCTGAAATAAGGAAACTTATTGGTTGTGTGGGCTAGGGTTTAGGCACGCATTCCTAGGCCCAATGGCTCGGTTAAACACTGTTTTGATCAACCCAACACGCACCCCTATGTCCACATAATGTATCTATGGTCCGGTCTTATTAAACACTCACAAATACGACCCAAAACCCGACTCATAAAACACCTTGTTCAACCATAATATGTTCTCAACTGCGGAGATATATCAGTGACCCTTCGCATATCCTTGATCATGAGGTCATCGAGGTCGACGAGCAGTTGACCTATGAGGAGAGACCCAAGGAGATCCTGGATAGGAAGGTGAGAAAAACCCAGAATGGAGAGACCGCGCTAGTCAAAGTAGTGTGGACCAATCATAACGTCGAGGAGGCCACTTGGGAGACCGAGGTTTCGATGAAGGAAAAATATCCTGAGCTGTTTACTTGAGGTATGTTACGAGGATGTAACCTTCTTTTTAGGAGGGTAGAATGTGACAATTCATGTTTTAAAAGTACTTTTTTTAGCTTCTAATGTTTTATGATGTCACTTTCTGTGTTCGCGTCATACTTTATCGATAAGTGTGTTCACCTTGGGATGGTAAACTTCGGGACGAAGTTTATTTTAAGAGGGGAAGACTGTAATACTCCGTATTTTTTATTTCATTTTATTTATTTATCTTGATTCTATTAAATGTCGATGTCGATGCTCGATAATAAAAGCGATATATTATGGTTGAACAAGGTGTTTTATGAGTCGGTTTTGGGTCGTATTTGTGAGTGTTTAATAAGACCGGACCATAGATACTGTTGGAGATTGTGTCCTCCACATGTAGTGTGATAACGTCATTGAACATACCCTTGTACGGACAAGTGGGAGATTGTTGGGGCTGGTGTCCTTGACAATTAAGTACAATGACTTATTAAATCTCTTTAAGGATCACAAGGGCATACTTCTGTATTATTACCAGTTGATCCACGTTTATCAATAACGGTTGGCTTGCTAGATAAGTTTGACGTTATTGTCATACGGATGGCGGTGGTCAACTGGTCCCTATACGTCACACCTATAGGACACGTTTGAGAGATGTGAAGGTATGAAAATACAGTCACATTTTGCCGGATATGACTAAACGGTTAGTCAGAGGTATTGACTATTAAATTAGTCAATAAGATGTTGAGAATTACTATTTAATACGGATTAAATAATTTTAGCTAATACGGATTACAAGAATAATTCGTAAATTAAATATAAACGGTTATATTTAATTAAATATAGTATTCGCAAATTAATATAAACAGTTATATTAATTTAGGTAATTATACAATATCGTATTTTATCAGACCGTTATTAATATATCGACTGTATTAATATCTGATAACATGTTACGATTTATAAATAAAACCCGCGAACAACTTAAAGCTAAATGGGTCGAATCACGCATTGGGATAAGGTAAGAGTGGAAAGCCCACTCCTACCCAAACCCTATTTCGGCCGGCCATGTAGCCTATATAAGGAGGAGGACTCTCCTTATGTAGACTACTCTGGGTGCACTGTTAAATTATCTCAAGGTAAAATTAGGGTTTTGAGACATTCTTTTCCCAAAACCTCAGATCTCACATCTAAAACTCAATAGCTCTCCCTATATTGCAAGGCAATTGGAGAGGATTTCTAGCACACGCGGCCACGTCTCAAACTAAGTCTTGGGTGCAAGTTATAGGAGGGAATTTGCATTAATTCCTGTTCTTAGGCCTTTTGCGCGAGGACTAAAGGTTGTACTTCTTTTCTCATGTTTTTAATCTTATGACGATATTCACAATTGCATATTTCATTATAATCCTGTAATTTTGGGGTGAATACGCGTTTTATTCCCCACAAGTGGTATCAGAGCCTTAGGCCATGAAAATTTTACAATTGTGTCTTTCATAGGTTTTAAAATTGTTGAAAACCGTGCAATCTGCCTAGGCACTCGATCGAGTCCCTGTTGCACTCGATCGAGTGCCCTCGTACCAGGCTTGTGCGTGTGATTTTTGTGAGAAATCGATCTTGTTTTTCGATTATAATTTGCATATTGTTAATTAATCGATATTTTTAGCAATATGTAAATCTTTTGTTGATTGTTTATATATGATTTACAAGTTTTAAATCCAAGTTATAAACTCGTTTTGATTTAAGAGTGCAGCGATTTGCAATTTTTACGAGCCACTCGATCGAGCCCTGCTGCACTCGATCGAGTGACCCTGACACTCGATCGAGTGCCCCAGTTACTCGATCGAGTGCTCTCGTCTCGGGGTGTTTATTTTCGAAAATAACTTGTTTCTTATTTTCACATGGCTTAAAATAATATACTGTATACGGAAATAGTATATTATTTAGTGAAACGGTTCACTCTCGTTTGATACATATTGTTTTTAAAACAGTTTAAAACAATGGATTATATGTTTATTAAAATTGGTGATTAAAACGGTATAGTCACTTAATTTTAATCTTAAAAGGTGGTTTGGTATAAATTTATTAATCATAATAACGGTATTATGTCATGTATAAATTGTTTTTAGTTGATGCATTTTATTTATCGTCTTGTGAATGCCTTGAATGCTTTCAATAACGTATTTAATTTTTGCAAACGGTTGTAACTTAGTGTGGCCTTAGAAGATTGTGTCACCGTAATGAAGGGACACGATCTTGCTTGTAATTTTGAGATCTTGAATCTCCGTTTTGGGTTTTTGCCATGTAATTACTTTTGTATTTAAATTAGAATGTATCTAGGATTACTTTTGAAATTTAAATTAGTAATTTTGCGAAGACCAAAGAGAAGACGGAGACCGGATGCTCACTCCCACTGCAAGGACCAAGATGAAACATCAAGACAAGCTTCTAGGGTCCAACGGTGGATTCCAAGTTGTTTTATGTTTATTTTGGTAGGATAGGCCACACTAGGACTTTTATTTACGTTTATTGCATTTATCTTTACGCTTTCATCGATAATAGCTTGCATCATATTCCGCCTAAAAACCAAACCACCTATATCATGCCTGAAAACTGACTCATGTAGAGGTCACGCGTTAGTTTTCTGTGACAATACAGATGTCACATGTCATTTAAAAGCCATCACTTTATTTAATTCATTCACGCAAATGCTAGTTTTTAGTTCACTTAAATATGGATAAATAAGAGTTGATGGGGTCTTCCTCGTATAACCAAAAATTGAGATTAGTCTTTATAAATCAGCCTCCCATGAATCCCTTCTTCGTCGGTAGGCATAATATGACCCCTTCTACGTCGGGTAAGTGGGAACAGATGATTTATTTTATCTCAACATCATGGTCACTCGATAATATTCCAGTGACTGAGATGGACTAATAGATAGGATTTACGGAAATCTATCGACCAAGAGTTCCAACGATTGGAATTAGCCAAACTGTGGGCTTATCAATATACGGAAATTGAGTCTTGGGATCGTTTATATAATTCTTGAGGGAGATCAATTATATAAATGCATGAGTCTACGAGTTTAAATTCAATTTAATATAGACTTAAATCACAACAATAAGTTGCTTATATGGTTTTGTTTTATCTTCTTTTCAGTGTAGAACACGTTCATTAAAACTGCTGTAAAACTAAAATGGCTGGTGAAGACCCAATGCCAAGTGCCAAGCTAGCACGTGAATCCTGGCTAAAAGCCTTCATGGACTCCATGAATCAGTCAACTAGACTGAGGAATGATGGGTCAAACTTCTCTGACTGGGAGGCAGCACTACGGAATGCTGCCATTGCTGACGGAAAGCTCAAGTTCTTAACTGAGCCCATTCCGCCACACCCAGGAACTGGAGCTAGAGCCAACGATGTTCGCGCTCATAGCGACTTCGTCATGGAAGCGGGTGCGATAAAGAACGTACTCATCTATGCAATGGAATCCAATTTGCAAAGACGCTTCATAACCCATGGTGCAAACAAGATTTTCACCACGCTCACTAACGAATTCTCCAAGGCTCCGAGAATCGTTTCTTATGAGCATACCTGTCGCTTCTTCGAGGCGAAACTCCAGAAGGGCCAAGCTGTTAGCCCACATATTCTCAACATGATTGAGAATATCGAGAAACTGGAGTCCCTAAACTGCAAGATCAGTGAGAACATCATCGTTGATCGCATGCTTCATTCGCTTCATGATGGGTTCGCCCTCTTTAGGGCCAACTACTACATGAACGACATGAAGAAGACTCCCCATGAGCTCCACTCCCTTCTCGTACAGACTGAGAAGGATCTTAAGTTGAGTGGGAGTCTTAAGCAGGATGTTCTCATGATCTCCAGTAAGGGGAAAGGTAAAGGGAAGGCTAAAGCTCAGGGCGACCTAGCAGTAGGTAAGCCCAGGTTCAAGAAACCAGGATTTGCTAAGAGTGGGCCTGGTGAGTCGAGTAACTCACTAGGCAAGACAAAGAGCAAGGATACAAGCATGGAATGTCACCATTGCCACAAGACTGGGCATTGGAGGCGCTCATGCCCTGTGTATCGCGAGGACATTAAAGCAGGCCGTGTTACTCCTGTTGGTATGTCTTCTTCTTCTTTTATTCACATGATTGAGATTAACCATGCAAGTTGCGGAACTTGGGTACTTGATACCGGTTGTGGTTCTCATCTATGTAATCATGTGCAGGGCCTCCGAAACCAAGAACCCCTAATCAAGGGTGAGGTGGACCTGCGTGTCGGGAATGGAGCACGTGTGGCTGCAGTCTCGAAGGGAACATACGTAATCCAGCTTCCAAGTGGATTCGAGTTAGTTTTATATAACTGTTATTATGTTCCTAGTTTATCCAAAAACATTATTTCAGTTTCTGCACTTGACAAACTCGGATTTTCATTTGTAATAGAGAATAATAGCTGTATTTTCTCTTTGCACAATATGATTTATGGCAAGGCAGTTTCCATGAATGGAATTTATGTTTTAGATCAAACTACCGAGATATTACATGTGAATAATAAAAGAATAAAGGTAGGTGACAAAGATCAAACTTACTTATGGCATTGTCGTATGGGACACATAAATGAGAAACGCGTTAAACAGCTCATACAGAATGGAGCTATTTCGCCTTTTGATTTCGAATCATATGGCACGTGTGAATCATGTCTCATCGGCAAAATGACTCGTATTTCCTTCAAAGGTGTTGGAATACGCGCTGCCGACCTATTAGGACTCATACATACGGACGTATGTGGCCCTATGTCGATCAACGCACGAGAAGGCTATAGGTATTTCATCACTTTCACGGATGATTTGAGTAGATATGGCTATGTCTACTTGATGAAACATAAAAGTGAATCCTTTGACAAGTTCAAAGAATACCAGAATAGGGTACAGAACCAGCTGGGTAGAAAGATTAAAGCACTACGCTCGGATCGTGGTGGTGAGTATCTTTCACGCGAGTTTGATCAACACCTTAAAGACTGTGGGATCGTACTACAGTTGACTCCACCTGGAACACCACAATTAAATGGTGTGTCCGAACGGAGAAATCGAACTTTACTTGATATGGTTCGATCCATGATGAGTCACACCGTTGTGCCTGATTCATTATGGGGCTATGCTCTTTTGTCGGCCGCTCTAATACTTAACCGAAGTCCGTCTAAAGCTGTTGACAAGACTCCATTCGAGTTATGGAAGGGAACGGTCCCTAACTTGTCCTTTATTCGGGTTTGGGGCTGCGAGGCTTATGTCAAGTGGAGACACGAGGATAAGCTCGGCCCGCGATCGGTCAAGACATACTTTATAGGCTATCCAAAGGGAACGTTTGGTCATTACTTCTACTCGCCTACCGAACAACGTGTTTTTGTTGCGGCTAGTGCGACGTTCTTGGAGAAAGAATTTCTCGAGAACAAGTCGAGTAATAGAACCTTCGAGTTATCGGAGGTTCAAGAACCAACTACCGAGCAACCATTGGAGGAAACAGTTTCTTCAACCGAGGCTGCGGTAGATATCCCTGAGGAACCTAGGAGGTCAGGAAGAGTCTCTATTCCACCGGACAGATACATTGGTATGGTCGAGGAACACGATACAGATGACGTCTTACTCCTAGAGGGTAATGAACCCACAACCTATAAAGGTGCCATGACCAGTTCTGACTCAAAGCTATGGCTAGAAGCCATGCAATCCGAGATGGACTCCATGTATGAGAACAACGTGTGGGATCTTGTGGACTTACCTGCAAAGGTACGTCCCCTTCAATGCAAATGGCTTTACAAGATAAAGCATGCCGTGGAAGGACAACAAGATATCCACAAGGCTAGACTAGTTGCTAAAGGTTTCACTCAAGTGCCAGGCTTGCACTATGATGAGATCTTTGCACCCGTAGTCATGCTACGTTCCATTCGGATTATCTTAGCGATCGCCGCATTTCATGACTATGAAATATGGCAAATGGACGTTAAAACCGCCTTCTTAAACGGTTATTTGGAGGAAGAGTTGTACATGGTACAACCCGAGGGTTTTATCGATCCAGCATATCCTAAGAAAGTTTGCAAACTTAAGCGTTCCATCTATGGACTTAAGCAAGCATCGCGGAGTTGGAATCATCGCTTCGACCAAGTGATAAAAGAGAATGGGTTCATTCGATCAGTCGAGGAACCATGTCTCTATATCAAGTCGAGTGGGAGTAAGATTGTATTCCTAGTACTGTATGTCGATGACATACTCTTGATTGGGAATGACATACCTCTCTTATCTTCGGTTAAAGCATGGTTGAAAAACCATTTCCAGATGAAAGATCTGGGAGAGGCACAAAGAATTTTGGGCATCCGTATCTACAGGGATAGATCACGACGGATGTTGTCTCTCAGTCAGGAATCTTATATAGAGAAGATTCTGGAGAGATTCAGCATGACGAACTCCAAGAAGGGGTTCCTTCCTATGACTCCTGGGCTTCACTTGAGCAAGACTCAAGAAGCTAAGTCAGTGGAAGAG
The DNA here is from genome assembly GCA_029255685.2 of Silene conica. Lineage (NCBI taxonomy): Eukaryota > Viridiplantae > Streptophyta > Magnoliopsida > Caryophyllales > Caryophyllaceae > Silene > Silene conica. Next base: position 70,877,350 of record CM055317.2, read on the forward strand.
AAAGAGCGCATGAGTCGGATTCCTTATGCTTCGGCAATAGGATCGATCATGTATGCCATGATATGCACACGTCCTGACGTTGCATATGCATTGAGTATGACAAGTCGATTCCAAGCTCATCCAGGTGAACAACACTGGATGGCCGTGAAAAACATTCTTAAGTACCTACGGAGGACTAAAGATTGGGGATTGACTTTTGGAGGCGACTCAACGCTCTGCGCCACGGGTTACGCAGATGCTAGCTTCCAAACAGATCGAGATGACTCGAAATCTCAGTCTGGATTTGTCTTTACTCTTAATGGCGCTGTTGTCAGCTGGAAAAGTTCTAAACAGAGTGTTACAGCAGATTCTACGACTGAGTCCGAGTACTATGCCGCCTCAGAAGCAGCTAAGGAAGCAATATGGATGCGTCAATTCTTACAAGGACTATCAGTAGTGCCTAGTTCGAATGACCCAATCACCGTCTATTGTGACAATAGCGGTGCCATCTTCCAAGCTAAGGAGCATAAGTCTAGCAGCAAGGCTAGGCATGTACAACGGAAAGCTCATCTAATCAGAGATTACGTGGAGCAAAAGGAGATTTTTATTGAAAAGATCGCTACGGATGACAACATAGCCGATCCTCTCACAAAAGCATTACCACGTGATAAGCATGAAGGGCACATTCATTCCATGGGAATTGGATGTGTTCCTAAGTTGTAGTACTCTTTTATGAATTCATGTAATAATTCATTTTCTCGTGTACTCTATTCAACCTTATTGTTATGATATAAAATGTTTTGTTTCTCATGTGGAATTGTACGCCAATTTTGAACACCACAAAGTGAACTGATTAACATTACATCGTTTTGGTCCTTGATTACCCACTTGAGCTGATAACTCAGGTAATCATTTTGTGACGTTGGTTGATGGTGGGTTCAACGAGCCATAAGTCACGTGGATGACTGACCAATCACAAAGGCGAGTTATACGGATATCTCGTAGGACACCCCGTGACATCGTTATGGAGTCCTAAATGTTTTATAACATTGGGTGCCAGGTCGTGGATAGGACCTCCATAGTGTTCCTTAGAGTCGAGTCTTTTGACTTTCAACTGCTTCTTGAGATTAAGACAGATTTTGGGTAACTTTGGTTTCTTTCCCACGGTCACCGTAACAGGGGCCAAGAGGATTTTTTCTGGGTTATTTCATGCTGGGCGATATCGGCAGGATTCGAGTTGAGGGAAATATCCAAACCCTTATCAGGATTTTATCATTTCTCAGGGCCACTCGAGGAGTAGTAACTGAAATGCATGGCTATGCTCGAATACAGATTCGTTTTATCAGTTAAGTTACTCTCTAGTCGGGGAAACCACTCTTGATACAGATCGCTTGTGAGATACGACCTTTGCGAATGCGGATTTGCAAATTGTCTTACATTGAGTGGGAGAAATTTTAAAAGGATATGAGATTCGGTTATCGCACCTACACTTGTACGGACAAGTGGGAGTTTGTTGGAGATTGTGTCCTCCACATGTAGTGTGATAACGTCATTGAACATACCCTTGTACGGACAAGTGGGAGATTGTTGGGGCTGGTGTCCTTGACAATTAAGTACAATGACTTATTAAATCTCTTTAAGGATCACAAGGGCATACTTCTGTATTATTACCAGTTGATCCACGTTTATCAATAACGGTTGGCTTGCTAGATAAGTTTGACGTTATTGTCATACGGATGGCGGTGGTCAACTGGTCCCTATACGTCACACCTATAGGACACGTTTGAGAGATGTGAAGGTATGAAAATACAGTCACATTTTGCCGGATATGACTAAACGGTTAGTCAGAGGTATTGACTATTAAATTAGTCAATAAGATGTTGAGAATTACTATTTAATACGGATTAAATAATTTTAGCTAATACGGATTACAAGAATAATTCGTAAATTAAATATAAACGGTTATATTTAATTAAATATAGTATTCGCAAATTAATATAAACAGTTATATTAATTTAGGTAATTATACAATATCGTATTTTATCAGACCGTTATTAATATATCGACTGTATTAATATCTGATAACATGTTACGATTTATAAATAAAACCCGCGAACAACTTAAAGCTAAATGGGTCGAATCACGCATTGGGATAAGGTAAGAGTGGAAAGCCCACTCCTACCCAAACCCTATTTCGGCCGGCCATGTAGCCTATATAAGGAGGAGGACTCTCCTTATGTAGACTACTCTGGGTGCACTGTTAAATTATCTCAAGGTAAAATTAGGGTTTTGAGACATTCTTTTCCCAAAACCTCAGATCTCACATCTAAAACTCAATAGCTCTCCCTATATTGCAAGGCAATTGGAGAGGATTTCTAGCACACGCGGCCACGTCTCAAACTAAGTCTTGGGTGCAAGTTATAGGAGGGAATTTGCATTAATTCCTGTTCTTAGGCCTTTTGCGCGAGGACTAAAGGTTGTACTTCTTTTCTCATGTTTTTAATCTTATGACGATATTCACAATTGCATATTTCATTATAATCCTGTAATTTTGGGGTGAATACGCGTTTTATTCCCCACAGATACATTATGTGGACATAGGGGTGCGTGTTGGGTTGATCAAAACAGTGTTTAACCGAGCCATTGGGCCTAGGATTGCGTGCCTAAAACCTAGCCCACACAACCAATAAGTTTCCTTATTTCAGAGATTCTAAAACACTCACCCAGCCGACCTATTTATACCCCCATTTCGAGATCTGATTCTGGCATACTAAAACACAACGACACATACATTTTGTTGCTACCATTGCCGAGAACACCAGGAGTGGGTTTACACGGTGGCCGGAGGGTTTTAAGAGGGTTCGAACACCAGGGGAAGAGGGTATGTTCATCATAGCTCTGTTATTTTCACTCTTCCTGTTGGTTTTAATATATTGTTTTAATCACGCAAATTATGTTTTAGGTTCTGATTTTTGTATGAATCTAATCTATGATATGTAGTAATCATGTTTCAACCATAGTAATGATATAAATGACAACCTAAAGCCACCGTTTAGGGTGTTTCGTCACTAGTGTTAGAGTTGCTGGGTCTGAGTAGTCATAATCGTTTTAAAACACTGGTTGGTTTAGGTCTGTTTGTTGTGGATTCGAATGCCCTTCCGTGTGTATTTAGGATGGATGTCGAGGTTGGGGTAATGGTGGTTGTCACGGCGTTAAAATGGTGGTAACCACGGTGGTTCTGAGTGTCGGGTTTCGAATCTTCAGCAGGGTTGTTTTAGTTGTTGTTAATAAAGGAACCGGATGTTTGCGGTGGTGTTGGATTTGTAGGTTTGTACAGGTGTCGAGGGTGGTTGTTTTATATAAGTGTTAGGGTCTGTTGATAGGTTGTGGTCACGGTGCAGGTTGGTGGTTGTTGATACGTGTCTATTTTATGATGTTTTACATCTATTTTTTACACGTATTTGGTCGCTCATTTACTATGTTTTAGCCTTTATTTCCCACAAATCGTGTACTTTCGTATTTTTATGCACTTTTGCAGATTTATGCAGAAAAGAGACGATTTAGCACCAAATCCGTATCCTCAAGTCTTTTGCTTAATTAAGGAATAAATGGAAAGTCAACTGGAGTCAAAGTCAAAGTGCCAAAAGTCAAAACAAGAAGAAAATAGAAGAAATTCTTCGGGAAGCGGTCGACCGACCGGCAGTATAGGTCGACCGACTGACCCCGATCTTTATAAAGGTTCAAATCTGAAGAAAAGCCCAAAAATAAAAGAAGCCCAGAAAGAAGCGGTCGACCGACCCACATAGTAGGTCGACCGACCTCAGCAGAAGCCCAGACGATTCTTTTCGGAAATAAAGTAGAATTAGAGCTTTTAGGAAACTCTGAGTTTTATACCCTATATAAACAAATCTTGTGATTAGGGTTATGCATGCTTGATATCTATTATCATACTTTAGGATCTTTTATTCAATCTTTTACCATCTAGTTCATCTTTGATCTTAGGAGTTATCATCTTAGGAATCATCATCTTTTTATCATCTTTTATTTTGTAATCTTTCAACAGTTCCCAAGCATTCAATAAAGTTTGTTTCTTCCTGCCTTAATTCCGATTGTGGTAATTACTCTTTTAATCTTGCTTTATTATCGTTCTTGTTTTTATTACAATTGTTTAAGTCAGAATCTCAAGCTTTGTTAGTTCTTGCATGTTTAGATTATTGAATATATTCACCATGTTTATTCCCAAATTTATAATCGTCTTAACAACCATGAGTAGCTAATTTTCATATGTTAGGATGTAGGGAATGAATATGCGTAGGTAAATAAAATTCGTAAGACCGACTTGTAGCAGGACCACGGTCGGCCGACTGGAATAGCTGGTCGGTCGACCGAGGCCGTGGTCGGCCGACTGGAGTAGCTGGTCGGTCGACCACTCGCGTATGTATTCTTATTTCGTCTTTTCTTGTCAATTATAATATCCTGCAATGAGACCATAAGGAGACTTGTAGGATGTTAGTAATGACCTACCCAAGATTGAAAGATACGGGAAGGGCATTGGTTTACACCTTAAGACGGATAGGTTACTCAAGGCTGAAAGGTATGTGACCTGGGATTTAGGAATCACCCTTATTGTTGACACCCAATAATTGTGAGACCTAGGAACTAATAGCATAGGCCGAAAGGAGCTATTAGGTAGCATAGATCTAAAAAGATATGTTACACCCCCTTACGCGACTGCAATACATGTTGACCTTAGGATTTATTTTACCTTAGCTATTTATTACCCAAACATCCTAGCATCCCTTTTTATATATTTTAAATCTCATCTTTATTTTCTTGTTTTATTTTTTCTTTGCTTAGACTTAGTAATCAACAATCAAAACCCCCAATTTTGTTACCTTTAAACATTAACATTCAAACAATAAACATTCCCCACCTCCTTGTGGTTCGACCCTGACTTTCGCTATCTATTGTTAAAGTTAGGAATTATAAATTTTATCTTTGATACCCTCAACGACGGGCATCAAATTTTGGCGCCGTTGCCGGGGAGGTGACGCCAGTGTTTATTGTTTTTTTGTTTGTTTTTGTTTCTCTTTGTTTAAGGAACTTTTTGTTCCTTAAACCTTCTCACCTTTTTCTTGTAGTTTCCATCTTATGCGCAGGTCAGTTCAAGGAGAACTCCTACCACTTGACCTCGAAATTGAGAGGACTCTTAGAGAAAGAAGAAAGCAACTTCTAGCAAATCAGGAAGGAGGTTCACCATCTTCCTTATTTCAAGAAGACTTATTCGAACAACCATCATTACCATCTTCACCAAAAACACCACCTTCACAACCAAATTCACCCATCAATCCACTTTCACCAAAAACACCACCTTTTACCTACTTTCCAGTTTTTCCTAAAGAAGAAGAAGATATGGCAGAAGAAGCTACTATTGCCAGTCACTCCATGCCTCAGGCAAAGGACCTATACAAAGGGTTCACTTTACCTGCAGGTACTGGGAAGTCATTCGAGGCCAAGCCCGCCTACATAACTATGGTTGAAAGAAACCAATTTGGAGGCTCGGCCAATGAGGATGCTGCTAAGCATATTGAAATCTTCACAGATTACATATGCTCTATAGCACCCCCAGAAGGAGTGACGCAGGACCAGATTAAGCAAACCATGTTTATCTTCTCCCTTAGGGACTCTGCGAGAGAGTGGTACAGAGATCTAGACCGCACTGCTGCGGGAGTCACAGATTGGAATACCTTAGCCTTAACATTTTACAGGAAATACTATTCTGCATCAAAGACTAATGCTTTGAGGGCGCAGATTACCAATTTCAAGCAAGGTCCCAATGAAGACTTTAGCGAGGCGTGGGACCGGTTCAAGAGACTTGTTCGATCCATAACATCACGGATTCGAACAATGGTTTCTTTGCAACCAGTTCTACAATGGCCTCTACGATGACAATAGGGCTTATCTAGATGCTGCAGCTAATGGGAGATTCCAGGATAATTCAGGAGAGACTAAGGGTCTCAAGTTGATAGAAGATGTTGCTGTGCACCGCGCTGAGCATGGTACTTCTAGAGGAAACCAGAGGAAATCTGAATACAACCTATCAGCAATTGAGGCCTTGACAGCTAAGTTAGAAAAATTTGAGGCTGCAGGAAAGCTGGATCTAGGGAGTGGAAGCAAGGGAGGAATTTACCAAGTAAACGACGTTCAGGACGGACCCTTTGCTTGTGAGAGGTGTGGTGGAGAAGGGCATGTGTCAAAATTCTGTACTTCATCTAATGAAACATGTGCCGCTTTTCAGCACTATCGTGGGAACAATTTCTATGACCCGAATAATAATAATATCCATCCCAACTTAAGGTGGACAAGCCAGAATGTTCAAAACCCACAACACATGCAACCTCAGCAAAATTCCACATATATACCCCCACATAAACAAAATTTTCAAAAACCACCTTTTAACCCTCAACCACCTTCTAATCCATCACCCAACACAGAGGCTCTTATCCAAAATCTTATTGGGTTGGTTCAGAAGGAGTCACAGGCTAGAGAGGCAGGGATGAAGATGTTAGAGTCCCAGATTGCTCAAATTGCGAGCAAGAATGATACTAGGGCTCCGGGTCAGCTTCCAACTAAACCGGACCAGAAAAAAGAGACTCTAAACATCATCTCTCTGCGAAGTGGAGCTAAAGTGGGGAGCGAGAAAGAAAAATAGGCGAGAAGCAGCGAAGGCGGTCGACCGACCGAAGATTCAGGTCGACCGACCACAGATCAGGACCCGAAAGTTTTACCTGAACAGGAGACTGGTCGACCGACCGAAGAAACTGGTCGACCGACCACTGAAGCAGAACCCGAAGTTCCCTTTCGCCCAGATTTGCCGAATAACTTGCGGGATTTTCTTTTCCGGGGTGACAAGACCCCCAGGTTTTTAAAAAGGGCTGCAAATACTGAGTCCTCAGCTGCTCCTTTCCCAGAAAGACTCGTGCCTTCAAAGGATCAGGTATCTTTTGACAAATTTAAGGATGTGATTCGTTCATTAAATGTTCAAGTCCCGTTTTTAGAACTAGTTCAACAAGTTCCTTCCTATCTTAAATTTATGAGACAGCTTTTGTCAAGAAAGAGGTCTCTAGAAAAGGTTGAGTCGGTGGCCCTCACTGAAGAGTCATCTAGCTTTCTATCACATGTCATAGCCCCTCATAAATTGGAAGACCCTGGTAGTTTTTCTGTCCCCTGTAATATAGGAACCTTCCCAGTTAAGAAGGCTTTGTGCGACTTAGGTGCTAGTATAAGTGTCATGCCCCTAAGCGTTGCCTTAAAACTAGGAATGACCGAATTTGCAGTGACCAGTATGACACTCCAGATGGCAGATCGCACATCTATGGAACCTATAGGAGTGTTGGAAAACATCCCTGTCCGTATTGACAGATTCTTCTTCCCAGTTGACTTTGTAGTTTTGGACATCCCAGAGGATGCCCATATACCTATAATTTTAGGAAGACCTTTCCTTCACACTGCAGGTGCCATTATAGATGTAGGCACTGGGACTCTAACCTTCAAAGTAGGCAAGCATTCTATTATCTATGGCCTATCTTATAGGAAAAAGGATGCTATGACCCCCATCACATGTAATGCTATCACTTCTGAGAAGAAGTATGAGGTCATCACTACTTCTCCATCTTTATTACCTGTTCCTGTATCTGTTTTTACACCTCCGCCCCAGATTGGGAGCAGTAGGGAGGACACTTCTATTATGACCATTGCAGGAACTGGTTTTGGGAAACCCAAAGTGAAGGAAGTCATCATCCAGAGAGGAGGAATGGGATGCCTAAGCTATGAAGAAGATGAGGATCCAGACGTCGTGGATCAGGAGGAGAAGAAGAAGAGGAGGCAAGCTCAAGAGGAGAGACCGTCGCATATGCTTTGCGACGGCATAAAGAAGATGTGTTTTGCTACTAAAGCAAAAACCGTGGAGACTACGGCATGTCGTCAGAAGCCGTGGTCAGATATTTTCCGCATCTTTAGCGGATAGTCGTTTTGAGTTGCAGTTTTAAGACAATTTATTTTTGTTGTGTGAGACTTTTTATTTTGGCTTGCTCGTAGTTTTAGATCATCTCCTTTATGTTTGAGTAGTTAAGACTTTAGAATCGTTTTTGGCATCTCGCGCATTGTTGGGCGCGCGTACTTTCTTGTTTTTTCAGATTTTACGAAGAAACGAAAACCTCCAGGACGCAGAGGGTCGACCGACCAGAAACATCAGTCGGTCGACCAGAGTCGCTGTATCGCTAAATTTTCCGTGATTCACAGGAGGTCGGTCGACCAGAATCATCGGTCGGTCGACCTACTCTCCGCTGCGGTCTTTTGTTTCTCTTCCTTGGAAATCGTGAAATTGACTTGGTTACTTGAGTGGCACTGCTGGCCACCAAAACCTCCCAGCTTACGCTGGTTTGGGGAGGTTTTTCTCATGTGCTTCATAATCCAGTGAGTTCTTTCCAGTTTTTCCTTAATTTTTATTCTCTCTGCATCTTTACTTTAATTTTCTGAAACCTTTACTTAGGCTAATGCACAATGGGGACATTGTGCGGGTTGGTTTGGGGAATGGTTTCGTGTTGCATGCATTGCATTTTATCACACGTTTACTGCATTTCTGTCCTGCATCGTTCTTTTCTTTATTTTCCTTATATATACAAAAATCCAAAAAAATTTAAAAATTCAGAAAAAAATTCCAAAAAATGCACGTTTATTTTAGCATATAGGTCGAGTCGGAACGAAAGTATTTCAAGGATGATTTAGCTATCTTACATGTTTATGCCTTTACCTTGCCTTGTCAACTTGTTTTAGTATGAGAGTCTTTTGCATATCTACGAGTTTTTGTCAATTTGTATATCTTGAGACTTGAATTATACCTTGGCAACCTACTATACATTCTGAGTTTTAGAGCCTTATTCCTGGTTTCATTCTTAAACCAGTTGTCTAGGATGTGAGTAGTACTCCCCTTGGAACATGTTACATCAATATGCATAAACATGAACTTGAATTGCTATTTACCTGTTCTACTTTCTTGTTTTGTGAGTCTTGATACGTGCATTTGGGATTCCTTTTCTCGTATTTACCCATAAGCTTCACATAGCCAAAATTGCCTTTTTATTTCCCCCAAAACTACATCCCATACTCAGCCTACCCTTCCAAGCTAGTATTTGTGGTTTTGGTTTATCTTGAGGTATCTTGGTTTGTAAGCTATCTTAAGCGAAGAGAAAAAAAAGAAAGAAAAGAAAGAAAGAAAAGAGAAAGAACAAGAAAAATTCAGAAAAAGAAAGAAGAAAAACGGAAAAAAAAAAAACAAAAAAAAAAAAAAAACCGGAAAACACAGGAAGTCAGTCGACCGACCTCACCCTTAGGTCGGCCGACCAACTGACATCATCAGAATGAAAAAAGATTCCGTTCCAAAATCCCTTTTCTTTTATTTGTTATCACTCCCGTACTTCATTCAAAAATATTTGGGAGTCCTTTCTTATATGCAATGTGAGAGTTGTGCCACAAAAGAGCACTTCCTTAATATCAAAAGTTGTAAAATATGTTGTTGGAAACCGGTTTTACTAGCTTGGCTACTAACCCCTCAGATCCAAAAACATCTTAACCACTTTTTACCTTTCACCTCACATATCCTTCATTGCCTCAATTGCATGTATCTGAGTCACTTAATGAGTTTGTTTTACAAAGTTGTAGAATTCTTGTTCATGTTAGATTGCAGGCATGTTTCCATGGGTCGTAGTTAGGTGAGTGTCATGACAAATATACTTCTTTCTATCTTTTACATATACTCACCCTTTGCTTCATGAGTGTCTCGAGCGTACCGCGAGAGTCCATGGTATAAGTCTCTATAGTCTTTATGTTTGCAAGTTTGACGACCCTATAACTCGTTTGCATGATTTAAATACTTTCTCATTTTGTACTTGGTATTGGTCTAGGCTGACATGTAAATTTCGCTCTGAGATTGAAATCGTTCCATTAGTTAGGATCGAGTCTACTTCTTGCTTGAGGGCAAGCAAGGGTTTGGTTTGGGGAATTTGATACGTGTCTATTTTATGATGTTTTACATCTATTTTTTACACGTATTTGGTCGCTCATTTACTATGTTTTAGCCTTTATTTCCCACAAATCGTGTACTTTCGTATTTTTATGCACTTTTGCAGATTTATGCAGAAAAGAGACGATTTAGCACCAAATCCGTATCCTCAAGTCTTTTGCTTAATTAAGGAATAAATGGAAAGTCAACTGGAGTCAAAGTCAAAGTGCCAAAAGTCAAAACAAGAAGAAAATAGAAGAAATTCTTCGGGAAGCGGTCGACCGACCGGCAGTATAGGTCGACCGACTGACCCCGATCTTTATAAAGGTTCAAATCTGAAGAAAAGCCCAAAAATAAAAGAAGCCCAGAAAGAAGCGGTCGACCGACCCACATAGTAGGTCGACCGACCTCGGCAGAAGCCCAGACGATTCTTTTCGGAAATAAAGTAGAATTAGAGCTTTTAGGAAACTCTGAGTTTTATACCCTATATAAACAAATCTTGTGATTAGGGTTATGCATGCTTGATATCTATTATCATACTTTAGGATCTTTTATTCAATCTTTTACCATCTAGTTCATCTTTGATCTTAGGAGTTATCATCTTAGGAATCATCATCTTTTTATCATCTTTTATTTTGTAATCTTTCAACAGTTCCCAAGCATTCAATAAAGTTTGTTTCTTCCTGCCTTAATTCCGATTGTGGTAATTACTCTTTTAATCTTGCTTTATTATCGTTCTTGTTTTTATTACAATTGTTTAAGTCAGAATCTCAAGCTTTGTTAGTTCTTGCATGTTTAGATTATTGAATATATTCACCATGTTTATTCCCAAATTTATAATCGTCTTAACAACCATGAGTAGCTAATTTTCATATGTTAGGATGTAGGGAATGAATATGCGTAGGTAAATAAAATTCGTAAGACCGACTTGTAGCAGGACCACGGTCGGCCGACTGGAATAGCTGGTCGGTCGACCGAGGCCGTGGTCGGCCGACTGGAGTAGCTGGTCGGTCGACCACTCGCGTATGTATTCTTATTTCGTCTTTTCTTGTCAATTATAATATCCTGCAATGAGACCATAAGGAGACTTGTAGGATGTTAGTAATGACCTACCCAAGATTGAAAGATACGGGAAGGGCATTGGTTTACACCTTAAGACGGATAGGTTACTCAAGGCTGAAAGGTATGTGACCTGGGATTTAGGAATCACCCTTATTGTTGACACCCAATAATTGTGAGACCCAGGAACTAATAGCATAGGCCGAAAGGAGCTATTAGGTAGCATAGATCTAAAAAGATATGTTACACCCCCTTACGCGACTGCAATACATGTTGACCTTAGGATTTATTTTACCTTAGCTATTTATTACCCAAACATCCTAGCATCCCTTTTTATATATTTTAAATCTCATCTTTATTTTCTTGTTTTATTTTTTCTTTGCTTAGACTTAGTAATCAACAATCAAAACCCCCAATTTTGTTACCTTTAAACATTAACATTCAAACAATAAACATTCCCCACCTCCTTGTGGTTCGACCCTGACTTTCGCTATCTATTGTTAAAGTTAGGAATTATAAATTTTATCTTTGATACCCTCAACGACGGGCATCAGTTGTCGTGGTGGTTCTGGGTAGTGGGAATCGATCTTATAAATAGGATCGTTGTGGTTGTCGCGTCAGGGCAGAGTAACAAAAGTATGTTCCTGGGTTTTTCTTCACGGTTGTTTAGTGGTGGCTGACCAGTACGACGGCCAAGGACCCCTCCCCTGGAACCACCGTGGCTCAGAGGCGAGCCTGGTGGTGTCAGGGGCGAGGTTAGGGGCTGCTGGAAGTGTCAGGCACGGCGGTTTCAGAGGCTGGTCGTGGGCAGTGGGCGCGCGAAGTGAGGGCTGCTCGTGGGTTGTTTTACCAATCTTCTAATACGTGTATTATTATTATTATTATTATTATTGTTGTTGTTATTAAAAGCATCTTTAGTGTTATTTACTATTTTAAGTAAATGATATAAGCATATGTTTGTGGTTGTTATGAAAATATTTTTTTACATGTTATTTTGGTAAATTTGAGAATATTTCATACTATAGTACTAAGTTATATATGGGTAAAATTTACTAATATAATTAGATAGGTGGTCTATGATAATTATGTGAATTGAGCCTAGTTGTGAATATTGATACATGCATATAATATGTTATGAGTGAATTGTTCATGCTATGATTAACAAGTCTATTTTTGGAAGGTCTATATTTAGTAAGTTATTAATAGTTATAACATGTAATGCAAGAATAGAGTTTAATAGTGAGTAATAATTTATAGGAACGGATTTCGAGGAGGAATATTATTAGGCGGTGATTTCTTGTCCAGATTGTTATCCCAGGTAGGTTACACTGGTGCTTACTTTGTATTAAGTTACGTGTGATTGTGCTTTGCCTAATGGATGCAAATATGAGTTCTGAGCATGATAGTCTTTATTTAATTATTTGGCATTGTATTCAAAATCATGGCATATGCATTAAGTATTGAGAAAGATATGGATCAGATTATGTTCTGATGTAAAGCCCAGGGTGGTTCTGCAGACCAGGCCTGGTGTCTTATCAGCTGTTGAGCTGGTGTTCAGTGACGACCGAGTATAGTCTGCCGGGAGGTTCGGTATGGCTTGGTGCAAGGGTATGAGAATGAGATTTTTTTTGGGCTCGAGCATGTCATAAGCATCTGCATATCATTTCATGTTGCATTATTATCTATTATCGTGTTATCTTACTCAACCGCGAGGTTGACAGTGTATTCGTATTCACCTACAATGATCCGGAATGGGGAGTAGATCTTTCAGGTCAGAGACAGGTGGAGTAAGACTGGGCATGGAGGAAAGACACGGACTGGACCTACCTAGCCACTAGATCACTTAGCCTTATTTCATAGTCGAACATTGTTTTAATTCAGTTGTTGGAAGTTTTGGACTAAGTTTTGTAATAGCTCAGTTTAACTATTTATTTTAAAGTACTGCGCTTCTTTCACTATGTATATCTACTACCCTGGTCTAACCAGGATGGTAACAGTCTTATTTACCCTGGAAGTCCTAGTTCAGGCTCCTAGGTAAATGGGGGTGTTACAGATTTTCCCTAGGCATGGTGAAGGGATAGAGAAAGAAGAGGTCGAGAGGTAGGAGATGAAGCGGAAGCGGAGGATCAAAGAAGCCTGATACCATAAGAGATGAGTATTATTTTCTCTTGTTTTATTCCATAAACAAGTCAACAATATATACAAAAGGACTATACCTAATTTAGCTCTACAATCCCTTGATTTGTGGGATGACATAAACTACACGCTAAACTATAGGAAATCAATTCCATATTTACAGTGTTTCACATTAGCTAAACTAGGATACAAAATTATCATAATAAAGGACAAGAATAATTATTATTCTATTGCTAATATTAATATATTCTAATAGATTATACAACCAGATGTATAATAGCATCGTACAACCATGATGTATTTTATTGAGCTTATGTGTATATTTGTTGAGTTTTTAAAGGGGGTTGCGAAAGGTCGTCGGCGTTTTGCGAAAATCGTCGACGTATTTTAAACAAAAGACAACCCTTGCCCTTTTTTTTTCTCTCTCTCTCTCTACCTTCGATTCTCTGAAACAAAAACAACAAAAACAACAAGGGAATATTCTACGGTGTACCCTCGAGTTTTTCAATTTTCTACGTTGTACCCCTACATTTTTTAAATTCTATGGTATGCCCTTAAACTCTATACATTAATCTATACAATGAGAAATAGAACACACTCTTAAATTCACAATAATGGGCTCTTCTAAACTTACGCCCTTGTCAAATGTCAACCCTACCACCCTATAGGGCCGGCCCTGATGACATGATCAAACATTAAAGAACTTTCCTAGGTAAAATTCGGAACGGAAAGTACGAACATCTTCAAGCAACTTGGATTATTAGTTACCACCATTGATAATAGGCAAATTCTCATTTGCGACGGAACTACCTGTCGCAAACTTGCGACAGGCCAAATATATACCGTTTTGTATAATATGGGTCGGATCTAGCATTAATGAGCAATTGATTCTTGTCCCCCTTCCCCTGCTCATGTCCCTTCCTCTGTGTACTTTCTCCCATATTTTATTCAATTAATTGGAATTAAACACCCCATATTCACACACTTCAAATAATTATCCTCCATCTTCTTCCTCAATTTTTTTTCATCCTAATTCTTCATACGAGAAATCATGAATGCTCACTCTGATGAAATCATGGATGATCGGTCTGATCATGATGATGAGGATGAAGCTATTGTGCTAGAAAATTGTATAATCAAAGGTTATAACAATTTGTTTGCAAATTTTTATTAAATATTATATGTGTATAAGAATTGAAAACAACTCATTTATTTGTGATTCAAAGTTAATTATCGTTAGTGATTGTTTATTAATTGTGTTTTCCATGCACGATTTCTGATATTGGCTGGATGTTTAAAATGATTATAAGAATTGCAAACAACTCGTTGCTTGTAATGTATTCGTTTTGTTGAAGATAACGATTCATACGATAACATGGAAATTCGGGTGTATGTCAGAAAAATATTATCATTTTCATTGTTGATGTGGCCATGAGCCCATGATATGACATCGAAAAATTGATGGTGTTCTTCGTAGTTTAATACTTTTGTTGAAGATCACTGTTCATACTCATGATGTTGGGAATTGATGGGGATGTTAGGAAAAATGTTACCATTTCTGTTGTTTATGTGACCCAATGAAGACACCGAAAAACATATGATGTTCTTCGTATTTTTTTCCTATTGTTGAAGATATTCATAGGGTTGATGTTGGGAATTAAGTCAGGGGGATGTCAGAAAAATGTTGTCATTTTTCTTGTTCTTGTGACCCTGTTAAGAAACCGGAAACCAGAGTATTCATATATTTATTTGTATTTTCCTAAAAATTGTTTATACATTTGTGGTTAATGTGTCCCTGTAATATTTATGTTGTACAAAATATTATCAATGTTTCGAACCTTTATTTTGTAAAATTACATGGATGTCAAAAAAATATTACCATATTTTTGGAAAATCAATTGGATGTCCGTTATATGTCGTTTGTTGTTACTAATTGTGCACGTATTTGTGGATAGTTATGTGACTAATGTAACCCTGCAATTTCTTGATGAACAGATGAGGAGGGTTGCAGTAACCTAATGTCAATGTTAAGCCAGCCTACATGCGCATTTCACACAACACAAACATGACCAGACCCCTAAGTAGTAGCAGCAGCATCATCTTTCGGAGAGGCGAATTGGTTATGGTGAGGCATATGCTATAATGTCAAAAACAGATACTAACGACAAAATAAAGAAATAAGGTCACTTAAATGACGAAGTAAATGTACCCAATATGATAAATAATGTAGATACGGAACAATTTTACTTAATCTCACAACATATTATTAAATTAGATATAATCAATTCATATCCAGTCTTTGCTATTTTGTAAACATATAAAAAAATACAAAACATAATACACATACAACACTTCAATAGTAAATATAAATAGTGGTGACAAAACAAAGAAACATGCCCACAAATTATGAAATAAATTTTTTTGTAATAACTATAATAATGTAAGGCACCTTATAACATTAATTTGTAACCATATATATACAATAAGACACATAATAAACAAAAATGGGAACAACTCAGGAAAACAAGTAAACAACAGCTTCGAAAATGTCAATGGCATATGCAACCGACAAAATAGAGAAACATGACCACAAAAATTGAGTAACATATGTTTCCAATAAATTAAATAATGTAAGACATTTTAGCATAACCAACATATTTCAAATAACAAGGTCACGTAAATGGAAAAAAAATGTATCCAATATCATAAATTATGTAATGAAAATACAATTTTAATAAACCTCACAACATATTAATATATAACATACACTCAATTTGTATACACTCTTTGCTATTTTATTAACATACAAACAGTACAATACATAATACCAAAAACTGGGAACAACTCGTTAAAACTAAATATTTCTTCATCCGCAAGCTCCCCATCCTCCATAACAGAGGCTGAGGCATTTCCTCGGCCCCTTACTGACACTTTCTTATTTGATGGTGCGTTTGCTTCCTCCGCCACTTTCTCTGTCACCACATACTCTGTTCCTGACATTTTTTAAAAACATGTCAGGTAATATGAAGAGGAAACCCAGGAAATGTATTAGTAGAACAAATAAAATCAATAAATCCCTATTGGAATACCAAACATTTTCGAGCATAGTGAAGGTTGTTGATGAAAATGAAGATGTTACCACCTAAGAAAAATTGTTGATTATGAAGATGAAAATTCTTGATGATGTTCTTCAAGATATGAACGACATATGAACCCAGATAAAACCCAGATTATCCTATTAATTAAAAAAACCCTTAAAAACCCAACAAACATAATAAAGCAAACTTGATTTCAACAACCAAAAAATCGATTACATGAAAACAACAACGAATTACGAATTACGAATTACAAAAAATCGAATTAACAAAAATAATCGAAACATTACAAAGATTATGAATAACAATAATCGAAAAAACCCCTTCAAAAACCTAAAAACCTATACTTTCCAAATATTTGCCAAATTTAACACCCAAAATCGAACATAATTTCAATAACCAAAATAACCCATACACGAATTTTAACAACGAATTAACAACAATAATTACAACAAATATCAACAATATTATTATCAACAATTATCCCCAAAAATTTGATTTTCTCAAAAACTCATACAAAAAATTTGTTATACCTTCATAATCGTATTTTTAACCAAAAAAAATGTTCAAAAGCATATCTTCGTCACTATTCAACAACATTTTATTAAACTAATTCAACAAAATCAACATTGAAATATAGAAAACAATGATTATGACATCTCATTTTTGAACCTAGAAAAACCCCAAGTCTAAACCCAAATAACCCCGACAAAACCCACGAAACACCCTACAAAACTTACAAAAATAACAAAAAAATCCAGAAAACCCCTAATAAACACAGGAAAAATTATATTACCCAGGAAAACAAATACAACAATATCAAAACCCATACAAACAATCAACAACATTTTATTAAACTTATTCAACAAAATCAACAATGAAATCCATGAAATACAGAGAATATACCTCACAAATTCATCAACATTTTCCACAACATCAAATAAAATCGTTTTTTAACTAAAACGTTCAAAAACATACCTTCATCAACATTCTTCGAGGTAATATTTTTCTTAACGAGCGCTCGTTTTACACTTTGCTTTGTTACCATATTCGTTGTATTTGTTTTCTGTGTAGTTGTATTTGTAGAAAAAGTTTTCAAGTTTCAGAGAGAATTTCTTCAAATGACAGATGAAATTCGTTCATTTGTTAGAGAGAGGAAGGTTTTTGAATTATGTTTTGGGGAAATGGGGAGTTATGAGTGAGGTCATGGGGAAGGGTTGAGAATTATGAGTGACGGGTAATGGGGAAGGGTGAGGGGTTTTTGCTTTTAATTTTTCAACTCAACTGTCAAATCACAATTAATACACATAACACCACATTTGTTTACCGTATTTTATAAACACACCGTATTACGTAAATACGATACGTATTTGCCCCGTCGCAAGCTTGCGACGGGTAGTTTTGTCTTAAGAAAAACGGACTCTTGATAATAATCAACATAGACAATTGATTAAATTAGAAAAGAGTTTGATTTGATAACAATAATTGATCAAGATCAAGGTGTAGATTAATTTATTTTGGGGAAAAATATTATATTTTTTGGGTTTATTGATTAAATAATACTTCGTAAAAAAGACTGATTTGATTACAATAATTGATCAAGAACATGGAGTAGATTATTTTATTTTGGGGATAAATATTATAAGTTGTGGGTTTAATTAAAAAACTGACTCTCAACAGAGAGAAAAGGCTCTTAAAAAACTAGAGAGATATATAATAGCTCTAGTTATTACCTAGATCTTATACAATGAAAAGAGTAATGTGTACCCAAGCCAAAAACATGATCTTATGTATATGCACTATATTAACAAGGCTTTTATATGTTGGTAATTTAAGTGTAATTACCGTTTATTTTGGCGTATTTAAGTTTGGTTTTTAGATGGGTAATTTCTATGTAATATAGTGTGAGTTCGGGAAGTATGGAGTGTACGCTTACATAATTATTGTGGAATTACGGTATAGTTTTTCATTCGAATAAGGAATAACTATGACGGAGTTGAATGTGGTTGAATTTGTGAAGAGTTACAACTCTTCAGAAATACATTCTCCCATTTTCCTTCTATATGTATATAATAGACATGGGAATGTGAAGATTAAAGATATAGAAAAATAATCTCATCTTCTGCATCATAGAACATATAACAATCTAC
This sequence comes from Silene conica, assembly GCA_029255685.2. Lineage (NCBI taxonomy): Eukaryota > Viridiplantae > Streptophyta > Magnoliopsida > Caryophyllales > Caryophyllaceae > Silene > Silene conica. The sequence continues at coordinate 70,895,829 of CM055317.2, forward strand.
ACGCAATACTTCTGAATTACTTCTCTGATTTTTGGTTTCTGCCCAAAATCAAAGGGACACCGTCTTATCTCACTGGGAAATTCGGATTAACCCAGGCACAATAAGGGTCGAATTGTTCTATTAGGAAAACGAAGTCGATTCGGTGTGGTTAATTATTATCAATCCTTATTCGTGAATACTCAAATATCTAACATTATATACGGACTGGTATACGAATTACAAAACAATATACGGGTTAAACAATCGAAAAGCAACAAATCGTGACCAACTCAAACTAAATTTACACGGCCTTTATATCATACTATTACTGATGATATCGGGTTTATTTAATTATATAATTGTGATTTTATGTTTTAAAGTTGTATTAGAATAAAATCAACAAATACATTGGAAACAAATCATTGAGATACCTAGTTAAGTTTTGTACTTTTTTTGGTGTTCACTATTAAAATCAAATGAACGGAATGCATTGAAGATCAAAATTTGATTTACTTTCTATTTTTAATAAATATGCGAGTATAATTTTAATTTCCTTACAATCTTGTAATCTTTTCCATAAACTCACAATTTTTCAAATGTATATAAATCTAAATAATCAACACAATTTTCTTCACATCAATATTAACAAAGTCTCTCATACAAAACATACCATGGAAAAAAGATATCATGCGTTTTCATTTTGATGTTCCTTGTGTTGTTCGGTGAATATTAATTTCGACGCTTTCTCGATTTTCATTATTGTTGATATATACTTAAGATGTACTACTAACCATAGTATAGCACTAACCATAGTTAGCTAAACAACTTGTAACTAACTCATAACAGAATTCAGTTAGTAACAGAATTTAGTTAGACTAACAACTATATATATGCTGTAAATATACATGTAACAGCTGACTTCTGATATATACAATAACAACCTTATTTACTCTTGGATTCTTACTTCATATGCAACCTCACACATTCATCCATGGAGGTTATCATGTTCATGTGTTCATATGGTATCAGTCGCAAGAGGTATAACGATCTTCATTTTCCTTCATGAATGCATTCTTGCGAAGTATTATCAATTTCTATCTCAATTGTCTCTGCATCCTTGAGTTTTATTAGGTTTGTTAATCAGAATCTTTTTGACTTCGCTTTCGTACTTCTAACAAATTTCCAGATCAATTGATTTTATCTGTTCTTTGATGATCATCCACTTAATTGATGATCATCTGTCTAATTGCTTGATAAATCATCTTGATTCATATCTCTGATCTTCAAAACATCTGCTTATTCTTCATCTTTCCTGCAACTACATACCTCCATTTCTGCAATTTACACATTCTTCTTCTTCTTCTTTCATAATGCCTGAATCACCTTCACAAACCACTTCTTCTGCTTCGATTGATCTCTATGATGATCCTTTGTCACTGACAAATCATGATCAATCTAACATCAAGCTGACTGATTCCCTCTTTGATGGTACTGGTTTTCTTATGTGGAAACGAGATATACTTATGGCTTTAGCTTCCAAAAACAAGGAACGTTTCATTACTGGAACCTGTCCTAGACCTCCCAAAACTGACAAAAGATATAATCTCTGGTCAAGATGTGATATGTTAGTGCTTCAATGGATTAAGCATTCTATGGATAAAAAACTTCGAGATAATTTCAGCTATGTCAATTACTCGAAGGATTTGTGGACAGAGTTGGTTGAAAGGTATGGCCAGATGAATGGCATAGAACTATATCAAATTAAGAAGGATCTTAGTCACGTCTCTCAGAATAACCTTCCTATTGTTGACTACTATAGCAATCTGAAGAGAACTTGGGAAGAAATTGATGATATAGATCCCCTTCCTGTTTGTACTTGTGGAGAAATGAATGCTTGCACTTGCAATCTTCTTAAGAGAATTATGGACAGAGAAACTCAGTCCAAACTCATTCAATTGTTGATGGGACTGAGTACTACTTATGAAAGTGTCAAGGATCATGTTCTTACCATGGAAATCATGCCCACCATCAATAGAGTTTTGGGACTCCTACAGAAGGTAGAGAAACAGAAATAAGTCACAGAAGTTTCTGAACACACGCCTAAAGCAAATGCCTATGCCTATGCCAGTCATAAATCTTACATCTCTAAGGATGACATGACTGATTTCCATTCTAAGAGACAAAGGACTGATCAGATGGATGACAAATCACAGGAGATATGTTCTCATTGCAACAAAAGAGGACACTTGATTGAAGACTGTATCAGTTGGAGACTTGCACCTACTGTGATATCAAAGGACACATTCGTGAGCATTGCTACAAGCTAAAGAGATTTATGGCTGCTAAGAAAAAAGGAGAACGAGGAGGTCCTAACAAGAAAGGAAGAGGTGATTATCACAGAGGAGCAAATAATGCCAACACCTCATACTATGATGATGACAACCAGGAAGATGAATCTTAATTCACTCCACTACATGCTCTTCTCAACTCTCACTCAACACATCCAGGTGCTACATCTCTTATTGGCAATGAGGATCTCATATCTGGCCTGGTGGATTCTATCATTGACAAGGTTATCAAAGGCATTTCTCAGAGATTTCCTTCTACATCTGGAACAGCAAATGCAAATGCTTCACAATCTGTGAACTTCTCAGGCACTTCTGATAACTCTCATGCTTATGCTTATGTTGTACAAGATTTTTCACATGCTTCTTGTTGGATAGTTGACACTGGTGCATCAGACCATATGACTTCAAATATTAATCTTCTACACAACATCCTTACACTAGACAGACCTATTACAGTAGCATTACCTGATGGTACTCTGAAATTGGTACATAAAACAGGAACAATGCAATTGACACAGCACATTAAACTCAGGAATGTCTTTGTTGTACCACGATTTAGACAAAATTTGCTTTCTATAGGGTCTTTGTTGCAGGACACTAATATGAAGGTTACCTTTTTCCCCACTGAATGCTGGTTTCAGGACCTTTCAAATAAGAAAGTGGTAGCTACTGGACAAAAACATGCTGGTTTATACAAACTTAGTCAAGGAAATGAGTATGTGACAAATAATCATATAATTACACATAGTTCTTCAAATAATCATGTTGAGTCAAATAATTGTACTAAAGATGTTGATCTGTTTTTGCTACATCAAAGACTTGGTCATACTTCTACAGACAAATTGAAACATGTATCTGGCATACAAGTTATTACTAACAACACACCTTTTGATTGCCAAATCTGCATTTTATCCAAACATCATGCTTTACCTTTCAATAAGAGTAATTCTCATGCTTCTTTACCTTTTGAATTGGTTCACATGGATGTTTGGGGACCATATAAAGTGAGCACTATAACAGGTGCTAAATCCTTTCTGACCATAGTTGATGATCACACTAGATCTACTTGGACCTACCTTCTACAGACCAAGCAACTAGTTCCACATATAATCAAGGATTTTCTATTACATATAGAAAGACAATTCAATGGGAAAATTAAGCTAGTAAAGACAGATAATAGAACAGAATTCATACAAGAACCTTGTAGACTAATGTTTGCTGAAAGAGGTATTATACATCAAACAACTATTGCAGGAACAACTCAACAAAATGCTAGAGTAGAAAGGAAACACAGACATTTGTTGGACACTGCTAGGGCTTTAAAAATTCAATAAAATATGCCTTTGAAATTTTGGGGGCAATGCCTACTTACTGCCACGTATTTGATAAATAAGATGCCTGTAGCTAAGTTGAATTGGAAATCTCCCCATGAAATGTTGTTTGGGGAAATCCCTTCATACAATGACCTAAGGGTCTTTGGATCTTTAGCTTATGCAATAGTGCCAACAACTTTAAGAGATAAACTAGGATATAGAGCCAGAAAGTGTATTTTTCTTGGATATCTTTATGGTAAAAAAGGGTTATAAACTTTATGATTTGAACAAACATGTCATCTTTATTACCAGCAGAGATATAATCTTTAAGGAAAGCATCTTTCCTTATAGACATACTACACTGCAAGACAATTTATCTCAAATGGCTGACCATATATTCAAGCCTGATTTTTCAGAAGAAACTAATTACAGATCATTCACTTCAGCTCTTAATCATATTGATGAATTACATCTGACTTCTCCTCCTATTACATCTGAAATTCTCAAAACTAATGCTGAGAATTCAGAACAAGCTCAACCAAATAATGGTGATAACAACACATATACAGGAACTGAAATAAACAGTTTTGCAGAGGATAATTCCTCTACTCCTTCAGGGACTTTTGACAATGACACTACTGAAATAACATAAGTCATCACACAACCTATCCCAACAACAGTAAGAAGATCTGATAGGGCAAGGAGACCATCTACCTTGCTTACTGACTTCCACTATCCTACATTAGTTAAGAAAAGTCACACTAGTCTACATGCTAGTGTGCTCAATAAATTGTTAATGTTTGATACATCTTACTTGGCATCTCTCAATAATGTCTTTCTTGAAACTGAACCTATTAGCTTTAGTCAAGCAAGTCAATATGACAGATGGGTTAAAGCCATGAACACAGAATTGGGTGCTTTAGAATCAAATCACACTTGGACTATGACAGATTTGCCTAAGGGAAAGAAAGTCATAGGGTGCAAGTGGGTCTATAAAATAAAACACAATGTAACATCCCGTATTTTCGTAAATTATATTTCAAAGGTTTAAAATTATTTTTACGGAATAAAATAATATTCTAATATTTATTGTGAAGATATTTTAAAATAATCCGTAAAATCCGTCTTATGAACCTTAAGTCCTTAAGACGAAATAACTTGGCAAGTTAAGTCCGTCTCATAAAAACCCGTTCACATTCAAAGGTCTGTTTTCATTTAAAGGGAAAAGGACAATTAAAACCCTAAACCCCCTTTGTGTATGTCGACATAATCATATTTCACAAAACATAACACTGTTTCTCTATTTTCTCATTTTCTCCTCAAACTTTCAAGCTTCAAATCGATTTTCAGTCATCATCCGATTTCCAAACCAAGGCATGTTATACATTTTTGAAATCCTCTTGAAATTTGCAAGACATCTATCACTTTCAATTTTCATTTCGTCCAACTTGAAAAATGGACTGTTTTTGGTAGAATTTGATTTAAGCTTCTCATAATCGGTTTTCATGTTGTAGGAGAAGATTTAGAGGATCCTGACGTGGATAGTTACGTAATTGAAGAGGAGCTTGGAGCATAACCGCTTTAGAGGTGACGATAATGAGAAACTCGGCCTTTATTTGTGATATTAGCATGTTTCATGACTTTGTTGATGTTAGTTTCTGATTTTGTGCATAGTGATGGTTGTTGAGACTTAGAATCATGCTAGGAATACATGAGAATGACTTTCACATGCTTTGATTGTGTTTTATGTGCTTAGATGTTGATTTTTCAGAAATCCTATGCTTAAGACGAATATAAAGTATGAGCTTAATGTGGCATAATTGTGGGAATTGATACTTGCTTTTGATGCATATAAGTCCTATAGATGCTGGGTAATATGTGTTGGTTGCAATTTTGGAAGTTTGGATTCGATTTGTGAAGTTTAGGATTTATTTGTGAAGTTGCGATTTTCGTGTAGGGACTCTGAGCCGGTAGGCTGACCAGCAGCCGGTCGGCCGGCTCAGAGTCGGGGTGGATTTTTTTTTAACGTTCTGAGTTCGTGAAGGAGTTCTGAGCCGGCAGGTCCGCCGCCGGTCGACCGGCTCAGAATCCCTTCTTTGTTTTGGGAGAATTTAAGAAAGGCTTTGGGAGGGACTCCCAGCCGGCAGACCGGCAGACGGCCCACCGGCTGAGAGCCTCTTCCTTCGTATTGTTGATTTTTAGTTGGCTTGTGGGAAGAGACTCCCAGCCGGCAGACCGGCAGACGGTCCACCGGCTGATAGCCTCTTCTCCTTGTTTTCAGAATTAAAGTTAGGCATTAGGAAGGGACTCCCAGCCGGCTGACCGGCAGACGGTCCCAGACCGGCTGAGAGCCCATGTTCTCATTAAAACAGTTTGTAACTTCCGAATGGTTAATCGGTTTTGTTTGAGATTCGTTCCGTGTACCTTATATGTGTGTTTGAGGTCCCCGGAGGATGGGCGACACTATATTGGGTTCGGGAATGGAGAGAGGATAGAGACCCCCCGGTCGGGTAACCGAAAGGGAAACCGGCTCTCCCTCAACTTAGTTCCCGGGATCAATTAAGTGTTGTTTAGAAGTATAAGAGATAAGAACTAAGGAGTGGTTATTGAATTGAATGCTATTGTAGTGATGCGTGTTAACTTATGCGTTAAGATGTCGCCTCTGAACTTAATACGTAGATTGTTTGTCATATATAGGGGTATGCGTTGAGATGTCGCCTCTGAGCCCTATATGTGTATGTTTGTCGTGTCTGGGGTATGCGTTGAGATGTCGCCTCTGAGCCCAGACATGTTTGAGTGATCGCGTCGGGACATGCCTTAAGTTGGCCTCTGAGTCCGACGAGTAGAGCAACTGCCCAACGGGGCAGTCAGGTTGTAATACCTTACCCGAGGTGCAGGTGTTGATGCTAGGCCATGCGTTGATTTATCGCCTCTGAGTCTAGTGTCTTGTGTTGTAGTAAGGGAACATGTGTTGAGTTGTCGCCTCTGAGTTCCTTACTTGTGATTGTGAATTTGGATGCTAGTCCATGCGCTGAGTTGTCGCCTCTGAGTCTAGTGTCTTGTTTAGTAACAGGTTCATGCGTTGAGTCGTCGCCTCTGAGTCCTTGCTTGAGATTGTGAATTTGGTATCTAGGTTATGCGTTAAGATGTCGCCTCTGAACCTTTATACTTGCTGATTGTTTGGTATTTAGGTCATGTTTTAAGTTGACCGCTGAACCTTATACTTGTTGAGTTTATCTGCTTGTCTAGAGTTGGTACAGTGTCGGATATAGATGTTGATACTGATGAGTATAGTACTTTAATTATGGTTTTGTTCATCCAAGGCATTGGATGACTCTTTAGTCAGTTTCGTAAATAGTTTGGACCGAAAGACCCCCCTCCCCCCCCGGCAGGGAAACCGGCTCTCCTTCCAAATGGTTTCCGAAGTTGGTTGAGAGCCTTGCATAGTAAGTGCATGCTGATATGAGATTTAGTTATTGAGATATATGCTTCACATGTTTATATATGTTGGAGTGTTCTGTTTGTATTTCTGTGTTACATGTCGTTACAAAAGGTGGCTAGGAGAACTCTAGTCACTCCCCACTGATTGTGGCGTACATGTTTACATGTATGTAGGTACATGCAGGAGGTTGGCAGAGGTTGCTGAGAGCTAGCGAGCGATGATCCGCTTATCGTCGATTTGACTTACACACTTCGTTAGCTAGACTCTAGACTTTTGATACAGTTGTTGTTTTGAGTGCCTGTAGGGATGTACCATCCCAGGCTGTTTGTATATATTTACCTTCAGTACTTAGACAGTTATACTTATCTATTTCTGTTTATATCAGTTTCAGTTTTCAGTTTTTAATTCACCTCGCATGTTAGTTATGTTAAAAAGTTTTAATTCCGCTGCATTTTTAGTATTTTGTATGATTTTTATTTCCGCTTTCGCGAGGGGTTTTACACACAAGGCTGATGGCACTGTTGAGAGACTCAAGGTAAGATTAGTAGCCAAAGGATACACCTAAATAAAGGATTTGGACTACAAACACACCTTCGCTCCTGTTGCTAAGCTTGCAACAGTGAGAACTCTCATAGCCCTTGCTGCAGCCAAAGGCTGGTCATTGCATCAACTGGACATAAATAATGCATTTCTACATGGGTTCATTGATGAAGAAGTATACATGACTCCTCCTGAAGGCTACACAGTTCATGTACAAAGTCAAGTATGCAAATTGCAGAGATCACTATATGGGCTCAAACAGACTTCAAGGCAGTGGAACATATAACAGACTTTGTACTTACACAGCTTGGATTTCACACAGTCTAAACAAAATTATTCACTATTTACCAGGATAAATAAGCAGATAGAATCCTTCTTAATTGCACTGGTATATGTGGATGATGTCTTATTGACAAGAAATCAACAAGATGAGATACAAGAAGTAAAGACAGGTCTTGATCTTACATACATGTACTATCAAAGATCTTGGCTTAATGAGATATTTTCTAGGATTGGAAGTGGCAAGGAATGAATTTGGGGTCATAATCAATCAAAGGAAATATACTTTGGATATTATCAAAGACCAAGGGATGGAAAATTGTACTGCGGTCAGTTTTCCATTACCAAAAGGATTGAAACTGAGGACTGATCAAGGGGAAATTTTAAGCAATCCAGAATCATACAGAAGACTGGTTGGGAGGTTGCTATATCTTAATCTAAGCAGGCCAGACATTTCATATGTGGTACAACACTTGAGTCAATTCCTTACTCAACCCAGGAAAACCCATATGCAGACAGCCATACATGTGATCAGATACTTAAGACACATTGTTAATGCAGGCCTATTCTATCCTGCAAACAGTACCCTGACACTGAAGGCCTATTGTGATGCAGACTGGGGACAGTGTGTATATAGCTGCAGATCTTTGAGTGGATACTGTGTTTTCTTAGGGAATTCACTGATATCATGGAAAACTAAAAAGCAGAAAATTGTGAGCAAAAGCTCAACTGAGTCTGAGTACAAATGCATGTCATACACAGTCAGTGAACTAGTTTGGTTAGCCAGACTACACTTTGATGTACATGTTGATGTACCCAAACCTATTGTGGTGCACTGTGACAACAAGGCAGCACAACACATTGCTGAGAATCCAGTGTTTCACGAAAGAACTAAGCATCTTGACATAGAATGTCATTATGTTAAGGACAGGTTGCAAGAAGGCTTTTTAATCCTAAGCATGTGAAGTCTAGTACGCAGATAGCAGACATAATGACTTAACCTCTGGGAATACAACAACACAGGTTTCTCTCTGATATGCTAGGAATGAAGTTTCTGAATTCTGCTCAAGTTTAGCAAGGAAGATTGATAATCATGTCCAGCTTGAAGGGGGCTGTTGATATATTCTCAAGCTGTACTACTAACCATAGTATAGCACTAACCATAGTTAGCTAAACAACTTGTAACTAACTCATAACAAAATTCAGTTACTAACAGAATTTAGTTAGACTAACAACTATATATATGTTGTAAATATACATGTAACACTGACTTCTGATATATACAATAACAACCTTATTTACTCTTGGATTCTTACTTCATATGCAAGCTCACACATTCATCCATGGAGGTTATCATGTTCATGTGTTCATAATTATGCGTAGTAGTTTGCAGGCTATGCTGAGGCAATCATATATATATAACATTTACCTAATGCGTACCGAAAGTAACGGTTATGAATTATCTCGTTACCGGAAAATAAAAATAAATTAAAATTGTATTTCGTTTTGTCAATTTATTGCAATTTAAACACTGATTGGAACTTACTAATTTTACATTTGATGACAAATAGGTGTTAATGTCCTTGATGGAGCCAAAGTTGACCAAGTTGATGACAACATTGTGGCCTCAAATTGGATCCCATTGTTATCTTATGCTAACTGGATATCGTCTTAATTATTGCTGTGAAATTTTTTGAAAGAATAATAACTTTCATTGCACTGAACAATTTTGTTGTTGCAATTAGAATGTGGTTGAAAACTTTTTATTTATTTATTTTCATTATTTGGTAAACAATTGAGTCCATATGCGATTTTAAATGTTTGGTTGAATCACGTTAATTCCGATTATTTTTTATAATAAATACTAGGTGACTACTGACTAGTAAAGTACACAAATTCTTATTTAAGACGGAACTACCCGTCGCAAGCTTGCGACGGAACTACCCGTCCCATATTTAGCAAAATGGGTCTGGGCCAGATTTACTAACAAATAAGATCTCGCAATTGTGTGATGTTTGTGTTTTAATGTTGATATATTTAGGCATTATGTATGATGACTACAATGTTCTTTATTTTGCCGACATATATTTTTTTTTTTGTTAAGTAGATATGTTCTATTCTTTAACTGTTATGTTGTATACGTTACATAATGTTATATATTACGTACACATGGTTATGCTGCTTTGTTGTTACCTTTTGTCATTATGTTTACCCTCAGTAGTGTTGACATTATGGTTTAGTTAGTTAACATACGGAAATTTATGCTGTGTAATTAGATGTTGATATACTTATGTATTATGTACATATATATTACACATGTTGTTAGACTGATTTGTAGTTGTCATTTGTAATTATGTTTCCCTTCGATTGTGTTAACATTATGCTTAAGTTTGTTAACATTATGCTTAAGTTTGTTAACATGTTGTCTATGTTTTGTTCTTTAACTGTTATGTACTGTACATTTCATCCATCAGCCACAAGTGGTATGTATTCGACCCATTTAACCAATATTTGGCCCGTCGCAAGCTTGCGACGGGTATGTCCGTCTTACAAAAAACGGACACAGTAAAGTATACGGTCACCAAAAAGCTGTCAAACACTTGCATAGCTTAAAAACGCAACTGCGAGTGGCGCACATTTGGGGTGGGCGTTTGTGTAAGCATGAAGATTATTTGTTCATGTAATGTGGTTTGTAGATACATCATAAAACAGCCACCAGGAACAGCAGCTGAACCTCCAAATCGTCAATCTCAATGTGAATTTACCCAATTCCCAAACCAAAAACATGGTCTTATGTATATACCTTTTTACATGCCTTTATATACGGTAGATACCAGTCGAGTATACGAATTACGAAACAATATACGGGTTAAACAATCGAGAAGCTACAAACCATGACCACAAACAAAAACTGTTTTCAAATAACCCGAGGCACTACAATTGCAGAAAGGGGTATCGGATGTATGCAGGGCGGAAGCAATGCAGCTTCACCGTGAGCTACCACCACAAACAAAAATTGATGGAATGTATGCAGGTCGCAGGCAATGCAGCTTCACCCGTGAGCTACCACCACAAACAAAAACTGTTTTCAAATAACGGTGATGAAAATTGCGTTGAGAATTACATCCAACGACCCTCTGAATTACTCTGACTGCAAACACTTCCATTTCTACCACAAAAAAACTCGCATTACTCCATTTTTTTCTCTAATGAAGAAGAATCAATGCCAGAGATTGGAATGCTGTGGTGAATAATAAAGCGACGATCCACGGCGAGAATTCGATTGCATATGAGAAGGATAGTAATTATGATAACAATCTCCAACAACTTTATACTGATAAACTCTCCTCGGTATATTCCGATCCATTGGCGGCATCATCGCCGCCGACGGCGGTTTCCGATGACTCCATCTGCGGAGATCCGCCGTATAAGACGTTAAATCGGGACTAGACCTCGGCGATGACACTGGAGAAGCTGGCGTTGACGCTGATGTTCCGAAGTGTGGTTTCGGAGGAGAGAGAATCGCTCTGATTTTCATTTCCTTACCGGAATTTTCTGACGCTTTGTCGTATTCTTCGATCACATTTGCAAGATCTTCGTCGGATTTTATTGTTACGAGAACGTCGAGATCCTCCGTCGGTAGTTGACATCGAAGCGTCGCTGCGAATCCGCATAGTTCCTGAAGCTTCTCCGCCAATTCTACGATTTGAAATACACTCAGACAATCAGTTTATGATGCGACTATGCGAAACAATTAGTCTTGTGTAAAACGATTTAACACGAAATTATCGTAACATTTGTGTAGAATTTGCAGCATCTCAGTCAATTCTACAATTTGAAAACAGTCCGACTAACAATGACATCAACAAAATTTACAATTTTCGATACAATTAATTTTGGTAAGATGATTTAACACGGAAGTATCGTAACATTTGTGTAGAATTTGCAGCTTCTCAGTCAATTCTACAATTAGAAGAACTATCCGATTAACAATAACATCAACAAATTTACAATTTCAGATACAATTAGTTTTGTGTAAAACAATTTAACACGTAATTGTTGTACATTTGTATCGACTCAGCAGCTTCTCAGCTAATTCTCCTATTTTCAATTTTCAATTCAATCAGTGAATCAGGCAAATCGAGTTAACACATAAATATCGTAAAACTGTAAGACTTCGCATCAACTCAGCCAAATCAACTAGTTATGATAAACAATTAGTCTTGTGTAAAGCGATTTTAGTTACGACGCACCTGAAAAGGAGATAGAACGAGGGACGGAGATGAGTCGAGTGAGACCGCCGACGTAGCGAAGTTGACCGTCGGCAGGGCGAGGAATAATTTTACCGCCGTAGCTACAAAGGAACTTGACGGTGTCGACTGCAGTTGTTCCGGTGGTTGTTGCGGTGGAGGTGAGTGTTTTAGACGGTGGTGATGTCATTTTATTAAGGAAGTATGGCGGTGGAGAGAGAAATTTATAACGGATTTTATATTTGTGTTATGGGAGGGATGGAGATTCGTACACGTTAGTAAATCGGGTTTTGATTCGGTTTTAGTGGGACCCGGCAGTTATTTATTTTATTTTTATTTTTATTTTGTTTGTGTATTTGTTGAAAGTTGGGATTGGTGGAACCCAAATTCTTATTTGTGAATTCCGTCATTTGTGATGGATATATCCGTCGTAAGTTTACGACGAATTAAAGATTAATTATGTGGGTTAGATAAGACAAGAGGACGATGCATAGGAAATAATAATTTATTTTGTCTTATCTATTCATATGGGTAGTCTTTGACCCGTCGTAAATTTATAACAGATATTTCCGTCACAGAAAAGACTTATTGTGAGTCAAATTGGTTACGTAATATGTGGACTTGGTTTAGGTGAAGTTGTTTAGCATATTGCCATATTAGCATAAGTGCCCCATATTTAGCTATGTGATTGGGGCGGTATAAGTGGATATTGTCTCGCATCCGCTTTATTTGGGGCGGGACGGGTAAAGCTTTGGCGGGTGATGGGAGGAGAACGGGTGCGAAAATTGTACACCCATGGGTGGTGAGACGTGGATGGTTTTTGCGTGTTATTCGATTCTTACCCGTCTACCCGCCAATTATTATAAAAATTAATATTATTATTACGATAATTTTACAAATATTATTTTGTTATAATTAAGACGTAATGTTAGAAATAGCTATTTTATAAAGTATTTTATTAACTTATGGTAAATAACTAAAATAATATAAACAAACTCCTGAAAATAAAATTAATAGTGATTAAACCAACGTGTACGAAAAATATCGGAAAAATTTATGGTATAGCAGTTTAATGGGTAGGTGGGGCGTGGATGATTTTGGGAACTTGTACCCAGGGGCGGAGCCAGGATTCGAGACTATATAGGGCTGAATTTAACTAATATACAAATAAAAAACTTTTGTTACAAAATTTTGTGAAACCGTTATTTGAGCTATATTATTGGTCAAAATGATAATGTATTCAATTCCGTCTATGAGTATAATATTTATATTTATTTATTTGAATAGAAGTACTTCCCGGTTGACAAGAATCTCTTGTTACGTTCAACCATCCATTAATACATGCTACAAAAAATCGATATAAAAGGAGTACTTTAAAAAAATTAACATATTTCCCAAATCTATATATAATAGTATAAAAGAAGAACCACCGTCCACGTGTCAATCTCACGTTTAATGTTTTCCCGCCAACATTTTCCCTAATACTAAATACATATAGTTATTTAAGGAAGGTATAATATACTCTATATTTTAATTATTAAGCGAATCAAATCAATAAGGAAGACCCACTAAAAACAATTATACAAAGAATTGTACAAAATATTATTGGCATAAATATTGCATTATCTTTACAAAAATAAATCTTATCTCATAGGTCAATTTTGTTTTAGCATTTATTTTTTTATTTCTAACTTTCCACTTATTAAAATCACAAATAGCAATATTATTATTCTGACTATGCACCGTGTAATTTTTTGTCATTTTCATTTACGGCAAACTTACCATATAAAAGTCATTTTTAAAAAATAATAGTAGCACTATACTGACTTTTTGTTTTTATGTGACGTTTTTTATTCTTAAATTGAATTTTTGACTTTAAATTTTGCTAAAATATTTTTGAAACATTATTAAACAATTAGAAATTCATAACAATTTTTTTTATAAGAGTAGACATATTATAATGTTTATATTTTGAAATAATAAAAAGAAATATGTAATTGTCTTTAAATATAAAAATTAATAATGATATACTTCATCGATTCCGAACATTTTTTTACCTTTGATTTTGGCAAAAAAACCAAGGGAAGAGGAGAAAAATATTTATTTGATGCCAAATTAATCAAATTAAGTGTGCGGGATTAAATTGTTCGTTAAAAGATTATCAAAATAGGAATTTAAACAATTGATCGAGACACACGAAAATAGAATAAATAAACAAATGGCAGGAATGGAAGAAGTATATAAAATCAAATGGAGTGTCTGGTATATCATAGTAAACCGTCTTCACTTTTTATTTATTTATTAACGGTCGGATGTCCGTGCGCACCTTTTTATGTAGAGTAGCAATTCTAATTTATTAACACATATTCTTAAGCTAATTGCGGCCCACTGAGACTTATGAATTATTCAATTGTGTATAAATAGTTGAGCAAGCACATTTTGACAATTATATAAAGAAAAATTTATGTTTTTTTAACACCCTCATTAATCTTTATACTTTTCAAATTTAATCATTATCTGCATTTTTAGTTACTTTTTCAATAATTTATCAAATCAGTATACAATTTGTATGTTTTTAGAGATTTTTCGTAATGGTTATTACTGACTGAGGAGGATAATTTTGTAAATATTAGTCTTGAAAGGAAGCAAACACCAATATAATTGCAAGACATCATAGAGTACATAATACTTTGTGATTTTTTTGTCACTAGAGTATGTAAAGACCAAAATCCAAAATAATTTTATTATTTAATTACCTGGAGAGCATTATAATTGGTCGACAAAAGTCTAACAATTAAAATTGATGACATTGGTAATATTTAAGACATATATTAATAATTTAAGTAATGGAGTATCCGTTCACGATTACCGGTACCAACTTCAAAAGAGTAAAAACATAGTATATTCACTTAACTACTCCCCTTAATATTTTAATAATTTTCTTTTACTTTTCAAGCGAGAAGAAAGTTTAGAAGCGTGAAGAAAATATAAAGATATTATATTAATCATTCGAAATGATTAGAGTAAATTATGTGCTCTAGACGAATGTATATTAAGGACTTATGATTGTTAATTGTACCTCATATTTGACATTTTATTTAAGTTAATTTTTGTGTGAAAATATTGATTGTTTATTTAAATTGTAAAATTTATTTTTAAAAGTTTAATTATACATGTTATTTATACATTGCCGTGCATTTTTGCACGGGTCCTAAACTAGTTAAAAGATATTTTAGTTACTAAATATTTTAAAATTGCCAAAAATACTAATCTCTTTCATAAAAAAAAAGAAACTATATGCTTTTGTAAGATCGCTTGTTATAACTGAATTTCTGTATATAATTATATAATTTTCCGACGTATATATTTCTGTAAAATTAAAGTCAAATATATATTTATCTCGAAAAAAAAAAGACATCATATATGAAAATATGAAAAGAATATTGATTTAAATTTAACAATCTTTTATGACATGTAAGTGACGATATTGTTTGGTTAAAATGCACCGTATTTTAAGAAGAAAAAAATATGTTCAATGTAGGAGTCGAACACGTGACATTCTGGCATGCAGAATCCTTATTGCAATCCCCATAACCGAATGTGCTACTATAATAATGTGTTCATATTAACAACAAATTGTATTTTTTCCTAACCTCTTATAGGGCTATAGCCCAAATAGCCTATAGGTTAGCTTCGCCTATGCTTGTACCCGCCATGGGTGATGGGACGGGGATGGTTTTGGAAACTTGTACCCGCCATGGGTGATGGGGCGGGATGGGTATGAGGTTTTCTTGATTAGTACGGGTACGGGCAGGGGCGAACCCACCTAGTAGCAAGGGGTGGCGGCCGCTACCCCAAACTTCAAAAAATTGGTTTAGAAGACGGATTTTTGCTACCCCAAATATTGTTGAATAATAGATAAGTAAATGGTATCTAAGTGTGATTGCAGGTCATCTTTCCACCGTCTTTTGTTTTTGACATATTTTAAACTTAATTTTTTTAAATAAACATGGTGTTTGCCATGTATTGTCAAGTATTTATCAAATATAGACTAAATTTTATACATTTGATATTTTATGTACCATGCGATACTTATTACGCAAAACTATTATTATTTTAAAAGCCCTTAGTATATCATAAAATACGAAAAGTAAATTAACATTCGATATATTGTGTATAGTCTATACTTTTTATGTGCAACAAAATTTTAAATATAATGAAAAATTATGTATTAAATTTTCATAATAGAAATTGATTTTTAAATTATCGTAAAAGTCATTGTTAACATTTTTATCCTCCATATACCTTGGTCATTAATTTTTTAGGTTTCTTGTAATTAAGAAAAAAAAACGTACGTACAACAAATTTCAAATACAACTGTCTTAAATTGAGAAAATAACACAATAGTAACAACGTACCAAAAATTTAAGTACATCCTATTTAGAAGATTGTAAACAGTAATGCCAAGATAGTATAAGATCAAAGCTAAAATACAATTACTATTTAATACTTTCATCGATTTATTTAATCTTTGTATAAGGAATGTATACAACCTTTCATTTGCTGATAATAGATAATATTTACTTATTTTTGGTAAATACATGTATAATGAATCCATGATATGTGAGTTTGACATAAATAAAATTTATAAAATGACTTTTTTAGGAAACGTAATTATTTCATTTGATCAAATATGTGTAAGATTGTATAGATTATATAATATTAAGAATAAGGTTAGGCGGGAAAAAAATTAATGTGAGAATGACACGTGTCAAGCGGTTCCTGTTTTATACTTATATAATATATAGATATTTCGAGAGGGCGTTGGATTTACATATTTAATGTTTCTACATTGCAAATCATTGAATTTTGTAATTCATGTGTTTTTAAATTGTCAATCAAACAATCGTTTAATATCTATAATTATATCATTAAAAAACAAATAAGAATCAGCTAAAGTCAAACAACCCCATGGCACATGAAAAGACTATACATATACATATATTAATCAAAAATGAAAAATATAGTAGATAATGAAATCAAAGATAATAATCAAGTTTAATAACTATATACAAAAATAGTGCATAATTTTATAAGTTTATGGAGAGCCAATACGTTTTTATAGATATAAAATTTACGGAGTAAGTAAATATATGGTTTTGAAAACCTATCATGTACGGTGTACTAAGATTAGAATCCAGAATTAGCAACTTATGGAAATTAAAAATTCTATACCAACACTACGACTTCTTAGTAAATCTTGCTTGCGACGGGTCACCATTTGTGACGGATATTTTGTGAGATAAAATGGATACAAAATGAGTTGGTGGAGAGAGGGGACCACAAAAATAGTGTTAGAGAGAGAGAAAAAGTGGGTATTTTGTCAGAGAAAACAGTATCCGTCACAAGCTTGCGACGGATAGTGCCGTTGCAAATAAGAATTTGTGACTTCTTAAAACGACATAGTAGAAAAAGGGAAAATGAAGTATAGAGTTTTAAACAAAGCAATAGAGTTCTAAATAAGTAAAAAATTATTCGCAGATACGCCTTCTCTATATTTTAATTTGTGAAATTAAAATGAATGAACAACATAAATAACAATTAAACTCGGCTTTTTAAAACGTAAGTTTGGTTATTATAAGTTCATTTCAGTTCACATCTATTAAGTTCAATTCAGCCGAGTTAATTTAAAGATCATGTTTCTTTAGACTTTAGGTCATTTCAGTTTAGTTCAGTGTTAGTTCAATTCAACCCATCTCTTTGCAAATTAACTCGGACTTCAATTCAGTTCAATTTTGCTCAACTATTTTCAGCCAAAAAGAAAAAACCCTTATTATTATCCTTATTATCCAATAAGTTTAGTTCAGACAATTAAAATCCAAAAGAACAAAGAATTAATCTCATTTATACATTTTGCAGCTACCACATATACCATCAAAGTACCAAAGTTCATAAGCTAGAATATTACAAGTGGCTCGTGCATCGCACGGGCATTAAATCTAGTATCAATATATATATACTTAAAAGAGGAACTTTTGAAGTGATATTATTGGTTCAAATTTTGTGAATTATTTAAGTAGTTATAATTATAGCATAAACAGAAAATTATAAATCAACTATATTAAAATAAAAATAAAAATCAATATCTAAGATTATCAAATTAAGGAGTCAAATGAATTGTAGCACACCACATGACAAACTCTTCTACAAACTCCTATTAGACATTGAACTCATTGATAATAACTATTATAAATAGTTTATAATGTTATTAGTCATCCCAATTTCCCACTCAATGCTTCTTTAAAATTACACGTTTTTAGTTTTTCATGCTTTTAAATTGCTCTATGTTAAAATTTTGAACTTTTCTATCGTTTGCTTTTGTTACTATAATGATGCGTTTGAGAAGCTTATTCTTAGGTCGATTCGTGATAGTTCAGAAAATTTGTTGATGCCAAGCAGCCAAGAACATATAAGCCGAATTCTAGGTTGTATACGACTTCAATGAAAGGGTATATGAAAGTAGGAAGAGTTGCTGATACTGTGCGAATGTTAGAGGCTATGAGGCATCAGGAGGATAGTACTGTTGATTGTTTTTAGTATATTTTATTATAAATTTGATATTAAGTTTTATATTTTTTTTGCAGTAGATATGATATCGTTCATTAGTACTCCGTATGTGAGAATTGCATGCTCATCTACACAAATATGACATATCTATGAAGAGTAATTGTGTGTATGTTATCCTTTTTACAATAAGTTTGGGAAAAGTAATTGTGTGTATGTTATCCTTTTTTGATCATTTAAATGATGCACAAGTAATACTTTTTCCGACTCAACAAGATATTTACATTCTTATTCTTCTATGAAGAGTATTTTAATTCAATATAAACAATTAGTTGAATAAGTAGAAGTAATTGATTAAAAAAATTGTATGAGTGTAAATATATTATGTTATTTTAGTTTAAAATTGAATTTAAGAGAGATTTTAAAAATGCTCAATGTCTAGCATAGTCCAATTATATATATATATATATATATATATATATATATATATATATATATATATATATATATATATATATATATATATATATATATATATATATATATATATATATATATATATTAAAATTTCACTTGAAATACAATACTCAAAATCAGTTAATTAAGTAAAAGAGATGAATATACCAGACGAGCAACTTACTCTCAAGACCCGTATTAGATGTCTTAAATGAAAAAAAAATATAGGCCATAAACATTACTCCCTACGAGTGGAGATCCTCTCCATTACTTAAAGAAATAAATCTCCATTACTTTCGTACTGTCCAGAATAAATCTTAGGATGATTTAGTGGTTGTAATTATTTTATAAAATTAATGTTTTAATGAAATAATGAATGGGGAGAGTATATATTAGAATAAGAGTATGTTAGGAATTGGAGATGATCTAAATTAACTCCATAGTCATACTAAGTATTTCTACTTGCAAACAAACATACATGAAAACTAACATCATCTAACTATATAGTCGACAATTTATCTCTAAACCCCTCAATAGTACAAAAGTAATTCACAAAATTTAGAAGCGTTCAACATAAAAAAAATGCTTCAGATTTTCAACTCATATTACTCTAATGTACAATTAGGACAAATTTAAAATCTTCATTTATTTAGGTTTGTTGTGGAAAGTGATTGCAAATGCTTGATTGAGGACCTGAAGACAAACTCGAAGGGACGAAGTAATTACCATCATGTGTTAGCGGATATTCATGAATTGTGTCAATCTTTTTTTCGATATTTCGTGGTCTAGGATTAGTAGGATATGTAATGGGGTAGCGCATAAGCTAGCTCACGAGTCGTCGATGTATGTTGGTAGGAAGACCTGGGCAGGTAATTTACCGAGTCAGGCTTCGAGAATTGCTGAGAACGATAATATGGTAATACAATAACCCACTATTGGGATTTCAAAAAAAAAGTCTACGATGATTATTAATTATAATGTTTTTCATAATAGACTAATACAATATTTGATAAAATAAGTATAATTGCTGTGAAAATATGTACCAGTAAAAGAGACATTTTGATTCACAAATCACAACCAATAAGGGGAACTTATTGAGAGATTGTTTACCTAATCAGGGGGAGAGAGTTACTTAATTTTGATTTTACATGTTAGGTCTCCAACTGAATTTTAATATGACAATGACCAAGAAAGATCAATTCAAAATATAATAGTAGTAGTTGGCTACACTTCAGAGGACAATTTTCATTATATGAAGCACCGATTTTGATTCAAATTTGGAAAATATCGGATTTCTAATAGTCATAAACTACATAAAAGTATAAACTAAATCAAATTATTCTATTATATTCGTTATAAAATGTCTTCAAAGCAACAATTTTAAAATAAATATTTAGAAATTAATTTTGTTATTACCCGGCCAACGGCCGGGCATGAAATCTAGTATATATTTAAAAGAGGAACTTTTCGAACGATTTTATTGGCTATTGTTTTCGAGTAATTTCATTGACTATTATTTTGGTTAAATAAATTAAGTATTTAAATAAAAATATAATTAAATAGTAATAAAATATCAGCTGGATAATTATTTATTTTTAGAGCAATTACATTGGATATTACTTTGGTTAAATAAATTAATTATATAAATAAAAAGATAATTAAATTGTAATAAAATATCGGTTGGATAATTATTGAATTAGTTAACAAAATAATTGATTTCATTGGCTATTACTTTGGTTAAATAGATTACGTATATAAATAAAAAAGATAATCAAATAATAATAAAATATCAGTTAGATAATTATTGTTTTTAGAGCGATTGCATTGTCTATTACTTTGTTTAAATAAATTAAGTATATAAATAAAAAGATAATTAATATTAATAAAATATCATTTGGATAATAATTGAATTAGTTAATAAAATAATTGATTTCGTTAGCTATTGTTTTAGACCAATTTCATTGGCTATTACTTTGGTTAAATAAAAAAGATAATTAAATGGTAATAAAATATTATCAGTTAGATAATTATTGTTTTTAGAGCGATCAATTTGACTATTACTTTGCTTAAATAAATTAAGTATATAAATAAAAAGATAATAAATAGTAATAAAATATCAGTTGGGTAATTATTGGAATTAGTTAATAGAATAATTGATTGTAAATTACGAGCTTTTGCTACCGTGTAGTTATGGTGTAATTTGTTTCCCATTCTCTTATTTAATTAAAAGCATAAATAAATGTATTAATAAATATATTAAGTACTTAAGTTTACGAGGTATAATTAAAAAAAATACGAGCTACAAAATACAAACACATAAGAATATGAGCTAATGTAAAAAGACTACGAGTTAAGAGAATCACGAAGTAAAAAATTCGAGCACAAAACAATGCGAGTTATTAACCTAAGAATACGAGCTGATACAAAAATACGAACTATTAAGCTAAGAATACGAGCTAATATAAACAATACGATCTATTAAGATAAGACGAGCTATAAAATACAAGCACAAATAATAGCTATTGTTTTAGACCAATTTCATTGGCTATTATTTTGGTTAAATAAAAAAGATAATTAAATGGTAATAAAATATCAGTTGGATAATTATTGTTTTTAGAGCGATCAATTTGACAATTACTTTGCTTAAATAAATTAAGTATATAAATAAAAAGATAATAAATAGTAATAAAATATCAGTTGGGTAATTATTGGAATTAGTTAATAGAATAATTGATTGTAAATTACGAGTTTTTGCTATCGTGTAGTTATGGTGTAATTTGTTGTTTCCCATTCTCTTATTTAATTAAAAGCATAAATAAATGTATTGATAAATATATTAAGTACTTAAGTTTACGAGGTATAATTAAAAAAAATACGAGCTACAAAATACAAACACATAAGAATATGAGCTAATGTAAAAAGACTACGAGTTAAGAGAATCACGAAGTAAAAAATACGAGCACAAAACAATGCGAGTTATTAACCTAAGAATACGAGCTGATATAAAAATACGAACTATTAAGCTAAGAATACGAGCTAATATAAACAATACGATCTATTAAGATAAGACGAGCTATAAAATACGAGCACAAATAATAGCTATTGTTTTAGACCAATTTCATTGTCTATTACTTTGGTTAAATAAAAAAGATGATTAAATGGTAATAAAATATCAGTTGGATAATTATTGTTTTTAGAGCGATCAATTTGACTATTACTTTGCTTAAATAAATTAAGTATATAAATAAAAAGATAATAAATAGTAATAAAATATTAGTTGGGTAATTATTGGAATTAGTTAATAGAATAATTGATTGTAAATTACGAGTTTTTGCTACCGTGTAGTTATGGTGTAATTTGTTGTTTCCCATTCTCTTATTTAATTAAAAGCATAAATAAATGTATTGATAAATATATTAAGTACTTAAGTTTACGAGGTATAATTAAAAAAAATACGAGCTACAAAATACAAACACATAAGAATATGAGCTAATGTAAAAAGAATACGAGTTAAGAGAATCACGAAGTAAAAAATACGAGCACAAAACAACGCGAGTTATTAACCTAAGAATACGAGCTGATATAAAAATACGAACTATTAAGCTAAGAATACGAGCTAATATAAAAATATACGATCTATTAAGATAAGACGAGCTTTAAAATACGAGCACAAATAAATACGAGCTAATGAAAAAAACAATACGAGATATTAACATAAGACGAGCTTTAAAATATGAGCACAAATGAATACGAATATGATATTAAAAGGATCACAGACTTAAATATACAAGCAAATAAGAATACAACCTATTAAGATGATAATACGAGCTAATATAAACAGAATACGAAAACAGGAGCTCATTGAAACATTTCTCAAGCTAAAAAATAGAACTAGATTTGCAATACGTCAACTTTCATGATATAATAGGCACTTAAGATTATGAGGTATAATTAAAAGAATACGAGCTACAAAATACGAATATATAAGAAATACGAGCTAATGTAAAAGGAATAAGAACTTAAGAGAATCAGGAACTAAAAAATACGGGCACATAAGAAGGCGAGCTATTAATGTAAGAATAATGCGAGCTAATAGAGATATTAAGCTAAGAATACGAGCTAATGTAAAAAAAATACGAGCTATTAAGATAAGAATACGAGCTAATGTAAAAAAAACATACGAGCTTATTAGAGGATCAAGAACTTACAAATACGAGCATATAAGAATACGGATTAATATAAAAAGAGTATGGGCCAATGTAAGAAGAATACAGGCTAATAAGATAAGAATACGAGCTAATGTAAAAAGTATACGAGCTAATAAGATAAGAATACAAGTTATTAAGGTAAGAATATGAGCTAAAGTAAAAAAAATATGATCTAATGTAAAAAAAATACGAGTTAATATTAAAAGAATATGAGCTTCAACTATCTTCATATATTAAAAATATTGGATACAAAATTTTCTTCAAGATGATGCTCAAATGAAAAGTATAAAAGTTATTATAAAAATATATGTGCTTAAAATATTATTTTGACAGTGATGCGTAATATGTAAGTGTCTTTCCAAGACCATTGAATTGGACTTACATGTTTCCGTTTCTATTGGAGTTTCATGTACTTTCAACGTTCCATGTTGTTCCGATGATGATACATGTGATATTTCATTAGCCATAAAAAACAGTCATACTTAAATTATTCTCTATATATGTGTATTATACTAAGTATTTTTAGAAGATTAACTGTTACGATAATTACTTTGAAACCATGTCAAGATATTATTACTCGGGCAACGCCCGGGCATGAAATCTAGTATTCTATAAAATAGAACCGTGTAAATCTTTGATTTTATTCCAAATTAAACATTCCCTAAATATTCCACTAAATATTCTGAACCATGTCAGTGACAATCATATTTGATACACTTTGGTCCGGTCAAATTTTCAGGTTCAAATCGGATCAGAACAATATTAATTATTAATATAATCCGGTCGTAACCACCTCTAACTCTTATTTGGTCTTCAATCAAGAAAGTCCGATGCGGTTCGGTTCCAAACCAATGAACACCCTTAGTCAAGAAGTAAAAACTCTTAATATTTGAACACGGGTCAAATAAATACAAAACTAAATTAGTAGATCAGATCATTAAAGCCACAACAATTTTACAATACGTTGTATACTTTGCTTTCCTTGTATGGTGACATAGTTCATTTAGTACAACATGATAGTCGATTAGTCGGCCATGAGTTTAGCCTCAATTATAGTTTTTAGGATACAAGATTACAAGAATGATAGGGTATATGATCTAGACCACTTGAAAGAACAAGAAACCCAACTATACTTTATCAGACAAAGTTTAGTGGACGGGAAACAACAATGAGGTTGAGTGAGATGGGAGTATAGGACGACTGTAGGAGTCGTACTAAAGAGTGTGGAAGAAATGGTATTGAGGTTTCTTCATCTTCATGTGCATGTGCCGACCCCAAACGTCACCTTTCGCAACATAATCTTACAAATTTTGATTGGTTACGTCGTGTATGGATCGGCTCGGTTGATGAGGAGATAATGTTTACTTTACAAGTTTAAAAAGATTTTATTTTAAAATTAATTAGCTATAGGTGGAGACGTGGAGTATCTCATTGGTTTATATAAAATAGATTATGATTTTGTTTGATAAATCTAATTGAAAACACGGGTGAAATTGAAAGGTAACTAGCAATTGAAAAGTTAATTGAAATTTGAAAAAATAGCTGACTTTAGTAAAATGATGTAAAAAAAAATATAATCATTATTTAATAGTATAGATTTACGGAGTAAAAAGGAAAAATCAAATCAAATCCGTTTGAATTTTCTCAAATGCTAATAAATTATTTTGTTAAATAGATTATTTTTCAAAGGCTTACAAAAAATGAGGTACCCTTGAATTTTGGTCAAATAACAAGCCACCTAAAATGCATTACCAAACATTTTTCTTTTTTTTTTTCCGATGTGGGACCTACATATAATTTTTCACATGATGGAAGCGGACCTTCGATAGTTACTCTTATGTTAAGGCTCTGTTTGGTAAAACGAGCTGAAAAGTTACCTGAAACTGAAAAGATAGCTGAAACCTGAAAAAGTAGCTGATAAGTTAGCTGGAAATTAAGAGCTGATAAGCTAACTGATTATATAAAATACTGTTTGACAAACTAACTGAAAAGATAGCTTATTGGTAAAATGACATAAAAATATAATAATTATTTACTATATTATAAATTGAAGGGTAAAAAGGTAATATAACCTTAAATCAGGTACCTGAAATCTAAAATGCTACCTCACGTAGCATTTCATTTCAGGTAGTTTATTTGACCAAATAAGCTACTTGTAAAACACTGCTAAAACAATAAGCTACCTGATTGCTTTGGCAAAAACGTTACTTCAGGCAAATCAGGTAGCTGAAGTGTACCGTCAAACGGAGCCTAAAACTTAGCTATATGAAATTGAACTATTCTTTTCGTCCGGTCATTTATTTACCTTTAATTTCGAAGCAAATATCAAAGAGAGGGAAAGAAATCATTTGTACTAGTTAGCGGGTAACCAGTGATTTACTGATTTATACCTCGGGTGTATCATCAAATCACTCATGTGAAAACTTCTTAATATATAAATGAAAACAAATGAAATAGAAAACAACAAAAAAATGACCCAAACGGAGGAATTACTTTTTTGATTATGTGAGAAATATTTTAATCTAAGTTAAATAAAAATAGAATGAAGGGATATAATTAGAGATAAAGATGTGTTTTGATATATCTAGTTCGAATCAGGTTGATTCCTCGACTATCAATAGGTACAAGCATGACTCGTGGAGTAATTGTGGTTAGATCGAGCTGAACTATATTCTTTGTTTCAAGGTTTTGGACGAGTTGTTGCCTTGTTGGTAACGCGAGTCGTAAAAGTTAACCTTGATCACCCCGGTTTTGGGACAGGTCGAGGTTAATTCCCAGTCATGCAGATTGCTAGACCTGACAAATCGGGTCAACGAGCCAGGTTCGGGTCAGAATAATTTGGGTCGGGTCATTTTGGATTTTTCAAATTTCCGTGTTAGTTCAGGACGCGTCGAGTTATTTCGGGTTACATGTATGTTTCGGGTTTGTTGGTCTGGTCTATTTTGGGTCAAACGGGCCAAGTTATTTCAGGTCGTGTCATTTTCGGATACATGATTAAGAGAACAAAAAAAGCATTCCAAGTGTCTTACTGTCAATTAAAGGTATATTTTGTCGGGTCATTTCCGAGTCGAGTTGTTTCAGGTGGGGACATTTCGGGCTAGGACTATTGTAAGTCCATGAATGCTTAGGACTTTTTCAAGACGGGCCTGGTCGGGTTGGGTTAGACCAATTCGGACTTGAAGTGTTAATTGGATGCGACCGTTTGGGTGATTTAGGGCCTCGAAGCAACCTTTTCGGTTTGGGTTGATTTCTCCAGGTCTATTGAGAAATGGATTGATCAACCCGGTCCGGTTACCCACCATGAGTCCACCATGCAAAACAAATATCTTGACAATTTCACAAGTGTTAATTAACCGCGATATATTATTCAGTATTCACAGTTGTGCTAAGATATTTTCCCCTCTTTCTCTTCCATTACCTTTACCTCTTTACCTCTTTACCTTCACCATCTTCATTTCTTCCCCAATTCATTCCCCACGAACCTCCTCACCCCTTTAATTCCACAAACCTAATTGAATTATTCAACATATTTATCATATTTTATTTCATACATAAACCCTAATTTAAATTAAAAATCACACAAATACCCCAATAATAATGAGTTACAACCACTACGATAATCGTTACACTGACCTTTCCTCCTACCGCGAACGTCGCAGGTACCTTCTTTTTTCAGATCTACTTTCTTCGTCTCAATCATTTGTTTACATTTAATTTAAATTCCATTCTCGAAGAATTAATCCTAATACTATTATTTGTTTATTTATTTGCTATTAATTGCAGTGACCTTATGGGCCCGCCTCCACCAATGGTAGCCCGTCCAATGACCGGACCGCCCCCACCCACTTACGCCCCGTATAGCGCTGGCCCACCCACGTATCCCGGATCCGGGTCATATAATGGGTACCCGCCCTTTGAGCCTCCGCCGACCCGGAACTTCGATATGGGTCGTGGTAGCGGTGTTGGTGTTGGTGTTGGTAGTGGAGGTGGTTATAATAGGGGAGGTAGGAGTGGGAGTGGGGGAGGGTTTAGAAGTGGGGATCGTGCTGATGGAGGTGGTAGAGGGTTTGATTCGAGACGAGGTGGTGGCGGAGGCGGTGGGAGAGGGTTTAGTAGTGGGGGAGGAGGTGGTGGTGGGTTTGGTAGGGGAGGGTTTAGTGGAGGGAGGGGTGGTGGTGGCGGTAGAGGTAGAGGGAGAGGTGGGGGTGATGATTTGAATGGTATTTCGCTACCTAAGCAAGAGTTTCGGAATTTGGTGACGTTTAAGAAGGACTTTTATGTTGAGTGTCCTTCGGTCCAAGCTATGTCGGATCATGAGGTTGTGGCTTATCGAGGGATGCGTGATATTACTGTTGAAGGGCAGGATGTTCCTAGGCCTATCCGTATGTTTCATGAAGCTGGATTCCCTGGTATGGACTGGATTTTCTGTTGTTTGATGCGGAATTGTTCGGTTTGTAGTTGAGATTTGGAATGTAATTGTTTGGTGATTGTTTTTTGTTGGTTTTGTAGTTTATTGTCTTGATGTTATTGCTAAGTTGGGTTTCGTTGAGCCGACACCAATTCAGTCTCAGGGCTGGCCAATGGCCCTAAAAGGTAGGGATTTGATTGGTATTGCGGAGACTGGCTCTGGGAAGACTTTGGCGTATTTGCTGCCTGCTCTTGTGCACGTCAGTGCTCAACCAAAATTGGGTCAGTCATCATTCAGTTTCGGTATAGAACTGTTGTATGTCCTTCCTGTTCTTCAGGGTTACTGAGTTTTGTGTCATTGTGTAGAATATGGTGATGGCCCAATCGTGTTGATATTAGCACCAACTCGAGAACTTG
This sequence comes from Silene conica, assembly GCA_029255685.2. NCBI lineage: Eukaryota > Viridiplantae > Streptophyta > Magnoliopsida > Caryophyllales > Caryophyllaceae > Silene > Silene conica. The sequence continues at coordinate 70,924,032 of CM055317.2, forward strand.
CTGTGCAAATACAAGAGGAAGCTCTGAAATTCGGATTGCATGCTAATGTTAGGAGCACTTGTGTATATGGAGGTGCTCCTAAAGGACCTCAAATCCGCGATCTCAAGAGAGGTGGGAGGCTGTTCTGATGAATGCTGTCGTTCTTTTGTTTTTTAATGTTATGATTGTCACGGGGTCAGTGGTTGTGATGCTGACATTTGATGCATTTCATTTCCTTATTCAGGTGTTGAAATTGTAATTGCTACGCCTGGTAGATTGATAGATATGTTGGAAGCACAACATACAAATCTGAAAAGGGTTACATATCTGGTGCTGGACGAGGCTGATAGGATGTTAGATATGGGTTTTGAACCTCAAATCAGAAATATTGTTTCCCAGGTAAATTATTTGCTGCCTTTCCGTTATACAGTTTCTGTTACGCGTGCTGATTTGAGGTTCCAATAAATAATTGGCCGTGTGGGGTGAAAGGCTGTGATCAATTTTTGTGTTTCTTAGTTGACTATATGTTAGACCTTAGACGATTTATTTGATACGGTATCAGTTATGATTTGAAGTTAGTTCTATATTTATTCTTAGATTCACCAGCTTTTTCTCTCTTTTTCGTTTGAAATATTGTGGATATCATATCTTAGTTAGGCCACTAGTGGTCGTGCAATATCTGTTAGATTGATTGGAATGGATTATTCAGTGAGTGTGTGGAATAACACTATGGTTGTTTGGGGGGTAACTGGTATCTCAGTTAGTTTTAAAAGTGGCAAGGCACATCGAGGTGATGAGTGTTTATTAGCAACAAGGTGCCAGCTGTGAGGTGAAGGTTCACGCCTATTTTGCACGACACACATTGTTCTGCAAATTTTTATTTGTGTGCATCTCTACCATTTTGAATTTGCACGTCCCCTGGTCCAATTCTCATTAGGTGTTCTGAACCCCTCTTATGTTTTCCACACTTCTCCCTTTGTTCTTATACGTGTGCTTTTTGTGACATGTAGATTCGACCAGATAGACAAACTTTATACTGGAGTGCTACATGGCCAAAGGAAGTGGAGTCTCTGGCCAGGAAATTTTTACGTAATGCTTACAAGGTCCGCTTTAATTCTGTTTCCAGGAGCAACTTTTGTTCATTTATATCACAGTTATGCCTTTTCAGTCTGTTCAGCGAAATCTTACCCCAAACATATATGTCATGATCTGATATGCAGGTCACTATTGGATCTGCAGAATTAAAGGCTAATCATTCTATCTGCCAAGTTATTGAAGTTATGACTGATATGGAGAAGTATAACAGGTTCAATATCTGCTTTCCCAGGCCATAACCATCTATAGTTGTATGATTTAACTGTATGTTTGCCGATTTCTCTGACACAAGTTTAATGGTTCAGGCTGATTAAGCTGCTTAAAGATGTAATGGATGGGAGCCGAATCCTAATTTTTGTAGAAACAAAAAAGGGATGTGATCAGGTCACAAGACAGTTGAGAATGGATGGATGGCCCGCTTTGGCGATTCATGGTGACAAAGACCAGTCTGAAAGAGATTGGGTCCTGGCAGAGTTTAAAAGTGGCAGAAGTCCTATAATGACTGCCACTGATGTTGCTGCTCGTGGTCTTGGTAGGATTGCTGTGTGTTAGGAGTCCTCAATAGATTTAGCTTAGGTCTTAGGTATCACTTTAAAATGCTAGGCTTGTTGGCGGGCTGCTGTCCAGTTCCTATCATACATTCATACATCTGTAATTTGGATGGGAGGAGAGGGTGCACTATCGAAACCGCTGATGCATGGTTCGGGGATCAGTTGATCAATCCTATAACCTTATAGCCCGTACTTGAAGTACAGGTTGCCAGCATTCTTGACTTATGAATCTGCTAGTGTTTCTGCAAACGCGAACCTGTTCCCCGAACCAAATCAAACAAACAGTGTACCATATAACACTGTTGAAACCTGCATTGGTGGCTTTGGTGCAATGTGCTTCTGGGTTGCCCTTGGCACTTCACTTGGGGCTCAGGTTTATTACTGCTAAGGCTGGCCTAGCAGACTTTAGCAGGCAGTGTATCGCCTGAGCCACTCATGATGTATATGGTCTTTGGGCAAGACACAGAAGCATGGACATTGTATTTTGTCAGGCATTTGTGGTTAAGGATGTCTTCTAATTGCTAAGTATGAGGATATGACCTACTTGATAAGGGGACATTTCCGAAAGCTTATTCTGATAGAAGTGTCTGAACTCCTAATGGTGCTCTCAAATTCTCACAAGTGTCTAGTAGAAGGCACCGTCACCCATCCACGCTTAAGGAGCTGGTAGTCATGGCAGCCCGGTTCATTGAGACAAGCTTATTCCTTTGAGGGAGATATTAGACGCTGCTGCTCCTTATCCCTGTTAGGTAAAGGTGGGCACATTTCTGTGATGAATGTGTTGTCTATATTTTGATCCATGTGATCGGTTAGGTTAAGGGATAAGGGGCAATACGCTACATCCATCCAGTGAGTTATTCTAACTCGCGTGTTTTTTGGTTTCATGTAGATGTCAAGGACATAAAATGTGTGGTAAATTACGATTTCCCATCAAGTCTTGAAGATTACATCCACAGAATAGGAAGAACTGGTCGCGCAGGTGCTACGGGAACTGCTTACTCATTTTTAACGCAATCTAATTCAAAGTATGCCCGAGAACTTGTTAAAATTTTGAGGGAAGCAGGGCAGTTGGTACCACCAGCCTTGTCTGCAATGGCCCAGTCCAATTTTGGAGGTAACATTCTTGTTTTTTCTGATCTTCTCACCACTTCTGTTTAGTTAGTTTCTTGTCAAGTATAATCGGAATGACTCAAATGGATTGCTTACATATTGCTGCTTATTGGTTCTCCACAAATTCTCAAACGAGAAAGTCTTCATTTTTTGTAAGACTGCCGCATTCATTATTCGTTTATTGCTTAATGCTGCATATTGGTTGTCCTCAGGATCAGGAGGCAATTTCCGGTCAAGAGGGAGAGGAGGCTTTGCTAACAGGTCTCAGTATTCAGGATCAAATGCTGTTCCAGTTGGCCGAAAGCCTTGGTAGATCAACAACTGCAATATGATCTATCCATACTGAAACAGGTCTCAGTATGTATAAACAGGTCTCAGTATTCAGGATCAGGATCAGGAGGCAATATGATCTACCCAAATTGGTTTCGACATTGATCACACTACCTCTTCCGGTTTATACCCTAGTTGTGAGATCAGGAGGTTGAATATTAGATACTTATGCAATGGTCTTCCATTTCCGTGTGTAATTTGTGGTTTAGCGGCCAGCCCTCAGCCGGCTGGTATAAATGATGCTGATTTGCGCCATTTTTGAAGGCCTACGTTGTTTTAGATCTATATAGAGTAGATTAGAAATTAAGTTTTGTGGTAGAATCGTAGGAGTTTTATGCAATGTACTAATTTTGTTCTCTGACATGCTTAAACATCAAAGTTTCCTTACAGAGATCGGTTAACTACGAAGTTTGTTTATAATACATGAAGTTCATTTCAACCAAGACCGGTCAAACGAGTCATTTGGGTTCGGCTTTGTTTGATTTGTTAGGATTGATCATAACCCTACATCACAAATAAGGTTGAATGCTGCTACGGAGAAGTTACTAGTTAGTACTCTGTAGTTACGTTTCTCGACACTCTACGATGGTTGCAGCGTTTAGAATTAGAGCATGAATCCTCCCTATTTTCTTCCATTTCCTCTAATTGGACGATACATAACCGTTATCCCTTCTCAACCTCTTTATTTCATTGTCCCTTGGATCGTACAATATGGAAGGAAACAGAGTGAGGATTAAATCGAGAGGATCCAAGTACTTTTAATTGTTACGTTTTTTGAATACGTTTCACACACCCCGTCAAAATAAACTCGATAAAAAACCCTACTTAAACCAAATTACCCATTTTAAACGGCTATTTTCCGCCTAAGATTAATACGGGTAAAATGTAACCATTCAATGATAAATAAAATGTGAATATTTCCTGATTAAATATTACACCACTTTAATCTTAAAAATGAAATTTGTTTTAATGCGGTTGATGAAGATAAAGATTTTAATATTAAAAAGAAGGAGATATAATTATGTTTAACGTCCTTCTTAAAATTTCTATAAAATGTGCTATGCTATGACGGACTCGAAAATAAACTACCTACTAATATTTTTTATCACTATCAGTCATTTTTTATTTTACTATAAAAATATCGTCTTAAATTAAAACCGTCTTAAAAACCCACCATTACAAGCTGAAGTCCTAAACTACATTGAAATGTTATGTTATGTTATGGGCTCGGGCTAACAAAAAACCCAAAACCCAATCAAACCATTTCCATAACCCTAACCCTATATAACCCCAACACACGCTCCAAAAACCCTACTTCCTCTCTCCTTCACAAACCCTACTTCCATTTCCACACCGCCGCAAGCATGACAACAGGCCTCCGCAAAAATCGGAAGAAGCGCGGGCACGTCTCCGCCGGTCACGGCCGTATTGGGAAACACCGAAAGCATCCTGGAGGTCGAGGAAACGCAGGAGGAATGCACCACCACCGTATCCTCTTCGACAAATATCATCCAGGTTATTTCGGTAAAGTTGGTATGAGATATTTTCATCGTCTTCGTAACAAATTCCATTGTCCTACTGTTAATCTTGATAAGATTTGGTCTATGATTCCTGAAGATGTGAGGGAGAAGGCTGTTAAGGAAGGGAAGGCGCCTGTTGTTGATGTTACACAATTTGGGTATTTTAAGGTACTTGGGAAGGGTGTTCTTCCTGAGGGAAGGAGTGTTGTCGTTAAGAGTAAGTTGATTAGTAAGATTGCTGAGAAGAAGATTAAGGAATCTGGTGGTGCTGTTCTTCTTACTGCTTAAGCTTTATTTTGATTTAATGGACTTTTGTTGTCGTTTTTGTTTTAGTTTTGTAATCCAGATGTTTTGTTTTAATTTTAGTTCGGATCTTCTGAATCTATGGTTGAATTTCAGATTATTATGGATTTATATTTTGGAATTCGTATTGCTGTGTTTGTGTTTCATATATGATATTCCCGTTCCGTTCCGTTCCAATAATTTGTTTATCTTACATCTCTTTGTTGTTGGTTATTTACATTTGAATGAAATATTTCCGACCGAAATGCCACATGGAGTTCATTATCGATAAATGCGTGTTAATTGATAGCTGTTATAGTTAGATAGATCGATCTAGGGATGTTTTGGTATTGATTTTGGCGTTAATTGTTTTTTGGTTGGGCTTCGTAGTTTCTAGTTTTTCGTCGGAGTGTGCTGTGTGTTAACTGATAGCGTTGATGGCTTGATAGAGCGATCTAGGGATGTTTTGGTGTTTATTGGTTTTTGGTTGGGGCTCGTGTAGTTTATTTACTTTGATGGTTAGATAGAGTGACCTAGGGATGTGTTGGTGTTGATTTGTGTGTTCGTTGTACATTGGTAGGTCGTCTGTCATATAGCAAGTTCTTTGTTCGGTTGTACAAAAATGGGCTAATAGTGAGTTTTTGTTTTCCTGACTTAATTGTGACGCATAATGACATTAGGGCTTTCTACATTAGTTATGCAAGCCTTTCATTCTTGATCAGTAGGAAACTTTTTGAGTTTTCAGGCAAGGTGACATATGTTGTGCTGTATTGGAGACTATTATTGGGTTTTAGATTCTTAGTCATTTGCTTCGTTTAGTGTGTATCGTAGTCGTATTCATTTATTTGCGTTTTCTATTCTTTCTTAGTGATGGTTGTTTTTATCATTGGTGAACAAATGACGGGAAGGTAGGGAGTATTTACTATTTAGTTTGTGTTGTGTTTATATTACTCTGTGCATTGTTAGGAAGTGACATTAGCAGGTTTTTGTAGTCATTTGAGTGTGTTTTGGTCGGGTTTATTGTAGGCCACTTATCCAAACGAATTGTACTCTCCATAGCAGTTGTGGCTTTAGTATTTGGGATTCAGTATTTAATTGATTCCCTGACTCTTAATTTCTTCAACTCTTGCATTTTCTGCGATGAGTCAGTAGTCTTTGTGCCAGTGATGTTAGAGGTTTTAATATTCGATGAGCAATTGTGGCCATGTATTAATATTGCTGTACTGCACTATTGGGAAGAATGTACAACACTTCAACCGCAAAGTTGAATTGCTTTAGCTGTGATGATTGCTGAGAAAGTTAGGTAGTCATTGGTGACGCTTTATTCACCGTGAATATGAAGGGTTTTTGCAAACTTGAAGTTGACGAAGAGACTGGGGATGGGGAAGTTGAAACGAGGTTAATGTGTTGGGGTGTTTATGCTTCTTGTTTTATTATTGGGTTGTTACTTGTTACGGAGTACTTGTTAGTAGGGCTCTGAAATCCTAAAAAACTATGTAGTAGCCTGACATTAGTAGACTGTGTTTGCTTGGTTTGTTGGTCATAGAGCATTTGATGCTGAATCTATCTGCAGTTCTCTGATCTGTTGAGGAACATGTCGTAACAGTTTATGGCCAGATTTGCACGATTGCTGTGGCACACTTTGGTTGTCACCTTTTCTTGTACTGAATGACATTTTGTATTATGGTTGTACTTAGTAAGGTCAAATCTCGTTTCTGGCTCAATTTTCTGACGAGTTTGTGGCAAGGTAGCAAGAAAATGGTAACATTTTGTGTTCTTGCGCGCTGCACCAAGTAAAGTTGATTACTCGCTGTTATAGTACCGTATCTTATAAGCTTGTTTGGTGCACGAGTAATCTTGGTTACTCGATCTGTCGTAGTTTTACTAGTTATGGAAGATATATTTTGAAATAAGGCTTTTTGTGTTGATTGTTGCTTACTGATATGATCCTGCGTAGTTACTCCCGTGTTTTATATATTTCAGTCTTTTCCGTGCTTTTCTGCCTTAGCCATGCATTTTCGAGAATTATAGGCTTGTAGCCCTGTTCACAGTCGGGACAATGGAAAGTCATGTTAGTGTATAATCATTCCCTTCCTTCTAAAGATGTATTGATCTTCACTTGGTGTGTTGCTTCGTCACATACGACTTCTGGGCCGGTTAAAATTATTATCAGTATTACAGTAACACCAGTTGAGTAGTAGCTGATTGATTGTAACCCCAGAACGATGTTTGATAGGACGGTGAATAGCGTTATTATCGATGCCACTCAAAGCATTCTGGTATTTCAATCACTAATTGACTCGTTTTTTATACTGGTTTTTCAATTCTATTTTAATAGTAAGTCTTGCTTGCGACGGGTCACTATTTGTCACGGATATTTTGTGAGATAAAATGGATAAAAAATGAGTTAGTGGAGAAAGGGGTCCACATGAATAATGTTGGAGAAAGAGAAAAAGTGGGTATTTTGTGAGAGGAAAAGGTATCCGTCGCAAGCTTGCGACGAATAGTGTCGTTGCAAATAAGAATTTGTGCTATTTTAATTGTCGAGAGCATATATTTTTTTTGATTTTCTGCCCTTCTGGTTTAAAATGATAGTCCATATAACAAAAATCGAGTCATTGCCAACTGATTGTAATCGGCAAACCAAGAGGTCGTTACAAATGTGTACTCCCTATTTTTGTACTTTTGTTAGACGGGTTTTTAATAGTTTTATTATTGAAAGATGGGCGTAATGAACTGTGCATATTGGAGACTCAGGACACATTAGGGTCCCATTTTTTTCTGGCCAAATCAAAGGTAATATGGCTATTAAACTTAGTCGATTTTTTTCAATTTAGTTCAAAAATAGGTTTTGAATTTCAGACTGTAATATTACCAGTAATAAGGATAATTTCGATTTGCTTTTCGGTCTCTTAAATGAGAGATTCCTTCAACATACACTAATGAAATTATGAAAGTACAGAAATATTAACAGGTCGTCGACTCGATTACTCGAATTCAGAAAACACCAATTTCACCCTAAGGATGGAAACAAAACCAAAACTTGTCCAATTCAGGGTGCTGTGGTTTCTTTCAGCTTCAATTCCTTTTACAAAGTACGCAAAATGTCGGTATTTTCGAGCATGAAAACGGTAATATCACCCTCAGTCACGCAAGCAAAATACGGTATTCTTCCTCTTATAGACACTGCTGTTAATGTCATATTGTCATATATCTGTTGATAAAATTGATTTAATGTTAATATGTGCCGTCTAAAGGAAGTTACTTGTAGTATTATTTACTTCGTGTATAATGACTCGAAAAGTCGAGTAGTCATTGATTAATTTGTCATTATTGGAGAAAGCAACCTTACTTAAGCTTCTACATCTATATTCAAAGTTAAGCTAAGCTAAGCTGACACTTCTCCCATTTCTTTCAAAGTATTACCTTAATTGGATTTTCCTTGTCAATTTATCGCCCCAGTTTTAAAGAACGTTTAATCACGATTACGTTCTCGTATTAATGATCCTTACTCTTATTGAACAAGTTTATTATCATTCTGCATTTCTTCTACTAAAGAAATGTTTCTCTCCGTGTGCAAAGGGAAGACTACGTACATCCGATTTCTCTACCTTGTTTTCTGGCAGGCGCCGCCAATTACAGTTTAAAATGCAGGATATTTACCGGAATAGAATTCACATTTTATGGCTCTAAGTGAAGTATATGGTTTTGCACAAAATTTCATTGAAGCATTGTCCGTCACATGCCGAAAACATATAGTGCCCTTACATCCCAACTGCCCTTTCACTTGTCTTATTGTGAAAAAAGTATTTGTTTTCAACTTAAGATGGATAGTGCTCGTTACAAACGAGCCGCTTTGATGTTTTTATATCAATGGGACCTTCACTAGACAAGAAATTTGCTTTCTAGGAAGTACACTTCATAAAGGAAAAGTGACAGAAAGGGAAAAAAATGTCTATTTTTTCAGTTAGTCTTGCTTGTGACGGGTCGGGTGGGAAGACGGATAATGACACTCACAAAACGAATAGGGGGACAAGGTGGGGCACCCCCATGTGCTTTCCTCTCTCCTCTAAATAGTTATTTTGTGAAACAAAATGGTATCCGTTTTCTCCTTGTGACGGATACCCTCCGTCTACAATGAGAATTTGTGCTATTTTTTTACCTGCCCCACAACTTGGTTACTCAGTAAAAGTAAAAGTTACTTAACCATCTCACCTCTATATTGTGTTGTTTTTTCATTCCGAAACTCTCTAAACTAAACTGAAATAATGAAATTCTGAACCTGAATTGGAATTAGTCAGAAAAGCATGGCCTAAGTTTATCTGTGTATGTCAACAATATAGTAGACGAGTTCTTCCTCGAGATAATAAGTTCATGATCGCCATTAGAATGTAAAGTTTAAACCAAAACGGATGAATTATGAATTCTTTTCAGGAAATGGAGAGAATCTTGACTCGACCCAGTAAACAAAAACAAAGAGAGGTTTGCTTTCATATACCTCCTCTATTCATATCCAACCTACATATATTCTTTTTTCATCCATTCATATCCACTCTACCACTTTCCTAAAAAAGAAAACAAAATTACTAAACTACCCTTATGGAAACCATTTATCTACATAAAATGTCACTCCATGGCCCACCTATAATCCACCATTACACATTTAAATTAATAAAAAAACATCTTACCCATTTCCAAATGTACCTTTAATAGTTTTTTAATATATTTCTTAATATTTGTGCAAAAAGTATATATGCGCTTTGGATATGAACGGAGGAAGTATCAATTTTTTTTACTGTAAGTGTACATGAAACATCAACACTATTCTATTCATAATCTCATCCATGAAAAAACAATAATAATGCATACAACTCAGAAAGATACCTGGACTAATAACACTTTCTGACTATCACACATCAAAATCAACAAAAAGAAAATAAATCCCACCAAACTGAAAAAGAAATAAATAATTAAAAACATTTTTTCAAAAAATAAAAACAAAAAAAAAAAACTCAATTTTTTTACCTTTACATGATCATTGTTTTTCTCTATACATGAACATCTCAAAATTAGCAGTAGCAGTAGCAGGACTATCAGCAGCTGCAGCTGCTGCTACTGCTAGTTCTTCCGACAGCGAAAGCGATTTGAATTGTTCTTCTTCCCATGAACTTGGCTGTTGATCAGTACTTTCTTCCATCTTAATTAACCCATAATTAGTATTATTAAATGGGTATTGAAAGAATTCTGAGTCCAATTTGTTGGTTTCAGGATTCTCCCAGGAAAAACTTGCATTCCTGCTGATATTATTCATCATGTTGTTGTTGTTGTTAGAACTGCTGCTTGAACACTCTTTTCCGTCACTGAATATAAGCGATTCTGAGAAACAGTCACTCTGAATTAGACTCTGGTAACTCTGAGTAGCATCAGTTGATGGTTCAAGAACATTGAACTGATTATTGTTTAAGAATGATGACAGTGCATTGCTGAATATTGATGTATTGTTGTCTGCAGGGTAAGGTGTGTAAGGTAAATGTTCCGATTTTACGGTTTCTTGAGCAATGTTGTGATCTTCTGAAGAGTTATTTGACTGAAATTGAGGTGATTCAAGAGGTTCATGAGTTTGTGGATCAATCCCTTGCTTCATTAGCTTCTTTTTCAGTGACGAGTTCCATAAATTCTTTATCTCGTTATCTGTTCTTCCTGGTAATTGCGCTGCTATCTGTGCCCACCTATACAAAATCCAACATAATGTTACAAATTAGCTTATAAAACCTTCAAGAGGTGGTATTCATGTTCTGGGTCACAAGCTGAAGATGGATATTTATGTTGGATTGGGTTCGGACCCAGAAGTGGTATTCATGTTCTGGGTCCGAAGCTCCCCCATTAGCCTTCGCAAGTTAAAAATGGATATTTATGTTGGATTGGGTTCGGACCTAGAAGGTTATTTATATTCTGGGTCCGAACCCATTAGCCCTCGAATCAAAGAGGTCTTAGTCTGGTGGTTAAATTTGTTTGACGAGTCAAATTAAGAAGCAATATTTTACCTATTTCCTAGAAGTTGGTGAAGATTAATGATAAGATTTTCTTCCTCTTGAGAGAACATTCCTCTCTTAAGATCAGGCCTTAGATAATTAATCCATCTTAACCTACAACTCTTTCCACATCTTTGTAACCCTGCATTTACATACCAAAATCAAATTAAAAACACGAACCGACAACGTTACTCCAGTACCTCAATGACTCCTGCAAATTACGAAGTAAAACATACCAGCAAGCTTAGGTACAGAACTCCAGCAGCCGACACCGAACCGGGTAATGTAATTGAAAAGCTTCTCATCTTCTTCAGGAGACCATAATCCTTTCCTCAACTTTTGCTTTGCACAGCTAGAGTTGCGCCCCATTGTATGATAATTTTTTTGTTTAATGGAATAATATGTATATATATATATATATATGAAATAAAATAAATTAAAAAAGTACAACGCATAAAAAATAAGGAGCTTAGCTTGCTCTTTTGAGTAAAAATGTAGGAAAGCTAGAGACACATGTCAAGATTTGTACACTTATATATAGATATATTTATCGGGTATCGGGAATCTGTATTATCGAAAATGTTTTGTTCTAGTGGTTAAACTATCGGTACCACCTGTATTGTATTGCCGGGTGGTACATTTGACATAAAAAAAATCGAGAATTTATATACAATGTGTTTTTTATTTTTTTGAGAGTGAATGCCAAAATAAAAATAAAAAAAAAAGAATTAAGTCATACTTAGAATTGAAGTTAAGGAAATGAAGAAGAAAAGAGAGAAAGAGAGATAAAGGAGGTGAAGTAATCAAGTGAGTTTTACGCAAAAAAGTGTTTGCCTATTATTTCATTGGAACTGCTGGATTGGGTTCTAAGGTATCTCTTTCCCTTCTTCATTAATCAATCAATTACACTAATTAATACTCCGACTACTCATAAATTATAGAAAAAGACGGTTTTACTTTGTGAAATGTACTTTTGTATTAAAACAACAACCCATTTAGTTTTGATAACCAGGATACGTAATAACCGGGGCTGTTATGACTTTTTTAATTAGAGGTCATGAGTTCAATTCATGTATTGAACATTTTTTATTCAATGTCATCTCACCATACATGGTGTCCAACTAAGCAATCAAACTCTAGAATCACGTATGCAGGTAAATGGAAAACATTTATAAAACTAGAAAGTTTAATCCTTATGTACTTCTATAGTAGTACAAGGTATTAATGTATTATATACAGAGTATTTTTTAGTATATCATCTTATTTAATTTGGATTTAAGACGGGTAAGATTATCAGGTCGGTATATCTCCCCCTTAGAATTTTAACACTTCTACATTTATAGGGATTTAATCTAAGATATTTTGTTGAGTTAAAACAACCGCTTACCAGTTAATTTAAGGAATCGTCTAACCATATATAATATGAAAAATTGTATGTTAATTAAGGAACACAAATGAGAAGAGTTGTGTAAACGTGTTGAATAAACTAAAATAATTAGGAGTAGGAATACAGTTAACTCAGATGTCTACTTGTCTCATACATCTGGTCCACTAATATGGAAAAATTAATAGAGTTTGAAATTAGTGTAATTTAAGTATTAATTCAATTTTGTAGTTATTGGTAGTTGATATTACCAAATCATCAACATTTTTCAACATCACATTTTTCATGTTTTTGGTTTATCTTATATTATAGTTATTCAATTTATTAGTTGCATTTAAATGTATACTTAATTAAGTAATAAGATCATTGATTGATGGTATTATTAAGGCTTTGTTCTTTCTGTCTTAATTTCATCTCCTTTCAATTTTGCTTGGTTGTATTCCGTTAAGTTTTATTTACGTTCAATCAATTATGTTCAATTAATCTTTTCACAAAATTAACTTTTAATTCAATTAAATTTACTACACCTCAATTCCACTCAATTTAGTTCAATTAAGCTCTACTCCAATTAATGCAATTCAGCTCGTTTCAGCCGAAAAGAACAGGACCTAAGTAGTACTCTTCCTATTCAGTTTATTCTTCCATAGTATTTCCTTATGGTGATAATCACATTTTCTTTCCTCTTTTCTTATTTGGTAAGCTTTTTGTGGTCAAATTCAATTTCATGTGGGGTAGGGTGATTTGTGTGGTCTAAAAAAAAGGGGAAGAATAAGTTGAATAGGAAGGACCGAAGGAGTACCAAGTTTTATTTTAAATTTTATATTAAGATGATGTCCTCCTAGTATTTCGGAGTCCCAAGTTCTAGATGATCACGAGGTTTCGAATTTAAATCTTAGCAGCCTCTTACTATCCACTTTTATGCACTGTTTTTTAGATGGAATAAAATTGAATTGTACAAAATTAAGCTGAATGTAATTGAATTTAGCTAAAATGAGCTGAATAAAGCTTAACTGAATTGAAGTGAGTTGAAAGCTTGAAATAAACCGAACTGAATGAATAATGAAATCTAAAATCAAGCTGAAAAGAATAAACTCTTAAAAAAAATCCGTATTTAATTGAATCTCAATCATCAACTTAACCTTTTAATTGGGTGGATGTCTTCACATTAGATATGGAGTATTTATTACTCACTCATATGCGTGTGCGTTAGATCAATTTGTTTTACTTGACCGGTGACATATTGTTCTTAGGTTTAGGGGGGAGCAAAACTCGGCCCAGACCGGAAAAATGGACTGAACCGGACCGTTCGGTCTAGACCGAACCCGGATCGGTTGAGTTTCGATCCAGTCCTAGGTCCAACTATTTATGTTGTTCGGGTTTCGGTCAAAAATCGAAAATTTTCGGTCCAGACCGATAGGACCGAATTGAGTCAAAATTGTAATTATTGAACTCCAGACTTCTGAATTCTAAAGTTGTTTAATGTGTTATTTTGGCTAGTTATTACTTATGTGTTCTTCTGAGTGACGTGCAAAGTAGTACAAATTAGAGTATGACTTTTTTATTCAAGACTTTTATTGTTAGTTAAATAAGAAAATTTGATCAAATGGAATATCGGTTCAGATGGTCCAGTCTCGGATTGGTCCGGTTTTTACCGGTTCGGTCCGGTCCAGGACCGGTTCCTTATAGGTCCGGTCTTTGGTCCCCAATTTAGTAGAATTTGGTTTCGGGTTCGGTCCGGTTCTCGACCTATGCTCAACCCTACTTAGGTTTAAATCTAATGAGAGCAATTTGACACGATTCTTTTTGGTAAAGAAGTACAAGAATGCCGTATTTGATGATAAACCTTTATAAATTATCACTTATGCACAAATATCTTATTTGTCTAATACTCCCTCGTATTCAACAATCAACATAATATTGTAGTGGGGTTAGGTGATTGGGGAGAGGGGAGATATTATGGGGTATTGTTGTGAGATGAAGTAATTAAAATAAGGATACAATATGTGTATTGTGAGTTATTGTTGTGGGGTGTGTTGATTAAAATAAGAATAAAACTTTATCAAAAAAAGGAAATAGAAAAAGTATTGTGAATAGACGGAAAATGAAATAGGGAAAGATTATTTTGAATAGAAAGCAGTATTTTGTATGATAGTCGTTAAACTAACCATTCTCCGGTAATAAATACTCTTTCCAATCTAGATGAACAAGCCCTGACCGATACATAATTATATAGAGTTATTGACATTTCATGAAAAATACGATTTCCTCTTCTAAATATTTTTTTAAAAATATTTTTGTTACGTAGTACGTACACAATAGCAGTATTTAACGATTATCAAGTATCAACATCCATCCAAGTTCGTGCACTTGGAATTCTTGATGGAGTCAAAATATATGGGCCCCACTTAATTATATATACTGTCGGCTGATTCTCAATTCTCTTTTTTATTTTTTTGAGTTAAATGTCCCTAATCTTATACATGCATTTATATACGTGTAGAGCATATTTACTTTAGAACCCTCGATCCCGTGTTAGAGCTAGGAGGGTTAGTTCGGATCCTTGGTAGGGGTGTAATCGAGCCGATTTGAGCTCGAGTTCGGGTGGGCTTGAAATCGATTCGGAAACTTGAGCTTGAGCTTGAAATCGGCTCAGAAATATCCGAGCTTAAAAAATCAAAGTTTGGAATCAGCTCAGATTAGGCTCGAGCTGTAATCGAGTTCGGTTAAATATTTATTTTCTTAATTTTATTGAACTTTCAAATCAAAATAAAAATAAATATATTTTAAGAAAAATGGAAATATAAAAAACATATGATAAATGCTAAAATAACATTTTATTAGGAACAAAAACAATTACAAAATGACAAAATAACTACAAATAATAGATAAAACGAGCTTAAACGAACTTTCAATTCCGAGCTCTACTAAGCTCGGAATCGGCTCGGATTTGGACCATCCCGGCTCAAAATCGGCTCGGATTTGGACCACCCCGGCTCAAAATCGGCTCGAAATTAGTTTTGACCGATTTCGAGCCGAGCTTTTACCGGGTCGATTTTGAAGGCTCTATGAGCCACCTTAGATCACTTACAACCCTAGTCCTTGGCTCCTCGTCATTCTTGACATATGAGAATTTTGAAATATTTAGTTAGATTTTCTAAATCTTTTCCGAGTAATATTTGATAGGATTACGTTTTGTTCTTTTAGAATAAAATTGTTTCGATTGAACTGGACTAAATTTAGTGGAATTAAACTGAATAGACCTAAAGTAAAACTTAATTCGTGAAGATAAAACTGAACCGAACCGAATTGATTGAAACTGAACTAAATTGATTGAAATTAAATAAAACTAATTCTACAAAAAAAAAGACGTTCTTCATTTATCTCTCTAAAAATATTTATCCCGAATTTTAAATCTTGACTCCATCACTAATTTCTTTACCTTTATTCTTAATATAAATGGTGTCGTACATGAGAATGTACATCTAATAATGCTTACGAACATCCCTTAATAATGATGATTAAAGTCAAACTAATTAAAGTATTATCCTCGCATGACAAGTGACATAATTCATGTACTTACAATTTGTGTATAAATGCTCAATTAAAATCAATGATCTAGTTTGTCTTGTAAGTAAAATTGATCTAGTTAAGGAAGTGGATTCAAATTACTTAAGTAATAATCATTCCATGATTTAAGGTTAGATACATATATTGTCGGAGTCGGGAATCAAATTTAGGGGAGGCGAAAACTTTTAAAAGGATAAACTAGTAGTGACATAGGGTAATAAGGTATACATAAAATTTTAAAAGAAAATTAACTAAAAAATCGAATAAACTATCTGTTAAGGGTCAGGGAGCTTGCTAACCCTCTTAGCTCTACCACTGCTGATATATATAAAATAATTACATGTATTTATCGCTATGGAGCTGATTTCGTATTGACAAAGTTTCTCGATAAATAAAAATATCCTCTTGATTAACCTAAACACATTTGCAACATCTCTAATTGGAAAATATATCTATTTACGTCTATTGAAGAAAAATGTATTCTCCACCACTCTATATATTTTTTAAAAGTTTTTCAATAAGAGATATTTCTTATTGAGGTACTAAGGCCTTGCTTTTTTTTAACATAATATAATTTCAGGCTTTCAGCGAAGTCCATCTTTATCCAATTAGGTTTAGTGAAGCTGACTTTTATTAGATTCAATTAAATTCATCTCTGAATTAATTAAGTTTAACACCTTGTTTTTTCAGTTGAAAAGAGTTAAACTGAATAAATAAGCTGAAATAAACCAAAATTAACACAAAAAGACACTTAACCTTACTTAATTTCAGTTTAATCAGTTCAATTTATTTAATTTCATTAAATTAAATTAATTTAATTTGACTCAACTCTTCTCGATCAAAAAAAATTGGTCCTATTAAGCTAAGGTTAGAAATATGTCGATGTACTTGGTAAGTGGTAGTGGTATGCCGTAGAAGGTAACCGACACGTACACGTATGCATGAAAGTATATGATTAGGTTCCAGAGAAAAAGCCAAGTCTTAAGAAATACGCATTCAATACCACATAATATGATATACGGAGTATACATCAATTATTCAATTAAATTAAAGTTTCATTAATCATTTTATCATACACTGTATAATGGTACAGTTTACAGGTCGAATGTTCTGTCTTCTTTTGTCAAATATTCTAACATATATAATAAATAAAAATACAAAATCTCTCAAGACGTATATATCCGTTTTATGATTAAAATGATTTGTGTACAGACTACAGTCATATTAAGATATTTATGCATGACAAACTTTTGTTAGTCCTTAATTCCTTATCTATCCAAATGGTTACTACTAGCTAATCTGTTTTAACTAAAAATTAAAACGGATATCCCTATTTTAAACATGTTATTTACTATCTTACTGATAGGATTTAAGATTATTCAATAATTTATTCGAAATTATGTTATGCATTTAATAATATAACATTTACTACATAACATACAGAAGTGTTTATATTATCCCTCCGTTTAAATCAAAATTTAAACTTTATTTTAATTTGTCGTTAGGAGAGTTACAGAGAAAGGTAAATAAATTAAGAGAATTACGAATTTTATATTACTAGTTTTATACCCGTACAACAAATGTACGGTTTTATTTTGAAATATTTGGTTACTCATAAATATGTGACTAATTAATAAAAATATAATTCAAAATAAAAATTAAGTAGAAAATATAAAAATTATTATAAATCATCAATAACTAAAATAGACCATTTTTTCTACTATAAAATCCGGCCTATTCCATTACTAATGTAAAAGACAAATTTTATCTGTTATGGTTTCAGAATTAACGAATTTTTTTATTAGAAATATTGATCCCGTGTTTTTTTATTACCTACTTGTGTGTTTTTTTTAACTGTCAATTATTTGATTGTTATCAATATTGTCTCAATCTCTTAGGAGTAGATCCATATGAATAAGATTAATTTGCAGCTTTTTCAGCATAATAAAATTATAATTTTCAAACTTTCAGTTTATTTTCAGTATTTTATAAGTATTACTATTATCATTAGTATTACTATTATCATTACTATTATCATTAATCATTAATATGCAACCTGATTAATAAACGTAATATCCCCACCTGAATAATTTTTAGTTGACTTTGAGTTATTTATGTTGGATTCCCGTTTGTTTATTTTTTGTGCTGATTTTCAGTTTATTTTTTCTAATATACATGATTTTTAGTATGACATTAGCGAAATGTAATCATTTTGATATATATTGGACCTTTGTATATCGTATTTTATCGTATTTTATTTTATTTGGTATTTTAATTTGTATTTGATTTGATTGGAAAATTGGAGAATATAATGTAATTTAATATTTGGACTGCAATTATTTTTCGTGTTTGTAATTTTTGGACCGTTCTATATCGTATTTTATTGAAACGTTGTATGCTGTTATTTATATTTTCGATAATTTGATTGTATCGTATTTTATTATGACAATGACGATATGTAATACTGCAATCGATTACGTAATTAGGAATGAGAATTCTGAACTTAGGAGTGAGGGGAATTAAATCAAACTAAAAGTTAGTGGGTGATTTTTTTACTTATTTCAAGGCATCAATTAGAATGAGTTAAATTCTATTAATTTTATAGAGATAGATTTGGTGTGATTGAATAAGGTTAGTGTTGGTCTGTTGGATCTTGATTCTTGACATTTGCCCTAGGTTTGTCAAGACATCAATTAAAACATAAAGAGTAAATTAAAATTGGCTTAAAATTGCATAATTGTTATTGAAATTATTGTAATGCACCATGGGTGTAATTTACGAAGCTTCACCCAATCACCCGAGATGGAGTCTGGATTTTAACTTACACTGCAAGGTGAAAGACAATTAGCTACATATATTTCAGTAGTAAACTACTTGATATCGGTAGCTAATTACAAATAGAGACGGAATCTTCGACAGAACTTAATCCGTAGCTAATAGCCTTGTCGCTAAATTTGCTACAGCATTGACTACTGATTTTAGCTACCAAATATAAAGTAGCTATTTTTGCGACAATAATAGAGACCAAAATATAAGTAGCTAAATTAGAGACCACAAATTATATTGTAGCTAAACTAGTGACCAACTTAGAGACCGATTTAGCCGTTTCTAAATTAGCGACCAACGTGTTAGTATCTAAATTTTTTAGGGCATGATAAGTGAGAGCCCTATATGCCACGACAACTTAGCTAGGCACCCGCACTCAGTGTGCGACATAACACGTAGGACCGCCGCTCACCGAGCATGTATATTTATGACCTCCACACTTGAAGATTAATGACTGTTTGGTTAATAGATATTTACTTAAAGTCATTGTTACGTATGTGTGTTATAAGGTATTTTTTTAATAATAGTTATAATAGTATAAATAGATTATAATAATAACTCAAAACTATATTTTAATTTGGCATACATTTTAAATGAAATATTAGAAAAACAAGATAATGAAAATTAACTTTAGCTACTAACATATTTCCGTAGTTGAAAACTTAAATTAGATACTAAAGTTGCTACTCTCTTTGTTTTGTCTCTATAACTTTAGCTACCAACATATTTCCGTAGCCGAAAACTTAAATTAGATACAAAATTTGCTACTCACTTTGTTTTGTCTCTATAACTTTAGCTACAACGTATTTCCGTAGCTGAAAACTTAAATTAGATACTAAATTTGCTACTCACTTAGTTTTGTCTCTACAATAACTACGTACTTAGATACTGATAATTTTCTGTATTTAAAAATTTAAATTAGATATTAAATTCGATACCTATTTTATTTAGTCTCTATAATAGAAACATAATTAGCTACCATATTAGTTTGGTCTCTTAAGTAGAGATCAAATATATTTTTTGTCTCAAAATTAGTCGCTAAATTATATATTTAGCGACTAATTTTTGTTCAGTTGCTTGAAAATTTTTAGTGAAGAGGAATGAGTAATAGTACAACAATGTAAACTTTGAAATTTTTATCATTCAATGAGAACGAGCCCTTTGATAGTCTCCTTTAGCTCTATAACTAGTTGGAAACGTCTCAATCAACAATTTTGTAACGTAATTTCTAGAACCATGCACGTAAGTTTGCGTGAAAAAAAATAAACAATAATAAAACACTTTGCATGAAAATTGTTAGATAATTATATACCAGAATTTATAAATATCTATACTCTCTTTATTCCAGTGAAATTTTTATACTTTTTATATGTTGTGAGCGTGAAATAAAATAAGTGTAAATATATTATTGGGACGCGCCATGAATTAATCCTTCATTTATTTATGAAACTATATTTTCTTTATTTAGTCTAGGAATACAATAAAGCAAAAAATTATAAACAATGAGTAAACAGAAGAAATATATTTAATTAATTTTTAAAACTCTAATTCTATAAAGTTATGGTCCTTTTTGAGAGTCTAATCAATAAATCAACCAACAATATAGCTTCCTTTTGAAGTGATGATGATAAATTGACAAACAAAACAACAAATCATAAATAAAGGTGTTTAGATACAATCCCTTTTATTTTATTTTTCATTCGATTAATTATTATTACTTGTGACCGTCATCTGGTAGAATATACAAAAAAAGTGACCAGATAATAAAAGGCCGGGTCATTTTTAACCTAAGATGATTATTTTTATTATAAAATAATCACTTTATAAGTAGTCGGATGGTACAACGTTATTCCGATATAATTTGTGTTTTTAATTACTTTTTTCATGGCGTCATACAAAATGAGTACCTTATTTGACTGCCTCCGATTGTTAATGAAAAACGTGGTAACATTATTGGTCCAATTGCATAAAAGAGTAAAGACTAATGGAAATTATGGCAACTTGAAAGCTTTCATCAAGTACTTAGTTGATTGGTCCCTCACAATTTTGGCATCTCAAATAAGTTTAAGATAAGATTTTATATTATATTTTACCCAAATTTATTGGATGTAATTATAAATTTATAATAAATTAAGACATGATTTTATATACGAGTAATATTTTACGAAACTTTATTGGATGTAATTATAAAAAATAGTTGTGATCTTGACCATGGCTCTGAGATGAGCTCAAGTTTGGCCTTATACTCATTTTGTGTTCGAGCTGATCTCGAGCATGCCCGACCTTAAAAAAATGTGCTCCTTATCAAGCTTGCGAGCTTTAACGCGAGTTCGAGTCAAAATCGAGTTCAACTTGAGCTTATACATAATAATTGTTGAATTTCCGTTTTTCTCTCGATATGTTTAACAACAAAGCTCATAAGTTTTATATATAAATATTGGATATTTTTTATATGTGTGATACAAACATATAATCATGAAAAAATATTTTTATAAGATCCGAGGAATATTTCTTATCTTATTAATTACACAAGCTCGAGCCATTCACGAGCTTTTCGAGCTGAACCAACGTTAGTTCGGCTTAACTCGTTAAGATCTCGAGCCGAACTCACACGAACCATGCTTTGACCGAGCCAATCTCGAGCTATTCACGAATTGTCTCATCTCATTAACAACCCTAGTGTTAGACTGAAAAAAGAGAGAATAAATCATTGAAAATGTAACTTGAACAATGTTATATAATTCAAATTTTAGATGGCTTTTACTATATATATATATATATATATATATATATATATATATATATATATATATATATATATATATATATATATATATATATATATATATATATATATATATAGAATTGGGATCCTATGAGAACCACCAATATAATGAGAACCATGAGAACTCTACCTTACGGACTTTTTAAAAAAAAATTAATGACATATTTGGATTCGGCATAGAATTTTAAGGCTAGAGAACATATTTCTTGGTCTAGAAAATATATACTAGTGACGGAAATCAAGGTGGGATACGCTTTATTAATTTTCATGCACCTACTACCGATTTGTACGCATCTATCATTTTTCATGCACCTAGAACTCGTTTTAATGCACGTACAGCCTCTTATTTCATGCACCTAATAATCATTTTCATGCATGTAAAAAATTTCATGCACGTAGTAGTTGTTTTCGTGCATTTATAGCCATTTTAGTACGCCTAATTTTATTTTCGTACACTAAGTATATATTTTGTTAATTAAATCAATTTTTTTGTTTATTGATACTAAAGTGTGTATTTGAATAAGTTAAACTAATGGCAAATGATCCAACGAAACATTCGAAGCGAGATATGGTGGAGATTTAGTGAGGGTTCTCATGGTTCTCATTATAAGGGTGGTTCTCACCGGATCCCGACCCTATATATATATATATATATATATATATATATATATATATATATATATATATATATATATATATATATATATATATATATATATATATAGGGTCAAGATCCGGTGAGAACCACTACTATAATGAGAACCATGGGAACCTTCACTAAATCTCCACCTAATCTCGTTTCGAAAGTTTTAATGGATCATTTACCATTAGTTTAGTTTATTCACACACATTCTTTACTATCATTAAACAAAATTTATTGATTTTATTAACAAAATATATACTTAATGTACAAAAATACAATTAGGTATACTAAAATGGCTATAGATGCACGAAAAAACCTTCTACGTGCATGAAAATTTTTACATACATGAAAATGATTACTAGGTGCATGAAATAACATGCTCTAGGTGCATGAAAAAAGAGTTATAGGTGCATGAAAAATGTTAGATACATAAAAAACAGTAGTACGTGCATGAAAATTAATAAAATATATCTCGCCTCGATTTCCGACACTAATATATTTTTTCTCGACCAAGAAATATGTTCTCTAGCCACAAAATTCCATGCCGAATCCAAATATGTCATTAATTTTTTTTTAAAAAGTCACTAAGGTAGAGTTCTCATGGTTCTCATAGGATCCCAATTCTATATATATATATATATATATATATATATATATATATATATAAGATTTTACGTGATATAGATATATATAATGAGTTATAAAATTTATAATCTCAATTATTTAAACTCTAATTTTACAAGAAATTAAGCTTCCAAATTTACCCTGGGGTTGACTTTGAATCTAATAGTATATGTTTTGGAATTTACTGGCTGTCTAATCTCAATTAGTCTATTTTTTAAAGGTTATTACTTTTGTGTTTTGGCCTACCATTATTATATGTTTCCTAAAAAAATATTACTACGATCGAGTACCTTCTTCGTTCCTTCATTTCTCTTCTTCCACACTCTAGTCTAGGTTAACAGACTGTTGCGATTCTAGGAGGGGTGCATCGGGTTCATCTAACAATACCGAGTTTAATATCGTGATTAAACAAAACTCATCCATTTTCATTATCTTCTTAACACGCTTACGTTCTTGTTTCATTTTGTCGAATGTAAAATAAAACGGGTATCTAAGTCATAGCCTGTAAAAAGTCAATTTTAATTTATGTGAATTACACGTTATCAGGTAATTATGTATGTTTGAACGTTCATGTAGAATCTGTTCTTTCTCCCTTAATTTCAGCTCGTTTGATTTCTGCTTAGAGTTATTTAGTAGAGATCAATTTAGTTTCATTCAGTTCAATTTAAGTAATTTCTTCACAAATTAACCCTTACGCTAACCTAGGTAGCAACAAAACGGACACGGGCACGATACGGACACGGCATCCCTTGAAATTTAGGACACGAGACACGCCGACATTTAAATATAATAAAATATATATTTTATGGTTATAAATAACGTATAATTTTATTTTTATCATGTATTTGAAGCTAAATCTAAACAAGTAAATGTACAATTCGACATTTACTATAACTCATTCTCATTTTTCCACCCAAAGTCATCTTTTAATCGATATTTTTGAAAATTTCATTACTCGTCCAAACTATAATATGTTTAACCATGTGTCCAACGAGTGTCGGGTGTTCGAGTGTCAGACATGGTGTCGGACACCGGGACACGGGACGACTAATTAGAAGTGTCCGTGCTACCTAGACGCTAACTCTATTCCGTTTACCTAAATCTTATACAATTAAGTGCATTTTAGTTTCGCTTCATTAAGTTTAATTCAGCCGAAAAAAACATGATGTTACTTAGTCATTTTCTAAAACAATAGTTACATTATTATTTATTCTTCCAATACATATATATACGTCAAATATGAAATCATATCGCGATAAATACAGTAACATACAAAGACTAATTCGAGCATTGAAGCAAAAAAAAAGTCTTCCATGTTTAATCATATCGATCTCATCTTGGTACGTAGCTAGGTAGTTGATATATATTCGAGTTATTATGGTGATAAGACACCATTAAAATTAACAAAAGTATAATTAAGAGATCTTTAGCAACATAATTTGGTCCACTAGTCACATGCATAGGAGGAGCCTTCAACTTTATAATTTGATTTAGCTTTGAATCTAATTTATTTCTTTTGGTAATGGCAAATCAAGGCGACAAACACAATTAAATCAAGACGACTTATGTTTTTAACAAAAAACATTTTCACATTTCAACCTTGATATAACCTTCGAGTCATCGACATGGGAGATGAGACACTCTATACTTGTCTCTCTTAAAACGGGTAATATACGTTTCAAGACAAAAACGGATCAAATAACATTTTATGTGACATGTTTTTTTTGTTATTCTCTAGACAATCAAGTTTGTCGAGAAAAAGAACAAAAATCGGATGTTTTACCTTAGATCTTAATTGTTTTTTAGTATATCAGTATTTTTCCGAGGTTATGAGCTTAAACTTTACTTATTTTTTGAGTATATGTGTATTTTTCTAAGTTTATTAAAAAAATATAAGTTAGATTTTAATTTTTTTCCTGTTAAAATTCCAATTTAATTAGGCTTATATTCAATGTTTTTGAGTTTTATTATAATTTTTTGAGCATAATATCTAAATAAATGAACTCCTAAACTTTATTGTAAAACTCATAAATTTTTAAACAAAACTCAAAGCTTTATTATTATGGTCAGAAACTATAAAATTAGTGATAATCTACTTAGTGAATTTTGTCTTAACTATATTATTTCAACTGTTTTACATTTAAGACAAATATACTTATTTAAGATGGATTATATTTTAGTAAACCGTCAGATAGTAAATGTGAAATTATTAATTTTAAATATATAGTTTGAATATAATTTCTTGTACAACCGGTTTTCTAGTGACCGCTACTGTGTTTTTATCTTATTGGTAATAATTATTCTATGACTTTTAACAACTTTTATACAATTGATTATAAAATACTTCTTGTATAAAACATTTTAACATCCCTAAAACTTGCCTCTTTAAGTCCTTCTTACGAGATTTGAAGATCCAACCTCACCAAACTTCTAAGTTATAACCACTTTTAACCACTAAACCCAACATATTTTTGTGAAATTTATATTCAGAAATTCTTTTTATTTTTATGTTGGGGTGACACTTGTCTAGCCTATTCACCCCCAAATCCGCCCATGCTCATATCGCTTGTAAAACATTTTAGTTTTTTCTAGACTCGTCCCCATTAAGTTCAGATCTCGACTCCACCTTAATAATTAATACTGTAGTTTGTATACAACAATACAAGTAAGTAAATTAAAACCCTAATTCACTTGGTCCGTCCACACGTACCCTCCAGGCCTCCACACACTATTTGTCTTGAAAACGTGCATGGCATTATTCCGATCCCCTTGGCGTACTACCACATAGAAAATACGATATTTTAACGTCAATTACACGTTAGTTCGTGACAATGTACGAAATTACGCAACAAAAGGTAAAACAACAGTCATATGACTAATGTCATGGACCATGCAATGGTGGATTTTAGGGGTTATCAGCCTCCTTACGGACGAGAGTTTCGTCGATTTTGGCTACTCTTTTTAAAAAAATCGAGTATACTTTAGAGTAAATTGAAAATTACTCTTTTTCCAAATTTATATTGTTAAATGTATTCTCTTTTATAATTTTTTTTGTAAAATTATTTCTTAAAATCCAGTTTTATTAAAAGTTGATTCAAAACACCAAATTAATTTACTTATTTTATCAGTTTATAAATTTATTTCGTTTGTGGTTCAGGCAGTTTATACTTTAAAACGCATAAGAATGACGAATACTATTAAAATCTAACGGATTAGCCACCTAAAATAGAGTTTTGAAATAATTTTGATAAAATTGTCTTTTAATGGAGTAATTTTGGGTAAAATTATATAAATGGGTAATTTTCAACGATTTTCTAACGTGTGCTCTTAGAACACACATTAATAATGTAAATGCGAAAACATTTACAGCATACTTTCACTAATTATAGTAAAAATAAGTTTCTACCTAAGAGTCAAATGAGAATATGTTGTAAATCTTTCTGTATTTGGATTATTAAAATTGTCTAACGGTACATGTTAAAAAAATCAAATTTTAAAAATTAATTTTTAGTTTACTCTATATTTCATACAATTACCCGTTTGTCCTCCAAATTAAAATCCTAGCTCCGTTACTCCGTTAGAGAGAATTATATTCCACTTTAGTATGTCGACAAATATAATTAATTTTGTTAACAGTAGAACATTCCCGAAATAAACATAGCACTGTATACTTTATTACCTAGGATTCTAGCTGTCCAAACTTAAGTTCACAACTGTGTAAGTTTATGGGGTAAACTGTTACTATTGGAATTATTGTTCATGCTTTTTGTACAACGTTAATCGCTAGCTTAACTATATAACTATATTCCTTATCAAGGATGGAGCCCCAAATCTTATTATTTAAACCTTAAAACGTCGTCACGATTTCCAATTTTCTAGTATACATTGTTGGTGATTTAATAAGTGAATTAACGGATCCATTTGAGTATAGTACAAAACGATCAATGTTAGGTAAACTCGAAAGAATAATAATGAGATTTCGGGAGTGTGGAATACAGACTCTTATAAGTAATAGATGGATTTATTTATGTTATCCAATAATATGACTGGTTACATGCGACATCCTAATCCGTTGTTGGTAGTATTATCCTTCTGGTGATAAATTTTGATCTATATGAGTATAAACTATCATTTGAAATCTTCTTGTGTGTAAGATAATATCTTCCGATGTTACGTTTTTACTTGTCCGAGTCAATAGTTTACATCTATTTTATTCTTTCATTATAAAAGAAAGGAAAGATAAATTATTCACTGAGATAGATGAAATAACATACGATGATAACTAATCTATAGACGTGGTAGTAAATAACTAAATATAGCGTATGTTTTAGACTTTTTAAAAAAGAATAGTTATTTATTTATGTTTTTCTTGAGGAAAATAAATCAAAATTTATTTAAGTTAATAACGTCTAAACGGTATCTGCTTAGCTCTTCTTTATTATCCGTTTAGGCGAGTTAAGGGTAAGATTAGTACCCGAACTTTGCTTTTTTTTTTTTACAGTTAAGTGACTGAACTTTCTAAGTTTACGGTTAAGTGACTCAAACTTAACACCGTTAACTTTTTGACTTAAAATCTAATTAGAACTCACAAAACAGATGTTATATCAAAATACTTTAAAAAAACACAATTCACTCTATCTGTAACTAATAACCGTCGTTAATTTAACGAAACAACATATTATTCCCAAAAAATTATATCTTCCGAGGGCAGTTGCAACTTCAATGTGTAGCGTCCATGCTATCTTTTTTGCTTACTTCCGGCCATTCAAAGACAAGTCTATAAGTTTCCACCCGAATTCTGAAAACAAAAAATTTGGCATAATACATAAGTGAAAAAAATCATCGTAAATTTAAATATCATTAACATATTTGAAAATACACTTTCTTAAATTTTACCGGTCCGGGCAAATAAATCAAAAGAATTTAGCAACAATAGGACAAAAGACCTCGTTCTCCCAGCAGCAAGCTAAGAAGGCTCAAGTGAATACTAGAATTACAAAAAGGAAGAAGTACGAACAGAGCTGTTGGGAGTAGGGGGTGATGAGTATAACTCCTGAATTATACGATAGGTGCGGGAGCATACAAAAACCAATCTTCATTAAGCTAGTAGTAATGATCACAACTAGAAAGGAACTGATACATAATAATTTTGTAAATCTTATTCAATACTCTCTCAATTACCTTACGAGTACGACTTTTAGTCAAGCTTCTTCTACTTGAGTTACTAAGAGGTGAAATATTTTCTGATGCGATGCTAGTTTGAGACACGGGTGTAACATAATTTTGCGTCGCAGTGATACCACGTAATGTTTGTTGACTTTCAAAATCAGAATAGTATGCAATTTCCCTCATCTGTGACATTACCATCGTCTGCCAATTTATGCAATTGTAAAAAAATATGGTTTTAAAAGAGTGAATATTAAAAAAAATGTAATACCTGACTTCTTGATGATTGTTGCTCTCCAAATTGGGTCATCCGAAAATGACTATTCATCCTTGTACGCAACTGAGAAAAATAATAATATCACTGTGAAAAAATTACTCAAACAAAAATTGTACAGCATAAAAATCACCAAGTATTATAGTTATTATTGGAGTATTTGCTTACGTTTCCTACTTTTTGAAACCCGTTGGGATAAGTGTAAATCCCAAACCCTCTGTTATGCATTGGTGGAACTGATGACTGACTTTGAGGTGCACTTTCAAAGGAGGGTGGGTGATCTCTGGGGGAACGCTGTCTTCCTGGACCAACCGCATTTGGTTGCGGTACCTTGCAACCTCTTATATTATGACCCGGTAGACCAAAAATTGAGCAGTGGCAAGTAGTACCTACTCTACTCAATCTAGTAGCGTCACTGGAGTTTTCTCCAGGCCCAGGCTTTCTAGCTCTTTTTGGCCTTCCAGCCTTTACCTTTTTTAGCGGAGGAGCTTTTATTTGTGGTTGTTACGAACTCGGCCATTCTCTAGCACCATTTAATGGATCCATCAAATAGTTATAAGCCTTTAGGTACGTAACCTTTTTGTAACAGTCGGCAATATATGCTTCAGGTCTCACTTTATTGTGCCAAATTGCAGCCACCGTGTGATGGCAAGGAATACCACTGAGCTGCCATGCATTACAAGAGCGTGTCTTATTTAACAAATCCACCACATACCTCACTTGTGTTACTCCTTCCCTTACACCAAAAGTAAAATTACCTCCGAAATATGAATTCCAACCCCTTGCAGCAATTTTTGCTTTTTCTAATTGTTCTTGAGCTCTAGGACAAATGACTAAGTTTTTTGAATGAATGAATTCTCTCTTTTTATGCAACCATTCCATAATAGACTCCCGAATATCCTCGAGCATGGTTATTATAGGTTTGTGCCTTGAATTTAAAATGTAAGCATTGAAGACTTCACTCATATTGTTATCCACGGCATCACATTGACATTGTGGGGTATAAAATGCTCTACACCATCTTTCATAATTTCTTCCCATCAAATCAGCAGCAGCTTCTGGACAAATTGCATTCAAGTGATCAATATTTTCTTTGAACTCATTCGGGGTAGTGCTTTTGGCAATTCTCCAAAAATGCATCCTATACTCTTGTCCTCCGCCAAATACTTGTCTAAAATTCATATAGACATGTCTAGCACACACTCTTTGTTCAGCTTGTGGCAAAATATCACTCACGGCCCTTAAGAGACCCTTTTGTTGGTCAGACATTATAGTGTACCCAGCTCCATTATTTGTCCTTAAATCTTCGGCTAACAACATTAGAAACCAACTCCAAGACTCGATATTCTCCACATCCACCACTGCCCAAGCAATAGGAAACATTTGGTTATTCCCGCCCCTCCCAACAGCCACCAATAATTGTCCTCCATAAGGACCTTTAAGCCAACAATCATCTATTGAAATAAATGGTCTGCACCCCGCAAGGAAACCTTCCCTAAATGCAGCAAAACAAATGTACATTCTTCGAAAAACACTATTTTCAAGCTGAAACTTTACAATATTATTTTGATCAGATCTCAAAATCTCTGCACTGTAATTGTTCAATAAAGCATATTGTTGCTCGTACTCCCCAAAAATTAGATTTAGAGCACACTTTTTAGCTCGAAATGGCATATGCAACGACACTTTAAGCCCAAGCTCGGTCCATACAGAATCAATTATCTCTTGAAGTTTCAAATAAGGATTTGATTTGAACTTCTTCAAATAATGTTTAGCTACCCACTTATAAGTAACTTTCTTCACTTTATTCTTTCTTCCACAAGAATGAACTTCATTGTAGGTCTTTACTTTCAAATGCTTTTTATTTTTCTCCATCGAAGCTAGCCCATATTTTCCACTCACAATTCTCTTCTTTGCACTTAACCCCAATCTTATCCCTAGTATTTCTGGTGTATACAGTATCCACCCCATTTTTTGCACAATAATTAATCATTTCTTTCCTAAATTCAACCGCATTTTCGAATATTTGTCCAAGAAAAAAGGTTTTGTCATTCCAATTGGAACGATCCACATTTACTCTTTGAATTGTTTGTTTAGTTCGCTTGGCAGCTGGTGCACTCAAGTAACCATATTCATCTTCTTCCTACGACTCTACAGGGCTTTCAAGAGTCAACTCGTCATCATAATCACTATCTATGTCATATGCCAATTTTTTAGTTTGAAGTTGATCTCCTAACTTATTAGCAAGTTCGGCATGAAATTCATTCTCTATTGTCTTGGCCTCTCTATGTTTACTCCTAGCACCTAAAATCTCATCATCATCCATATCAGTACCATTCTCATCATAATCAATTTCTATTGGAGATAAATCGTGCGTCTCTACTGGTTCGTTCATAGAATAACCATCTACACCAAATGCATTCTCAGTATTCTCATAATCATCCATATGTTTCCCGTTTAACAACTCGGAAAAAGACATATTTCTTTCCAACTCACTTAAACCAAGATCAATTTCTTTGTCAATCATAATCTGTAAATAGCGACGACAATATAGATTAAGTTACGTACGTAAGACAAAGGGTTATGATAACCAGTTTCCACTTAAACAATCCCTTTTTCGCAATCCAAAATACGAATGGAGTACCAGCATATAATCATATTGACATTAGGAACTATGAACATAATTGTGTAATTGCGTAATCATATTGACATTAGAACACCATGAATATAATTGCCTCTGAGAAACTAATGCAATTAGCTCTCAATATAATTGCGTGTGTTGTTTTATTAGTTGATTAACCTCAGAGACGGTCTAAATCAAGTATTCATTCTCATATCCAATTAACAGATGAACCATGAATAAAGTAGTCTCACAAGTAAACGAAGAGATTAAAAATATCAAAAATTTACAAAAAACTTACCACTTGTTCTTGTATTGATCTTGTTTTGATGAATTTTGTGACATGTACAAGCTTTGCTTTCCTCTCTGTGCTTTCAATTCTTTGGTTTGCTTTCAATTCCTTGGGTTTTCAATTGTTTAGACGGAAATCTGGAAAATAAAGGGGTTTCTTTTTTAACAAATTTTTATTTGCAACGGCACTATCCGTCGCAAGCTTGTGACGGATACAGTTTTCTCTCACAAAATACCCAATTTTTCTCTCTCTCCAACACTATTCATGTGGTCCCTTTCTCCACTAACTCATTTTGTATTCATTTTATCTCACAAAATATCCGTCACAAATGGTGACCCGTCGCAAACAAGACTTACTATTCTTTTTTTTAGCTAGGATTTTAGGTTTTGGTGGTTTATTGTTCTATTTTACGCGCGCACGACTATGAGTATTCTCCCGTCTTTTTTTTAATGACATGTTGGGTCTGATTCATTTTTGTGAAGATTATTTAACGGTGTTAAGTTTGAGTCACTTAATCGTAAACTTAGAAAGTTCAGTCACTTAACTGTAAAAAAAAGCAAAATTCGGGTACTAATCTTACCCTTAACTCCCGTTTAGGCTATGGTTTTATTTATGAGCTTACCATATTTCTGATTAGGTATTAGAGAATTTCCTAAATCTATTCTCTTGACCTCACCCTACCAATTATGCATATCATACTATTATTTGAATTCGAAATTGTGTAACTACTTAACATCAATAAAATCTCTCTCCATTTTGCCATTTTACGTAGTTAGCTAGCCATCTCGTTGATATTGTGTTTGAATAATACGATAATATTCAAAATTATTCTAATAAAGTGAACCACGTTACTTCGTTTATCAATTTTGATTGTTATCTTTACATATTCTATTATCGATCTTGTATTGATCTGTTATAACTATTTTTGAACTCAATCCATAGGTCAACATTTGCCGAAATGAACCTTATAAATTATACGGATTATATTATAGGATTTTGGGGGTGACAGAACGGCTCCAAATCTCCATCTGTTATCAATTATTTTGAACACCTAATTCAGTAGTTATGACTTATTATGAGCTCGAGACATTATTATTATTATTACTATTAATATTATTATTATTATTATTATGAACCGGGAACTTTTATTAAAAATAATGGAGAAATTACATGAAATTTGTGGGCACCCGCGAAACTAGCTGGGCGCTCACTCCCTTAGCAATAGCAAAACTAAGGCGAGAAAAAATGAAAGCAGCGTTCCGCGATCCGGCATCCTGGGACAGAGAAAACTTCTGAATCCGCTTGAGCAAGGAAACAACATCTTCCCCTAATTCCCCCAAAGAAGAGAAGGAGAAAGGCAAGAAGCCATAACCATGCGCCGAGCACAAGTCCCTGTACTTGGCGCACTTCCGCCGAGCAGCATCAACCACTACCCCTCCTGGCACAAAATCAGCCATGCCCGACTGAGTCAAGGGAGAGGACCCTACCAAATCCACACAAACATCGCGCCCCCGGTCCCAAGAATAGAGCAGCAAATCAGCAGGTCGCAAAGGCCACCCGCACCATCAAGCAACCCAATATCCACCTCCCGCCCTGTAGAGATCCCCGACCGGTAGCAAATATCCAGCAAAGTATCACGCACAAGGTTATGCCGATGTTTGACACCAACAGCACTAACGCAAGAGACAGCGTGATCCCCGAAGATATCTCCATCAAAGACCCTGGAGCATGCCAAACAAGGCAAGGACACCGGAAACAGTGGGACCCCCAAGCGATAGCATTAGGAGGAAGAAAAATTCTGTCACGGGGTCGATCACCCCACCACTCGGGGAATTTCCCAGTAACACGATAACAAGAGAGCAGAAAATGACCGTGTCGTTGACACGTAATGCAGAAAATAGATCGCGGTTCAGAGGGGTCGTTAGTATTCGTGCCATTACCAGCTGTATTGGAATAAGAAAAGCCCCCCCTGTCCTGTTTCATTCCGTGGTGTACCCGAGTAGCAAAAGCCATGGTGTCGGGTTTCAGTTCAGTAGTAGTAGAATGCAAAGAGCGGACACCTTCTTCTTGAAGGAGTCGATTATAGACAGAATCAAGGTTGGGCAGGGGTACGGTTCCCAATATTTGGGAACGGGCATTATCATAACGACTATCAAGACCAATAAGAAAATCACACACCCTTTGCTTGGAGCGATGATCATCCATTACACTTACCCAATCGCAAGGACAGTGAGTACAGGAACAAGATGGCAGCGGGTTGATGTCGAGATGTTCATCCCACAAAGCACACATCCTGCCATAGTACTGCATTAAAGACTCGGTTGGTCCTTGACGACAGGCCAAGAGATCAGCCTGCACACGGTAGATACGAACATCGTTGTTTTGACAATAACGATTCTTAATTTCGAGCCATATCTGTCGCGCTTCGGGTCGCATAGAAATCGTTTTTCGAAGAGAGGAATCGATTGAATTGTAAATTCAAGTTGTAACTAAGGCATTGGTCGATGTCCATGTTTTGAAATCGTCGGCAGTAGCAGCGGGTTTCACCACAGTGCCATTAACAAATTCAGATTTGCCCTTAGCCACAAGAGCAAGATAGAAAGCACGAGACCATTCGTCGTAATTGGACCCGTTACAGACAATCTGGGTGATATTACTACCCGGATTTTCGACTTGGATGAAGGAGAAGGTAGGAGCTTTCGAAGAGTCGCCGTTGCCATTGCCGTTCGTCATTGATACAGGGTTTTTTTTTTTTTTTTTTTTTTTTCCGAGAAGAACAGAGTTCGAAAGAGGGAAGAAGAAGTTATAAATAAAAGGAATTCTCTGGTACCATATTACGAAATGACAGTATTGAGAAATAATCTGAATGTTATTACTGTGTGTCAAACAATATACATATAACCTATTTATACAAAGTATTAAGTATGGGAAAATACAAAGTCAACAAAATAAATTGTGGGCAAATGAATTGATTTGCTTTTTCCAAAGTAATGGAACGTTGGATTTGTTTGATGAGCAACAGATAGGACAATGGACCATTCGTTGAATCTATGGACGTTCAAGCTAATACCACCAAAGCCATAGACCCAGTCGAATTATGGCACCGTAGGTTGGGGCATCCATCCTCAAATATTTCTTGCTTTCTTCCTTTTTTGAATAAAACAAACCGTATTGCTTCTTCTTTTCATAGTAAACATTGTGATGTATGTCTCCGTGCTAAACAAACTCGAGAACATTTTTCTTTAAGTTCAAATATTGCAAGTGATATTTTTGAGTTAATTCATTGCGACTTATGGGGACCCTATACCGAAAATGCTTCTTGTGGGTCGCGATATTTTTTAACTATCGTTGATGATTTCTCCCGTTCTACATGGGTCTTTTTTTACTTCGTCGTAAGAGTGAAACTCGTCAAACTTTTCTTAACTTCTTTGCTTTTATTGATCGCCAATTTAACAAAAAGTTGAAAATTTTTCGTAGCGACAATGGAACCGAGTTTACATGTCTTACCGATTTTTTTAATACCAATGGCATTATTTTTCAAACTTCCATGATTGATACGCCACAACAAAATGGTCGGGTTGAACGCAAACATCGTCATATTTTAAACGTAGCCCGTGCCTTACTTTTTCAAGCAGGTTTGCCTATCCTCTTTTGGGGTGAAAGCATTCTTGCAGCCGTATATCTTATAAATCGAACTCCGAGCTCTATTCATAATGGAAAATCTCCTTTCGAACTTCTCTTTCAAAAACCTCCTTCTATGGACCATATTCGAACTTTTGGGTGTCTATGTTATGCCAAAAACCTAAACCGCTCTAAGGACAAATTTGCTCCTCGAGGCCGGAAATGCATTTTCTTAGGATACCCCATTGGCCGGAAAGGGTGGCGTGTTTATGATTTAAATGACGGCACGACATTTTATTCACGAGATGTAGTGTTTCTTGAACACGTTTTTCCTTATCAGTCTCTCGATTTCCTTGCCAGTAGTCATGACACTCCTTTCCTTGATGAACCATTTGATGTTCTCCTTTCTGACCCACCACCATCTTCTAATACTGACACCATTAATCCCCATACCGAACCCAATCCCCCTTCTCCACCAGATACTAACCCAATACTGCCTCCTAGTCCGTCCCCCTCTCCAGTCGCACCTCCACCACCTAATCCGACTTCTACTCATAACGCCTCTTCTACCTTTTCCCAAAACATCGACCCATCTGACTTAGGGAAAGGCAAACGTGTTAAAATCCCTAGTTCCCGTTTTAAAGACTTCGAACAACCACCACTTCATCCCTCGACTCATCACCTCATTGCCTCATCACCGTCTTTAGGTACTCGTTATCCTATTTCTCACTTTATTAGTTATGCAAAATTTTCCCCTAACCATAAAGCTTTCTTAGCTGCCGTGACTAACGATCACGAGCCGAGGTCCTTTAAAGAAGCTATGTAGGTTCCGGCTTGGCGTGATGCTATGACAAAATAAATCGAGGCTCTTGAAAGGAATAACACTTGGACCCTTGAAACTCTTCCTCCTCACAAAAAGGCAATAGGCTCGAAGTGGATTTATAAGATCAAGTATAATGCTGATGGAACGATAGAGCGTTATAAAGCCCGTCTCGTGATCATGGGGAATAATCAAGTTGAGGGTGTTGACTTCACTGAAACTTTTGCTCCTACTATTAAGATGGTCACTGTTCGTATTCTTCTTACCATTGCTGCGGCCAAAAACTGGTTCATTGATCAGATGGATGTTCACAATGCGTTTCTTCATGGTGACCTTACCGAAGAAGTATACATGAAACTTCCTCCGGGTTTTTTGCTTGACGCCACAGGCAAGGTGTGTCGTCTTCGTAAGTCCCTCTATGGTCTTCGTCAAGCTCCCCGGTGTTGGTATGCAAAACTTGCTTCCGCTCTGCTTTCTTATGGTTTTAAACAATGCCCGTATGACCACTCTTTATTTTCCATTATTCAACACACCACGGAGGTTCATGTGCTTGTTTATGTCGATGATCTTGTTATTTGTGGTAACAATGCCGCTATGATTGGAAAATTCAAGTCCTATCTTAGTAGTTGTTTTCATATGAAGGACCTTGGCTCCCTTAAATATTTTTTGGGTATCGAGGTGGCTCGTAATAAAGACGGCTTATTTCTTTCTCAACGGAAATACGCTCTTGATATCCTTACTGAAACTGGTCTTCTTGGGTCTAAGCCTCATCTTATTCCTATGGAACCTAATCATCAATTGGCTCTATCAAAGTCTCCTCCTATCGAAGACCCTCAATCTTATCGCCGGTTAGTTGGACGGTTGGTTTATCTCACCATCACTCGGCCCAAACTCACATATTCTGTTCATACTCTGGCTCAATTTATGCATGCTCCAAAGCAAGATCACTGGTCCGCTGCTCTTCAAGTTGTTCATTATATCAAAAGTAATCCAGCTCAAGGTCTTCTTTTACGCTCTGACAATAATTTACAGCTTCTCTGCATATTTTATGTTCCTTGGTCAATCTCCTATTTCTTGGAAGACGGAAAAACAGTCCACGGTGTCCCTTTCATCCGCTGAGTCCGAATATCGCGCTATGGCTTATACTGTTCGTGAACTCAAATGGATAAAAGGCCTTTTACAATTCTTGGGCATTCTGCATCACCAACCAATTGATCTTTGTTGTGACAGTCAATCAGCTCTTCATATTGCACGCAACCCTGTGTTCCATGAACGCACCAAACATATTGAGGTCGATTATCATTTTATACGGGACGAGATTCTTAATGGTACAATCAAGCCGCGCTATGTCCATACAAAAGCTCAACTAGCCGACATTCTCA
The DNA here is from genome assembly GCA_029255685.2 of Silene conica. Classification (NCBI taxonomy): domain Eukaryota; kingdom Viridiplantae; phylum Streptophyta; class Magnoliopsida; order Caryophyllales; family Caryophyllaceae; genus Silene; species Silene conica. The sequence continues at coordinate 70,960,935 of CM055317.2, forward strand.
CTAAAGCTTTGGGTCGACAATCCTTTGGCGAATTACTTGTCAAGTTGGGCGTTTCGAATCTCCACGCTCCACTTGCATGGGGGTAATAGATTCAACGAATGGTCCATTGTCCTATCCGTTGGTCATCAAACAAATCCAACGTTCCATTACTTTGGAAAAGGCAAATCAATTCAATTGCCCACAATTTATTTTGTTGACTTTGTATTTTCCCATACTTAATACTTTGTATAAATAGGTTATATGTATATTGTTTGACACACAGTAATAACATTCAGATTATTTCTCAATACTGTCATTTCGTAATAGACAATTACTAAGTTGATTAAAAATAAAAGCAGTAGCTCGCGTCGCGTATCCAGATACGTACTACCTGGGCACCCACCACTCATCATTATTACTATAAAAGAAGAATGTTTTTCAGCTGACGTGGCGCAGTAAGGTTTCAGCGTTGCGTGTTTCTCGCTCTCACATTCACCCTCAGAAATTTCTGTTTCGTAGACCAATCAGCACTTCCCATTTATGCCGCATCATAATAATTTAATAATTATTTAATAATTTAATAATAAAATACAAAATATTATATTCTATGCCATAAAAAACGTGAAAAAACTAATAATTGGAATCAAATCCTACAATTCAACTAATAATTGGAATCAAATCCCGTTTTCATTTGATAAAAATATCTTATTATATAGCATTTCCCATGTATTCGTTCACTATTGTTAGTATGGAATTCTATGATATCTTATTTAATTATTTACGTCTATGAAATATCATTATTTATGTACAATCATATAATATTTTAGGAAGTAGTCGAAATTAATTGAATAAGGCCAGATTCTCGGTCAAGTTAAATCATAAAAAATAATTGCATAAGGAAAATGACAACAATGAAGTCGAAATTATCTAAATTATATAATATTTTAGGAAATAGTCGAAATTAATTGCATAAGGCCAGATTCTCGGTCAAGTTAAATCATAAAAAATAATTGCATAAGGCTAATATATAGACGTATTAATAATTAATAATATTTCATAGACGTATTAATAATTAATAATATTTCATAGACGTAAATATTTAATTGAGAATATTTTCCTCTTATACGTATTCTCGGTCAACTTAAATCTTGCCAAAACACAACAACTTTCTGAACCATTCGTAATTTGCATTGTTAGCTATGGAATTCTTATTTAGGTACAATCACAGATATATGCCGTAATCTCGAGAATCGATAATTAAGAAAGATTCCATAACTAAATTATCTAAATATTTCCATAATTCCATAAATAAGAAACCAAATCATATAAAAATAAACCAAATCATATAATATCTTAGGAAGTAGTCGAAATTAATTGCATAAGGCAAGATTATCGGTCAACTTAAATCATAAAAATTCATACCATCAATAATTGAGAATATTTTCCTCTTATACATATTCTCGGTCAACTTAAACCATAAACGTAAATACTACCATTCATATTAATATTCCATAAACAAATATTCATTAATACATCTTTGTAGAATTGTAGAGTACACTTGGTGTCATATAAATTTCTTAATTCCACAAAATTTTGTTTTGCTACAAAAGTTCATTCATCCTTTGTACTTCTTCAATCCACCAACTCAATCAAGGTAATGTGTTTAAAATCAGTATCTTATCTTAATTAAAACAAAAACATTTAAAGCCTCCACATTCACCCACGTCATCACAATACATTTTTGTTTGTCCACTAATTGTTGAAACAAGTGGGGTCTTTGGTGGGGCCCATTTCAATATCATGCAAATTATATTAGGGGAATATTACATTAAAATTAGTTAATTTATGATTTTGTTAATTTTTTCATATGCTTATGACGGATAATTTTAACACAAAATACATTTTATTATATATATTAATATTAAAACACTAAAACAAAAAACCACAAAATATTAACATAGGTACCAACTCTAACATAATTATTCAATTAAAGCTGACTAATGATTTGGATCTTATTAAACTATAATAGAAGAAAAAATCAGTTCTATAGTAGGGGGTTTAGTCGTTTTAAAGAAAATTAATAATTTATGTGTCTTGGATGGTTTGTAAGGGTAATGAATTAAGAAAGCGACAAATTCTTATTTAAGATGTGTATATTCGTCTTAAACTTAAGACCAATCAACAAAAAAATGCTAAGACCTAAGTTTTTGGAGCTAATTTGGAATAGTAAGCGTTGCTTACAACTGTTGTAAGTTGTAACGAAGGCGTGAAAAACACCTTCACCCTCAAAAAAGTGTTGATTTAGACGGATTTATACCTTCCGTGGTAAATTATTTTTCTTTTCCAATGGATGTAAATAACAATTTGTGAAATTAGAAAAATAGAGTGGAATTTAAGATGGTTGTACAAATGCATGGCTGGTTTCTCATTTAAGATGGTTAGACACGTGTACATAAATCTCTACTCTATCAAAACAAATTAATAATACTCCTATTTTTCCAATTTTTTCATAGATTAAAAATTGTGATTGAATTTCAAGTGAAATTTTATTAGATAATTTATATTCTTTGTACATTAGACATGTATATAAAAGTAATTTACAAATAAATATTTCATTATTGTAATATTATTAAAAAAATTTATACTCTATTCATTGGATATAAATTATAATAATATGAAAATATATTTCAATATTTATACATTTAATCCAATTATTGAATATTCCGTACAATTTTAAATATTCAATCCCGTGCAATTTGCACGGGGTTAAAACTAGTTTTACTTATTGGGTTAGGATGAAAGTTGTGATTTCTCCCCCAAATCCTTTCCCAATCTTTTAATTAATGATGTTAGAATGCTAGAAATTTACTTCTATGGTATTTTTCATGCTTTGGAAATTTGATTTAAGCCTTATAACTTGCCAAAGACCGTCACATTTGATTTCTAGGGTTTTCTTAAATGTTGAATTTGGTAAAGTTTAGAATGTTGCTGAGATTAGTAGAATATTGATGAGTGGTAATGTGGGACTACTTAGCAACTCCTGAACGCAATGCACTAAAAAACTTCCGTCTTACAAATGTTGTCTTTAAGGTTCATAATTTCTTATAAAGCTCATCAATAATCCGTAAATTGTTTTGATTATTATTAATGCAATTACGATAAAAAAATTAAATTTCAAAAAAATTGTAATTATAAAACAATTATACTTGGTATTTACATTATAGAATTACTTCTTGATATCTAGCAACTGCAAAACACCGTTAAATTGTTGAATTTCAACAACAGAGCGACACATGGTTGTTATTTTAACAGAGAAATTTCTAGCTTTCTAATTATATTTCCGTATCAGTTATTTGTTTACATTTTATATTCTTCGTAAAGAGTACTCTAATCTAAAGCATAAAGGGGGAGAAATAGAGTAAATGAACGGAACAAGAGTGTTACAAGCAGCGGTGGCAGCAAACACCGGTGAGGCGGTGATCGACTCAAGTTTGCATCAGACGTTAATTCTTACAGAATAGGTGTTGTTTCTGAAAAACTCTCTATGTTGGCTCTTAAAGACGACCCTAAAAAAATGTTTCACCTTTGTCTTTCTCTCGCTAGGTAACCCTAATTTTCTCAACTATTTGTGTAAAACCGTCTTACCCTTTGTCACAATCATTAAAACAGTCAAATGATTAATTAAAACAATCAAATGATTGTGACGGAGGGAGTACACATTATTAGTATAAAACCGTCTTATTTGCACGAGACTAATTTTCAAGTAATATCCGACTTCAAAGGAGGGAGCATTGTATTATTTTATATGAATTTGAGTAATTGCTATTATTCTATGGCAATTAGGTTGAATAATTGATACATTGTGAATAATTTTAGTTGTAATTTTCGAGTAATTAAGGTAGTGTAGAATAATAACGTATATTTAAGACTTATCTTAGTGGTAATTTTAGTGGTAATTTTCGATTAATTGATGTAGTGTTAGTGATAGTGATGTGATTTCTCTATGTTTGCTCTGAGTGTTAGTAATTTTAGTGGTATCTAATTATCTTCTTAATTTAGCTGATGTGGCGCAATATCGTTTCAGCGTTTAGTATTTCTCGCCCTCACATTCACCCTCATAAATTTATGTTTCATAGACCAATCAGGATGTCTGATTTATGCCACATCATATATTCTATGATTTATTTAATAATTAAATCGAATAAAAAAAATTCTATAAATGATAAAATCGTGTACTTCATATCTATGATTTATTTCATATTAAATATGCTAATTTGATTGTGATAACCGTCTAAGAATATAATAATTTGATAAAATATTATAAATTGATTCATATTATCTTAAGACATATTTCATAAATAATAAAACCGTGTACATATGACAAGTCAATATTCCAACCGCAGAAAAAACGTGTAGCATCTAAGTTAAGATTTAATAAATGATATCAAATTAAATACCTATATTTTAGGTGCCATATACAAATATATTATTATTCTACCAATCAGAATAAAAACGTATGCCATATACAACTAATATTGGTAACATTCATTCAGAATCGTTTACCATGTATAATAAATATTCTATCAAAATCGTTTATCATATACTAATCATAAATATCCATGCAATATTCCATAAATATTCTACCAATAATGTCGTCTACCATAAAATATTCTACCAATATTACGTTACAAACGTGTAAATTGCAAATACAGTCAAAATATTCCATAAAATACAGCCGTGTAAATTGCAAATTTTATTCCAAATTAAACATTTCATAAATTCATTTAAATAATTAGAATCAAAATTCTTTACCATATACAACCAATCAGAATCGTTTACCATATATAACAAATCCTAAATATCAAAAATACACTGCTGAACATACTTATGCAAATACACGGCTGAACAGAAGTCTTATGCAAATACACGGCTGAATAGAAGTCTTTGTAATCGAATTTTTAATCACTTCAAACCCTAGACTGATCTTAGAAGAAGAGAAGAAGACGACATTAATGCATTAATTTAATCCTAAAAATTAGTTAATTTTTAAAAAAATCGGTATTTTCCGCCATGGAGCTCAAGCTAAACCAATTGGCTGTTATCATGCTTTTGTTCAGGTATCTAATTATCTTATTAATTTCTTACTTATTTTTATCTATTTATATGTTATAATGTTCTTATTTTGCTCGAATTTTTTCGATTTATGTTTTAGAATTGTATACGTATTATGCGCATTTGATAGTTGATTAATCGAAGTACGGGTTTGACATTGTTGTACTTTTTTAAAAAAAAAATTTGATGATTTGTGGAGATTGTTAGTTGCGTAATTTTGGATGTAATTGTTAGATTTTGATTGTTTTTGGTGGAAATTGAGTTAATGTTGTTGATTTTGGAGGTAATTGATAGATTTTGTCTGGTGTAGGAGCTTACTGTTATCAATGATCTTCTTTCGGCTATGGTCGGAATTGAAGGACGGTATATTTCGATAGGAAGAGTTCGTGGTAAAGCTGATGAAGTCACTTTTCAGGTTGATGCATCTATGGATTTAGCTCTGCAGGTGAGAGAGCTAGCAATACCGGTATGCATCTTTTCAATAAATATAAGTATAAACTTAGCTCCGCAGGTGAGAGAGTTAGAAATTCCCTGGATAAATATAAGTATAAACTTAGTTTTACCATAATTAGTGAGAATATTGTATGCATCTTTTCATGTCGATTTATTTTGTCATACTTAGAGAACATGCATGTAAATCTACCTCTAATTAATTAGCACCTTAACATGTACCCAATATCGGCATAGATTAAAAAATACGATATAAATCAATTTCTCCTCAACCAATCAAAACCTTAGAATTTGACAACTCACTTTAAGATTATTATTATTATATGGCTAAAAACGTGATTCATGCAAATAACAAAATTATTTCTTTTACCTAAATATTCTACAATTAAGAATATTTGATTCTATAATTAAGAATTTTTGATTCTACAATTAACCGCGATTCATGCTACAATTAACTGTCATACATAAAATTAACCGTGATTCATGGAGAAATTAGTATTCATGCACCTTTGAAAAGATATTTTATACCAAAAAAACGTGTTTTCCAAATTACTATTAAAAACCATCTAACAAAAAAAAATTTATTCTATAACTAAAGATAATTAGATTTTCTAATTTGCTTAGTTTTGGAAAGATAATTTAAAAAAAAAAGATCTCTATAATTAATAATATGTTAATCTACCTAAATACCGACTTAATAAATTAACACATCCTTAATTTTAGTTTTGAAGAGATATTTTAAAAAAAACGTGTTTTATTGATTCTTCCTACATATATACAATCATTAATTACCAAAAAATTCGGATAGAGTGAATTAACCGTGATTTGATTATACAATTAACCGTGAGATTTTATTCTACCTAAAGATTTTATTTAAAATAAACCGTGTAACAAACAGATTTTATTATATGGCTAAAAATAATTAGATTTGAAATATTGCTTAATTTTGGAAAGATAATTTTAAAAATTAATCTTCTAATAAACGTGAATAAAATTTGTATTTTTCATATATTGGAGTCTAACTACGTCTTATATATATATATATATATATATATATATATAGAGGCCGGATCACGTGAGGCCGCCTCTTAGGATGAGGCCGCCGGACCTCACGCATCCCCAAGCTTCTAGTTTCACAGTTTCACAATATTTGCTTCCAGTTTCACAAGTTATGCTTTTAGTTTCACAAGTTAAGCATCTAGTTTCACAGTTTCACAGTTTCACAATATTTGCTTACAGTTTCATATCTTAAGCATCTAGTTTCACAAGTTAAGCTTCTAGTTTCACAGAATAAGCTTCTAGTTTCACAAGTTAAGCATCTAGTTTCACAGTTTCACAGTTTCACAATATTTGCTTCCAGTTTCACAAGTTAAGCATCTAGTTTCACAAATTAAGCTTCTAGTTTCACAGTTTCACAGTTTCACAATATTTGCTTACAGTTTCATATCTTAAGCATCTAGTTTCACAAGTTAAGCTTCTAGTTTCACAGAATAAGCTTCTAGTTTCACAAGTTAAGCATCTAGTTTCACAGTTTCACAGTTTCACAATATTTGCTTCCAGTTTCACAAGTTAAGCATCTAGTTTCACAAATTAAGCTTCTAGTTTCACAGTTTCACAGTTTCACAATATTTGCTTACAGTTTCACATCTTAAGCATCTAGTTTCACAAGTTAAGCTTCTAGTTTCACAGAATAAGCTTCTAGTTTCACAAGTTAAGCATCTAGTTTCACAGTTTCACAGTTTCACAATATTTGCTTCCAGTTTCACAAGTTAAGCATCTAGTTTCACAAATTAAGCTTCTAGTTTTACAGTTTCACAGTTTCACAATATTTGCTTACAGTTTCATATCTTAAGCATCTAGTTTCACAAGTTAAGCTTCTAGTTTCACAGAATAAGCTTCTAGTTTCACAAGTTAAGCATCTAGTTTCACAGTTTCACAGTTTCACAATATTTGCTTCCAGTTTCACAAGTTAAGCATCTAGTTTCACAAATTAAGCTTCTACTTTCACAGTTTCACAGTTTCACAATATTTGCTTACAGTTTCATATCTTAAGCATCTAGTTTCACAAGTTAAGCTTCTAGTTTCACAGAATAAGCTTCTAGTTTCACAAGTTAAGCATCTAGTTTCACAGTTTCACAGTTTCACAATATTTGCTTCCAGTTTCACAAGTTAAGCATCTAGTTTCACAAATTAAGCATCTAGTTTCACACTTTTATGAGATAGTTCACCATATGAAGCAACAACTCGGAGAACGAATAGTAGCAAGAGACTAATATAATTAGGTATCGAAGCAAACAGTCAATAATCGATAAATTAATAAAAATTAAGATAATTAAGAAGATTAAAGATGAGATTATCGCGAATTTGATCCAGATTAAAATGCGATTACGAATCAAACAGGTGATAATCGAAAAACTAATCAGAATTAAGTGATATACGAAGATAAATAATGATATTATCACGGATTTGATCAGAACAAATAAAATACATAATAATCAAAATTAAGAAATTTAAGAAGTTTAATGTTGACATATTCGCAGATTTGTTCCGAGCTAATATTCGAAAAAATAATCAAAAATAAGAGATTGAGGAAAATTAGTGATGACATTTTCACGGATTTATTCGAAATTAAAATGCAATAAGGAATCAAATAGTTAATAATCGAAAAAAACAATTAAAAATTAAGAGGTTTACGAAGAAGAATGATGAGATTTTCACGGATTTGATCCAAATCAAAATGCGATCACGAAGCGAAAAGTTAATCGTAACAACAAAATTAATAAAATTAAGGAATTGGATCTGGAAATTAAATTTACGCTTCAACTGACACGTTCATCGGAGTAGAGTTGCCGGCAAACGCAACGCCTCAGGAAGCGAGATTCATACTCGTAACATTCTTCGTAAACAAATTGAATCAAAAATCGAAAAATTAAGAAGTTTTTTCAAACAATTTGATGAAATATTATCACAATTACAGAAATTAATCAGATAATCAACATACAATACAAGAATAAAAGGAGAAAGAGGAGGAAAACGAGAGGTAGAAGGAGAAGAACTAGGGTTTATGATTGCGCTGCTGCAGTTGATTGATGAATTGGGGATTTTTGGCTCCCTCGCCGCCCTAGCCGCCGCACTCTCACTCTCCGACCCGGAGCTCCGACGCCGGCAACAGGCCGTTCAAGTCGGCGGCGGAGATAAGGAGGTTGTCCGAGATCTCGTGATATTACCTGGGTTAGTACGGTGGATGATTGGGGTTGAAGAAAAAGAGAGAGAAATGAATTTTTTTTTTGATATTATATAGGACACGTGTCAAGATCTCGTGCGCCCATGCTACTAAAATCTAACGGTTTAGAATGGTCCGGCAGCCTCACGCTAAGAGAGCGGCCTCACGTGATTCAATTTCTATATATATATATATATATATATATATATATATATATATATATATATATATATATATATATATATATATATATATACACCCTACCTTTACATTCTTATACAAAATCATCTAAACAATTTGTGCAATTATCTCACGAAATTTTCATCAGTTTATCAAATCAAATAACTATGACAAATTTTCTTAGTATGTATTAGTGACCTCAAATATAGAGTTTGTGTTACTCAGATCAACATTATATTAGGGTTGTACACAAATGTTCATTTTTAACTTTTGTATCTCCTTTTAATAGCTGTTTTTATTATTTCAAAAAATCTAAAAACAAGAGCATAATGTTCATTTTTAACTGCAGATTCCGGATCAAATTCCAAATTTCAGACCCTTCTGATGATCTGGTGTATTTCACAGCATTTGATGGTCAGGTGAATCAATTTGTCACCCAATCAACTTCTGTGCTACTATCAACAACTGGAAATGTAAAACTCACATATTTTTGACTTTTTTTTAATTCAGTATTTACAAAATTACAATTATTATCTAAACGTTTGTTTCTTTTACTAATCTATTCTTCATCTTTGTCATAGAGTGGTGGTGATCCGGAAGACGTGCATCGCGACTTAGAAGTGTGAGAAATCCTTTGTTTTCAAAGTTTTATACATCTTTATTATAATGTGTCTCAAGGTCAAACTAATTATACAGCGTGGCCAATATGACTGACGACTCTGACATGGCAGACAAATGGATAAAAAGATATACGGAACTTTTCAAGGCACTACATTTATTTTTATTCAATTATTTTATCCTACATAAAAAAAATAAATGGTAACCGTTTTATCGCCTATGTATTCATAGGCAGAGCTGCACTCTTTTAAATCCAGGCCTACACTCAGGATTTATGGTGAAAGTTCAGAGTTATTTTGTCACACAAATTTAATTTTAACATATGACCATGTACACATTCTATAACTAAGGGGGTGTTTGGTTGAGGGGTATGGAATGGAATAGAATGGATATTACCCATTCAAGTGTTTGGTTGGGGACTTTTGGAATGGATTTAGAAACCCAATGGATTCTAAATCCACCCCAACCCCTTGGAATCCCATACTCTAGTCTTTCCCCAAGTTTCTAAATCCAATCCCCCTTGATACAAACCCTAAAATTAAGAAAGACAAAAAAATCCCCAAATTGCTATTGTTCATGTAAGTCTTCATCTCCTACTTTTTTCCATTATAATTTTTTTGCTTTTATAAGATAAATTACTTGTAATTGTTCATGGATATATATAAATATGATTAGTTTCAATAATACATGTATGTTATTGTCTTTTTCTTTAATATAAAGGCCTATAACGATTTACTAAACAAATTAAAACGTGTAATATAGTTGATTTGGAATCATTGTGATGTTGAGACGGATACTTTAGTCTTAAGTGAATTTATGGTACTTGATTAATTAAAACGTGTAAAAATTTTTAAAAAAAATTGTGTGGTTGAAATTATAAGTGAAGAGATTGAATCCATTACAAATCAAACCAAACAAGTATTAAAAGGTATGGGGTTCTAACTCCATTCCACCCTGGATTCTCATCACAATCCATTCCATTCCCAAACTTTGAACCAAACGACCCCTAACTTTGTGGTATCTTTTATTTACTAGGACATCAAAGATTTGGTTGTCCATAGCATTGACGTCGAGGTAAATATGTCTTTCAACCCAGACATTTAAACATGTATGTGGGACAATATACTTAATTAAAATCTAAAATCTTACCATTTTTCGCAGGAGGAACAGTCCCCAGATAATTTCAAAGCTCTAGACAGCCTACCACGACCCACAATTATCATATACTTGCCGATGTATTTCATACCAAATACCTGTCTAAGCATATGAACTTGAATCGTCAAAATCATTAAAAAAAAAAAAGAGAAATGAACCTTTGAATCGGCACTTGCAGATGTATTTCAACAAAAATTAAGACGGTGGGTAGAGGAGACGTTTGGTAACCAAAAATTAATATATCGCTGTTTATTACTTATCACCAACGTACTTTGGATTTTGATGAAACGTGATTTTGTTGTTTCACAGAGAGTTTTAGGTAGAGAAGTTTACTTTGGAATTTTTTTTTTTTTTTTTGAGAAAAGTTTACTTTGGAATTTTGATGAAATGTGATTTTGTTCTTTCACAGAGGATTGTAGGTAGAGCAGTTTACTTTGGATTTTGATGAATTGTGATTTACTTGGATCTTGATCGGTTATTTCTATTATTGGGCCTTTAGGCTCCGTTTTGAAGTTTTGTAAAATGGCTAGCTCATTGTTATAACTATCCTTTTGTAATGTTCATTCATCCTTTAATAATGGGTTGGGCTGTATATTTCATCAAAAAACCAGTTATTATTATCCCGGACCTTTAAGGACGATCAATAATCTATTATTTTGTTTTATTGTTTTATTTACATAATCTAATATATACAATGATATTATATTATTTCTTTTTTATTGTAAGAAAGTACACATGTTCGAATAAATAGAATTGCTATATACGAAGTAATAAGTAAAATGTATATATATGTCATCTTTAGAAGTAAGTGTACGCCCCCGTGATTTTTCACGGGTGTTACACTAGTTATTATTATATCATAAAATAGGAGTGATAATACAAGATCCTAGACTTACTACAAAGGAAACCAGAGAGGTTCCCTACCAAAAAAACCCTATGGGAAAAAAAACCAGAAAAACATTACAAGAAGTAAGGTTGAAAAACTGGCCGATGCTAAGAGTGGCACAACTAAGAATTAGTAGCACATCTCAAAGCATCGAAAAAAATTACATATCACTACGTATCATCAGTAATTCTTAGATACACAAGGTATTTGATCTTCCAAATAAGATCTGCGGACCGAACAAAGCCATATGAGAATATGCGATTGTTGCGTGCCTGCCATATCAAGTAACACTACAAGAATAATCAAAACAGGCGACGGAAAAATGGCGACTGTAGTGTGTAGTCGCCAAATTGGCGACTGAAGGTTAAGTTTGGCGACTGAAACCAGTCGCTATTTTGGCGACTGTATGTTTTCCCAAACTTTTTTACCACCGACAGAAAATGGCGACTGAAATTTACTTTTGGCGACTGAAGCCAGTCGCCATTTTTGGCGCCAAGTTTTGGCGTCTGAAAATACAGTCGCCATAATATAATAGCGCAGTCGCCAATTTGGCTACTGTAGAAGTCAGTCGCCATAATAAAGTATTGCAGTCGCCAATTTGGCGACTGAAGTGGACAGTCGCCAAATCCCAATTTGTCAGTCGCCAATTTGGCTGTTATGAAATCGCGAAAATGTTACAGCCTCTTCATTCCGCAAACACAAACACAAAAATAAACACAAACGCAAACACACCCACTCACACAAACACCCCCAACCCACCACCAGCCGACAACACCCGCCACCACCGGCCGCCACCACCCGCCGCCACCACCTACAGCCAACAACCGCCGCCACCAAACGCCACTTGCACCTTCATTTATCGAATTAAAGGTTTGTTATTCTTTTTAGTTTAATTTCAGTTTTTAATTTTATTGTTGTTTTATTTTGTCAATTTAGTAATGTAGAAGCCAATTAGGACCGTCTTAGCTTATTAGGTTGTAGTCAATTAAGTTGTAGTAACCAATTATGATGTTAAGTGGATAAATTGGGGGTTAGGGTTTATATGAAATTGGGGGTTTGGGTTTTTATGTCGATTAAGACGATGTTTTTGCCTTATTAATGTTGTTATGCTTATAATTGTTAGTTAATTATGTCAAATTAGTTATTAGGGTTTGTAAAAATTGGGGATTTTTTGATAAGTTATTATTTGGGGTGGGTAAATTATGGTTGTTTAAGTTAATTAGTGTGTAAATATAAATCACCTTAGTTTATTAGGTTGTAAATAATGGAGATTTTTGATGTTAGTGTTTATAAATAATGAAGATTTTTGATAAGTTGTTATTATCCTATAGATGATTAAGGTTGTTGTTTAAGTTATTTTATTGTTGAATGTTAATTTATGAATTTATGTAAAAATTGGGGATTTTTTGATAAGTTATTATTTGGGGTGGGTAAATTATGGTTGTTTAAGTTAATTAGTGTGTAAATATAAATCACCTTAGTTTATTAGGTTGTAAATAATGGAGATTTTTGATGTTAGTGTTTATAAATAATGAAGATTTTTGATAAGTTGTTATTATCCTATAGATTAAAATGAAGAGATTGGAACGTTCATGGATGTATGATGGAAGTGTTGGTATTAGGAAGAAACGTCCTAATGCTAGGTTTATAGAGGGTGTTGCTGAGTTTATCGAATTTGCTAAGCAACAAGATGAATATAACTCGGTAGAAAATCAACTTAGGTGTCCTTGTAACAAATGTAAAAACATGAAATACGCAATTGTCCTTGAAGTACAAGAACATCTCTATACAAACGGGTTTTGTCCAAATTATTATAATTGGATTTCTCATGGAGAAGTATATTCTCCAATTCACGAACAACCTCACATCCATCCTCACATCCAACAACTTGATGAGAACCCATATAGAGATATGATTGTTGATGCCTTGGAGTACAATGTTCTCAATGATGACGACCATCGAGCTATGAATGAAGAACAACCTCCAAATCCCCAAGCAAAGGCTTTTTTTGACATGTTAAAAGCTGCGGAACAACCTTTATACGAAGGGAGCAGAATGTCATTATTACAAGCGGCCTCTAGGATAGTAACCTTGAAGTGTGAGAATAATATGTCATTTAATGCCGTTGATGGTATTGCTTCTCTGCTTGAGTATGCTATCCCCGAAGATAATGTCATGACTCGAAGTTTCTACAATACAAAAAAAGTAGTTAAAGGACTTCAGTTACCGCATCAAAAGATTGACGCATGTCCCGAAGGAAGGATAATTCCTCGGCTGGAATGAGAGTACATGAATGTTACAAACTTGTGGAAGTGAATAGTACCCGAACATACTCTAAGTATGATCCATTTATACTAGCACATCAGGCTCAACAAGTGTATTTCGCTTCCTATCCAAGCACGACAAATGATAGAAATAGTAAGGCATGGTGGGCAGTCATTAAGACAAAGGCACGATCAAAAGTTGATACCACATTTTTTCAAGAAGAAATAGTATCAAATGGGACAATTTTGCCTCCAACAGACGTAGTCATTGACCAAAATGAGAATGAACAGTTTGAAGACTTGGAAGAGGGGGAGGATGTTGAGATTAATAATTTTGATGAGTTGGTTGAAGGATGGGAGGAATTAGATGAAGTGAGAGCTGAGGAAGAGGAAGAGGATGGGGATGAGGAAGATGATGAGGATGAGGATGAGGATGAGGACGAGGATGAGGAGGATGAGGATGATGTTGATCACGAGGATGATGAAGACGATGATTAATTTGGTATAGTTGATCATGTTATTAATTATATAGTGTTCATATTTTTATTAATCATTTATTTTATGCATGTTTAATTTGTAAGTATTAATACTTTTATTTATATGATTGTAGATGGCATGAGGTAGAGGAAGACAGCGAGGCGGGCACAGTCGTGAGCAGAGCCAGCCCGCTGTGCAGCAAGAGGAGGAGGAGTTGGTTCAGAGCGAACCTGAGGAGGACACACGTGTACAGATTCAGTACACAGAGGATCGCAGGAAGATACTTGATCCAGCAGGATTTTGGTAAGTTTTATTAAATTGAAATTATTCATTTTATTAGTAATAAAAAGCTAGTTATTAAAAGTTACAATTTATATATGTTTCAGGTTTAATCATCAGACCGCTGTTCGAGGTGTAACCAACAGCACAAAGTCATATTTGTTAGGTCCTGTGCCCCTGAATTGGACAGAAGCTAGTGAAGCTCAAAAAGAAGCCTGGTTTAATAACTTCCGGGTAACCAAAAACTTTTTTATTAATTACTTATTTTACTCACTATTATAGTTTTTCAACTAATACTTAATGTTATATTTCTGCAGCTACATTTTTACTGGCCGCCTGAATTAGAGTCTACTGTCAATAAGAGGTGGCGTGATGTTGGAGCAACTAGATACAAAGACATTATCCATAAGATTGGTAAAAGGGGAAAGGCCTCACATCTTAAAGGTATATCTGTACAATTACCTTTATTTGTCAATTGTATTGATTAAAGGATGACAATTCCACTAATAATGACATAATTTATCATTGTTGTAGGTGAGGCGCTTGAGGGGCTTCTGAATCGGCGTGATACCCCAGAGTTTCGAGCCAGATCGGCACAGAAGGCCATGAACAAAAGGGGAGGCAAGAAGGAAGGAATGGCTGAGCCTACCCATCATGCTGGTTCACGGTCATTTCTGGACATACTTTTTGGTGTAAGTTTTTATATTAACACTTATTTATTTAGCTCGTTTATTTGGATATTGGTAATAATAATGTCCCTAAGCAAACATTGAATTTTGTTCGTGTATGTAGCTGAACAAGAAGAAGAATAAAAAGAAGAAGTCAGCTGAGCAGTCAGCTGATCAGAGTGCTGATGATCAGTCAGCTGATCAACCGGATGATATGTTGGTTGATGATCCTCAGGCGACGGTCCCGGAACTGTTCCTTGCCACACATTCAAGGGTGAACGCTAAGAATGAGAGAATTTGGATTAAGCCAAAAGACAAAGCTTTATATGTAAGATTCTTTACTTAAGATAGTTTTGAATTGTTACCTAATGAAATTTATGTTAACTAATGATGGTAATTTTTTGTCAACTAATGTAGGAAGCATTCGAGGCTGAAAAAGAACAACATCCCGAAGTACCAGATAATGAAATTTGGTTTAATTTGGTGAACGGATATAAGAAGGTTAATGTGTACGGCACCGGAAAGGCCCACGGTGTCTTCTTCAAAGAACCGGCCAGAAGATCCTCCTATGAGCCTCGCCAAACATATGAGCCGGCTGTTGTGAGTCAACTACAGACTCAACTCGCTCAAGAAAGAAGAGCGAATGCTGAAAGAGATGAACAGTATCGGCTGATGAAAGAGCGCTTGGAGGCCATGGAGAATTACTTCACACAATGCAACTCCGGTCCCCAATATCGGTATGACCCCAACGATCCGCATGGTAAGGGTGGTGGTAGTGGAGCCGGCATGAGATTTGCAGTTTAGGTTGTTTGATAAGTTTTAGTTCGTTTAGGTTGAACTTGGATAATGTAGTTGGTTTAGATTAAGGTTGGATAATGAACTTGGATAATGTAGTAAGTTTAACTTGTAGTTGGATAATGTTCTCATTTTTTAATAAATGAGAATTTCGTGTTACAAAAGTTGCGGTTCCCGCAAATGGGTTCGAATTTTCTGTTTGCAGGTTTTCATTGGATATTAGGATGAATAAATACGAGATTTGGCTAGATCAAAAACGAATATGACATGAAAAGTTCCAGCCAATTCGGCGACTGAAATGGGGTTTTGGCGACTGCAATCAGTCGCCAAAACTGGAAAAGCTACTGGAAAAAACACAAACTGGCGACTGTGAAAACCAAATTGGCGACTCCCTTTCCTCTTCAGTCGCCAAATTGGCGACTCCCTTTCCTCTTCAGTCGCCAATTTGGCTACTGAACCTTCAGTCGCCATTTTCCTTGTTATAGCGACTACAGCTACAGTCGCCAAATTTGGCGACTGACAACAGTCGCCAATTGTTTTTAGGCGACTAGGACTTGCGACAGAACTTTGGCGACTGAAGACAGTCGCCAAATTTGATTTGGCGACTGTCTTCAGTCGCCAATTTCCGTCGCCTGTTTTATGTATTCTTGTAGTGTAAATAGCGCAAGCCAGAGCACTTCTCCTCTGTCGTTTAATCCTTGCTTTCCCTTTGTTATGACAATGAAACCAGCATAGGATATCCCGAAGACCGGGTCTAGAGTGAATACCCAACCAATCCGCAATAGCATGCCAAACCTCCAACGAAAAAACGCACTCAAAGTTATTATTATTGTTATTATTGTTATTGTTATTGTTATTGTTATTATTGTTATTGTTATTATTATTAGAGCAAATCATATACTAATATAGAAGCTTGTAAATTGTTGTCTCGTTGTCTTCTTAAAGATGCATACGTTACTAGCAACTTCCACGGCTTTTGCTCTATTAATTTTCTTCTTGCTTGCTTCCAAGACATCAGAATTTTTATGAACTCCAAATGGTACGTTAATTAATTTCCTACATTTATCCTTAAATCGTGTTTTAATTTCGTTTATTTATATCGTTCACATTTTGTTTGCTTATTTACACGTAAACATATATACATTTAACAACAGGGGCGTAGTCAGAATTGCTAGAGTATCGGGTTATTTTTTTAAATGTCATTGCTATTCCTTTTTATTTGTTATGAGGTCAATTCCTACGATAGTCGATGCAGTGTAAACATTTTTTTTCTTGTAAATTATGAGTCATTTTTTTCAATTTAAAAAAATGATATATATCAGTCGACCACCAAATTAAAGTTACATGTTGTGTCGTGTCGTGATTGAAATTCTGTAGTTAAAAGTTAACATGCAGGATGCAATGAAGACATCGTTTTACAGAATGTCAGGTGACGGAATAAGGAAGATGCTTGATCATCACAGTAAAACAGCGAAACGGAGTTTAAGATCAACACAACCATTGTATCCACCGGCACCGAAGCCGAATTATACACAAGTTCATCATCATACACCCCCAGAATGCTGCTAGCATGGGTGTCTAAGGCTACGGAAACCCCGGGAGTCAAAATCCGGCAGCTGCTTTTAGTCACTATACTACAGACTTTTATTTATGAAATTCCGTACAAACCTCGAAATATAATTATTTTATTATTATGCCTTTTCATTTGGGCTCTCATTTTTCCGTGTTGCACTAAATCTTCATTTATTTTAAGGCGCCCCAGTCCTGCTAGGCCATTCAAACTCCAGTGATATGTTCATTGGGCTCTGAGAATTGGGTGTGTTTTTGTTAGTTATACACAATTTATGTGGTTGTGTATTTGTGTTCAATGTAATGGGCTTTTGCATATTTGGGGTTAAATATCTATAACAAAAATTCTAGCCCATGTTTATTTTTCGGGTTGTATGAACTTTTTTGATACGTTA
Organism: Silene conica; assembly: GCA_029255685.2. Classification (NCBI taxonomy): domain Eukaryota; kingdom Viridiplantae; phylum Streptophyta; class Magnoliopsida; order Caryophyllales; family Caryophyllaceae; genus Silene; species Silene conica. The sequence goes on from CM055317.2 coordinate 70,978,985, forward strand.
TGTAAGATAGCTTAAAATAACTTTTTTCGTGTGTAACGGTAGGTAAAAAAAATATTTAAAATACGCTGGCTGAATAAAAAACTATTTGGAGAGCGGAGACTCAGTAGGTCTCGAGAGACGGGCTATCACTAAATTAATTGAGATATTAATTAGAAGTTTATGGAAAAATACTATGAGAAGAAATAATCTATCTCTATAAAAGGAGTAGAATTTAACTCATTCTGATTGGTTGCTTGAAATAAGAAAAAACTACCCACTAACTTTTTAGTTTGATTTAATTTCCCTCTCTCCTAAATTCAGAATTCTCATTCCTAATTACGTAATCGATTGCAGTATTACATTTCGTCATTGTCATAATAAAATACGATACAATCAAATTATTGTTCATCGAAAATATAAATAAGTGTATACAACGTTTCAATAAAATATGATAGAGAACGGTCCAAAAATCAAATCTGAAAAACAAAAAATTACAAACACGAAAAATAATTACAGTCCGAAAATTAAATTACATTATATTCTCCAATTTTTCAATCAAATCAAATAAATTATGATACCAAGCAAAATAAAATACGGTAAAATATGATATACAACGGTCCAATATATATCAAAATTATTACATTTTCACCAATGTCTAATAAAAATCCTATATATTAGAAAAAAAACTGAAAATCAGCACAAAAAATAAACAAAACGGGAATTCCAACCTAAATAACTCAAAGTCAACTAAAAATTATTCATGTGAGGATATTACGTTTATTAATCAGGTTGCATATTAATGATTAATGATAATAATAACACTAATAAAATACTGGAAATAAACTGAAAATCTGAAAATTATAATTTTATTATGCCAAAAAAACTGCAAATTAATCTTATTCGGTAGATCTATCCTAAGAGATTGAGAAGATATTGATAATAATCAAATAATTGACAGTTAAAAACAACACGCAAGTAGGTAATAAAAAAAACACGGGATCAATATTTCTAATAAAAAAATCTGTTAATTCTGAAACCATAACAAATAAAATTTGCCTTTTACATTAATAATGAAATAGGTCCTTTATAACAGTAAAAAGGGTCTATTTTAGTAGTTGATGATTTATAGTAATTTATATATTTCCTACTTAATTTTTATTTTGAATTATATTTGTATTAATTAGTCACATATTTATGAATAACCAAATATTTAAAAACAGAACCGTACATTTGTTGTACGGGTATAAAACTAGTATTGTATATAAACCCAATATCTATAAAATTTTATTAAAAGGGTACCTAAAATATTGTGACATGGAAAATTAAAATGTGACGTGTCATATTTTTAATGTGACGTGACAAATTAATGTGATATAAAATATCAATTTATTATTACATGACATTAATTTAATTCATTTATCTATAAATTAATTTAATTCACTTATATATAATATTAAAGGATACAATCTTTATTCTTAACATAATTTTCTATATTAAATGTATTTTTTCCAAAATTTAGCAACCCTTTAAAATTTTAAAATTTATAATTAATATTGACATTTTAATTGAAATTTTTGTAATCAAAATTTTCATAATTTATATTTTAAATTAAATTTTTAATTGAAATTTTGTAATAAAACATGTTAATAATTAATTAAATTTTTTCATATTTCTTAGCACCCACCATTTTTATTAACACTTTTTTCCTATTTAATTCATTTTTTTAATTAAGCATGGTAAAAAAACTAATTAAATTAAAAAATTTCATAATACTTAAGTAACTTAACACCCACGAAATTAATTAAACTTTTTTCCTATTTAGTTAATTTTTGTATTATAATATGTTAATAATTAATTAAAACTCTTTACATTACTTAACACTAATAATTTTCATTAAAAAAATTTGGTATTTAATTCACCTCTTAAGTTTCTCGCCAATCAAATATCTAGCTAATTTAATAATTCCACAAAATAAATTAAAATGAAAAATAAATATGGGAATTTATGATTATGTAATGTCTATAAAAACTATAATACCTATAATAGTTTCTATTCACTTTATTTATTTAATATCTATTGCCCATGATGAGATTTTTATGTAGTGGATTATATTCTATGGTTTAATTTAATTATTTGATGATAGTGAGTATATTGAGAATTATTGTTGAGTATTGTTGTTGCTGCGATGAGTTAGAAAGTTTGCAGTGCAAATTTTTTATAACTATTTTGTTCATATATATTTGTTTTTGCAATTAACAAAAAAATATTTGTTTTCGTAATTCAAACTATATATAGTTTTTAAAAAGATACATAATTGTCTTGTACCATAGTTTGTAATTGTCTCCATAGATTTTAATTTGTGTAAGAAATAGTTATATATTTATCTTCAAACATTGACGTTCAATTTTATGATGAATAAAATACACATCAAAACTCTAAGAAAATATAGAATTATCCTGTGCATTACACGGGTCGCAAAACTAGTTAAATATACCCGATTAGTAAACGTAGACGACATTTTAGTAAACGTAGACGGCGTTTGTTATAAAAATTACGTCCTCTACCCTTGCACTCTCTCCCTCACTCTTGCTCTCTCTCAGACACCCAACAACAACAACAACAACGACATTCAACAACAACAATAACCCAAACACAACACTCACTCTTGCTCCACCAACCGGCCCCACGACCACCGTGCCCTACGACCACCCACGACGACCGTACAGCACGACCACAGTAACAACCCAAACAGTAAGTTTTCCGTCTTATTTTTTTCGAAATTTGTTGATTTAATTTTAAATTAATGTTTCAAAGGCCAAATTGATACTAAAATAAGTTTCTAAATGATATATTGATATAAATATGTGATTAGTAGCTTCAATTTAGGCGAAATTTGGGTAATTTCTGGGCAATTTCTGGAATTTCGAAGGGGGGTTGGTAATTTTTGGGAAATTTGGTCAAAAAATCTGGGCAATTTCTAGGAATTTGTTAGAATGATGCTTACAATGTTATTAATTGTTGAAAATTTGGGTTAATTTGCTTCAAAAATGGTTCGAAAATCTGGGCAATGGATTCGAAAATTTGGGTTTGAAGGTTGGGAATTCGAAAATTTGGGCAAGGTTGAAGGTGTGGGTCGCACGTTGGGTTTGAAGGTGTGGCCTTGGGTGAGACAATGGCAATCAAAGTCTTGCCTGGGGTCGCACAATGGGACTGAACGTTTGGCCTAGGGTGAGACAATGAAATTCATTGTCTTACCTGGATCTCACATTAGGACTGAATGTGTGGCCTAGGGTGAGACAATGAAATTCATTGTCTTGCCTGGGTCTCACGTTGAATCTGAACGTGTGGCCTAGGGTGAGACATTGAGATTCAATGTCTTGCTTAGGGTCGCACGTTGGGATTCAATGTCTTGTCTGGGCACCAACATTCATATTTTTGCAACGGGTTAGGGTTAGGGTTAGGGTTAGGGTTAGGCCATGGACTGAAAAATGATATTCAATGTCTTTCCATGGACAGACATTGAATGTCATTGTCCAGTCCATGGTCGGACATTGACATTCAATGTCTGCCCATGGACTGAAAAATGAGATTCAATGTCTGTCCATGGATAGACATTGAATGATATGTTTACAAGCATTGAAAAAATCGATTTCTCCCATTAATCTAACACGAAACAATAAATTAAACATAACATAATTAATAAAATGTTAAGAATTTGATAACTAACCGAAGAATTGGTTGAATGAGATTCCGCCATGAATTTTAGATGATTTTCGTGTTTTTAATTTTTTTTGGTTTTAGATGAATTAATTGGGTTTTCTCAAGAATTTCAGAGAATTTTTCTAGTGAGAGAAAGTGGTCAAAGATATTTTCATCTCTTTTATAAAAAACGCCGTCTACGTTTACTAAAATGTCATCTACGTTGTTTTTTAGATTTAAAGAACTGCTTTATTTAATCCAAGCGTCTTTAATACGACAATTGAGATTTACATGCATATACACCTATCCATAGTAAGGACCCAAATAGGCAAGGGAGTGAAGAGAGGCTTCTGCCACTTCGGCATTGAAGGCCTGATGAGCTACAACCTACAAGTCTACAATGTAACGATACAGATACACCGTACACGAAATTTTAAAGAACGTAAATGAGTCAACTCCAAATCTATATTATTTCGAAAATATTGGATCATGCACAAATACACAAATTTGTACCAGTTGATCATTGAAACTAGGTTCTAATTAATAATGTTGGTTTTTTTATAGTCAATTTTAAAATTAGACAGTCATTTTCATCTGAAGGCAATTAAACCAGTTATATGTGACCCATTTGAATTTTGCTAAATGTGACCCATTTGAATTTTACTAAATGTGACCCAATTTAAATGACAACATTTTTAATAATAAAAATATAACCCTGTTTAATAGTCACATTTTACCATAAAAATAATCACGTAAAACCCTCTGAAAACTCGAGATGGGATAGTTTGTCTGAAGGTACGTGAGACAAATTTCAGCCATCCCTACCTGAGTTTGATCGATGATGACAAATTTCTGCAGTCAACGTTTTTGACTTTAATTAGCCCTTAAGGTACTTGAGAAAAACATGGATTAATTTCTGGCCCAAAAAAGTTTGAATAATCAGCGCACTTAGCTTTATAAATGGAATAGTAGTCCAGAACTTGAAGATCAAAACACCGTCTCTTACACAAAATTCATGCATTTGAAACCAATTTACTAGGAACTATATATCATGGCATCATTAGTTTCTGTAATCTTTTTCCTTCTGATTATTCTGACACTCGAACTTTCTGTATCTGCTAAAGAAGGTACACATAACACATCTCTCTGTTTTTTGTTTAACCCTGTTATATTCGTTGTCATCTGGTTATTTTAGGGTAATTATCGATTCTTTGGTATTATTAAAGTTGTGTCATAAATGGTTATTTTCTAAATAATATAATGCGAGTTCAGGAAGTACGGGGTGTACACTTAATTATTTAAGAGTATTAAAATCGGAGATGAGAGAAATTCATAAAGCTGTCGTTGTATTATTGAGATAATCGTTCGTACCTCTAACTATTACAATTGCGGTGATATATATAATACTACCGAACATCAGATAATACCGCTAGCAAATATAACTTATTCCAGAAAATCATAATATTATTCTATACGATATATTACGATACCGTATTTCTTAACTGTGAATATGTCGATATCTCGACATATCTCGATATCTCGTAACATCCCCCTCAAACCCATGGTTTGTCAAAGCTTCCATGGGTTTGCTAGATAAGGGAAGAAGAAAAATCCGAATCTTCAATTTTTCGGTCAGGAGCTTCAAATCTTCTACATGAAGATCAATCTTTTCGAAACTGTAAAGTCGTCAGACGGGAATGTCGTAATTTTTCGGACCCGTTAAAATTCAAACGAAATGAGAACTCAATTTTTTTTGAACTCGTTGAATTTCGTGATCAGGAACGTCGCAATTTTCCGAACCTGATAAATTCGTCGAACGGAAAAAAATATCCGCAATTTTAATTGTCGATAATCATTTTTTTTGATGAAAATAATATTATGACTACATCGAAGGTAACGAAATTGATCGTCATGATGTAAATCCCGCCGGAGGGTACCGTAATTCATTAGCCCCTCCGGCAGGGCAGTGAAAATTTATTTTCAGGCCTCAAGAGCGTGAGGCTCTGATACAACAACAACAACAACAACAGAGCCTTAGTCCCAAAATGATTTGGGGTCGGCTGACATGAATCATCCTTTAGAACCGTCATGGGTGAACTCCCATTTCAATAAGCGAAAATACAGAAAGAAAAGAAAAAACGGAAGTGGAGTGAAACAAAATATGAAATGCAAAGGGGTTTTATAGATTTTAAATCGAACTTATCATATATATAAAAACCTAAAAATTAAAATCAAGAATAAATCTTAAAAGGATTTTGAAAAACGAAGTAAAACTTAATATAAAAAGCTTTTGGAAAAAAGGGTGTAATAAGTCCAATAAGTACGAAATTTTTTTTAAAGAAAACTTAAATAAAAACATCAAATGCTAAAACTCCATATGTATCATCTCCCTTTATAGTACCCTCGCCATCACCACCCCCTCCTGAAACCCGATAATTCTTATATCGTGCTTAATCACTTTTCTCAATGTTTGTTTAGGTCTCCCTCTACCTCTAGCAACGTTTTCTGCGACCCACGTCTCCAACCTCCTAAGCGGTGTGTCCATAGGTCTCCTTCTCACATGGCCAAACCATCTTAGTCGGTTTTCCACCATCTTGATTCTTGACCTCTATTCGGCCACTTTTACGCTCTCCCTAATCACCTCATGCCTTAACCGGTCTTTCCTTGTATAGCCGCACATCCACCTCAACATACGCATCTCCGCCACACTCATCTTTTGAATGTGACACTGTTTCACGGCCCAACACTCCGAGCCGTAAAGTAAGGTAGGCCTGATCCCCGTAAGATAAAATTTCCCCTTTAATCTTTGGGGCATACCTTTATCACACAAAAACCCCGTAGCACTTTTCCATTTCATCCATCCCGCTTTAATTCTGTGAGCTACATCTCCGTCTAACTCCCCATCTTTTTGGATAATAAATCTGAGATATATAAGGGAATTTGACCCCTCAACAACATTTCCATCGAAAATAATGCTCCACACCAGCCTCCGTCGATCTCGGCCCCACAAATTGACACCGCACACACTCGGTCTCATCAATCAACACAATATCATCCGCAAACATCATGCACCAAGGTATCTCGTCCTGAATATCCCTTGTCAACTCATCCATAATTATAGCAAAGAGAAAATAAGGACAAAGTGCGGAACCTTAATGCACACCAATGGTAATGGGGAATTCTTCCGTTCTCCCAACATTAGTTCTAACACATGTACTAGCCCGCCTTCTTACATGTCCTTTATGAGGTCAATATATTTTCTTGACACACCCTTTCTCACCAAAGCCCACCAAAGTACTTCTCTCAGGTCCCATCATATGCCTTATATATCCAAATCATTAAAAACCATATGCATGTCTTTCTTTCTCTCCTGAGTGTGTTCCATCAACTGTCTCATGATAAAAATTGCATCCATAGTCGATCTCTCAGACATAAATCCAAATTGGTTTTCGTGGATATCTACACATTTTTTTTAAGCGTGAGGCTCTGATACCATATTAAAATCGGAAATGAGAGAAATTCATAAAGCGGTCATTGTATTATTGAGATAATCGTTCGTACCTGTAACTATTACAATTGTGGCGGTATATATAATATTACCGAAGATTAGATAATATCGCTAGCAAATATAACTTATTCCAGAAAATCATAATATTATTTTATACGATATATTACGATACTGTATTTCTTAAGTGTGAATATGTCAAGATGTATATCTCGTAACAAAGAGATTACCGTATAGTTTTCATTAGAATAACATTGACGAGAGTCCAGGACGCAACGTGGTCCAAGGGTGAAGCCCCCTAGTTTAGTGGTGGGGGATGCAATGTGGTCCCTAGTGGGGTTCGGGAGCGCCCAAAAACCTGTGGCGGGAATTAAATTCATCCAACAATAATTAATTATTACGAAAAATATCCAAAAATTGTAATGTGTATGCAAAAGATTACATAAAATATAATTTCAATTTTTGCATCCAAGAAATTCTTCTATATAACTTCTCTATTTTTTATGCCAAAAATCAGAGGCTCAATAGGTAATTCGGTTTCATCATGCACAAATAATTGTGAAATTATTCTATTCGGAAAGCAGAATCGATTCATTGTGGTTAACTTTTTGTCAGTCAGTTTCACGTATACGTTTTCCTAACAATATTCGCCATGTTATTGTTTATTACATGATTCTAAGTCGTTTGTTCTCGTCTTTTGTTGGAAAAGACGGGTTGCAGGATGTATCCAGGACATCGATGTATAATGGGAGGAAGATGCTTATTCGAGTGCCAGTAAAACAACCACCGCCATCACCGTCACCTAATCAAGCGGTTACTCCGGTCGGCCCAGGTTTCCCCCCAGGATGTTGCAAGCGACATCCACCGGCATTACCACCGCCACCTCCTCTTTCCTAAATCCTAATAGTGATATTACACTCGTTCTCTGTATCCTGAATTCTTGATTTATTATCGTTTCTACCTACTTCTTCTGTCACAGTGTAAACATATCACTAAGACGGAGGGAAGTATAATAAAACAAAGTATTTCACTAAGATGTATCTAGATTACTGTAATTTCAATTTCCAGTCGTTTACATCTGGTAATATTATTGGTTATTTCATTCAATGTAGTCTTCATACAAGTAGCTAGTTCCGTAGACAATTTAGGACGTGCTATAGTCTGGTATGTATGTTGGAGTAAGTGTCCTCAACAATAGTGGGATCACGTCAGTGATTAATATCATTGCTAAATCTCATAAAGAGAATATGCAAGGGACGATCCGATATTATATAGTCAACTGACCATCATTAATCGGTAATGATTGGCTGACTAGAGTTTGACATTACTGTCGTATGACGGTGGTGGTCAGTTGATCCTTTTAGATCACACCTATAGGACAATCTCCTTAATTGATATATTGATCAATTGTATACAATACAAGTTGATCAAATTTCTTAAAATCAAATATCGAGAAATCAGAGGTTAAATCTTATTGTAAGATTTATATTTGAAATTAAAACGTGTCAATTGTCAAATATTAATCGATGTTTATGAAACGTCGAAGTTAGAATGAAAAAGGGTTCGTGGTTATTACAAATATTGTATAACGTATTGATGACTATTTTAATGACCATTTTGTGAAACGATAATTGTGAATTACTAAGTAATTTGTTAAAAATGATTTAATTAATTTGGAGATAATATTTATTTGATAAATATATATTTTAAATTAATGCAATTGAATTGCTAGACATATGATGTCACATCTCACACAATTGTACAAATTACAATTTGTAAAATGGATGTCCATTTTACATGAATTGTGTCGTGTGAGTGTATGTGTTTTAAGAACTAATTAAGTGTAATTATGCCTTAGAAACATAATGATTAATATAGCTCTAATGCCTAATGTAGGCATGCATACCTATTGCATGAGTGAGTAAAAAAGAAGACCCCTTGACCTTCCCAAACACTCTACCTCACGACACACTCAACCTACCCACCATAAGTAATGTGATTTTGGTCACAATTCTAACTAATGCTATTCCAACCTATGCTTATTCTAGTATAAGGAAAACTCATCAAATCCTCTTAAATTTTCTAGTAAGAAAATATTATTTATAATAAGATTATAATAAAACTATAATAGTTATAGTATTTTCGATTATTGTTCTAATACGATTAGGAACTCGGTTTTAAGAAAACCGATTATTCTTCACCTAGTTAGTGAGATTTTCGGTATTAAGAGCTCGTCTTGGGTGCATCGTAAAGGAGGCAAGCTACCTTGGTTGTTCCGTGGAGGATCGTTGATGCATGTCATTTCTATAGTCCTTTTAGACTTCTTTTGCATGCATTTCAATGCTCTCTTGCTAATAGCTTACTACTTTTAGCCCCGAATTGTCTACTTCGAGCCCTCTTGTATTAATTGCAGGAATATACTCGGAAGTATGTACTCGGAGCCGAATTTTGTCCTCAAGGTTGCATTTAGAAGGTCAGGAGAAGTGAACCACCCTTTGTATCAGTTCAAGGAAGCGTGTTTTTTGAAGTCAACCGTCCAAGTAAAGATCAACTTCAGTCGATCGACCAAATCTGGTCGATATCTAAGTCGATCGACCAAATCTGGTCGATATCTAAGTCGATCGACACAGCTATAGTCGATCGACCACTTTTGGTCGATAAGAAAGTCGATCGACCGGATCCCAAGTCGATCGGCCAGTTTACTTTCCCGAAGCTCAAGATTAACCTAAGCCCATTAGGTCATCGGTTGGGAATCAGACTAATTCGTTTTTAAGCAGCTTTTGAGTTCTTTTTAGGTTACTTTTATCTTTTATCTTTTTACCTTTTTACTCTTAGACTTTACTCTCAAAACTTGTAATCAGTAATCTTTCGGTAGCATTTTCCTAGCTTTCAAGAACTCTACTTTGCCATTTACATTCGGTAATTTAATCTTCCTTTGTTCTTTTTATTTTCATTTCTTTACTCCTTGCTTTCTATTATTTTATCTTGCAATTTTATTATCGTAATCATGTACTCCCTTTCCATTATTTATTCTATCTCAATCGTTCCATCTTTTATGCGTAGCTAATTCTCTAGACTAGGATACGGGTGATCCAATGATAACGTGACGAAGTTCGTTTAGGTTAGATCGGTTGTTGGTAATTTGTCTCTGTTGTTAATTATAACATTTATTTGTGTTTAATTGGTTAAGTTGACGTAGCTAATTATTCGTACGGTAAACCCCGACCTAAGATCGAAAGCCTGGTGAGGGTTAGACATGTCATAAACATTAGGGTGCCCTAATAAGTTGCGAGAGCCCGTTAGAAGCATTCTAGGGCGAATAGCGATCCGAGAGGACCTTTTCACTACCCCTTAGACCAATAATTGAGACTGATCTGCGACCTTAACCCAAATCGTTACACTTTCATTGGTGAACCGACTATCCTAGCTTTCTCTCCCTTATATTTTTATACTCTTTTCTTTACGCTTTTCTTTTCTCTCTTTCCTTCACTACTCCTAGTTTAGTTCAAACAACAATCAAAACCCCCAGATTCGGTTACTTCGACAGACTTTAGTTTAGCATTTAGATTTTATATCTGTCTCCCTATGGATACGATCCCGACTTCCTTGCTACATTAGTTAGGCCAGTTGGTTATCTTTGATAGGGTTGCGACAGCCGTGTCAATCGTCCTAAGCAATTTTGGACCGAATGTATGGGTCCGATTCTTTATATTTCCGCATTTTATTTGCATGCATAAGATCTTGTCACCTAAATTAAATTGTTAATTTGGTAAACACAATTAGTATGACTAATCTCATAATTAGTCGAGTACGACAAACCAAACAAGTGGTATCAGAGCATGCGGTTGCTTGCATGCAACTCATTTTCGTTTTTACGAGTAATATGATTAACAAACAAAACGTAAAATATTTAGTTCATATATGATATGCACGAAAATATTTATGCATGTATATTTTCTGGTCCTAAAAATGTTTTAGGTCATTTTATTTGATTTATGGAATAATATTGTTCATTTAATAAATTAATTGTTAATTTTTGGTACATTAATCGGCTAAAATGATTTTAATATGGGAAAAATAACAAATAATACTTTCTGGCCGAGATTTTTGTATATGTTCTCACATGCATTTTCTATATTATGAATATAAATTTTTCCGAGTTATTGGAGTTTTATGCATGCTTTATGAAATTTAATGGTTAGATTGTCATAAAATGAATATAAAACGAGTTTATATAGTTAAATTGTGAATTTAGCTACGAAATTTTTTGAGTATGTCACATGCAATAGTTAAAATGTTATTTAACTTTTTCAGAAGTTTTTATCAAGTATTGCATGATTATTGATTTTTATGGTAAAAATCGAGATAATAGTGACATAATTCAACTTTAATGGTTTGAGTTTGAATTTGGCCATAAAAAATTTACACAGTGTCATATATATATTATTTATATCATGCATATAAATTTTGAGAGTTTTGTTTCGAATATCGCATGATAATTGATTTTAATGGTTAAAATCGTATATTATATGACTAAATTTGTTAAAAATAGTAAATATTACTAAAATGGCCGAAATAATTCACCCATAGATGTCATATTTGATATGTTCATCATAATATTTTTCTTGGAAGCCAAAAGTTTATGGAAATTTAATTTTTAATTCTTAAAGGTTAAAGTTAAAAATTGAATTGGGACGCACAATTACTTTTGGCCGCGGAAGATGACAATAAGATTCGTTTCCTTACCGAAGCCGCTCCTCACGCTCCCACCACTCATTCCACGATTGCGACTCGTGAGGCCTATGAGGCCTATATGAAAGAGTCGAATGCTCTTAAGCACATGCTTATTTTCTCCATGGAGCCGGATCTCCAAAGGAGAATGATTGAGCTAAGCACGACAAATGAGATTTACACCAAGCTTAAGAACATGTTTTCACAAACTCCTAGAAGGTTACTAGAAACAAAGTAAGACTCCGTTTCAATATCAAATAATATCCAACAGTTTTTGTAACATCCCAATATTTCGGGTTTGGAAGTTTAAAGATTTTAAGTTAAATTTCGAAAATAATTTATATTTCGTAATTTAATTTAAATAACTAATTAATTTATGTGGAGATATTTTAAAAGAGTTCTAAATGAGATTTTATTTAATTTCGTAATTTATGTCTTAGCAATTTAATTTTATGGTCCGGATATAATTATGTCGTCTTAAGTTTATGGTGACCTTGAGTCGGTAAATCTAGCTTAGACCGTCTTAAAACTTGTCTCATGGGACTAACTTGTAATTGGGTCCATTCCCTCATCTTTTTCCTCACAAAAACCCTTTCACAAACCCTAACCTCCTCCTTCGCTCCTCATTTTTCAGATTTGGAAACATAAAACAATCACCATTGTTATCATTTTCCACCTTCAACCTTCAAACGCTCATAAACCTTCATTTCTTACCCGTTTTGGACGATTTTCGCGCCTATTTCTTCCTCTCACCGTCCTCCATCGTTCTAGGTAAGTTTTATACCAAAATCTTTCTGTCTTATAATCTGACCGTGCCCTTTAATGCACGTTTTTCGATGCTAAGAATTTTTGATCCGTTTCTAGTTGCGGACTCGGATAAAGGAGTAACTTTGAGTCGGAATCTTGTTGATTTGAGAAGCTAAAAGGCGACGATAATGAGAAAACTCGGCCTTTGTCTTAAATTAATTAGACATGTGATTTCTTTTTGTTTATGTGAAATTTATGTTTAATAGTTTGTGGATAATTTATATCCGTCACATATTCATGTTATGTCAAATATTGTTTTGTATATGTTGATAATTGTGAAGTTTATTTGGGGTTGTTGTTCGTCATTGTTGCTATGGCTGCCTAGTGGTTATGTGTTACCGTTGGTGTGGTTGCTGATGATCGTTGTTGTTATTACTGCAATGTGGTAGCTACTAATGCACTGGTCGTATTGTTATGGCTGCTTCCGTAAAACTATTGGTATTGCTTCATTATCTTATTATTGTTATGTTTATGTCACTGCTATGGTACTACATTCTGCTAGTGATTTGTGTGTATGATTCTTCGGGTTTTGATGGTTAGTTCGCTCATGGTGGTCTGCTAATCTACTCAGTGTCATACTACTATTAATTATTAGCATTACTAGTGTTCACTACTAAGACTTATCTATTATAAAGGAAGGGATGTATACACTTAAGAAAAGGCTGCAAACTCCTCTTTCAACCACAAAAAACACAAATTTCAGCACAATTTTTTCAAATTAACCCAACTTTTACCTCTCCCCCACACTTAGACTTGACATCGTCCCCGACGTCAAAATGTACATCAAAGAATGAAGTAGCTTAGAAAAGAAATAAGAGGGTGGAGGTACTTAGCGGATATAGCGTAGTGGTTATATCATCGTCATATGGGTCAAAATAATAGGTGTCACTAGAAATCATCAATGGAAACATGAAACAGCACCAACAGCAACATCCAGCATAAGCAGGAACAATAACATTCATCATTTTACTTCTAAACTGGGCAGAACACTTCAAGCTTGTAACTCACTACAAAATAAGCATTCCGACCAAGACAAGTGAAATATGAAGGGAGAGAAATAGCCTGAAAAACAGTAGCAAAGACGAACAGGTATTTAATTGCTACTTTTTTTTTGTGCAACCGACACTATTAACATCCCCTTACAAAGGTTGCGAAACTCAGGGAGGCACTTAAGCCGACTCAACTATGTAATTCAGAAGGCATATAAAAATAAACAAACAAGAAATAGATAAAACATAAGCTTGGGTTGCCTCCCAAGAAGCGCCTTATTTCATGTCGTGGCTCGACATAATGCCAATACTCAATCCTCATAAACGGGATCTTCCAAATCAATGATATCAATCCAGTTAGCCTCAAATCCCTCATAATATGGTTTAAGCCTATGACCATTCACTTTGAATTCTTTCCCGGAATTATAACACTTAATATCGACAGCACCGTGCTCATATACCTTAGTCACCTCAAAAGGGCCATTCCATCGCGATTTCAGTTTACCAGGAAAAAGCCTCAGCCTCGAGTTATAAAGTAATACTTTATCTCCAACAGAAAAATCCTTTCAAGACAACATCTTATCATGATAGCTCTTTGTTTTCTCCTTGTAAATCACGGAATTTTCATAGGCCTCATTTCTTATTTCCTCCAACTCCTGAATTTCCAGTTTTCTAAAAGCAGCTGACTTTCCATAGTCCAAGTTACATTTCCTAATAGCCCCAAAAGCTTTATGTTCCAACTCTACTGGGAGGTGACATGATTTCCCGAACAACAATCGATATGGAGACATTCCTATTGGAGTTTTATAAGCAGTTCTATACGCCCACAATGCATCACCTAGATGTTTACTCCAATCTTTTCTATTAGGATTAACCACTTTCTCCAAAATTGACTTTATTTCTCTATTTGAAATCTCAGCCTGTCCATTAGTTTGCGGGTGATAGGCCGTCGAAACCTTATGAGTTACATGGTACCTCTTAAACAAAGACTCAAGAATGCGATTACAAAAATGAGTACCCCTATCACTAATTATAGCTTTAGGTACACCAAACCTATTAAAAATTTGGTCTTTAACAAACTTAGCTACCACCTTAGAATCATTTGTTTTAGTTGCTTTTGCCTCCACCCATTTAGAAACATAATCGACGGCTAACAAAATATAAGTATTGCCAAAAAAAGATGGAAATGGCCCCATAAAATCAATACCCCATACATCTAATATATTATGCACATAAATAGAACTGAGAGGCATTTGATCTCTCCTAGAAATATTACCAGTTGTTTGACATTTATCACATGACTTGACAAAAAAAATAAGCATCTTTATGTAAAGTAGGCCAATAAAATCCACATTCCAAAACTTTGTGAGCAGTTCTTTTAGGACCAAAATGACCACCAGATTCAAATGAATGACAAAATTCAAGAATTGACTTAACGTCATGGTCAGGCACGCATTTTCTCACAATATCATCAGAACATATCTTCAATAAGTAAGGCTCATCCCATATATATTGTCTAGCATCATGTTTAATTTTATCCTTTGTAGACCTAGTTAGTTCCTTAGGAAACTCTTTTGACACCAAATAATTAACAATAGCAGCATACCAAGGTGATTCACCATTCAAAGCATATAAATGTTCATCAGGAAATAAATTAGGCAAAGATGCCGTTTCTTTCTCTTGAACAATCCTACTAAGGTGATCAGCAACATAATTTTCAGCACCCCTTTTATCCTTAATTTCTAAATCAAATTCTTGTAAAAGTAGCATCCAACGTAATAATCTTGGTTTAGACTCTTTTTAGTGCGGAATGATCAAAATACACAACAACATGAGTTCCAAGTAGATAAGATCTAAATTTTTCAAGAGCAAAAATAATGACATACATCTCTTTCTCAGTCACAGTGTAATTACATTGGGCAGGATCAAGAGATTTAGAAGCATAATAAATGACAGAAGACTCTTTACCAATTCTTTGTCCAAGTACAGCCCCCACTGCTTTATCAGTCGCATCACACATTATTTCAAAAGGCAAAGACCAGTCAGGAGGTCTAATAATAGGTGCAGAAGTTAACTTGTTTTTTAAAGTATCAAAAGCATTTTCGCATCTTTCATCAAAAACAAATGTTGCGTCTTTAGCAAGTAAAGCACATAAAGGCGATGCTATAGAAGAGAAGTTATGTATGAATCGCCGGTAAAAACCCGCATGCCCTAAGAATGAACGAATTTCACGCACACAAGTGGGATATGACAAAGAACTTATGACATCTACTTTGGCTTTGTAAACTTCCAGCCCCCTAGAACTGACCACATGGCCTAAAACTACTCCCTTTTCCACCATAAAATGACATTTTTCAAAGTTAAGCACGAGGTTAGTTTCAACGCATCTTTTCAAAGCTAGAGATAAATTATGGAGACACAAATCAAAATCATCACCAAAAACAGTAAAATCATCCATAAAAACCTCCATAGAATTATCAAGCAAATCTGAAAAAATGTTCCGGGAGCATTACAGAGGCCGAATGGCATTCTCCTAAAAGCAAACGTGCCAAAAGGACACGTAAATGTAGTCTTTTCTTGATCCTCGGGTGCTATGGGTACTTGAGTATATCCAGAATATCCATCCAGAAAACAAAAATAAGACCGTCCCGCAAGCTTTTCAAGCATTTGGTCAATAAACGGTAAAGGGAAATGGTCTTTTCTAGTGACTTGGTTAAGCTTTCTATATTCAATACATACCCTCCATCCATTTGACACTCTAGTAGGGACAAGTTCTCCTTTATTATTTTCAACAACAGTAATCCCTGTCTTTTTAGGTACTGCATGAATAGGACTAACCCATTTTGAATCAGATATAGGAAATATGACATTTGCATCCCTCCACTTAAGAATCTCTTTTTTCACAACTTCCATCATTGAAGGGTTAAGCCTACGTTGAGTTTATCTAACGGGTTTGGCACCCTCCTCAAGAAAAATATTATGCATGCATAAAGTAGGACTAATACCCTTAATATCCGCAATTGTCCATCCTATAGCTTCTTTATATTTCTGAAGTACATTTAACAACTTAACCTCTTGTGACTCAGAAAGTGAACTAGAAATAATTACAGGTAAAGTATCACGTTCACCTAAGAAAGCATATTTCAGATTGTCAGGCAAGGGTTTCAATTCCAATTCAGGGGCACGTTGGATAGAAGGGATCAGTTTAGGGGTATCATTTGGCAATGCAATACTCGAGACACATTCAAAAGTAATAACTTCAGGATTCTCATAAAAAGACTCTACCTTTTCGTAGGAAGATAACAATGGCAACAAATCCATATAATCATCAAATATGTCACACTCGTTTACTATATCAATTCTCTCATGCTGAATTCTGTCAATTATATCAACACTCTCTATTAAGTTCACATTCTCAATATCACTAGGATATTTCATAGCATCATATATATTCAGTTTAATCATTTCACCATCAAATTCAAACGAGAGAGTACCGTCGTACACATCAATTTTAGTTCTAGTTGTTTTAAGAAAAGGTCTCCCTAATAACAGTGGCAGATCTCTAGAATCATAAGAATTACCCATATCAAGCACATAAAAATCAACGGGAAACACCAATTCATCAACACGAACTAAAACATCCTCTAACACACCTACAGGATAAGCATGTGATCGGTCTGCTAATTGAATTACTACATCAGTTTTGGAGAGGGGTCCCAAATTAAGAGACTTATAGATAGATTCAGGCATGACACTAATGGACGCCCCTAAGTCAAGCATACATTTCTCAAGTTTAGAGTTTCCTATTTTACAAGGTATACTAAACATACCTGGATCCTTGCATTTAGGAGGTATTTTCTTTTGAATAATAGCAGATACATTTTCTCCCATGAACACTTTCTCACCACTCTGTATTTTTCTTTTGTTGGTGCACAACTCTTTTAGAAATTTAGCATATTTAGGCATCTATTTGATAGCATCTAAGAGAGGGATATTAATTTCTACCTTCCTAAATATATCCAAGATTTCATTATCATTGTCAGTTCTCTTAGATTGAGCAAATCTAGAAGGGAAAGGGATGACACCTTTAACATTTTTATCTGAAAAAGGTTCGGTTATTGTCTTTTCTTTTTCGACCCCATCTACTTTTTCAGCGACTTCAACTCCATTTTCCATATCTTTTTTATCTCTTAGATCATCGCTCTTATCGTTTTGAACTTTTTGATTCACCTCCAACTCCTTCTCTACGACAACGTTATTCTGAAGTGCTTTACCACTTCTCAAAGTCATAACTTTAGTTTCTTTAATGATAGAAGATTGGTTTTCGTCAATGTTATGTCCAACTAAACTATTCTGAAGGGTAGTAAGAGTAATACACATCAGTTTCATTTGATTATCTAGTTGGTGGAGGTGACTCTCTGTTCGCTCTTGATGATTAAAATCCTTTGAGTGAACATGTCCTATTTGAGTTACTAGTTGTTTTACCATGCTTTCCAAAGACTGATGTTGATTAGTCATAACCTGATTTTGTTTATTCATAATTTCGTAGTGACTAGACATAACCTCTTTCAACTCTTTTATCTGGTCAGCCTTTTCTTTTAACTGTTTTTGCATTTCCAACTCAGACTCATTCTTTATTCCATATTGTTGGATGTTAATGGCCATGTTAGAAATCAATTTCCTAGCTTCCGTAGGAGTTTTATCCACTAACGAACCACCACTAGCAATATCTATCACTCTCTTTTGATCAAGCAACAGACCATCATAAAAATATTCCATCAAAATATTTTCATTAAGTTGATGTTGGGGACAAGAAATACAAAGTCGATTAAATCTATTCCAATAATCATTTAAAGACTCTTTTTCACCTTGCTCAATAGAAGTGATTTGTTTTCTTATCGCTCTAGTTACATTTAGTGGTTGATATTTTTCAAGAAAAGTAGTTCGTAAACAATCCCACGAAATAATTGAACCAACAGGCAGATTTAACAAGCAATCTCTAGCTAGGTCATGCAAAGTAAATGGGAATGCTCAAAATTTAATAATGTTCTCATCAACACCATCTAAAGAATAAGTAGAGCAAGCAAGATGAAATTCTTGTATATGTTTTAAAGCATCTTCTTTTGAATTACCATAGAATTTAGGGAGAAGTTGGATAAAACCTGGACTTAGCTTAAATGATTTTTCCATGGTAGGAAAAATAATGCTTGTAGATGTCTCACCATGAAGTAATTGCTCCCTTAAACTCTTTTCGGTTGTTCCACCAGCCATCTCCAAAATTCTAGTGTCTGTTAACAAAGATTAACAAATGTATATAAAACAATAAAATAACTAAATTAACAAAAATAGAAAATATAATCTGAAATTAACAAATCAGTCCCCGGCAACGGCGCCAAAATTTGATGCGTGTCGTTTCCGCAGTCAAAATTAAATGTATAGTCTCTTACTAACTCTACCAAATACACATGGTAAGCAAGGGTCGAACCCACAAGGACTGAAATTACTATTGATGTTACTTATCAGATTAATTATTTAATTGTAATATATAGCTAGAAAAACGAGGGGGGTTTGTTTAGGTTATTTCTATGATAACAAATCTAAGGAGTGATAGACTATGAAAGACAAAATAATAGGAACATGTAATTCCCTATAGATATCGGGTAAAATCATCGATTCACTTAAATAGTATTGGATAGATCGGTTAACTAGCTAGTCCCTTGAAAACAAGCAAACTACCGGTTTTATATTTCTTACTCGTTAAATCCCGTGAAAACACGCAAATTTAATCCTAATCAAATTATGTCAATTCAACCATGAAAACATGCATTAAACTAACAAACTCGATCGCATTACAATCTCCAATCAATTGAATCAAATAAGACCAGAAAACTGCAACCTTATACAATTCAATTATCATACACAATTCTAGCAATTCGAATTAGACCAGAAAACTGCAACCTAATTAAAATTACTACTAACCCAATAATCGACACATGCAATTAATCTAGATGATCAAGCTAAATCAACTCATGATTACGAAAGTTAAATTGTGAATCGTGTACGAATACCCAAATACTAATTAATCGTTCAAAACAAAATACAATTTCATAAACCACAATATAGAGTCAATTACATACTCCTATTGATAAATTACTCTAAATTGAACATAATAACAGTAAATATAAAAGAAAGATTAGAGAAGCTCATGGATTCGAGTAGAAATCGGACTAAAGATGCCCTTAAACTGCTGCATCTCCTTTGTCTCTGTCTTCTCCCGTCTGTCGCCGTCTTTTGTATTCCTCAAATGGGATTTTTTATAGGAATAAAAAGGAAGTATGATCCCTTAATTGACTCTCATTATTGCTCATCAATTCTGAAAATTAATCTTCGTCTTTTATTTGCTATGAATACAGCGGTTTAATGCGAAATGCATCTTCAGAATTGAAGATTGCCGTTTTTATTCCGTTCCTCTGCCCCTCTCTCTGATCTTCTTTTCTCTCTTTAATTCCTAATTTATTTTTTCCATATACGTTGACTTCATTGGCTGGAATAAGGTATGGAAATGGGTTGCTGACTTAATTATTTAGTTAAGTTTTACGTACGTGCTTATTTATTTCCGTTATCGCGTGGGTTTTAATACTTTCCGTCTTGGCTACTCCGTTTCAAATCGCTTAATATATTTGACTTCGATGGTCTTGCATAACATAAATATACGACTTGAGCAGATTTTAATCTCAAATAGAACGGATTATTATTAAATAATTAAATGTCTCGTTAAAAACCCGATTAATTATGAAAATGGTATAAGACGGTTAAAATCTCAAAACTCAAAATAATATAATATTTAGCTTAAAAAAGTACGAAAGACGACATTAAAATATAATATTAAAGGGGTAAAAATACGTATAAATATTAGCTTATCATTCAATGTTAAATTTTTTTTGTTATCTTCGCATCCCTTCGGAAATTTTTCTTTATTAGTTCTAACAGCATTCCGTTTTATTTTTTTTGTTATGAAATTTGATTCTACTTCTTATAAAAGATGTGGATATTATCCACATCTTTTATAAGAAGTAGAATCAAATTTCATAACAAAAAAAAATTGGATATCAGAATCATTAACAACGATCTCCATTTAGATGGAGATTCATGACAATAATGAGGCACACATTACATTCTTAAATTATAAGAGAACTGTGATTGTATGCCTAAAACCTGCAACCTTTATCAGCTGGGCCTGAATTTACGATCACGGAAGTAAATTTTGGATGATTGTTAAAGGCCATGACTACAAATGACCAGGAGGAACCTCCATGCTACGTTTATTCATGTTTTCATTTATACTATTGGCCATAAAATTGTACACATACAAACATAAATTGTAGGCGTGATTTCTAAAATATCAAAATCATTTTTAGCAAATAGCCAACATGCACAAATAATGGACTATTTGATTTGGTTGTTATAAAAAAGACAACTTTTTGGTTTTTACATAGTAATTCATTTCTGACTGTTTGAGATATATATTAAATTTCAGGTTTTGAAGCTCACGAAAAATATGAGATTTCAGGTAGGAAGTGCACAGTCAAATGTTGATGAAATCCGACAATCTTCAAAGTGGATTCTCGAAGTTGGGGATGGATTAGCAAGTGGGTCAAATGATGGAGTAGCTTGCATTGAGTTACCAGACGATATACTTATACAGCCTGGTGTAGATCCAATATCTACTATTGTAGATAGCACGTACCCATCTTTAAAAAATCACTTAGGTGACCCTCTGTACTTCACTGAAAGAGTTGTACTAGCACCTACTCACAATGTTGTCGAGGAGGTAAACGACTATGTCTTAGATCAAATTCAAAAGGAAGAAAAACTTTACTTAAGCTCTGATGAAATAAGCAAGGAAGAGACGAATTGCGGGGTCAGAGAACTTTATTCTACTGAGATTCAAACTCAATCAGATGTTCCGGTTTACCCAATCACAGCTTAAAACTGAAAGTTGGAGCTATAGTGATTGTTTAAGAAACATTGACCAAGCAAATGGGTTGTGCAATGGCACCCGAATGGAGGTAAAATAACTAGGAAATCGCGTTATTAGTGCAACCGTTATTTCTGGCAGTCATATCGGAAACAATGTCTATATTCCCCGCATCACCTTGAGTCCTACCGATCAGACCAGGTTCCCAATTAAGTTTGAAAGACGACAATTTCCTTTAGCAGTTTGCTTTGCTATGATTATTAACAAAAGTCAATGTCAATCTCTATCTCGTGTTGGACTTTATTTTCCTTGACCAGTCTTTACCCATGACCAATTGTACGTTGCTATACAAGTAAGAAAGGTCTAAAAGTGTTACTTCTTGATGAAGAAGGAGGAATGACTAATACAACAACGAATGTTGTTTACAAGGAGATTTTCGAGAAACTCTAATTTTTGTCTTAGATTTTTGAATTTTAATACACCCATTTAATTTAGATTTGTACCTAATTAGTTATTTTCTTCATCCTATTTGTCGGCCGTCAACTTAAGTTCTTTCACCAATTCATCACAAGACAATAACTTTCCAAATTATTCATTATTAATTATTTAATCTTTTTTTAATCGTTTATTGTTTTTTCATTTCCCTTATTCATTCCTGTTATCACAATTAATCCAAATATTTTCATTATTGCTAACAGATATTCGAAAATTAATGCACCAGGAAATTCACATTTTGACCGAACATCTATTATACGCAAAACAACCCCGTTAAAAATGAATTTGTTCGAATAAATAGAATAAATAAAATTGCTATATAATGAAATGAATTTACCTTTGTCATCTTTAAAAGTAAGTGTACACAACCACGTGATTTTTCACGGGTGTTACACTAGTATTATTTATTATACTACTACGTAATTGTTGCAGGCCTTGCAGCTGCTACTACATTACTTTGATTATTAATCAATATTACTACTACCTACTGATGCTATTTTACGCCAATCCTACTACATAATTTTACTACTACTTTTTAATCATTCTACATTTGTTTAGTAATATTATTATTATTTTATTGTTATTTTACGTACGTGTTTGCTAGCCTGTTTGAATTAATTAGTTTACGTACGTGCTTGCTAGCTTGCTCATGCTTATATATAATACGTTAGAAATTGTTACGAATTAGTAATAGGCCGGGTACAGTTTTATTTTAAGAAGCATGTCTAAGTGATTAATTAGTTAATCGGTTTCCCGAATAATTAAAATACGACTTGTTATATTAATTTCTCACATGTTAATTTTATATAAAAAATATGAGGATACAATATGAAATGTTAACTTAGTTCTTGTTTGTAACAACCCGACCCGCCACCGTCGTAACACAAACCCAATATGATGAGTGTGCACTTTTGGGCCCATTATTTGTCCTCACTTAAGCCCAAAAGCACAAGGCCTTGTTACTAAGTGGTGGGTAGAAGCTATTATAAACATATCACAATCCTCACATTCTACCAATGTGGGACAAATCTCCTCTCATAATCTTGGGGTGTTACAAACTCCCTCACTTAAAGAACACAACGTCCTCGTTGTGCCACAAACTTGACCACAACCAGGGCCAAAATCCTCCCCCGCTAGGTGTGTGACCCGGGTACTCCCGACCACAGGCTCACCACACGGTCGCAGGGTCGCTCTGATACCATTTGTAACAACCCAACCCACCACGGTCGTAACACAACCCCAATAAGATGGGTGCACACTTTTGGGCCCATTATTTGTCCTCAGTACTTGAAACCATATATCTCACCCAACATTCGATATCATTATCATGATTCATAATACAGATCACCAACCATATTTCACATCATAACTTACCTCATTCCGCTCCTGCAAAACTCATAATCTTGGGGTGTTACAAACTCCCTCACTTAAAGAACACAACGTCCTCGTTGTGCCACAAACTTGACCACAACCAGGGCCAGAATCCTCCCCCGCTAGGTGTGTAACCCGGGTACTCCCGACCACAGGCTCACCACACGGTCGCAGGGTCGCTCTGATACCATTTGTAACAACCCGACCCGCCACCGTCGTAACACAAACCCAATATGATGAGTGTGCACTTTTGGGCCCATTATTTGTCCTCACTTAAGCCCAAAAGCACAAGGCCTTGTTACTAAGTGGTGGGTAGAAGCTATTATAAACATATCACAATCTTCACATTCTACCAATGTGGGACAAATCTCCTCTCATAATCTTGGGGTGTTACATTGTTTCTCTTTTCCGAATGAACTATATATTTAATTTACGATTATTTTGTTATTTTATATACGTAATAAATTCCGTAAAGAATACACGGTATATAATATGAATTGTATGCTTGTTTGAAGTCGCAGAAATTGGGCGACACTTATATTGGGTTCGGAAATGGAATTGAGGAGAAAGACCCCTCGGCCGGGTAACCGGAAGGGAAATCGGCTCTCGCCTCAAATTAGTTTCCGAAATCGGCTAAGTGTTGAATGGATGATTAGTAATGAAATATATATGTAATGTTTGTCAATCAAGTTTGAGTTATTGTACATCTTTGAGATGACATTGTGTGATGTGTGTGAACTTACTGTGCGCTGCTATATTACTCGAGTTTTCACCTGACTGCATTGTGTAGCTGGTTGACTGTAGTGGCTTGGTCCTCACGGCCAGGTCTTAGATTGTCTGCCCGCCTTAGGGCATACCTCGTTCCATTGTGGTTCGGGTCTTGGGAATGTCTTGGACACTTGTCGAATCGGGGACGTGGATTGTCTACGCCCTGAGAGTCTGGCCAGGTTTAGACTAGGACATTTGATTGTCGTCGTCCTACCAGGGGGTTGTATAGTCTGAGATTGTGGACTTCTGTAGTAGTATAGACGAGCCGATTGTCGGTCTGCTCATAGTGGTCTAGTCGAGTCGATTGTCGACCAGTCTAGTTGAGTCGATTGTTAATGTTTCTCATAATCTGTGTTTATGTTGGAGCATGTTGATGTGTTCACCTGTGTATGTGTTAATGACAATATGTGGCTAGGAGAACCTCTAGTCACTCCCCACTGACTGTGACGTACATGTTTTCATGTATGTAGGTTGATGCTGTTTGCAGGGGGTTTCATGAGAGCTAGCGAGCAATGTATTCATCGTCATGACATTTACCTTTACGTTGGCTAAACTCTTTATATATTTCAGTTTTTGGATGCCTATAGGGATATGCTATCCTGGGCCGATGTTTTGTATTTATACTTAATAACTTATCTAGTTTTATTTCTTCCGCATTTTGAATTAGTAATTCACCTCGCGTGTTTTATTTATCATGTCAAAAGTTTTAAATCCGCGCATTTTTCGTGTATATTGTATGTTTATTTTTCCGCTGCCGCGAGGGATTTTACACTTTTTGCCATGAGGATAACCAACGAAAATACATTTACGACTACGCTTTTCAAACTTATCACCTCGAGTTGTTTGATTATGAGCAAACGCAAGACAACCAAAAACACGCAAGTTATATTAGTGCAAGGTGGGCTCACTCCATACAAGCATTCGTAAGGGGTTTTATGGGCAAGCAAAGGGATAGGAGTCCGGTTGATGAGAAAGGCTGCCGTGAGGATACACTCACCCCAAAAAGATTTCAGTAAATGAGCTTGGAAAAGGAGGGCGCGGGCAACATTTAAAATATGACGGTGTTTGCGTTCAACACGCCCATTTTTTTGGGTTGTACGAACACAATATTTCTGAAAATGAATGCCGTTAGCAAAGAAATAACTCGACATACAATTGAACTTATTACCATTGTCACTTTGCACCACTTTGAGAGTCTTTGAAAATTTAGTAGCAATCATATTAACGAAATGCATAAACATATCCGTAACCTCTGTTTTATCAAGCAAAAAATATACCCAAGTGGAACGAGAAATATCATCAACTATCTACCTCTCTTGTACTCAATTTCCGGGCAGAAATTAAGTTCTCTCTACCTCTCTTGTACTCAATTTATGGTCTATTTCCGTTGATTAATTTAAGTATTGGAAACTGTTGGTTGTTTACTATTAATCTTTCAGTAATTTGTATCCAAAACTTTACTCGTTCTCAATTGATAGTTGCGATTTTCAGCGGTAATTTGTTATTTTATTGTGGCTGAGGTTGTATACTCTTGCTATTTGTGTGCTTCAGACTTAGTTCAAGTCACATAATTCGAGTAATGACTAAATTAATTTAATCTCTGCAAATTGGGGTTATTTAAGTTAGGAGTAAAATTTGGTCAGGTAATCTTTAGGTAGTGACGATACTTGAGGGTTAATTTGGTTTAATGATGTCTTCTTGGTACGATAATGCTTCTAATCCGGTCGTTAGTAGGGGGT
This sequence comes from Silene conica, assembly GCA_029255685.2. Taxonomy (NCBI): domain Eukaryota; kingdom Viridiplantae; phylum Streptophyta; class Magnoliopsida; order Caryophyllales; family Caryophyllaceae; genus Silene; species Silene conica. The sequence goes on from CM055317.2 coordinate 71,005,046, forward strand.
GACAAACTTACATCGGTCGGTTAGTTAAGAATCGGTTTATGCTTAGTTCAGGTCGATTATAATATTAGAGAAGACATGGAGTTCTTGTTATCTTGAGTGTCATAATTAACCTATAAATATACTTGAGATTAGACGTAACGGTTAACAAGCTAAAATTACCATAAGGATATAAGCTTAATAGGGTATTTGACTTCGCTAGTAGATGTAGCATTAGTTTAAAAGTACTCAATAGTTAATTAGTTTTTCCAGTCTTTCTGTGGGATCGACCCTACTTATCCTTTACTATGTTGTTATTTTTGAGGTTAAGATAGGTTTTATAAATTGTTAATTTGTATGAGCAAACGACACGTAACAAAATACGATAGGGTCCCCACAAATCGCAATAAATTAAATCAAAAATACCCAAAACATTTTTGTAATCATGCTTGTGAAACTAATTTGTATGGCCTCGAGTTAAGCTTTTCTTCTGGCAGCTGTGTAATGAAGCGCTTGCAAGTTGCAACGGGATGGAACATCGCGGCTCGGGTTCAAGGTAATGTGTCTCTTTGCCCATTTTGTAATCATGCTTGTGAAACTAGTTTACATATTTTCAGAGAATGCGATTTTGTCCAAGGAGTGTGGATGGAGTTGGCGATAGCTGAAGATGATATACGGGGTGGGGGGAGCTTACGCGACTGGATTGAGATGCGGTGGAGGGGAATGGACCGACAAGAGCAAGCTATGTTCATGGTGGGATGTTGGGCAATTTGGGAGCATAGGAATAAAATTGTTTTCGAAGGATGGGAATGAAGGGGATGCTAACCATGTAGTCAAGCGGATTACGGATGTGCTATATGAGATCAGCGAGACGAATGAGGGGTTGGGGCAGTCAGTGGGATCGGGGCGAAGTTAAGCGGAGCAGCGGGAGATGGGGCATTGGGTTGGACCGTCTGTGGGTTATGTTAAAGTGAATGTAGATGCGAGAGTGAAAGCGGGGGAAAGAACGAGCTGGGGAGGGGTGTGTCATGGTGTCGCGAGGAACGAGTTGTGGAGCTTTTCTCGCGCCCGGGAGGAAGTGTGGGAACCCCATGAAGCAGAGGCGGCAGCTATTCTCGAAAGTGTTCAGGAAGCTCGAAAACGGGGGTATGATATGGTGGAGGTGGAAAGTGATTGTCTGCAAGTGATCAATGCTTTGAAATGCAAGTCGAAGGGGCGAAATTCCTTTTACCGGTTTATTAAGGATATTTTTACCTGTTGTAGTTCGTTTAATTCAGTTATTTGGTCGTTTACGAGTCGGGTAAACAATAGTGTAGCCCATGCTTTAGCTCATGTTTTTCCTATATCTGTTGGTCGTGTCGAATGGTCGAGTTTACCGCCGGCCGTTAACATTGTTGCGTTTGATTTATCGTTAATGCAGTAAGGCTTTGCCTTTTTTCCTCAAAAAAAAAATACCCAAAGCATGTTGTTCATTGGTACTAAAACTGTGACGAAAACTGTGACGATGTTGTTTAATTAGCTAACTGACACACATCGCAAACCGAATGTTTATTGAAAGAAAAACTACTAGCAAAAGGGATAGGCTTGACCACTTTATCGGAAGGGTGTCCCAGACATCGGTGCCACAAATCACCAGAGCTTAAGTCACTGACTTGATGAGCAGCCAAAGGCCGAGCAACCACACACAACCAATAAAGCCCATCCTGCATCTCACCTTGACCAATCGTCGTCCTCGAAATACGGCCCTGTATGTATAAGACAAGAATTATTAGCAAATTCAAATATAAGATCTTTGTCAGAAGCAAGTTGCGATACGGACAATAAACAACAATTGAGGGAAGGTACATAAAGCACACGACACAAGGATATTGACTCATTGATATACGCAGAACCCATGATTGTAGACTTGACCCACTGCCCATTTGGGAGACCAACATGACGAGCTACAACCATGTGATAATCAATTAGACAAGATAAATCTTCGGTAACGTGATTGGAAGCTCTGGTATCAATAATCCATGAGCACATACCACTTAATCTGTCAGGTGAGAATGGAATTAATAACAACACCGCAGATTCACGTGAACAATAGAGGAAAGAGTAGAGGAAGGAAAGGAGACACGAGCAGAGGAAGCAGCACCCGCGCCCCTTCATGCACCAGTCCCCAGACTAGATACACCAGATCCTTGGCAAGAAACAGTAGACCCCCGAGAACCACTAGAACCAGTACGACGAAGTTCAGCCAAGGAACGGGGACGATCACCCCGCCATTCAGGAAAGCGTTGAGTTTTAATATAGCAACTAGAGGGTTCGTGGCCACGTTGATCGCAAAAGAAGCAAAACAAAAGGCGACGCGTGCTCCGTTCCTTGTCACGCATTGCACGCCAATCAATAGAAGGAGTGACAAAAGCTACAACGGCCGTGGGATCGACAACGGCATCAGAGGGAGCACAAAGACGTTCTTCTTGAATAACAACGTGATACGCGCGACTAAGAGATGACAAAGGAGTTGAAAATGCTGAGATTGATTGTTCGCATACAGAGTAGTGCCAAGGCCCATAAAAAACTGGTGAAGGCGCTCATTATCGAGTCATTTAACAGCCGATGATCCAATGTTACACTCGCATTTTCCACACTTACAAGCAGGGGGGGTTCATGAATGATTAAGGAGTACGAAACAGATTTCAATTTGCCATAATAAGAGGTAACGTCCATACCTTTGAGTTGTTTGCAGTTGTTAAGTTGAGTCTTGAGGCCATGAATGACGGTACCATCATCCACGGAGAATTGTGATTCAAGGTCTGCCCAAAGAACCGAAGCATCATCGACGTAGGAGACAGTGTCGAGGAGCGAGGGAACAATGGTATTGCGTATCCATTGGACAAGGGTGCATTGGACAACGTCCCAATTTTCGAGATAAAAAGCATCCGTAGGTTTGACGATGGTGCTGTCGACAAAACCGTATTTGCGTCTTGAATTTAGAGACATTCGCATCGAGTTTTTCCAATCATCATAATTATCACGACGAAAGACGACATTAGATATTTTTGTGCGGGGACATCATGTGATCCAAGATAGTATGATGAAGTAGATTCAATTTTTGGTGTTTTGGGTGGAGTATCATCACCAGCCATGGCGGCGTGTGAGATGATCTTCATGCATGGTGGGAGAAGAGTGAACGTTTTTCAGTTTTTTTTAGGGTTTTGGATTGAAACCGAAACCTGATACCATGTTAAACTTTGTGAAATGTATTTTTGTGTATTTCTGATTATTGATTAGCCAATGAATTGACTCTTATAGTTTAAAAGATGGGCTCACAAATATATGGGTCAACAAGTAGGCTAAGCTATTACAAGACCATTCTTAATCCTAATAAGTTCAAGGCTCCTGTAGAGTAGAGCTGGCCATCACCACATTCTAACCCACCATGTCCAGTCTTTCACCGTACAACTCGACCCGACCCACCCCAACCCGCCTCCCCTTAGCAGGACCTGAGCCACAAACCTCAAACCAAACACACCCTTAACCCGCCTATTTAATATATAAAAAATTACATAGGTTATTTATCAGGCCTGTCCTCCATTACCAAGGGCCCGACCCGGGTCAAACATTCTCTCAACCTGGCCTGGCCAGGCCCACTCCCAATCAAACCCGAAATCTAGTCAAGTGATCCCGATTTCGAGCAGAAGACATCTCTAGATATCTAGGTACAGGTGAGAATATTCCATAAAATAAAAACTAAACTAGTGAAATCACATTCAGCAGCCAAAGTTTTTGACTAAGAGGTACGAAGTATTGGAGAAGCAAGTCAGCAACCCAAGACCTGCCAAAAATAAATGGAATATTTTTTGGTCTATAAAGTTTGAAACACTCAAGAAATTAAACCCAATTTAATTACTAAAAACTTTCATTTCATGGGCTCATGGCATCAGTTTCAGTAATTTTTTTTCTGCTAATTATTTTAGCATCAGAAATTTATGTATCCGCTAAAGAAGCTGCAGGTTTGTGTTCTTTCTTTTACCTTGTTATATATTTATCATGGTACTGTACTTATGGTTTTCTAACATGTGCCCTAAAACACACGTTAGAAAATCCGTTGTAGTAGTGTCTATAATAATTTTTCTAACTTGGGTCGTTTGTTGCGAAAAGTAGAGTTGCAAGATGTACCTAGGAAATTACCGTACAATGGGAGGAGGAAGATGGTTGTTCAACCGGTTTCATTAGTAACAACGAGTAAACGACAAAGACCACCGTGGCATCCACCATCACCGAACCCTAATGGTGGAACTCATCCGTTCTTTCCACCAGAATGTTGTGACGGAAAACGACCAGCATCACTTCCACCACCACCTCCTTTATATTAGTCATTTTATTCTAGCACGTTTGTTGTATTATTACGTGTAAAATTAGTGAAACAAAGTATTCCAACATGTAGATTACTGTGATTTCAATTGTCAACAATTTTGGACATACTTTTAGCTGCGTATCGTATGTATTCATGTTATTTCAGGTTCGTGTTAGGTCGTGTGAAATAGTATTTGAGTTGTGCATTTGAGGGGTAAGGAATAAAAGGTTCGTACGATGAGAAAACTTTGCGGTCCATCTGAAATTTCCGATCTCGTGTTTTTCTTTGTTATTTTCAACGGTGTAATCGAGTCCATTATTTAGACCAAGTTTTGATTAACTCGATCAATTTTTTCAATTTGTAAATGTGATTTTTTTTATAAAAAATGATACTCCACAATTTTATGTTACAATAATGAAATACAATTCTATCAAATTAAAAAAAATTGTATAATTAAAAATTAATAACAATTTTGATGGAATAAATTAACTTAAAAATCAACTATTCAATTGATTTTTTTTCCGTTGAGCCCTTGGCAGTTGGGCTCAGATCGAATTGGATCTAGCAAAGTAGGCTACAATGCTAATTTTTTTCGGTGTTGTTAATAGCAATAAATTTGGTGCATAAGCATTATAAGGCTTTTTAAATGTCGTACAATTGTTTCAGTGATAATTTGTGGAAGAGTCGGAACTGAATGAGATTAATGCAGTCTCATATAGAACGATCAAACATTGGAGTAATTAATCAAGAGTTCCTATCTATTTAAGAAGCCCAACATCTCAGCAAGTTACATAAAAACATAGCATGAATTTTATTAATCTTTTTCCTGCTTACTGTCTTAGCACAAGAATTTTCTGTATTTGCTAAAGATGGTACCGAAAATTCTCTGTTCTTCTCGTAATTACTAGTTGTTGTAAATAACAATGATTCTAAGTTGATTGTTGTTGTCTGTTGTCACTAAAAGCCGGTGTGCTGTCACTGTGTGCGGAACGTATCAAGGACAATGTGTTGTATTTACTTGTATAATGGGTGGAAGATGGTTGTTCACCCTGTTGCAGCAGTAAGAACCCGTCTACGACATGTCGACATGTATCACCATCGCATCCACCACCACCAGCTCCCGCTGTCGGGAGGGTTCAGAGCGCACTGCTGATACTAACAGGAATACATATAATAGTTGAGCCTTAATCATCAGCTTAAGCTTTTGTTTGGGATGATTTCTTGTCATGGTATCAGAGCGGGTCACGGGTTCAAATCCCGTCAACCTGTCAACCTCCGTCACATTACAAATTTAAGTAATGCGAACACGTAATCTTAAATCTGAAAACGTAGCTGAAAACTTACACACAAAACACTATTTCATACACAGTATTGAAGCATTTCATGGCAACAAGGGATGGCAATGGGTAGGATCTGGGTAGGGTCCGGCAAGACTCGACCCGACCCGAAGTAAAAAACCTTAGGGTCTGAAATTAATGGACTCATACCCGACCTTAATGGGTCTGGGTCCGGGTAGGGTCTACCCTAGGGGGTCCAATATTTCTTAACGAGTCGACCCTAAATTATATCATTTACCGTACCCAAACTCATCATTTTCATCAATTTTTTCGTTATTCTTAATGGTTATTTGAATATGCATATAGTATATTAATGATAACTAAAAAGGATCGTCTGTTTGTGTGTATTATTTGGGTTATTGACGTTCGTATGTGTGTTTTTTCTTTTTCTTTTTCTTTTTCTTTTTTTAATAAATATAAGGGTCTAAGGGTCGGGTAGGGTCCCAAGACCAAGACCCGAACCCGGACCCGACCCGAAATTTTTATATAAGACTCATACCCGACCCATACCCGAGTGGGTCTCAAAAATTCAAACCCATACCCAATCCATTAGGGTTAGATCCTAAGGGTCTGGGTTGGGTACCCGACCCACTGCAACAGTTTCAGTTATCTTTTTGCTTCGGATTATCCTAGCATCAGAAATTTCTGCATCTTCTAAACAAGATGCAGGTTTACCACTTCCGCCGCAACCATCACCCAAATGCACATACTAAATCGTCTCGTTGATCACCTGGCAAACATTTCCGGTGTTTTCAACATGGGTAGAAATTTCAGTATTGTCAGTCATCTGTCTTTGGTGTGTATTCAACCATCTCCACCTGAGTTAATCCATGTTGAAAATAAACACTCCGTACTACATTACAGTGATGAAATCAAATTCGGCCGTCAATGTTTTTGACTTTAATTAGCTCTTGAGAAAAACATGGAATAATTTTTAGTTCAGACAGTTTGAATAACCAAAGCGCCGAACTGTATACAGTTTATATGTAGACGAGTATTTAGTTGCAAACTTGAAGACCGAAACACTGTCTCTCTTACACAAAATTCATGGCATCATCAGTCTCTGTAATCTTTTTCTTGATGATTATTCTAGCACCAGAAATTTCTGTATCTGGTTCTTGTCTTCTGTTGCGTAAAGACGGGTTGCAGGATGTATCCAGGACAGTGCTGTATAATGGGAGGAAGATGGTTGTTCGACGAGGTACTCTAGAAGGACCGCTTATGCAAACACCACTACTGCAACGATCATCGCCAATACAACAACTACCACCACCCATACCTAGTCACCGACCTTGGCCTATCGGCTCAGGTTCCCTACCCGGATGTTGTGAGGGAAATCCACCAGCACCACCACCACCATAAACACCGTACCTCTTTTATATTAGTCTTATACTACATACACTAGTTTGTTGTATTCTAATTCTTGATGAAGTAATTTTGTCGACAATTTTTTACCTGCCTGGTATGTATTCAGACCATTTTCAGGTTTGTATTAGGTTATGTCAAGTCATATTCGGGTCAATCAGATTTTACTCCGTTCGTTAAGGCTTTTGCTTGTTAAGGTCCGTTTTACATGCTAGGCTCAAACAGTTGATTACTGTTAGAACACAATATGTTGATGATGGCAAGTTACCTTGATTAATCTAAACGTTTGCTTGATTAGTACAAGAGATTAGCAAGGTGACATTAAGCTCATTGAAGATCAAGTTCGTATGTCAAGAAGCAAGCAAAGACAAGAGAAGACCAAGTCTAGGAATGCATTGTAAACAAGGTAGTCTAACATTCATTCGTATTTGTTAGAGGTGCAAAATCCCTGCAACAGTTGAACAGACTGTTGCAACTGGGGTTTCTAGTACGGTCATGGAGATTATATTTCGGAAAATATGTTTTATCAAAAGTGTTGGTGTTTTGGTTCATTTACATATTTCAAATGCTTTACAAACTGAAAGAAATTAATTTGAAAATCAAAAGCTCAACTTGCACATTGGGACTAAGAGTTAGAAAAAGTGGAAAGTTTACTTTTTCCTTTTTTAGCAATTAGTCCTATAAAAGGAAGGTTCCCTCTTACACTCTTTCCTTTTATGTGCTGCCTTGAGCCTTGAGTAATCTATCTTGAGCATTGCAACCATGTGCATTTTCAGTTTGTAAAAGACACTCCAAATTGAACCTTTGGGTAAAAGAGTTATGCAAACTTATTACACATTTGAGAGCTACTCTCAACTCGCCCAACTCTCTATAAATACCAACCTTTTCACTCATTTATTGCTAAGACTTTCTAAGCATTTATTGTAAAACTTTGCAAAACCTTTTAAGCATTTACTCTTCAAGTTTATTTTGCAAAAGTTTCAGTTTTAAAAGAAGTCTTCATTTGTTTTCGAAAAGCTATGATCTCCATGTACTAGTTCGCACTTCTAATGAGTATAAATGTTTGTTCGATGAACCTTGTGTTTAGATCTTAAAAGTAGTATCCATGTTCTTTAAAGAGAACTCTTGAGACATTGATCTTGTAAACCAAAGGTAGAACAAAAACTCTTAGAGCGGAGTAGCTTTAAGTTTGAGTCAAGTCTTCGAGCGGAGTAGCTCTTAGCAAATGCAACCGGAGTAGGTTGGGGAGTTGTTTTGTTGTAATAGTTTTAGTTAAGCGGAGTAGCTTCTAAACTTTCAATAAAATAACGGTTGGACGTAGGCTCCGGAGTAGGAGCTGAACCAATTTTTTACATCGTTTGTTTATTGCTCTCTCTCGTACTTGTTACTCGTTTCTTGGAATACTCGAAGTAGATCAGTTCTGTGCAACGGTTCCTCATACCGTTGCTTAGTTCCTGATCTTGTTGCCTTAATTCGTGAAACACTTAAGCTATCTCTAAGTTTTTAAAAGGTCACCTAATTCACCCCCTCCCCCTCTTAGGTGCTAAACTCGTTCTTGATTCTTCAATTGGTATCAGAGCCTTGTGCTCTTGATTAGGCTTAACCACCAAAGAGAAACATCCGTAATCATGGACGAGTCTAAACACACTAAGTACCCAATCTTTAAAGGTGAAAACTATGCTTGGTGGAAACACCGCATGGAACACTACGTTAAAGGGGTAGATTATGAATGTTGGATGATAATAAAAAAAGGGCCCACTTAAGATAGAGGTGACAGATAAAGACGGAAAAACGACACCAAAAGATGAGGAAAAATATAATGAAAACGATTATAAAAAGATCGAGAAAAATTCGAGAGCCATGTCCATTCTTCAATATGGCATCGGTGATCAAGAGATTAATCGTATATCGGGTTGCTCTTCGGCCAAAGACATTTGGGACACCCTAAGCTTAGCTCATGAGGGCACGTCTCAAGTGAAGAAGTACCGTGTTGACCTTCTCATGCAACAATATGAGATGTTTAACATGGGAAAGGACGAATCAATTAATAGTCTTTCTTCTCGTTTCTCTTGCATTGTTAACGAACTTAAGAGTCTTGATCGTAACTTTGAATCCGAGGACTTAGTCCGAAAGATCCTTCGAAGCTTAACTGAAAAGTGGCAACCGAAGGTGACGGCTATTGAGGAAGCTAAAGATCTTGCCGTCCTTTCCCTGAATGAACTAATGGGGTCCCTCATGGCCCATGAACTTTCACTCACGAAACGTTCTCAGGAGAGTTCAAAGGGAAAGGGACTCGCTCTAAATGCTCTCTCCAGCGATGAGGAGGATGAGGATGTCGAGTTCGCCATGTTTACCAAAAACATGGCCGGCATAATCAACGGTCGAGGCTCACAAAAGTTTAACAACAATGTTGGCAAGAAACGTTTCCCAAAGAGGAGATCAAATTCCACCTTTGGATGCTTCAAATGTGGTGACAAGGGTCATCAAATAAAGGAATGCCCAAAGTGGGATGATATCAAATCCAAGGAGAGACGTGATTTTGCCAAAAGAGATTACAAGAACAAAGTCATGAGTGCTATTTGGGGTATGTCTGATTCCGATGAGGATGAGTTCCTTGAGGAAGAATTAGATGCAAAGTTGAGCATCTCATCAAAATCAAAAACAGAAACGTCAAAATCATCAAAGAAAGAAGCTGCAATTTGTCTCATGGCCCACTCGGTTGATTCAAGTTCAGACTCCGAAAGCGAGGTAAAATGTCTAAAGAAGAAGGCCCGCGCCTTTTCTAAAGACAAAATCTGTCTTCTTTTAGATGATTTTATTGATAAGTGTCGTGTCCAAGGAAATAAACTTATTGCCATGCAAGATGAAATCGAAAGTATTGCCGAGGAAAATGTCAATCTAAAGGAGAGTCTAACTGAGGTAGATCAAACATGTACAATAACTAAACTAGAAAAGGAAGTCAAAATGCTTCGAAAACAAAATCAGTGTCTTGTGAATAAAGCTGAAATAACTCATGCAACAGTCCCATGCAATGTTGAATCTGAACTAGTAAAAGAGGTCGAGTCTCTAAAAGGAAAAGTTTCATCCCTTACAAAGGAACGTGACTCCCTCTTGGTTGAATTGACTTCATGCAAACTTGATAACAAACAACTAGAGGAAGTTGCGATTCTATTAAGTGATGAAACTAGTCATATCAAAGGAAAAGTTGATAAACTTGAAAAAACAAATCTAGATCAACTTAAGGAAATAGAAACCTTGACCAAAGAATTGACTGATGCAAAGCAATTCTATCTCAAATGGGAAGGAAGTCAGAATGTCTTAGAATTCTTGTTAAAGCAATCCAAAGAAAATGAAAAGGCTTTAAAAAACTCTGGACTTGGTTTCAGATGCAACAGTAGCACACACTGTTGCAACCGAAACCAAGACCCAAGTCAAAGAGATTTCAGACGACGCAAGTATGCTGGACTACCTGAATACATTATATGCTATTATTGTGGAATGACCGGTCATGAGTTCAATGGTTGTCCTAAAAGAGAACTTGACTTAAAAAGAAACACCAATGTTGCACAAGAAATATGGGTCAAAAAGGACTCGGTGTCTAGTGTTAAGAAGGGACCCAAACTTGTTTGGGTTCCTAAACTAACTGTTTGATTTGCGTAGGCATTAGTGGGGGGCAGCAGCAATTGGTACTTAGACAGCGGATGCTCTCGTCACATGACGGGGGAAGAAGACCAATTCCTCTCACTAGAGACCTACAAAGGAGGCATGGTGACTTTTGGCGATAACAAACAAGGTGAAATTGTTGGTATCGGAAAAGTTGGTAAGTCAAAATCACTATGTGTGGACAAAGTGCTGCTTGTCAAAGGATTAAAACACAATCTACTTAGCATATCACAATTGTGTGATCGAGGTAATATTGTTGAATTTCATGCTCATGTGTGTAAAATCCTAGATGGAAAGACAAAGGAGTTAGTTCTTGAAGGTAAACGAGTCAAGGATGTGTACATGATTGATTTATGTTCTTTATCCGGTCAAAAACTTTCGTGCATGAGCGTCCATAAAAATGACCCATGGCTTTGGCACAAACGTTTGGGCCATGTAAATGCTAGAACTTTAAACAACCTTAGAAAACTTGACTTAGTGGAAGGCTTACCTATCATAAACTTTAAATTCAACTCCTTGTGTGATGACTGTGTTAAAGGGAAACAAGTTAAGAGCTCATTCAAGTCCAAGAAGTGTATTAGTACATCTCGTGTCTTAGAACTTGTTCACATAGACCTTTGCGGACCCATGCGAATATCAAGCAAAGGTGGTAGTAATTACATTTGTGTTATTGTTGATGATTGTTCTAGATATGTGTGGTTATTGTTTCTTGGAACTAAGGACAAGGCTTTTGGTGAGTTTTTAATTTGGCTCAAAATGGTCGAAAACAAATTTTCTCTAAAACTTGGTGCTTTAAGATCCGACCATGGAACCGAATTTGAAAACGTTGCCTTCGAAGCCTATTGTAATGAGAATGGTGTTAACCATAACTTTTCGGCTGCCCGAACTCCGCAACAAAATGGAGTGGTGGAACGAATGAATCGAACCTTGGAAAATATGGCTAGGACCATGCTCATTAGTTCTCAAGTACCAAGAAACTTTTGGGCCGAAGCCGTAAACACTTCGTGTTATGTCTACAATCGAGTCATGATTAGAAAAATCACCAACAAAACACCCTATGAAATTCTACGTGGAAGAAAACCCAATGTCTCATATTTGAAATGCTTTGGTTGTAAATGCTTCGTTCATAATAACGGGAAAAACAATTTAGGCAAATTTGATGCCCGTAGTGATGAAGCAATCTTTGTGGGTTATTCGAACCATAGTAAGGCTTACAAAGTCTTTAACAAAAGGACTATGAAAATGGAAGAGAGCATTCATGTTGTATTTGATGAATCTAGTCTGTTTGTGTCTCAGGTACAGGAAAGAAATGAAGAGGATGATGATGAGTTCGAGCTTGGAATGGTGCGTCATGACATGGACCAAGTATTGGAAGCTGAAGATCTGGAGCAACAGTCAGAAGGACCGTTGCATGGGGAAACAGGCCACAACTCAGGGGGAACCGACGGTGCTTCATCCTCAAAAGAAGCCAACACGTCAGGAGTGGAAAAATAAAACCAAAGCACAACTATTGATCCACAAAATTCCAATGATCAATCCCCCACCCAAAATCAACCCCATGAAACAGTCTCTGAAACTGTTGCATCCGAACAAAATGAACATGTGATCACTTCCAACACCACCATACCAAAAAGATGGAAACACCAAAGCTCTCATCCTCTCGAAAACCTAACTAGTGACCTTGACTCAGGGGTAAAAACCAGATCCTCCCTCAGAAACTTCTGTGCCTTTAATGCTTATCTCTCACAAATTGAACCCGACCACATTTCGAAAGCTCTCGAGGATCCTTGTTGGATCATGGCTATGCATGAAGAGTTGGATCAATTCAAAAGGAGTGAGGTATGGCATATGGTACCTAGACCTTCAAATCGTACAGTCATTGGCACTAGGTGGGTGTTTCGAAACAAACTTGATGATAATGGAGAGATCGTACGGAATAAAGCAAGGCTAGTGGTGCAAGGGTATAATCAAGAAGAGGGGATTGATTATGATGAAACCTTTGCACCGGTAGCTAGGCTTGAAGCCATACGAATACTCATTGCCTTTGCGGCTCATCATGGTGTAAAACTTTTTCAAATGGACGTAAAGTCCGCATTCTTAAATGGTTATCTTAATGAAGAAGTTTTTGTGGAACAACCACCGGGCTTTTTGGATAATGAATCACCGAACCATGTCTTTAAACTCGATAAAGCTCTATATGGTTTAAAACAGGCTCCTAGAGCATGGTATGATAGGCTTTCAAAGTTTCTTTTAGAAAATGGCTTCATACGTGGTTCGGTTGATAAAACATTATTCATCAAGTCACATTCAGATGTAATGTTGCTTGCACAAATTTATGTCGATGACATTATCTTTGGTGCAACTAGTGAAACTCTTTGTGAATACTTTGCACATCTAATGAAATCTGAGTTTGAAATGAGTATGATGGGAGAACTAGGGTTCTTTCTTGGCCTCCAAATCAAGCAAAAAGAGGAAGGCACAATGATCCATCAACAAAAGTATGTGAAGGAGATGTTAAGTAAGTTCGGGTTGACTAATGCGAAACCCGTTGCTACACCTATGGTTTCTAGCCTCAAACTTGACCTTGATCCAAATGGTAAGAGTGTTAGTGAAAAGGTGTATCGAGGTATGATCGGTTCTTTACTCTACTTAACCGCAAGTCGACCCGATATTCAATATAGTGTGTGTGTGTGTGCTAGGTTTCAAGCAAATCTCAAGGAATCTCACTTCAAAGCCGTAAAAAGGATATTTAAATACTTAATTGGAACTCAACATTTATATCTTTGGTATCCTTCTTACTATGAACTTGATCTTGTAGGATTTTCCGATGCCGACTATGCGGGATGCATGTTGGATAGAAAGAGCACGTCCGGAATTGCCACTTTCATGGGGCCGTGTTTGCTCACGTGGGCTTCAAAGAAACAAAATACCGTGTCTCTATCAACGGCGGAAAGTGAATACATAAGTGCCGCCCTATGTTGCACACAACTACTATGGATCCGTCAACAATTGCACGATTTTGGTATTACATTCGAATCCTCTCCTATTTTTTGTGATAATACTAGTGCAATCAACATCTCGAAAAATCCAATACAACATTCCCGGACCAAACATATTGAAATAAGGCATCACTTTTTACGTGATCAAGTTGAAAAAGGGACAATCAATCTTAACTTTTGTAAAACCGAAAATCAAATTGCGGATATTTTTACAAAACCGTTAGAAAGAGAACAATTCGTAAAACTTCGGTTGGAAATTGGTTTGTTAAGTGATGCATGACATTAAAAGTTTACGTCCCCCAATGATTGACTAGAATGGGTGATGGTAGTGTTTATGTTTACGATTTATTCCGTACATGCAAATTAAAGAAATTGAACTACAAAAGAAATAAAGAAACATGCATGCAAGTTGTCACGTATGGAGCCACTCAATGTACTTCTCTCATCCATCACATCAAATCACACTTTAACTTTTGTCATAATGCCAACCCACCACACCCGTCACTTTTTATTACCCTCCATTTATTACCCTTCCTTCAACTACCCATTATTATCTTACATGTAAAAACTCTTCCAATTTCCAACTCACTCAAAATTCAAAACTCCCATAACCGTCCCTCCCTCTCTCCTATAACTTCTCTCAAAATGCCTCCCAAGAACATCAACCGTGAACTACAACGTCTTGCCAACACCTATAATCCATCATACGTTGCTAAATTAAAAATGACCACCTCTCCTTCCAAACCATCCCCTGCCAAACCAAAAACCTCTCGTCCCAAAACCGCTGCTCGGCCAAATCTCGGAAAACCTCGGGGAAGGGGAAGGGGACGAGGATTGAAGCGACAACCGGCATTATCCTTGGCTCTAGATGCTAGTGTCGACTTCTCTGATTCTGAAGAAAGGGTTGATTTGAATGTTGAACCCACAAAGGAGATAACCGAAGAAGAAGTGGGAAACGTCGAGGTTGATGAGGGTGAAACAACCTCACCAAAAAATGCGCCTGAAAAGGAAACAGAAGTGGAGGAGGTTGTTGCTATTGGAGGAAGCAAATCGAAAAGGGGAAAAGGCAAAGTGGCTCAAAAGAACAAAGAGATTGAACCAAGTGTTGAACCCGAAAAAGTGAGTGAGCAAAATGTTGAACATGAAAAGGAAAAAGAGAGTGAAGATGTTGTTGAAAATGAAAAGGATAATGAAGAAAATGTTGAGGATCAAAATGTAGAATCTGAGAAAAGTGGTGAAAAGGAACAAAGTGTTGAACACAATGTTGAGGGCACTGAAACCGAGGTCGAAAATCCGAACAATGTCGGAGAAGAAGAAGAAGAAGTGGCTGGGTCTGGAAAATCCGGAGAAAAGGATCCCACAACCGTTTCTTGTGGTAATGTCGAGGGTAGAGTCGATAAGGGAAAATCAGTCTTGGTGGAGGAAAATGCGAATGCCACCACTAGTGCACAACACGTGTCTGATGAAGTGTTTGAACCATTGAATCATGAAAAGGCCTCATCATCTAAACGAAAGAGAGACATTGCCGCAATATTTGGCGAAGAATTTTGTGAGGAGTACGGTGATGAGGAACTCATTTCTTCCTTCGCTAATAACAAAAAGAAGACTCAAACAAAATCAACCACCAAAAAGTCCATCCCAAAGTCCAAAAAGAAACCAAGAATTGAAAAGACTTCCACCAAATACCCAAGTGAGAGTGAGGAACAAGAGGACCCAGTTTCTAATCCCTGCCGTGACATCATGGCCACCCCATTTGAGGAACCATTCAAAAATGAAGTCCTTGCCTATCTCAACACCTTAGGACTTCCGGACCAAGTACTTAAGCGTTGCCAAGATCTCCTCGGGTGTTCGTTCCATTCCGGAAGGCGTTTTCCTCTTGATTGGTATGATTCCTCTCCTGCATTTCAATTCTTTCATAACCATATCCTTGCCCAAAAATGGACCTTTTTACTCGACAAAAGCTTTCCCACGTATTTATCTGAGGTGGTACAGTTCTATGCAACGGTTACTGTGGACGTTGCATCTGGAACTTTATCCGCCTATGTCAACAATAAACCCTTCATGCTTACAATTTCCCAACTAGCCAAACTTCTTGATGTAGAACCTACTGGGCTAGCCATCTTTCCTAGGGGTACTTGGGGTTCACTTGACCAATCCATTGTTGACCAAATCATCACCATTTTACGACCCCAAAACATCAGAAACCGCTCAAATGTTTATGCAACCGAACTCAAGTCAAATCATCGGTTCATATTTAATTTCCTTCAAAGAACTGTTTGTCCGGGTAGCAACACTCGGGGAAGGTGCTCTTACCTCGAAATGCTTCTCATCCACCATCTCCACACCAATCAGAAAATTAACCTACCCGCCCTCATTTTTCATCGAATCCATGAAGTCTCCACGGATATCAAAAAGGAGGACTTTAAAAAGAAAACTATACTCCCCTATGACATGTGGCTTTCGATGATCATGCATAAAAAGAAGATGATGAAAAAGGGTAGTGTGGCTGTTCACTTGTGTGATGAGATGACCATGGGCTTATTGTCTCAAATGACTCTGGATGTTGTTAACGGGAAGCTGGTTCGAAAATTCGGCGGGCCTGGAAAGGGTGCAACGGTCGGGGGAAATGTTGCTTTGGGTGCTATTAATGGGAAGCTTGATAAACTTACCGGGTTGGTCTCTAAACTCTTGGCCGAAATGGAAAGGATGAAGAAGGAGATGTCGGAGCTGCGAACTGTCAATGAGGATCTCATCGAGCGTGTGGGTGCCGCTAATGATGATGATTCCGATGCCTAAACCCTTCTTCCTTGCCTTTTTTATTATAATGCCTCCATAACAAACTACTTGCATGTGTGTTACTGTTTCTTTTGTGTTTCGAACTCTCGTATTTTGCCTTGTATTAACTGGATCTGTATCTTTTGGACACTACTCTCCCCTATTGATGATGTCAAGAGGGGGAAGTACATCTAAATTATGTTATGTGTTATTTAATGACTCTTAGGCTAACGTTCACCGTAAAAATAGCTTAGCTTTTTATTAGACGTATTACTTAGGATTAGGAATGATTGACCCCTTGACCACCTTGGTTATGCATAAGTAATGTGTTATTTATCATTGGCCTAAACCAGACCGACTCACCATGGGTTGAGGGGGAACTTGTCTCATAATTTTGATTGTAACTTGTCATCATCAAAGGGGGAATTTGTTAGAACACAATATGTTGATGATGGCAAGTTACCTTGATTAATCTAAACGTTTGCTTGATTAGTACAAGAGATTAGCAAGGTGACATTAAGCTCATTGAAGATCAAGTTCGTATGTCAAGAAGCAAGCAAAGACAAGAGAAGACCAAGTCTAGGAATGCATTGTAAACAAGGTAGTCTAACATTCATTCGTATTTGTTAGAGGTGCAAAATCCCTGCAACAGTTGAACAGACTGTTGCAACTGGGGTTTCTAGTACGGTCATGGAGATTATATTTCGGAAAATATGTTTTATCAAAAGTGTTGGTGTTTTGGTTCATTTACATATTTCAAATGCTTTACAAACTGAAAGAAATTAATTTGAAAATCAAAAGCTCAACTTGCACATTGGGACTAAGAGTTAGAAAAAGTGGAAAGTTTACTTTTTCCTTTTTTAGCAATTAGTCCTATAAAAGGAAGGTTCCCTCTTACACTCTTTCCTTTTATGTGCTGCCTTGAGCCTTGAGTAATCTATCTTGAGCATTGCAACCATGTGCATTTTCAGTTTGTAAAAGACACTCCAAATTGAACCTTTGGGTAAAAGAGTTATGCAAACTTATTACACATTTGAGAGCTACTCTCAACTCGCCCAACTCTCTATAAATACCAACCTTTTCACTCATTTATTGCTAAGACTTTCTAAGCATTTATTGTAAAACTTTGCAAAACCTTTTAAGCATTTACTCTTCAAGTTTATTTTGCAAAAGTTTCAGTTTTAAAAGAAGTCTTCATTTGTTTTCGAAAAGCTATGATCTCCATGTACTAGTTCGCACTTCTAATGAGTATAAATGTTTGTTCGATGAACCTTGTGTTTAGATCTTAAAAGTAGTCTCCATGTTCTTTAAAGAGAACTCTTGAGACATTGATCTTGTAAACCAAAGGTAGAACAAAAACTCTTAGAGCGGAGTAGCTTTAAGTTTGAGTCAAGTCTTCGAGCGGAGTAGCTCTTAGCAAATGCAACCGGAGTAGGTTGGGGAGTTGTTTTGTTGTAATAGTTTTAGTTAAGCGGAGTAGCTTCTAAACTTTCAATAAAATAACGGTTGGACGTAGGCTGCGGAGTAGGAGCTGAACCAATTTTTTACATCGTTTGTTTATTGCTCTCTCTCGTACTTGTTACTCGTTTCTTGGAATACTCGAAGTAGATCAGTTCTGTGCAACGGTTCCTCATACCGTTGCTTAGTTCCTGATCTTGTTGCCTTAATTCGTGAAACACTTAAGCTATCTCTAAGTTTTTAAAAGGTCACCTAATTCACCCCCTCCCCCTCTTAGGTGCTAAACTCGTTCTTGATTCTTCAATTACGATCTCATTGCAGCTTATATCGGGTCAATTCAAGTTATTTTATTTTAAAACATGCTAGGTTGGTTAGCTGAGTCTTAAATTTAGCCTCGCAAGTGCACGACCACAAGAAGCGAGTGGATTCCTAATCGTTTCTATTTTATTGGTTTAGCTAAATCGATAAAAGATGACATATGCACATACTAACCCCGTCTCATCACCTGGCAACGTTTTTACGTGTTTACATCAGACCCTTTACCTTGCTTCCACCTCTACCTGAGTCGATCATCTATATATGTCGAAATCAAATACTCCATACTATCTACACCGACAAAATCGATCAAATTCTGCAGTACGTCATTGTTTTTGACCGTAAGGTAAATGAGACTACCTTACTTTCTATGTGGAAGCGTAGTTGAGATCATGAAGACGAAAATACCGTCTTGATCATGCACAAAATTCAAGTATTTAAGAAACTAAATTAATTACTGGGAAATTTCATGGCATCAGTTTCTGTAATATTTTTCCTACGGTTCTCTGTTCTTTCTTTGATCCTGATATGTTTACCGGCATGGTATTGTATGCGTAACAGTAATAATTCTAAGTCGATTGGTCGTCTTCTGTCGCGAAAAGCCGGCTTGCAGGATGTATCCATGACATTGCTGTATAACGGGAGGAAGATAATGGTTGTTCAACCAGCTTCAGGAGTAATAATGAGTAAACCACCAAGTCCACGGTATCCAACATCACCGATGGGTAGTCCCGGTCGACCTCAATACAGCAGTGGCGCGGTAAATCAACCACCGCCACCACCACCGCTGCCGCCGCCGCTGCCACCGCCGCCACCACCACCAACTCCTCTTTATTAGGTCATATACTTCACTAGTTTGTTGTATCCTGAATTCTTGATTAATTATTGTTTCTACAATTCTACCTCTACTAATAAAACTAATGAAACCCAAATATATTTTCGAATCACAAATTCGATGTGCACTATCCGTAACAAGATGAATACGTGTTAGGAATTTAGTGTAAACCTTATTTTTTTTATACTATAAATATTATTACTTTGATAATATAAAAATTATATTATTTTTTGTGAATTTATTTTGATGAAGATTGATCAACTTTTGATCAATTTTATTTATAGGTTGAAGATGAACATCTTAAATCTTTTTTTTTTTTTTTCTTTTTAATGGCTTAACAAGGAGTACGTATTTAGAGGATTTTGATTCTCTATATTTTTCCACCAAGAATATGTGGAATAGTAGTCTATTTATAGGCTATCAAATGTAAACAAATGAGCTTATAATACTCATAAACATGAGTGGGAGACAAAGACCTATTATAGTCACATTATCTCCATATTCTCGGTTTACATATGATATTCTGGGTCTTATTTCGTCTTTCAACATTTGTCTTCAAATGCTTATAAGTCGTATATTTTATTATCTTATATAATAAAATATTTATTTGATTAATTTAACACTTAAATAATACAAAGTAGTAAATAAAATACTCCTAACATTTAAGTGTCATTTTATCATTTTCAACATAAAATGAGTCTTATAAAATTCGTTTAGCTAATTTTACAACTTCTTGCAACATTAATTCACTAATTACGTCCGCCTCATAAATAATACAAAATACATATATTTAGTAAATTAACTATTAATTACTAAATATCGTATTACATTTATTATTCAATTATCATATAACTGAATAATAAAATCCTATGACTCGAGTACTTTACTCCTCATCAAACATGAAATTCACTTGACTAATAAAAGTCAACCTAAACAACGAATTAATCAACTTGTATCTTATACAAATAATTAATTTTTCCATCTCGATATCATCCTATAAGTGTGACCTAAAGGGATCAGCTGGTCACCGCCGTCGTACGACAGTAATGTCAAACTCTAGTCAGCCAATCATTACTGATTAACGTTGACCAGCTGACAAATATATAAAATATAAATCCCTGATATTCCTTGTACGAGATTTATTATGTATACGCACTATTGTGGGGACACTACTCCAACAATATGGACAATATCCTTATCACGTAATGCTAGTGACAATATCCATTAGCTTAATTTTCTCCCCCTCCACTTGCTTATTTGAGAGTAATGTATCCTCTTGTTTTTGAATTTTGAGATGTAGAAGACTACTCTAATTTCAATTGTCTAGTCCTTACATCTCGTAATATTTATTAATTACTTCATTCTATGTAGTCTTCATACAAGTAGTTCCGTCGACAATTTTGGACGTGATATCGTCCGGTATATATTCAAGGTCATTTCATGTTCGTGTTAGGTCATTTGAAGTCGTATCCTCGTCAATTGTGTCCGATTTGATCAATTGGCCAAATCTGACTCGATACATCAAGGCTTGTGTTTGTTACGGTCCCTTTTTACTTGTTAGGCAGAGGCAAGCACTTGATTATAATCTTCTTTCGGATTATAAGTTGTTTTAAATCCCGCTAGTATTGTTTTGTGTTTAAAAATGAAAACTTTTGAGAAATACCGTGATTTTAATGAGTGATGAATGACTGTACCACGATCAGTTTTAGAGTCTTTTACTAAAACAACTATTTTGACTAAATTATTTACGAAATTAACCGTTATTTAAACTATTTTCTAAACTAACCGTAATCGACCAATAATAATTTACTTGAAAAAGTTTTATTAACTACAAAGTCTATGATAAGAGTACGGGTTAGTACAACACAATATACCGTAATATTCCGTAACAAAATCATCATTTTTTGTTAGTGTGAACTCTTTGATCTATTAATCTCTACTGACTCGATCAATGTTGAAATTGAAAAACTAAACTAATGAAATCAAATGCTGCAGTCAATGTTTTGACCTTAATGTACTTGCGAAGTAAGTGGAGACTAGCAGCCACCAAAAAAAAAAAAAAACTATTTTGGTCTATAAATTTGATTAACACAAATTCGTTAGAACACCAAATAACATTTTAATTACTAATAACTTTAATTTCATGGCATTAGCTTCAGTAATATTTTTCCTGCTAATTATTCTAGCATCGGAAATTTCCGTATCTGCTAAAGAAGAAGAAGGTGCAGGTTCGTGTTCTCTGTTTAATCCCGTTACATTTACCATGTTATTGTACATATATATTGCAATGATTCTAAGTTCGTTTGTTTCGTGTTTTTGTTGCGAAAAGACGGGTTGCAGGCTGTACCAAGGACATTGCCGTATAATGGGAGGAAGATGGCTGTAACGATGAGGAAACACGAAAAACCACCGCACTTTCCTCCATCACCGCGTCCTAATGATGGACCGGGTCAGATCAATCCGCCCCCATGTTGTCTGTGAAATCACCAGTATCGCCTTTTCCGCCGCCACCACCACCACCGCGTTTCTAGTAGTCATACTACTGACAATTTTGTTGTATCCTGAATTCTTGAATAACTGTTTCTACTTGTAAAAATAATGAAACCGAAGTATTCCAGATACCTTTGTTTAATATACGTGATTTTAAAAGTTTAATATTTCAATTGTCTACTTGTTTACGTCAGCTTGTATGCATCGAGGTTATTTCAGATTCGTGTTAGATTGATAAGATTCGATCAAGTTTATTTGTAAATTACGTCCAAAGGTTGAATATAATTTCAATTTGTTTGATCTTGGATCAAGTTAATACTGTGAGCTACAAGTTGGATGGTCAATCCAGATTTATGATCATATTATACTCCTATTTGGCTTAGTTGCTCTATCACAATAGCGGAGTTGGAATTTTAACTTAATGGGAATGGAAAAATTTAACAAGCATAAACGAGTAACAATTTAAAATAAACTTGAAAATAGGTCGAAGACTTTAACTAAAAACATAGAAATTTCAATTGTTTAGCAAAATGAGCATCCGACTAACTCACCCTTAAATCCGTGTGTACCATTAATACATTAGTAAGTCTTGCTTGCGACGGGTCACCATTTGTGACGGATATTTTGTGAGATAAAATGGATACAAAATGAGTTAGTGGAGAAAGGGGACTACAGGAATAGTGTTGGAGAGAGAAAAAGTGGATATTTTGTGAGAGAAAACGGTATCCGTCACAAGTTTGCGACGGATAGTGCCGTTGCAAATAAGAAGTATACATACATTATTGCCCCAACTTTGCACCGAGTACCTTAAAGTTGTACGAAGTACAGTTAACTCCGTAAACAATTAGGCAAATTACCGGATATGTCCAAAACGGAGACATGAACTATAATAGGAAAACCGAGAAAAAACACGCATACACTTTTGGTGGGCTGGACATAAATCAGCAAGAGGTGCTCATTGGTGTAGTAGGAATTTTTTGGGTTTGCCTAAGTCTGAGAGGGGTTTGGGTATTAGGAATATTAAGTGTATGAACCAGGCCCTTTTGGCGAAGAATGTGTGGAGGATCTTGGTTGATAGGGAGTCTTTCCTTAGTAAAGTCTTCCGGGAGCGAATCTTTACAATTCCGACGGTGACCCAGGAAATGGATGTTCGTAGGTCTCGGGTTAAATCGTGGGGTGTAAGAAGTTAGATTCATGGTCTGGAGCTAATTAAGAGAAATGTCGGGTGGAAGCCGGGGAGTGAATCTAACCTTGGGGTGTGGACTGTTAATTGGGTGGATGGAGATTTTCCTGAACCTAAGGATGAGGTTTTGTCCATTAGAGATGCTTTCTTGTTTAATTTGAAGTTTAAGAATTTGATGTATGCTGATGCAACTTGGAGTAGAGGGTTAGTTGAGAGATTGTTTGTGAGGGATTCAGCTCAAAAAGTTTTAGCAATGCCAATTTGTCCATCAAGACGGGAGGATGTCTTATTTTGGAAAGGCACGTGCTTTGGGGAATATACAGTGAAGAGTGGATATGGGGTGGCGTTTCAAGAATACTTTGGGAAAAAACAATCAGACCGGGATGTTAGTAGAAGAGAGTTGTTGCCTAGAGGTTTTGTCAAAAAAAGGCTATGGTCTTTACCGGGCCCGAAATCTTGGAGAATACTTGTTTGGAAAATAATGACGGGGTCGGTACCGGTAGGGGAAGAATTTTTAAGGAGGGGCATGGATCATAGTCCTTTTTGTTGTTTGTGTGAGGATCAGGAAGTGGAAAGTTTGGATCACTTATTTCATTGGTGTCCAGTTGTTAGCTGTATTTGGAGGGGATCTGTTTTGGGGATCAATTCTACAGGTGATCGGTCTATTGGAACGGGTACATGGATTAAGAATTGGATTGACTACCTGTGGAACGAGGAAGAGGGCATGGGAAGGATTGCTATGTTGTTGGCTATAATCTGGGGTGTTTGGAGGCTGAGGAATGATAGGGTATTCCGACAGGCAGAGTTCGTACCAAGGGTCTTTTATATGATGATAAATGATTATGCTGAGGTTGCATGGACAGCTTATAAGGTGGAAAAGGGGCTACTAGGGGAGGGTGGGAAGGAAAAGATAAGGGTTTCTGTGGTGGTGGGGATTTTCTTACTGAGGAGATATCACATTCGATGCCTTTCTTTTGGATTGGGAATGATCATAACAATGGGGAAGTCTGGATAAAAGTGGACACGGCGTGGAAGTCAATTGATGTGGTTTCAGCTAGATGGATTGTGTATGATAGTTGTGGGAATGTGGTAGCCCGCATGATGAGGGGGTTATGTGCAGAATCACCGATGCAGGCCGAAGGCAGAGCAATTTTAGAGGTAATTAAATGGGCTACTGGTTCTGGGTACTTACATTTAGCTGTTTTGTCGGACTGTTTGCAGGTTGTGAGGATGCTTGCAGGGGTGAATGTGCAGAATCATCAAGTTAAGGACGTCATTACTGATATCAAGGAGAGGGGAACGAGTTTTCATTGTTTAAGTTTTAGTTTTATTCCCCGATCCTTGAATAAGATAGCTCATAGTTTAGCTAAGTTAGCGATAAGAAGGTAAACTTCTTTTTACGCCTGCCAAAAAGAAAACAAAAAACAAAAAAAATGTTACGAGCTAAAATTCGAGTTCGAGCTTTGTTTAAGTACATTTTTTTCCGAGCATTAAAAAGTTTTGTTAAAGTACTTACATTTTTTCGATAATTATTTTAACCCTCATACAATTTTTAAGTTAAAATTCCTATTGAAATTAGTTTTTTTTTTCATTTATTAGCTTATAATAACACTTCATATGTTTTTTTAAATTAATATTTTAATTAACTTATAAAAAATTTGAAATAAATATTCTGAATAAACATTAATTTGGAAAAACAAAGTTTCCAAGCCAAGATTTAGTATGCTCAAACTCAGCTAGGTTCGGTTTAATTTTCCTTTTAATCTATCTCAAACCAAAATTTAACTAAGCCGATTTTCAAAAACGTATCCCGCGGACTCGGCTCATTTACGGCCCTAAGCAGTAAGAATTTTATCAAACACACAAAGACATCGCGCTAAACAGATCATTGTAATTTGTACGGGAAAAAATATCATTAAATGTCCATTCCCATACGATTAATTTTGTCCAATCTCTCAAAACCCCATCAAAATTTGTTGAACACCAAGCAATTACATGCCATGATCACCAAAACCCATCTTTCTCTTGACCCATTTTTTGTCACAAAAATCATTAGGTATTATGCTGGTAATGGCGAACTATCTTCTGCACACCAACTGTTTGATGAAATTCGTAACAGAAGTATTTATCTGTGGAACTCCATTATTAGAGCTTATGCTAAAGTACATGACTTTGGAAATGCATTTGGTCTTTTTAGGCAGTTAGTTAGATCAGAATTAAGGCCTGATAACTTTACATTTGCGTGTATTTTACGCGCGTGTTTGGAGAATGATGATGTGAATGGAATTAGAGTTTGTCATGGTAGGTTGGTAGTTGCTGGTTTAGATAGGGATTCTATTTGTGGTAGTGCCCTTGTTACTGTTTACGCGAAAATGGGGTTTCTTGATTATTGTTGGAAGGTGTTTGAGGGTGTGTTTGAACCGGACTTGGGTACGTGGAATTCGATTATTTATGGTTATGCGTATTGTGGGTTTTGGAAGGAGGGGTTAAAGTTGTTTAATGAGATGAGAAGTAAGTGCATTAGACCTGATGGGTATGCTATTGTTGCTTTGCTTTCAGCTCTGTCTGAGTGGAGGTTGGTGGAAATTGGTGAGGGAATTCATGGTTTATGCGTAAAGAGTGGATTTTTGTCGAATGCTCATGTAGGCAGTTCACTTGTCACAATGTACTCAAGATGCACGTGTTTGGATTCAGCGCATAGGGTTTTTTGCAGCTTGTCGGAACCTGATATAGTCACATGGTCCTCGTTGATAACAGGATTTGCTAATTCTGGAGATATTAGTAGCGCGTTGTTTTTCTTTCGAGAAAGGAATATGTTAGGTATGAAGTCTGATCCAGTATTGCTAGCCAGCATTTTGGTTGCTTCAGTGCAATTAGCCAATCTAGGTGTTGGATGTGAAATACATGGCTATGCACTTCGACATGGATTGGAGACTGATATCATGGTTTGCTCGGCTCTCATAAACATGTATTCTAAATGTGGTAATATGCACTTAGCAATCCGAGTATTAAATTCTCTGCCATTGAGAAATACTGTCATTTATAATTCTGCTATTTCGGGTCTTGGTTCACTTGGAGATCCGGAACAAGCATTTGAATTGTTTGATGAGTTACTAGAGAAAGGATTAGGACCTGATGAATCGACCTTCTCTGCAATCCTTCATGCTTGCTCCCAATCTGGCCTTGTCAAACAAGGACAGGAGTATTTTAAGAGAATGAAAGATGAATTCAGTATTGTGCCTAGAAATGAACACTGTGTTCACATGGTTAACTTACTAGGAACGGTAGGAAATTTAGAAGAGGCGTACAAGTTTGTCCTGTCTTTGCCGGAACCTGTTGATGCTGGCATTTGGGGAGCATTACTAGGTTGCTGTGAAATGCATGGAAATGCTGCACTTGCAGAAACTATTTTGCATAACCTGTTCGGAAACCAACCAGAAGAACACTCGTATCCTGTTCTGCTCTCTAAAATTTACGCGAATAATGAAAGGTGGGATGATGCTGAGAAGGTCAGAGATGATCTTACAGACAGAGGTGCCAAAAAGGTGGCAGGTTTCAGTTGGATTGGGAGATAAGTTTTAACATATGCCTAGTCGCCTACTGAAGTACGAAGCTTGCAGTTTGGAATTTACATTTACAATCCAGAAAACATTGTTTTTCTTCTCGTAAGCAAATGGACCACTGGCGGAACCTCAAAATAAGGTTTGCAGACTAAACCAGTAGCGTTTGAGTTTGAGGAAGGGGGGCTATATGGGCAAGCAGAGCTTCTGATAGAGAAAAATACGTGGAGGGCCGTTGCCCTTGCTAGCCCCTGTGGCTCCACCATTGACGAAAGCCATGAAAGCATTTTAATGTTGACGGTTTTAAACACAAGTCATAAGTATAAGTATCTGCTCCAATGTACAATGTATATGCGGTTAGCAGTTATGCATTATTATACTGTGTTACCATAATCCCATAATCACCATGGATCGAACATGGAAATGCCAAAACATGGAGCGGGTGCATCGTATTGGTATAGAGGTATGCTGCTTGTGTTAAGACCTTTTTGTACTTTGAATTAGCCTTGTGTTTGATGTTGTGAAGTTACTACTTACTATCAGCTTATTAATATTAATTACCAGTCGACAGTCTAAGTTAAGTTAGACCCTGTTCTTTTCGGCTGAAACGAGCTGAATTGAATAAATTGGAGTAGAGCTTAATTGAACTAAATTGAGTGGAACTGAGTTGGAGTGAATTTAGTTGAATTAAAAGTTACTTTTGTGAAGAGATTAATTGAAAATAATTGATTGAACGTAAATAAAACTTAACGGAATACAGCCAACAAAAATTGAAAGGAGCTGAAATTAAGCAGAAAGAACAGGGCCTTACTTAAATACTATTTAGTTGGTTGACAAGTTTAAGAAGCTGTCTGTTAACAAGTTTAAGATGAAGATAACCGTGCTTAATGGCCGTGTTATGCTGCTTCTCATATTAAATTTTATGTGGGTCCGTATTAAAATGTAAGACAATACTTCTCTGTTTTCATAAAAATCATTCAAGTTATTTGCTTAGAGTGTTATCTTGAAACCCAGTATCAGAAATTCAGAATGGCCTAACACA
The DNA here is from genome assembly GCA_029255685.2 of Silene conica. Lineage (NCBI taxonomy): Eukaryota > Viridiplantae > Streptophyta > Magnoliopsida > Caryophyllales > Caryophyllaceae > Silene > Silene conica. The sequence continues at coordinate 71,032,389 of CM055317.2, forward strand.
GTAACACTACATGGATCCTGGAGTTATTTCGAAGAATTTGAGTCACCTTTCAATCTTTCATACAACTCGTACAACATTTTACCCTTTTCATAAAATCTGATAATAAACTAGACAGTTTCCAGGAACGAGTGTTTAAATCGGGTCACATTTGGCTGTAAATGGGTCACATATGGGCATATGGCTCGTCTAAAGCTTTCAGGCGAAAATGACCGTATGAACGGGGACCAAATCAACTTAGAAAAACGGGAACTTAGCCAGTAATTTCAACATAGGCATTAATGATGGGAGACTCTTGAGTCTTGAGAGGTGAAGTTTTACTTTAAATACAGAGTAAATGATGAGTGTATTATCTAACAAAAGTTTGAAGTATGACTACTCCCCTCAGAATCTCTTTGTTGGTTAATTTAATGCTCTTTGTTCTCGTTGCTGGCTTTATTTCATTGTCTTCTTCCTTTGCTAATGGTAATATTTTTTTAAATTTTTTTTTTAATTTATTAATCTTATACTTCGTAGTTCGTATAGAAATGCTGATATAGTTTCTGGCTTTTCTGCTGAACCAAAACAATTACTTCGTATATAATTATATCTTTCATTAATTTAATTGTGGGAACGAATACCATGTATTTGTCGAAGTGTCGAACAATATATTTCTGATTATTCTCAAACAATTATATAGGAGAATTATCACTGCACTTTTTAATTAGGAAAATGATAATGCCACTACCATTAGACATGCCATATAAGAAAAAATTAAGTTAAAATTAAAACGGGTTTTTAACTCGTCAGCATATTGCATACTACCTTTTATAGAGTATAATACTAGGGTGTATTTTAAAGCTATATCTGATGATCTAGATGATGAACAAAATGGTGGCTGGATGTTAGTCAAGAGTGAAAATGGTGATTGGAAATTTGTTGCAGCTCTGAGCGGCCGGAACTCCGACCCAAACCATCCAAACTTTCCAGAGCCCAATCGACGCAGCCTTCGAGTTCTCCCCGTAACTGCTCAGGATTCTCCTCGGTCCGCAAGTGCTTCTCATGATGAGGGGGGTTAGAAATTACTGAACATGATGTTTTCTCACTTGGAATATAAATAAGAGTTAATTTGGTGTCCAACCTATTTGTATTTATTATTTAAATTTTATTCTATATAAAAATAAAATTGCGTTAAACTTGCCTAATTCACACATGTACCATTTATAGTACTCATATTCTGTGTTACTCCGACTCTTCTAATTTCCTCGCGTACCCGTGTCCGACACTCGACACTCGGACATGGGTATGACACTTGGACACCTCATTTTGGACCAAAATATGCATATTTTTCAATAAAATAGCGAAGTCTGACACTTGGACACGTACCCGTGTCGGATACTTCTAAACGAGTCTGAGTAACATAGCTCATATTTTTTTATGACATATATATATAAATTATGATGAGATGCAATGGTGATTTTAGAAACCGTAGACATGGGATGCAAAAATTTAACAATCATAAAACATCAAGGTTGCAGCGGCTTTTAGCTTCCGATAACGAGAGAGTGTACGCATACAAAAAATTTACTGCTAAAAGTGTCTTTTACTATTGACGAATACATTTTTTTTTTACTCCCATAAAATTTAATACTCTGTTTAGAAGATTCATATATTATACTATTAGCCAGAAAATTTTGAAGCCGAACCATGCTATACTTATCGATTCATCAATAACTTCATTCTATCTTCAGTACTATTATCAGCCTATTTGGTTTGCATTGTCGTATTGAGGTCATTTTAGGCTCGTGTTAGATCGCGTGAAATCATATTTGGGACAATGGCTCCGGATTAGGCCGATTAGATTTGATTTTCATTTAAAGTCGTGTTTGCCAAGGTCTTTTTTAATTTTTTGGGTTCAAAGAGCCGAACGTTATTTATGTTCACAAATTTCTATTTAAAATAAATCTATCAACAAAAGTGTTATCCTATCTAATGGTCTCACTGTATTTAAGTGTATTATTTGACCTGTTTTTTAATTGCTAAACGGTATCTCTGTCTTAAGGAAGATTGACCTTATTTAAGTAAGGTAGAAAGTTTTTGATTAATAACACAAAAATTCCAAGTTTCAGTAGAATGCTTTTTTTGTGTTGAGCCTAGAAATGAGCATTGTGTTCACATGGTTAAGGCACTGGGAACGGTGCGAATGGTAGGAAATTTGTAAGAGGCATACAATTTTGTCCTGTCTTTGCCAGAACCTGTTGATGCTGGCATTTGGGGAGCATTACTAGGTTGCTGTGAAATGCATGGAAATGCTGAACTTGCAGAAACTATTTGCATAACCTGTTCGAGCGGAAACCAGCCAGAAGAACACCCATATCCTGTTCTTCTCTTTAATTTACTCGAACAGTGGAAGGTGGGATGATGTTGAGAAGGTGAGACATGATCTTACAGACAGAGGTGACCGAAAGGTGATGAGTTTCAGTTGGATTGAGAGATATTATGCTTAGCATATGTGATACGCCTAATCCTACTGATGTAGAAACTTGCAGTTTGGAATGTACAGTTCAGAAACTTTTTTTTTTGATTTTTCCAGTTGAAAGGAAATGGAAGCATTGGCGGAGCCACAAAATAAGGTCTGAGTCACAAGACATATTCATTCGAAGCCTTGGAGGGAAACTGCCCCTACTATCCCCCCTCACTCCACTAAGGCATAAAAGCAGTGCAATGTTGACGGGTTTGTAACAAAATCATAAGTTCAAGTTTCTGCATCAATATATTATTTACATGGTGTTAGCAGCTATGCATTACTATACAGCAGGCTGGATCAGCGAATGGGAAATAGAGGTATGTAGCATGTGTTAAGACTTTTCTGCACTTTTGAATTAGCTTGTGGTTGATGTTGTGGAGTTACTATCAGCTTATTAATCTTGTAGACAGTCCAAGTAGTACCCTAACGTAGGTTGTTGTCATGTTGACAGGCTTAACATTTAACTAGTTTAAGATGAAGATATACATGCTTATTGTAAAGTTGCTTCTTGTATTTTATGCTTCTGAAACGGAAATGCATTCAATATATTCAAATGTTTGACAATTCTATTCCGACTTTCAGAAAGATTATTAAAAGTCCAGTGACAGAATGTCCTACACTACAACATGGATCATTGAGTTATCTACAAGAGTTGAAGCAATTACCAGGCACGGGTTTTGAACCTATGACATTAGTCTACAAATCATCGGTCTTTGCTTAGCATTAGTTGAAGCATCGTAAAGTCGTCGTACACTGCACAATAGTCTCGCTCGATAATTGTGGAAGATTCAGGGTTGATAGAGATTAAAATGTTGTCTCATATAGAAAGATCAAACATTGGACTATTCAAGTAAGTGTTCCTTGCTTATTTAAGAAGCTCTTTCATCACCAAGTTACATGAATCCATTATCCATGGCATCAATTACAGTAATGTTTTTCCTGCTGATTATCTTAGCACCAGAAATTTTTGTATCAGCTAAAGAAGGTGCAATCAATTCTCTTTTCTTGTTTATATTTACCATGTTATGTTATTGTACATAACAATGATTCTAAATTGATTGTTTTTGTCTGTTGTCGTTAAAAGCCGGGCTTCTGGATGTATCAAGGACATCGGTGGTGTATAATAGGAGGAAGATGGCTGTTCTACCAGTTGCAGCAGTAAGGATCAGTCTACGAAATCTTCATCATCTACTACCGTTCAATCCACCACCACCGATGATTGCTACCTCGCCTTCTCCGTAGGCACTGTTGGGACCGACCACCTCCACCATCTTTGTACTAGTCTGTAAATTCATAATATTCTGTAAGGCGCTAGTTTGCTGTCAATTATTTTGGATGTGTCATTTAAGGTACGTGTTAGATTGTTACTTGTCAGGTTATATTCGAGTCAAACCGTCAAGTCAACCGATTCTGATTCATTTCATTTAAGCCCCCGTTTATTAAGGACTCTTTGTTCAGAACAAGGTTGGTGTGAAAATACATGAAAATGCTGTACTTGCAGAGTTGCAGCTGCAGAAACTATTTTGCATAACCTGTTCGAAAACCAACTACAAGAACACTCATATCTTGTTAATTTGCTATAATATCCTGCAACAGTCAGCCTGAATATCTTGATGTCTAATTATGAAAACCGATTATGATGTTATTTTCTCTATCGCAATTATTTATTAGGCGAACGAACCGTGCAGGCTGTAGCCATGCACAATAGCTGATATCATCCATCTATCAAGTGTCCCATATGAATAGGGAGCTTTTCCTGCTTAGGATTACCTCGCGAGTCATTGCTGAATATTACTCGTAATAGTTAGATGCACGGTTTGATTTCATGATTTGGCTTTAGATTAATGGGGAAGAATGATGCTTTGTGCCAAAATGTTGCAGTTCATTTGAAGTTAGCCGTTTGGACACACGTTAGAAAAACCGCACTCGCTCGGCTAGACTTTGTGTAGTTGACAAAGTCATAAACTTGTATGATGTATTTGGTGTTTAGTGTTAGACTTTTGACATTCGAACATTGAAAATGTGGAGATTTGGCAACAATTTCAATGCACCAGACTTTACTTACTAAACGCCGAACAAGTTGACTGAATTCTGAGTTATTATAAATAAAGAATTTCTTGACGAGAATGATCATTGCACTTGCTCTTTGAATCTTTTGGATATTTCAATATGAGAAAACCCAACAACATTGAATTATTAATAAAGTTTTCAGTGTTCTTAATTCTCCTCGTTAGCTCAAAATTATCTGCTGCATCTTTTGTTAATGGTAAGGCTGTTTCTTTCATCATATTTTATTCGGTATACTTTTTGATTTATCGTAAAACAATCAATTTTTGTTGTTATAACTTTATAAGGGACTTAAGGGTGCATAATGTATTCTGTGCATGATCCGTCCCCTTTGACCCTGCACGCATGAGCCCTTAGTCGTTGCTCTGTGGTCTGGGGAGGTTTGAGGTACTAGGATAATTTTGATATTCGTGTCATTGCTAGTTCATATTAAACCGGTAACACAAATAACATTTTTTTTGTTAATTAACTAATTAATGCGGAGTAATTTGTATTGCAAGACGGGTGCTCATAATAAAGGGAAACAAGTAAAAACGAAGCTAATGTTAGTGTTTGATGAACTAGATGACCAACAAAAAGGATGGAGGCTGATCAAAGGCGACTCCGGTGAATGGAAATTGGTTTCTGCGAGAACGCCTAGTGGTGTAAACACCGACATTTACCGTGAAAAGATTGCGGCCTTGAATCGGCGTAGCCTTAGAATTTTGCCGGGAGTTGCTCAGTCTTCACCCCAGCGAGCAGCAACAATAAATCACGGGCACTAATATACTCATGTTTCACCTTTTTAATTTCGTTTTCTTTAATTAATTATGGTGGTGTTGAGATTCGGCGATATTGGTGGCACGCTATCATTTTAGCAAATTTCGTTTACCTCTTTATAAAAGCACCTGTGGTGAGCGAAATCAACACTATTATCTATGGTAGACAACCCATTTTATGCCCAAAAAATGATAACTTTATATTTGGGCCAACTCGGACAGTGCTCTATTCAGGCGATGAGCGATTATTAGTTTTTCTTATTTGTTTGAATTGTTTCACTCGTGTTGTATACCTTCATTATTTGCTTGAATATGGCGTATTGAGCTACATAATCATAATCCCTCTAATCACTATTCTTTTCCCATTTTCTTTTTGCACAAAAAAAAAGTAATTAATGATTGAGCATGCATGTCTTCATTATTTGCTTGAATACGGCTTAGGTTACGGGTCGATTTCGGGTTTGTTAATCGAGTTTGTTTTGGGTTAAGCGGGCCTAATTGTTTCGGATCAAATCGTTTTCCTATCAATGATTGAGAGAACAAAAGGCATGTCAAGTCTTTTGGGTGTCCTTCGGGTGCGGTAATTCGAATCAATTTCGGGTTCCGGACTTTCGGGTTAGCTTTTTAAGTCAGGTCAATCAGACCAAGTTAATTTTGTGAACTCTACATAAAAGTTAAAACATGCTACCCGCACACACTCAAATTTAAATCACACAAATCGATCAGTTAAAAAAAAGCCGAATAATTCAAAAGAGTAGCCCAATTAAATGGGCTCCAACACTAAACCAGCCCAATTAAGATGATGAAGTCCTCGTATACTCATTCAAAACAGCCCACATCAAACCAACCACAATCAAAAACCCAATATCACCCCACTATAAATTCCCCCAAATTGGAGAAATTAGGGTTCTTCATCATCATAATTAATTGAAGTATGAGGCATGGAGAGAGTTGGGAGTTCTTAAGAGCCGTTTGCCCCTCTCCTTGGCCGATGATCACTTTCGCAAATTAAACGGTTCTTCAGTTCAATTCAGTTCAATCAATTAATCTCATCACCAATTGCTTGCTTCTTCAGCTTCTCAACTCTTGATTCTATTCCAATTCCATCCATGGAAAACAACAACTACAACAACATTATTATTATTATTATTATTATTATTATTATTATTATTATTATTATTATTATTATTATTTATTATGGGGCAGTGATGATCTATCTCTTATAATATAATCAACTTCATTTTTGTTTTGGGTTACTATTTCTTTTGTGTAGGTTGGATTTGTTTTGTGTTATAGGCTCGGCAAGTAAACCGGTTGTGAGATGTCGCAAGTTTGTTTACGTTGCCGCCATGCTCAATTCATCCATTCCTACACATTTGATCTGGTCCTAATAAATTTGTTGTTTGATTAAATACAGATCTGAGCCTTTAGTTTTTACACCCATTAGTTTCATGCAAATGTTTTATCGGTATAAAATTATCGTGAGACCGACCCGTATATTAATTTGAGACGGGTCTTTTATTTTAACATTATATTAATGTGAGACGGTCTCGCCTGATTTTGACTTCATTTTCATGCATTGGACTCTTTTGATTACTGCTACATTTTGTTTCAAATTTGTCAATATTTTTATACACAAGCTTGTAACAGTTAAATATTAACTGTGTGTATTATATACTTTAAATTAAAATTGATCCGTTCTAAAGGATGTACCGGTCACATTTCTTTAACTATCTATTTTCTACTGCGTGCTTGATGTTCCGTTTAGGATGTAAGTACTTTATCTGAATTTATGCCCAAAAAACAACCATATTATCATCCCTATATCACTTCTAAAAGGTTGAGGTTATCGGAGATTGTTTATGGAATACCAGCAAACCTATTCCAAGGCCTCGTATCCTGAAAATTGAGTATTATACATTTGACCGTTTCGAAGGCTGTACCATGTCATGTTTCTCATGATTTTTCTACCACCTGCCAAGTCTTACTTTTAAGAGTTGCCATATTTGATGTCATTGTAAAATAACAAGTATTCAACCATTTTTTTTAAATATTTGATTTATGCCATAGATCGGTTTATACGGCAGCCTCAAATATCCTCTTTTTGATACTCAAAATTTTTGCAAACATTTATATTTCGAGACCTTAAATTCTAAGAATTGTGTATTATATACTTTGATTTTGATTGTTTCGGATGCCGTATCAGGCCATGTTTTGTTTTCTCCTGTTTTTTCTACAAGGTATATACATTCACTTCAAGAGTTAACATATTCGATATCAACCCAAAATAACAAGTATTCAGGCATTTCTAACGAATACACAATTAACGCTATAAACTGGTTTTTATCCCGCACCGACCGTCTCAAATGTCCTCTGTTGATAGTCAACATTTATGAGGTTGTTTTGTCTGATTCGTGAATTCATCGCTGTCATTTACGGACATTTTTATACCGAGACCTCAAATCTTGAAAATCGTGTATTATAGCGCACCGGCAGCCTCAAATTTCCTCTCTTCATAGTCAAGAGGCGGCGTGTCTAATCCGAGAATCCATCCGTATGATTTACGTACATTTTTATTCTGAGACCTTAAATTCTGAAAATTGTGTATTATACACTTTGATTTTGACCGTTCCGGAGGCCGTACTAGGCCATGTTTCATTTTCTCATGTGTTTTTCTGCTAGGTGTCTTGGTTCATTTCAAGAGTTACCATATTCGATTTCGGCCCAAACTAATAATTATTAAACCTTTTTTTACGAGTATTTGATTTACGCCATAGATCGGTTTATCTTGTACCGACATCCTCAGATTGGACTGTTGATTGTCAAAATTTGTGAGGCCGCTTGTTATGATTCGAGAATCCATCAATGTCATTTACGGACATTTTTATTCCGAAACCTTAAATCCCGAAAATCTTGTATCATACACTTTTCTCTTGATTTTTCTACCGCGTGTCTAGGGTCACTTCAAGAGTTACCATATTTGATTTCAGACTAAAATAACAAGTATTCAAGCATTTTTAACTAGTATCCGATTTTGCGTCATACACCGGTTTATCTCGCACGACAGCCTCAAATGTCCTCTATTGATAGTCAAAAATTATGAGGTCGCTTTGTCTGATCCGAGAATCCATCGGTGCCATTTGCGGACATTTTTATTCCAAAATCTTAAATCCCGTTAATCGCGTATTATACGTTCGATTTTGACCGTTCTCGTGGTCGTACCGGGCCATGTATCTTTTTCTCCTAATTTTTCTACCACGTGTCTAGGGCCACTTCAAGAGTTACCGTATTCGATTTCAGACCAAAATAACAAGTGTTCTACCATTTTTAACGAATATCTGATTTACGCTACTGACCGGTTTATACCACTCTGGCTGATTCAAATGTCTCTGGTCATATTCAAAACTGATGAGGCCGCTTTTCCTGATTCGAGAATCCATTCGTATGATTTACGAATAATTTTATTCTGAGACCTTAAATCACGAAAATCGTGTATTATAAACTTCGATTTTGACTGTTCCGGAGACCGTACAAGGCCATGTTTTGTTTTGTCCAGTTTTTTTTGTCAGGTGTCTAGATTCACTTCACGAGTTACCATATTGGATTTCAGCTCAAAATAACAAATATTCAACCATTTTTAACGAGTATCTGATTTATGCCATAAACCGATTTATACTGCAGCGAAAGCCTCAAATGTCCTTTGTGGAGACTAAATTTATGAGGCCGCTTTTTCTTATCTGAGAATCCATCTGTATGATTTACGGCATTTTTATTACGAGATCTTAAATCCTAATAAACGTGTATTCCACTTCGATTTTTACCCTTCCAGAGGTCGTATCGGGCCATGTTTCGTTTTCTCCTATTTTTTCTACCACATGTCTCGTGTCGCTTTAAGAGTTACCATATTTGATTTCAGCCTAAAATATCAAGTATTCAACCATTTTTAACGAGTATCCGATTTAGCCATGTTCTTTTCAGCTGAAACGAGCTAAATTAAATTAATTGGAGTTGAACTTAATTGAAATAAATTGAGTGAATTGAGGTGAAGTAAATTTAGTTGAATTAAAAGTTAATTTTGTGAAGAGATTAACCGAACATAATTGATTGAATGTAATTAAAACTTAACGAAATACAACTAAGCAAAACTGAAATGAGCTGAAATTAAGCCAGAAAGAACGGAGCCTTACACCACATACCGGTTTATACCGCACCGGCAGCTTCAAATTTCCTCTGTTGATAGTCAAAGTTTATGAGGCTGCTTTGTCTGATCCGAAAATCCATCCGTATGATTTACGAGTATTTTTATTCCGAAACCTTAAATCCCGAAATTCGTGTATTATACACTTTGATTTTGACCGTTTCGGAGGCCGTACAGGCCATGCTTTGTTTTCTCCTGTTTTTTCTAGGTGTCTATGTTCACTTGAAGAGTTATCATATTCGATTTCTGCACAAAATAACAAGTATTCAACCATTTTCACGAGTATTCGATTTACGCCATAAATAGATATATATCGCACCGGCAGCCTCAAATATCCTGTGTTGATAGTCAAAATTTAAGAGGTCACTTTGTCTGATCCGAGAATCCTTCCATATGATTTACGAACATTTTTATTCCGAGACCTTAAATTACAAAAATCGTTTATTATACATTTTAGTTTTGACCGTTCTAAAGGCTGTACCAGGCCATGTTTCGGTTTGTCCTGTTTTTTCTACGAGGTGACTAGATTCACTTTAAGAGTTACCAATCTTACCATGTTCGATTTCATCCCAAATAATAAGTATTCAACCATTTATAACGAGTATCCGATATGCGACATAAACCGATCGCACCAATAGCCTCAAATGTCCTATGTTGATAGTCAAAATTTATGAAGCCGCTGTGTCTGATCCAAGAATCCATCCGTATAATTTACGGGCCCTTTTATTCCGAGACCTTATATCCCGAAAATCGTCTATTACACTTCGATTTTGACCGCTTCGGAGGCCGTACCAAGTCATGTTTTATTTTCTACTGTTTTTCTACGAGTTCTCTAGGGTCAGTTCAAGAGTTGCCCTTTTTTATTTGAGCCCACAATATGCAAATGACACTAAAAATGAATTGCTCCATTTTCTTTTACTCATCCTCATGTGTGAGAAAGACATTACCCGTCTTTAACTTATAGCGGATAGTGGTCGTCACAGACAAACGCATTGTATTTTAAATTTTCCAAAATCAAACAAGTTGATTCACACACATGGCATATAGTTAGGCTTGTCCATTATCATCAAGTGTTTAAGCCCAAAGTGTAATTGAAAAAGAGTATGTTATTTAAGGTATAAAAGCATTGATTAGGCTTAATAATCAACTTAATAAAACTACTGGTCGAGATGGTCGCCAGAGAATACTCAACAAGCGAAAGCTTGACAAACATCAATTTAGGCATAATGTAAGGACTCGTATATTTAGCCGCAATTTTAACCTCAAAGCTAAGAAATTGCACGCGTGGTCCGTTTACTTCGAACCCATAGATTTCGTATTTCGCTTTTGTATTTTTATTTCTAGTTTTTGTATCATTTAGTACTCCAAAACTACTTTTCTGTGTCGAATCTTGGAATCTCGCTTTTAGTTTAAGATACGTTTTTAGGAGTTTAGAAAACGTATCGCTGTTCTGCAACATCAATGTTCACTGCTACCCGACTAGAAATATCAAATTTGCCTCTATGAGGAGTACTAGTCAATCAATCTGCTTCTCACCTTTTGCCTTATATTGCTTGTTGTTTGCTTTCTTATGAACGACTATTGCCTTCATAACTTACTAACAAGCATGTGTGTGTAGACCGTTGACGATCGAGACTAGGATCCCGACACACGCAAACCGAGACCGATTACGAATGCTCTAGTGCTTGACGCTCTTACTAGCATTCTTGTCGTGAGTTTAGACAATGGTCCGCTCCATAACCTGCCTCAAAATTCGAACCGTGACAAATAACATGCATGAGAGTATAATTTAACTCTTGTTTAGCGCAGCTGCGCAGGACAAAACATGTAAATAACAATATCATTGGATATACTAAGTAGGGAGGTTAGCTACTAAGGCTCTGTTTGGCAAAACGAGCTGAAACGGTACCTGAAACCTGAAAAGGTACCTGAAAACTGAAAAGGTTGTAACAACCCGGATTATAAAATAAAGGAAAAACATAATATAAATGAATAACAAAGTGTAACTCAATGATAACTGGGTTAAGGTGGCGGAAACACCTTACCCAAATCCGGATCGATACTCAAATCGAAAACCAAACTAATACGTTATTCAAAGGTTCTTATAAACTTATAGCAAAGGTCCTAAACGATTTATTAAGCTCGCTTCGCACTTTCCCCCATGCAAGCATCAACCAAACAGCGACCACCTGAACAACCTGAGAAGGGGGTCGACAATCAGTCGGGAGTAACTAGATGCTCTCCCAGTCATGTTTACAACAATTGAATGTAACCAACAATCAATAACAATTGAAATGTAAAACCAGTGAACATGCGAGATCATCTACACTCATGAAAGTCCAATCAAACTTACCATCATTTGAAGACATGTTACAACGATCATGTGAGGATATAACACGTCATGACATGCATGCAAACTGACCATACCATGATATTATTAACACTAGGTGAACGGAACCATACGAACCTAAACCACTTACGACCACTAAACCATGAACACTTACTAAACCGGAAGTGACACACGATCCACAATAGTCGAAGGCACAAAGCTAGCATTAAATCATAACAAATATGGTGATACATGATCCACAGCAACAGAAGGCATAAAGCTATCATCAAAGCATAGCGAATAGAGCGAACGCCGTTAGAGCGTATAACGCACTGCCTCTAACTGCTAGAGTGTATAACGCACTACCTCTAGCTGATGGAGCGTATAACGCACTGCCTCCGTCGGTGTGGAGCGTATAACGCACTGCCTCCAAAGTACTTTTTATAGCGTATAACCACTGCCTATATGTCTAAGACCTGGCCAGACTCTCGGTGCAATAACTGTACACCGAACGACACTCGGGGAACAGAGCGTATAACTGACGCATCTGCTACCCCCCGACCATAGACCAAACACCAGACCCCGAAGGGTTGCTCTGTTCATTCCGATAGTATACAAACGATACTACCGTCATCTATTCAAACCAGCAGACAATAATGCACAGTATAACTGACTGTACTAACATGCGTGAATAACATCACGACTCAACTCATTAGAACATCATACCAGACTGTCCTAATGTCAAATGCATAGAAGTATCCAACGACATATATCCAACGACATATGCAAACAGAATATTATACAATCACTGTACACAACTTAACATGTGAATCAAGTATAAACAACCAATGTTATAGTAACTTAACTATAACATAAGTAATGGATGCGAGGTTATACTAACCTCAACTATAACTTCCACATATGGCTTGAGGTTATAGTAACATTAGCCAAACCTTGACACGAACCTAAAGTTATACTAGCACGAACCAAAACCTTGAGTCATACCTTAGGTTTACGTTAGTCTCAGCTATAACTTTAACTCGTAGTTCAAGTTATATTAGTTTCAGCTATAACTTTAACTTGCAACCCAAAGTTATATTAGTTTCAGCTATAACTTTGATTCGCACTCAAGGTTGTACTAGTTTCAGCTATAACCTTGAATCATATTTTCAAGGTTACACATACTTCAACTATAACCTTGAGCAACGCTCTTGGCCGTTAGCCATGTCGTCATCTAGGGTTTTCCTCGCGAACCCTAGTTGCGCACACGACACCCATAACGATTATCAACACATTATAATCCACAATTACGATAATAAAATATACATAAATATATGGAGCACGATTAATTCATGACAATAAATAATCAAACATGTACTAATTATACAAACAATCATTAAATCATATTAATCACATCAATTGGCATAAACACAATTAAAAAGAGAAACACCTAGTTACCTTTTTAGCAATTAATGAAAACTTTCATAAAGAATACGACCAACAAAGTCTTGTCTCAACACGTGCCAATAACCCCAAAAATGAACTTTAACGAAAGCGGAAATCCAAATACATATGATAGAAATTGTACGAAACAATAACTCTTTCGAAAACGCCAAAGGAAAGACATCTTCTTTACCCACAAAACAAGAGACCCAAAACGTAGGTCTAAAGGTCCATACAAATAATTCTCAATAAAATATTTTGAATATAATATATTGTAGAGGTAAGAACAAGGATTGTGAAAATATAATTTGTGTATGAGTTTGGAAGAATGAAAGATATTCAACAATGAAGTCAAAAGGAGAAAAGAGAACAAAAGAGAGAAAAGAAGAAGAGAGGACGTGCGGCAGAAACTCACGCACAAAACAAGGATTTGACCTAGTTGCTTGCTAGGTTAAATTTTATTTATAAGGAGATTAACTAATGGGTTTTTGGTCCATTAGCTCAAACAATGGATTATCTGATTACAAATTGGATTGAGCCATATTAAAACGCTTGGAGAACTTAAATAAGAAAGATAATTATTAAATGAAAATAATTAAATATTGTACAGACATCTTAACCAATCCAAAAGTAGATCAAAACGAGAAATAATAAGATTTATGACGGAAGATATAATTATAAATATTTCCGAAATACATTAATAAACCTTAAAATAATTAATTAAATAAAATACTTTGATAATAAAATATTATTATAAAATACGGGGTGTTACAATCCAACCCCCTAAAAAGAAGTTTCGTCCTCGAAACTTGAATTTCATAAGATCAAAACAAGGTAAGAATTACAAGTGATCATCAACGAAAGTCATCTCGGAATCCTAACCGATGCACACTCTGATCCTTATTAACACTCAAACCATAAAGAGATATCCCACATCCTTAATGTTATTATCATCTTCACATATTCTACAACCTCAAAAGACATATCAAACTCATACTCACAACCCAAAATAATCATTTGTCTCAATACGATATAACTATCACAAAACCACAAAATTTTCACACATGCATCACTTTTAAGCATGTGGTTAACACTCATAAACACCATAACATCTCACATACTAAATCATCAAGGTTTCCTCACTTTCACCAAGCTCACTCAAAACCATTAAGTAGTACACTCATCAATGTGTACTCTTTCATCTCATGAACTATCTAACTTCTAGTCCTCGTATACCAAACATTACTCCACCATCATTAAACTATAACCTCTCAAAAACTTATTACTATTTCTCCAAGTCCAAATAACTTTCAACCAACACTTCAATTATAGCTTACATTCATCACAAAATATGACATAAACGAGATCCTCAAACAAATAATCTCTAAACTAGGAAACTCTTTCGAATAAGCAAACTCTTCCATTCACGAGTGTCATTAAAATCATTGCTACCATAATTTCCTCAAAGTTGGTAGTGCTTACTTTCATATACAACTCTTAGCCTAAAAAAGGCTTAATATAAACTCTCGATAATTCTCGGTATATATAGTATCGAAAGTCATCAATCTCAAACCTCAATCTTACCACCTAATCATCAATCACACTCGCAAGATCCAAATCATTATTTTTGAACACTGATCATCAATAACTCATTTCCATCGAAGCATAACAACATCACCATACAAATCTCATCACCCATACTCATATAAAAACTAAGCTTACAACCTCAATTCATAGTCATAATTTATTATCCATGAGTATCATCTTACCATTAAGAATCCACCAAAACACTGTATAACTGTAACACCACGTAATTTTCAAGTCATTATATATTATTAAAATCTTATCTTAGTAATAATAATGTTCCACAATAAATAAAATTCCATTTAAAATCTATCGTTTTTGACAATGATATTAATATGTCCGTCTTAAAGTTATACTTCTTAAACTTGTGAAACGCTACTCTGTCCTTGTTACTAATTTTAAGATATTTTAAGGGCATATCTAGCTTTTTCTTATAAAATAAAAGTTTTACCTCTTTCGCTTAGCTTTCGAACGCCACTAAAAACACCTCATTACGAGTTCTGTAGAGAAAATTATGCCGAAAATACGAAAGGCTGTCACGGACCATCCGCAAACGAGACACTCACTCGTTGCTTACTCTTTACTCTTTTCCACATGTCCTTTGGGACACTTGGCTAAGTATGAAGACTTTGCCTTGCTGCCCAAGGTCAATCTCCTTCTTCCTTCTTCTTCTTCAACCCTTCATTTTTTCAGCAAAGAGCTCACAAAACACTTAACAAGAAGAACACCATTGTTGTGCACCTCACCTTAAAACGATCATAAAATCTTCGTTTCTTATCGGTTTTCGACGATTTTCGCGTCTATCTCTTCCTCTACTAGCCCTCCATCTTTCTAGGTAAGAAAATTCACAAATATATTCCTTCCTCTACTCTGGTCGTGGCCTTTAAGGCACGGTTTTCAAATGCTAACTCGTTTATTTGTGTGTAGCTAGTTCGGTTGTCCAAATCGGAGTGGTTTTGAGTCAAAATCATGCTTATTGAATAGCTGCTATAAGGTAACGGTTATGAGTTACTCGACTTTAATCGTCTTTGTTTGCATGTGTTTTGTATGCTAGTAATGTTTATTATACTAGAATTGTGTTTGATTAATTAGTTGCATGATTAGTTTTATAAGTCATATGTTTGGATGATTTTCATCTTGCATGGTTGTGTTGGATGATATTCTAGTTGTGTAAATTCACTAAGGATTGTATGGTTAAATGAGTTTGTGATCTTTGAGGATGATTAGTTTGATAGTCTTTCAAGTTCATAATGCTTGGTTTACTTTGGTTATTTGATAAGTTTCAGCACCTTGACAAATCTGTCCATTGTCTTGTACAAATTATTTCGACATCTTAGAATATCCATCTTTGAAAATGTTGAAAAGAGACCCCTGTTTATTTTAAGTCTAGAATCTACCTCTAAAATTTTGTAATTTTCTTGCATGTCGTTTGTTCACAATAAATTATTTACGAACATTGCGATGAAATACTCGCAGAATGGATAGTAGCTCAAAGATTGTTTCGAAAACCATTTTTATACTTTGAAACTATTCTGGTCCTTTTCAATAATTAAACTTTGGAGAGTTTAGATGATGTTAGGAGTTTTCCTTGCCCCAAAATGATTTGTTAAACCTGTTTTATGAAGCAATACATTTTGTGTGATGATCTCTGACACACTGTAAAGATCAGACAATAACCCCATGTTAAGTTCGTATTTTGAAAATGTTTATCTGACAAATATTGTAGATAAAAGTCTTATTAATGCGACCCAATTGGCCTTGTATCATTTCGATTTTAATTGAATTAATTATGAATTTTACGGCAGAGGACAGCTGTAATGTGAAATGCGTTTAGAACTTTTGTTTCATTATTCAATTCCGTGTGTTCTCTTTCGGCATGGAACGAATATAAGTGTTGTTTTATTCATTTTTTTTGGCTCATATATGTTTAAATGAGTGGGTTAACGGTTATGTTATCCTAAGATGTGTTGGTGACGATTATGTTACCTTGTTTGTGAATAGATAGCGGTGGTACGATTTGTGTACCATGCGAACAAATTCCAACCATGGAATGGGATTTTAGCTATGTTCGGGATTGGTCGGAGGTCGTGCTATATGCGCTCCGGTCCCCGTGTGTCGTTTGGTGTAGGTTATTACATCGAGAGGTCTGGACAGGTCTTAGGCATATAGGCAGTGGTTATACGCTATACATAGTTACGGAGGTCGTGCCTAAGCGCTCCCGTTGTTGGAGGTCGTGCCTAAGCGCTCCCGTCGTTGGAGGTTGTGCCTAAGCGCTCCCGTAGATGGAGGTCGTGCCTAAGCGCTCTCGTCGTTGGAGGTCGTGCCTAAGCGCTCCGTTAGTCAGAGGTCGTGCATATGCGCTCTGATGGCGTTCATTCTATTCTTGGTTTCTTGCTGTATGCGTGATTGGACATGCCACCTAGTTGTTGGCCTCTGAGTCGATCACTTGGATGTTTACTTGATTTTGATGTTTGGACATGCCACCTAGTTGTTGGCCTCTGAGTCGATCATTTGGATGTCTACTTGATTTTGATATCATCTCACTTGCTGGCTTTAATTATGTTTCACATGTTGATTCATGTTGTTCCCACATGCTTTGGTTTATCGCACATGCATTGATCATGTTGATTACGTTTGAAAATGCATATATGATTGTTTCTCAAATTATATACATGTTCATATGTATAAGATGTTTTGTATTACCATTTACATGTTTTTTTGACGTAAAGTGGTTGGGAGAACCCTGAGTTACTCCCCACTGACTGTGGCGTTCAGGTTTCATGAATGTAGATTGGTGCTGTTTGGGGAAGACGTGTGGCTAGCGAGCATTGTTGATAATTCGACAATTACCCTTACGCTTAGTTTAGATTTAATTCATGTTGTTATCGTGGGATACCTTATCCCTCGTCTATTTAAGTTACTTTGTATAATTTATACTTTCTCGTTAGTTTTTAGTCTTCCGCATGTTGTTTTGATATTCCGCGAAAAGTTTTAATAAATATGTCGAAAAGTTTTTAAAAGTATCGTATTTCCGCTGCAAATTATTTGTTTATTTTTATGCTAAATCGCGGGGTGTCACAATAACGCTATGTCTATCAAACTAATAACACCCTCAAACTTTCAAAACTCATATAAGACATTTAATACTCTTTCTCCAAAACTTTATATGTCATACAAATTCATACTCTCATTCAACAAATGTTACTATGTTCCCAATCTCTAATAGTCAAACATCAAACTGACAGATCCAACATTACTCCCAAAAGGATTCAAGCTTCTACCACGAGATGATCACAAGTAACTCTAAAGATATTTCAAACATTTTCAAGTTACCATAAAAGAATAAATAACTTGCAAACCAAAACAAAATATGTTCGTGTAATACCACAAGGTAACAAAAACATAGTTTTAGAATGTATAAGCTCAAAGATAAATCAATGTAAAGAGGATAATTACAAAAGTTCAAAGAACAAGGAAATGAAGTTGGAATAAAGGACAGATAGAGAGTAACGATAGATAAAACAGACAGAGGACAAAGATAAACAAAAAACTTTTGGTCTAAAGGCTCAAATAAATAAGGTATGGTCGACACGTGCAAGGATGACAAGAATAGCCGACTCCAAAACGATTTTATAAACATCAAGACGACACCTCAAGATAAGATAAATAAAGCACGATAACCAGGGTCTTAAAATTCTCGTGCAGTCATCACTCGAGGTAACAACATCTCAGAACATCCTTTCATTATATCTCCATAATACCTCAACACCAACAAATATCTATATAATTGCCCCTTTACCATCACTAACTAAATTCCTCAAATTATCAACTCTCAAGATCAACTCTCAAGACCATCAACTCTCAAGTCCTTCCAATCTCAATAACTCCATCTAATCACACTTAATGAATAAATGCATAACAATCTCTATACCCACAAAAGATAAACGCCACATTCCATTATAATCATTGTCAACATGATCGTTCACTAAGTCAACGCTAAAACTCTTTACCATTAACATCTCACAAGTTCATAAATTACAGTTCGTCTCTCTCACTCAATCCTTTAAAAGGTACAATCATTAAATATCTCCTTAACGGATAAGTCATAAATTCTTTCATAACTCACTAATATCCATTAACGATTCTTATTTCTCAAATATCATATATCAATTAAAGATAAGCATAGTCTTCAAAACTCCCAACATGCTCAATCTAAACTCCATGATAACATCCA
Organism: Silene conica; assembly: GCA_029255685.2. Taxonomy (NCBI): domain Eukaryota; kingdom Viridiplantae; phylum Streptophyta; class Magnoliopsida; order Caryophyllales; family Caryophyllaceae; genus Silene; species Silene conica. The sequence continues at coordinate 71,051,505 of CM055317.2, forward strand.
ATTCATTTCAAATGTTATATCATCAATCCATAAATAACTCGCATAATATTTCCTTTAACACAAGACAAAAATCCAAAATTAAGACCTGAAAAGGTAGCTGATTTTTGTTAAAACTGTTTGGAAACTAGCTGAAAAGGTAGCTGATATTTAACAAAATGAGGGAAAAGGACATGGTTTATTATTGATATCTTTTACGTTTTTACTATTATTCTTGTGTTATTGTCGTTGGCGGCGTTACGTTTTTACTAGGCTGAGGGCAAGGCGGGCTTCACATACCAGTTCTTAAATTTTTACCTTAGATTCTTAATTTCAAATATAAATTTAACAAGTTGTAATGAAGTTTTTTCAATATTGAAAGAGAATGAGAAAATAATTAATATATAACGATTAGGTAAAAAAATCAAGGGTGATTATGGGTTATATTTGGGAAGTACGTAAGGGTTTTGTATTGTGTTTGATTTTATTAATTAGCGTTATACAATCGAAGGTAGAATAGGTAGATGAAAATAAAACAGGTACCTAATTTCTCAAATGAAACATGGGATAGCTTTTTATTTCAGGTACCTTTTTTCACTCAACTCAAGTACTTGCCAAACACCCAAAAAAAATAAGGTACCTGATTGTTTTGGCAAAAAAGTCATTTCAGACAAATCAGGTAACTTATTTGCGTTGCCAAACACAGCCTTAGGAACTAATATTTTATAGAAACCAACTAAGGTAGGTAACTAATATTACGTAAATAATTTACATATTTACTAATATTCTATCAGTAAACTTAAACTGTGTGTCAATCATTTGTTAGTAATGTCATAATTATATCCGAAACCGACGATATACGAACTTTTGGTGAACAATTATCTCAAGTCTTAACCTTAGAAGCTACTCCCTCCATTCTTTTTATATCACCTCATTTCTTTATACACGTTTGCCGATACTCATTTTGTTTTGATTATATCTTTAGCTACATACTACTAAAAATTATAAAATTCTGATATTCTTAATCCTCTTATCAAGACAATCCAAAAACGATCTCACATAAATATATTTCCGTGAACGGATTGAGAGAAACTTGACGTTGAATACTCGATTGTGAATAGTTGGAAATTGGGTGATATAAAAAGAATGAGGGAGTATTTAATTAGGTCTTGATTTCACAATCTCCGAGTTTCATAATTGTTGGTGCTGGTTCTTTATCTTTTTTTAGCAATTTACAGACTATATGTAGAATTTGAAATTTATAATAAAGTATCCGAGTTTATTTTCAAAGAATATATTAGTTTTATTAGAAAGTATCTTAGTTCATCCATCGACATTAAAAATGTATACTTGCGAGACTGTCTCTCACTCATTTAGTGAGAGAAATAATAGGTAAACAAAAATTTCCGTGAATCATTCACCCTATAATGTGAGAGATCTCTCAATAACGTTATTGAGAAACCATCTCTCTAAAATCACTATGTAAATTAAGATGCTTTTACGTTAAGGGTGTGTTTGGATAACAAAAATGGAGGGAAAGGGAAGGGAGGGAGAAGGAGGGAAGAGAAAGGGAGGGGAGAGAAGGGGAGGAAATGAATTATGGGTGTTTGGATACAATTTCCTTCCAAATCTCTCCTAGGAGAGATTTTGATTTGTCTTAAAGGAGAGAAAATGGATCCCTCTAAATCTCCCCCTCCATTTCTCTTCCACCCTTATTTGATATCCAAACAAGCGATTATAAATCGATCTCTTACTCTCCCTCCCTTTCTTTCCCTCCAAAACCCCCAATCTAAACACACCCTAATTATACAATACTTATATACTATTTGCGTTCTTTTAGTGCACGCCATATAACCTCACTTGTATAGTTATATGTAAAAGCTAACACTTTAAGGATCGAAAAGAGGAATGCTGCCAATTAATCAATTATTATATATAAACGAAGAAGTAGCTAATCTCTAATAATTAGCCAAATTCGGAGTATCTACTATCATTATTTTATGCCACATAAATTGAATCAATGAAAGTTGAATTGAACTGGGTGAAACTAAATCGAATGGTTGTGACTTATGACGTGACGTGAACTGTATCAAGGTGATCCAAAATAAGCTCAAGTAAGCTAATTAAGAGTTGAAATTAAGACGAAAAAACAAGATCTTACTTACCGCGGTTCATTTTGCGCGACGGTGACATTTTAATTTAGGGTTATAGTCTTATAGACCTTAATTAATAGTAACCCTATAACCCCCACCAAGATTGTATGTAGCATACTATATATCATGAACCAATTTCGATCCCACCACATAACTTATGACAATAATAAGTATACTTTAAAAATGGACTAGGCAATTATTGGCTCCTAAAGCTAATTAGCTATCTTTCTATTAATGATATGATTAACCTACGTTTGATTAAACTCTAAATTCCCTAATCATTGATTGTGGGCCAAATACGGATTTAGTGGATTTAGGCGGCTAATTATATAACCCGAAATAAACTTATATTTTAACGTTATTTTTTCGGCGTAAAGGAAGACACGAGATGGGAGAATACATCTCTCTTCTTTTTGGTTTAAAGGGAATCACAAGACGATTTCAATGTTCATGTTATATAAGTCTAGGTTATAATTTATAGGTGTCATCTCTTACAACTTTATCAATTATCGGACGTATATAAAACTGTCGGGATTCGAAGTATTATGAGAGTGACTTAGATGATCGATATACTTTAATATATCTCAATGTGTTCTTTTTTAAGATTTCTTAATGTGGTAGTGTATGTCATAGTTTTAGTATATAAGGGTATTAGAGTAGCAAACTTTTTCTAACATGTTATTGAGGTTATAGTGCCAATTTCAATTGCATTCCTTAAATTTGTAATAATGTTCCCTTAGTCATTTTCCTAGGCCGCTAGGCGTCTTAATATGACAAATCATGCTATTGCGAAAAGTATAGTATAGGCTGATCATAAAAAAAGTTACAGGAAAAAAAAATCGTAATGGTATTCTCACTTGTTCGTTCAACAATGGCACAAATCTGAAGAATTGGCAAATCGTCATTGCCAAGACAATTGAATAATTATTCACTGAATTTAAGGTAATTCTAGTTTTTTTTTATTATACTCGTTAGGTATTTATTTGGACATGATTAAGATTTTATCATAGAGCAATGTGGCAGGACATATTCCTAGCTCTTATTCACAACCATTTTTATTTTTAAAGATAGATAACATCTGCAATCTATATACATGAGTATATAGCGTGTACAATTTATTTAAAACGATAATATGCTTGTTACTCGTACATTGTCAAACTTAAACAAAAAAATGAACCCTAAATTTGCACATATATCTAAAAGAGTAATGAAATACTTTGACTGTTGTAGGTTGGAGATATTGGCATAGTCTACGAGTATAATGGAATTAATAAAAAAAGGTTATAGCTTAGAAAAGTAGATAGAGTATAATATAGAAAACCCGGTAAATAATAAAGTACTCTGGTAAATCAAGTGAGATCTAGGACCAAAGACCTAGTTTAACAATTAGCACAGGCCGACCAGAGTAATGAAGGCAATTTAATGGGTTAGCACCTCCCAAATTCGGCTTTTTCTTTTGCTAGAGTTAGGACTTAGGAATTGAACCTTTAACCATTTATTTAGAAAATAATAACCTTTAGCACTCACACCAGCCAACTTTAATCATCCCGCATAAATGAATTTTTCTCGAAAAGAATATGAATATAATTTTTAGTAAATTATAAGTATATAATTTATACCCTGGCTTTGTCCATACTAGGTTAGGATCCAATGATCCATGATACTATATGAAAATTTGAGACATATATTCTTTAGCAAACCTCGAGAAATTTACCCACATAAAAAAGTTAACCTGGCAAAATATAGCAACGGTGAAAATGGACATGTCAAATTATTAGGTTATTTATTTTGATCTATTTTTGTAAAATTTGTATACAAATTACACAGTAGAAGATTCTAAATAGGGACGAAGATTGAGTACGATAGTCGTTGAATGACTGGGGTGGGCCAATACATAACATGGGTACCATTTCCACACGTTACACCAATACACCCTATTAACCTACTTTCTTATTGGGCCCTCCTCTACAGCCCAACCCTCAAATATGTCCATTTTTAGGATTATTTCTTAGTGACGGCACTACATTACAACTTACAAGTTTGTGATCCCTTACAAAAAGTAAGTCGTAGAGGAAGTGGAACAAAGTTACAAAGGTGTGAGGGGACTGTGAATCTGTGACGGGTTACAACCTTGTGACTGTTACAAATAAGACAAACTGTTGTAGTGTTGTTATAAACACCATCATTTATGTTATTTATGTTTACCCTAATTTAAATCATTATGAGGCAAAATTCAAAGTTTTGAGAAATTTAAGAATAACTTGATAATGTAAGGGTAACATTATTCGTAAGACTTCCCAAAGTTTTAAGACTCCGCCACATCAGATTTCCACTAATTTTTATTATTTTTTTATTGTTCAGACTCACCTCAGACTCACCCAAAATTTTATACATTATCCGTCAGACTCACCTCAGACTCTACTTTTCCATTTTACTTCTTCTTTTTACATACGTATTAAACTACTTTTAGTGGGGTCAAGACCCACCAAAGTTCTAAGGAGAGTCTTGAATTTTCAAGACTCGACTTAAGACTTTCCTCAAGACTCGGGTAGATTATTGATAAAATTGAGGTAGTCTTGTCTTAAGACTTAAGAAAGTCTTGTCTTAAGACTCCCAATAATGTTACCCTAATAGTAATTGGAGGTGTACATAAGTGCGGGCTCGTGTACCCATGCCCGACTGGCACTCTTGGTAAATTTTGGTTAACTCGGCCATCTCATTGCTAGTGTTGGCCCCTTCAATTTTTGGGCACAAATTCTCATTTGTGATGGACATATTCGTCCCAAATTTATGACGGGTCAACTAATATCTATATAGAGAGATAAGACAAAGTAGAATATATTGGTAGTAGCAAATTGTTTTCTTTTCCACCAACATGTGTAGTACTTGACCCGTCCAAACTTGTGATGGATATAACCGTCACAAGGGAGACTTGTTGCTTGAAAAAATATACTCTCGTCTATTCAAAATAAGAGTCCTAATTGGACTTTGACCCAAGATTTAATGTATAATTAATGTAAAGTATTGTTTGGAGTAGGAAGATTGAAAAGAGAAAATCTATTATTGATTATTATTGTGAGTAGAGTGATTAAAATACGTAGTGTTGTGGGGTAATGTAAGATATTGTTGTGAGTTAAAGTGATTAAAATAAAAATAAAACTTTACCAAAAATGAAAAATGAGACATTATTTTAACTAGACGGAAGTAGAAATTAGGACCTTTATTTAGAATAGGAGAGAGTATATCGTAGCCCGCCTCGATACTGGCTTTCTCGGTTCCACCGTGCCTCAAATCTGGCATGCTTGGTCTGGCACACATGAGCTCGTGGTGCCGGTACGAGCCATACTACCACTAACCCGACTCACATTCCACCTAAATTGAGCTTATAAAATCTCAATTTTCTTAATTGAATTTTTTTTAGATGAATTGAATTTAAATGATATGAAGTTTTGAATTTATATAACAGTGAGTATAAATTGAACTTATTATAAGATTTAAACAAACCACATTTCTAAGACCTGAACTTCTATATTCGGAACTTATAGAATTTGAAAGGAATTTAAAGGGAGTGACTCTAAATTCACAAAACATAACCTAAGTCACTAATAAAAGACGATTTATTTCATAGAGGAAATTGAATTGTTCACGTAAAATAAGTTAAATTTGTTTCTTTGAAATAAGTGAATTTTGTAGAAATTTCAATTTACCTAGGAGATTAGGTAAAGCAAATTCCTTTATTGCGAAATAATAGATAGATATTCATAAATGAATAGATTATCAGACGATCCACTTATTTTGCAAATCACATAACTGGTAATTCATATATTTTGAGAGGGGTAACCAAACGACTTTTAATATAATTGATGTTAAATAATTTGGCTTGAACACCTTTTATTACATAAAAAATAAAGATAATCTAAACATACATTTTATCAGCAATATTATAATACTAGTTTTATACCCGTACAAAAAATGTACAGGTCTATTTCTAAAACTTCGCAAATATATTAATTAATTAGTGCAAATATAATTCAACATGGACTTAAATGAGAAATATATAAATTATCAATTCGGGGATGATTTTGACTCCAAATAATTGACTTACTGGTATTGAATTAATTAATTTATTTTTTTTAAAGATTATTATAAATTGAAATTAATTTTCAATTTTAATGTTATTAACGGAAATTAGGGGTGTTCATCCGCGGTTCGGCGAACCCAGCTGCATATTTAGTTCCGTTCACACACGTACGGTTCGGTTGGCAAAACACCGAACCTAAACTGCACCGTTCGTAACGGTTATAAACGGTTCGGTTTGGCAAAACACCGAACCTAAACCGCACCGTTTGTAACGGTAATAAACGGTTCGATTAACCTCTTTTAACGGTTATTTGCGGTTCAGTTACCGGTTAATCTATAAACGTGCAAAATATGTTTTCTTTTGACTTTTCTTGGACTAATTATTTTTGTTGTTTGTAATTTTTTGTTTTTCGGATTTAATTTTTAGACCGTTAAACATCGTATTTTATTCGACTGTTATATATTGTTATTTAAATATTCGATTAACAATAATTTGATCATATCATATTTTATTATGACCATGACGAAATATAATACTGCAATTGATTACGTAGGTAGGAATGATTAATTATGTATATAGGAGATTAGTAAGTCTTGCTTGCGACGGGTCGTCATTTGTGACGGATATTTTGTGAGATAAAATGGATACAAAATGAATTAGTGGAGAAAGGGGACCACAGAAATAGTGTTGGAGAGAGAGAAAAAGTGGGTATTTTGTGAGAGAAAACGGTATCCGTCACAACTTGCGACGAATAGTGCCGTTGCAAATAAGAATTTGTGATAGGAGATAGGGAAATTAAATGAGTGTAAAAGTTAGTGGGCTCACACATTCCTTATTTTAAGGAGCCAATGAGATGCACCTAAAATCTATTGCCTTTATAGAGATAGATGCTTAATTCGAGTGCCTTTTTCGTTTTACAACTCGGTATATCTATTATCTATACATGATAGATTTTTGTTTACTCCTGAAAATGCAAGGGTGAATTGGTGATAAAACTCTTAAGGTAGAGTTATATTATTCTGTCTAATAATTTTACTCGGCTCGAACCACCATTCCACCAAATCAAATGATATATAACAAAAACATAAACGTATATATATGAAGCATGCATGACAATGGGGCGGGGCGGGTGCGGAGGGGGGTTAACCCGCGCCCGCCCCGCGAACTTTTAATGCGCACCCGCGCCCGCCCCGCGACCCGCGGCGGGTTGAACTACTCAAAACCATCCCCGCCCCACGGGGACCCGCGGTTGACCCGCCTATCTCCTCAAGAAACGTAAATTTTAAATCTAAAATATACTTGTCGTACTAGCTACTTATACAAATAAGTTTTCGCAAAATGCCTTAAATTTCAATTAACTAGAGTCCGTGGAGCCATAAAACGGTTTTACATACAAATATACCACCAAAAACACGCACAAACAGCAGCCGAAAGCCCAAATTCTGACAGAGTACTAGAAGAGTAGACAAAACTACACAACAAATACTCTTCAATTCTTCATCTTCAGTTCTTCAGCTCCGTTTGTTTTATCAGTTTGGGAAAATGGGGATTTAGGGGAATTTGGGTAGTTAGTGAATGACCTGAATGTAGTGATAACAATTTACGAATGATCATTGTTTATTGCCTTATTGGACCGGGGAAGTGGGTAGTCTGGGTTAGTGGGTTATTTTACTTATTTACTTGTTTTGGCATGGGGAAGTGGGTAGCTTGGTAGAATAGATTTAATTTATTAAAAGGTTTTTTTTATTATTTTAAGTTATATTTAATTTATCTTATTATTCTTATATATTACCACTAGATATTATTATTTATTAGGCGGGTATAAGCGGGGCGGGGATATGTGGGGCGGGGCGAGCGGGGTGGGTGTGGGGCGGGGTGGGTATGGGGCGGGTCTCATGTGTATGGGGCGGGTCTCATGTGAAACCCGCACCCGCCCCGCGACCCGCGACGAATGATGTTTCTGAAACTCATCCCCGCCCCACGACCCGCCAAATTATTACCCACACCCGCCCCACGTGGGACGGGTGCGGGGCGAGACCCGCCAAGACCCACCCCATTGACATCCCTAATGACAATCTTGTAGATCTAAAGTACTCCGATCCGTACGACATATGAATCTCAAACGGCGGAAAGAATAAGTTCAATTTATACAAGTAGAAGCAATATGTTTATGCATTTCACTTTAATTTAATTCGTTCTTAATAAATTGAAGAATCAAGGAAAATTGACTGATTGCTAACAACATTCTTAATAATTTATTAATATTAATTAAGCAATTGATCAACGCATAACTAGGGAATCAGCAACCCATTGCATTTTGTAAACAACTTGTGTATGTCACATCTAATCAAGATTCTATAAGAAATGATTAATGACAATCATATATCCCTTGTTTAAGAGAAGTTTTTGCTTAATTGGTGCTCAAAACCGAACTATTTAACAAAATAGCGTCGGTTTCAAACTATTTACCGAAAATGGTTCCACGTCATTATTTCTGGATTTTTTTTTTTTTTTAATAAATTTAAAGTAGTCGCTGTCCGGAACAGCGACTAGTTACAGTAGCAGATTTAAGGACACAATAGAAAAGTTGCTGGAAATTGTCTCTACATCTTCTCGCTGTGTGGGACAGCGAGAAGTACTACTACTACTTTTTTTTAACTCACTTCCCTTGCCATTTTAGTCTACTCGTCAAACAACTTTCGTCTTCTCCGTTCTCCTTACTCCGACCACCAAATGACAAAATATCGCTATCGTTCTCTTCTTCTCACTACCGTTATCATATTCACATCTATATTTGAGTTATTAGCTTCATGGTTTTGCGCAAAAATTTATGATAAAAACGCTTTTTCAACTCTTCTTACTTCACTGTCAAACACTTGCATGAACCCTTGCTTAAACCATAGCATCATGAGCTTATTTCACCATGTCATCAACATTGCCGCTTCCTTGATTGGGATTTCTTCGACTCCACCGTACACACTCGCCGAGGTTAGCATCGGTTGCAAATCTGGACTTGTATTTTTCGGCTTTTGATAGCAATTTAGGAACTACTCTTAAGTCTTTAGTTAAATTTTATATATTTATTTATTATTGCAGAAAATCGATAATGTAGTGACGCCTCCTGGATTCAACATGTTGGCTACTAACAGAGCGGATCATGAACCAGGTGCTTAATTTCATCTTCATCGTCTCTCTGGAGTTTTTCTTATCGTACATCCGATTTTGCCATAGTGATGCAATGCAATAGGCCATTAGGGTATAATTTAGTTTTTCGTGGGTATAACTAGGATCAGACAGCAAAATGCGAATCGTTAAATGAACGTTGATATTGCGGGTTATTTTTTGCGCAAAACCATGGAGCTAATAACTCAAATATAGATGTGAATATGATAACGGTAGTGAGAAGAAGAGAATGATAGCGATATTTTGTTATTTGGTGGTCGGAGTAAGGAGAACGGAGAAGACGAAAGTTGTTTGACGAGTAGACTAAAATGGCAAGGGTAGTCAAAGTTTAAAATAAATGTACAAGTAGTACTTCTCGCTGTCCCACACAGCGAGAAGATGAAGAGACAATTTTCAGCGCTTTCTCCTACGTCCTTAAATCTGTACTGTAACTAGTCGCTGTCCCGGACAGCGACTAGTTTAAATCAATAAAAAAAAAAAATTAAAATCCAGAAATAATGACGTGGAACCATTTTCGGTAAATAGTTTCAAACCGACTCTATTTTGTTAAATAGTTCGGTTTTGAACACCAATTAAGCAAAAACTTCTGTTTAAGAGATATAGAAAGTGTCGCTCTCTTAACGGATATGTCTCTCGTAAACTTGTGACGGGTCAAATATTAGATGATTAAATTTTATTCTTAGAAGATTATTTAGGTGTAGGTAAAAATTAATTGAACTATATGTTTATATTTGACAACATAATCAATTTATATATATTAAGATACGCGATATTCTCACTTCAAGAAATAACATAACTAGCAATTATATTTGGAGACTACATATAATAGTAGCCAAATAGGTGACCGAGATAATCACAAAGGTGATTGAATTTGGTTGTCAATTTGGTGATTGATTTTAGTCGCCTATATGAATTCGATCACTTATTTGATTTTTTTGTGTAATAGGACTTGGGAGTCTCCAAAAAATATCCATATAAACAACTGAATTTAGACACTCGTTAAATGACTTTTTAGTGCATTACTTCTCGTAACTGTATCAATTAAGCTATGCTAACATATGTATTTTTTAAGATGAAATAAGATTACGATAATTGATACTTTGTCCAATTATTTATTTGAAGTAGTCATCTTTTCCTTTTGGCCTTCCTAAATTGTCCATTACTAATTTGGACTTTTTTGTTAGTATATTATAAATATGTAATGATAGTACTCACTTTTTCCAATCATTTATTTAACTTTAATTAAATAAAATATATTGAATAAAAATAAAAAGCAAACAAATAATGATTAAAGCTACTCACTCTATTTATGTTGATTATTTGTTTACTTATTTGTTTCAATTACTTATCAGAGATAATTTTAATCAAAGATAAATAAGTAAGTGTAACGAAAATAATACACACGTTTACTAAATTTGAAAGTCATTGTCTCACTCACTTCTCCAAAGTTGATCAACTATTTATCTTTCCATTATCTTTAATCTTTATTATATTATGAAGAAAGTTTACCTAAATGTAAATTAATGACTTAAAAAACTTGCATAACCTATGATAATAAAACTTTTCAAACTATCAATAGTCTACCACTATAGCTTCGTTCTATCAAATTTTCCTTTTCTTATTGTACGTGCATGAGATGGAATAATATGGAAGTGTAGAGTGGAAAAAAATTGAGACAACCCCACAAAACTTTGTTATATTGCCTATACACTAGTTTCAAAAAAACAATGATATTACTTTTGAAAAAAATATTAATACTCGGCGATAGGATCGGAGTATTAATATTTAAAAGATAATCGATTTTAACCAGTAACGTATAATAAGTCAGAAGAACAATACGAATGAAGTGCAATATAATGAAATTTAATTAACGATTATTTTTCAGAATACAATCGATCTTAACCAGTAACCTACAAATTAAAATAATTATTAATACTCCGATGATAACAACTTACGAAATAATTATTTACTTATCTCTTTTTTTAACATATAAGAAGTCACAAAAACAATACGAAGGGCAATATAATAATGAAATATTATTAACGATCATTATCTAGAATACAATCGATCTTAAAACTCAGAAGAACACTATAAATTACAATATAATTAAAATAACTAACGATTATTATTCAGAATACAATCGATCTTAACTAGTAACCTAAAACCTATCCATCACAAGTTATTCTTTAGGGTGAAAGCCCTTTCTCAACACATTTATTGTACAATTTTGGCTTTTTGCAAATCCCATTATCCCTCACTTGATCTCCCTCCACTAAAAATGCTCTTTGCCTTTCTTCCATTCTTTTCTGCCATAATAATTTTGTATGATTTCCCCGTCTCTCCTTCTCTCTCCAATTAGGGTTTTATTTATCTATTTATTTACTTATTTATTATTATTATTCACTCTTATATATTTCAATATTTTTCACACATAAATATACATACATGATCATCATCTGACAAAAAACTAACAACTATAAACAGTTTTTTTCTTTGTTCCTTAAACAGCAGGGAACAAGGAGAGAGCTAGCTACAACTACTACTTACACACACTACTCTTGCAAAATAAAGCCTTAACCTAAGGAAGAGTAAAAGGGTAAAGGTACATGTTTTTTTTTTCATGAATTAAATTATTATTTTATGCTATGATTTCTATTTGAATTCCTCCGTCTCAGCGTGAATATAAAAGGTAAACAGATGACTGAGACGGTTTTCTTCGGGTTTTCTCAGAAAAACAGGTAAAGGGATGTAGGTTTGCTGCTGCTATACTCATGTTAAGCATTTGTTTTTCTTCTTCTTCAACACTCTATGTTTGTTTTTTTAGGTAAAAAAGTCTTAGAAAAGAATAGCACATGCCCTTTTGAATAGACTACTCCTCTCATGATCAGTCTGATCTATCTATCTATATATACACTACCTAGCTTTTTATGTATGTAGGATTATTATTTGTATAAAGTTACAAGAAAAGATAAGAGATTTCTAACATTTTATTATTATTATTAACATATTATATAATATAATATATAATAATATGTATGTAGTATGTTCATTTGGGTGATCTATCTATCTATCTATATATATATATATACATATACATCTAGCTTTTTATATATGTAGGATTTAAATAAATTATTTGTAACATTTTTCTTTTGAAATTAACATATTTATAATATATAGTAATAATATGTACTACTTATTATATCTATATGCACATCGAAATTTATATATATGTAGCTAGGATTGAAATAAAGTTACATAAAAAAAAGAAAGAGATTTGAATTAAATTTCATATTTAATTATATAATTACATATATATAGTATGTTAATTGGTGATCTATCTATATATTTTGAATTGAAATAAATTAAAGTTACAAGAAAAGACAAGAGATTTAAACAAAATTTTCATATTGTTTAATTATTTAATTGCATATATTTAATAATTTATTTTGAGTGGATTTTTTTTATATAAGTGAGATCCCAAATTGAACATGGCTTTAATGATGTTTTCGTTCTTTTCGAAGATTAAATTAGAGTACAATTATATAGATATTAGCTAGTTTAATTGATCAAATCACGAGTATTGTTACTTATGACCTGATTTAAAACCCTATCAGCATCAAAATCGTCTTTGTATCTTCCTTATGTTTAAACAGCAATCATGTTAGAGTACACTTTTTGTTCTTAAGAATAGAAGAGAAAAGGGGAGAAGTTCATCAACAAACTTTGCTTAAAAAGGAAATACTATTATGATGTTCAAGTTTCAAACACATTAATTGTTTAAATTTGGAGACTTGCATAATGTGTAAAGAAGTAAATCTTCTGACAATACTATGATATGGGCAGAGGTTGCCATGGTAAGTCTTATTATTTTATTTAGTTATCTTTTGTTAAGTGTGAGTTATGTGAGTGTTCCTTCCATAGATGAATGTCAAGGAGTCAGAAAAGTCTTTTTCAATTATTTTATTTTGTTTAGATTTAAAAGTTGGGATTATTTATGTTGGAATGAATGGGATGGATGATTATAATGATTTTTACATTTATTGGTTTATTTTTCTATTATTATGTTGCCTTTTTCTTATTTTCCGATTTTCAATCGAGTTAAAATTATCCCTAATTCGTAGATTCTAATATTGTGGAACAAAGCAAGATATTTGTAGAGTGGAAGTTGCAATTGAATTGGTTGATCTAATCCACGACGATTAATTATTACAGGTTACCTCAAACTAGTTTTATGCGCTCAACACAAATAGGTAAGGCTCGTGAGTCTAATTTTCCTTTACTATAACTTGTGGGAGCTTTTAAGGTAATAGAACTTTCTCACGCGATTCATTGTTATACTTATGTTTATTAACGTAAAATGAAAATGAAAGCATAAGGGAGAGATAAAATTCTATGGTAATTCAATAATATTGTGAATTTTGCATCATGGATTGGAAATATATGCAATACATCGAAAAAAGTTATTTTAAATATCAACCTTAATTGAAATCTAAAGAGAAAGATCATTTTTTATTTCTACTCTTCCAACCCTTTTTTAATCGGTAAACAGAAAGAACTACGATTAGCCGAAAATTTAGATAAATTAGTCTCTTTACACTACCTTTTTTTAGTCTAAAGGAAGCCATAAGAGCTATATGACGTTGCTCACAAAATCCCCTCGTGTCTTTACCAGTATTATTCCTAGTTGAAATCTGTTCTTTAGACTATTTTCTTATCTATCTAGTTTTTTATTCAAATATTTTATTTAATTAATTTCTAATAACTGTAAACATATACCTCTAGTTGGTTAATTAAGTATTAAGCTGTAAGCCTGTAAAACAATTCACATCAGCCCCAATAATTCCATATTTTACCATGATATTATTCACTCTATGTGTTTTACCCTTGTTATAAAACGTCAATAATTTTGACTTCTACCATTTCATCATTGTGTTTTACCTTGTTATTGTACTTCAATAGTTTTGAACTTCCCATTACATTTGTTCTCTACCCTTGCTATGTATAGGTGTACTATAAGCACAATAAGTGCATTATAGAGTAGTACATAAAATTTAATAGACCATTATTAATCCTAAATCATGATATATATTTATGTCTTGTACTACTCAATCGACCCATATAGAACAGTTTTACACTAAATTAGTGTGAAATAGGTAAAATATTTGGTGGCTCTACAGGTTACACTAATTCCATGTAAAACCGATTTGTACAAGAATTTGTGTACGGAAATAAATAACGCAAGGGATAATCTTTATATATATTATGCTCAAAGTCTTTTAAAAACCTAGTTATAACTTATTTTGTAAGTAAATAATTATGCTTTACAAGTTAATTATATTATGCACACGACATAGTTTTTTTGACAGTTGTAAATAAAGGTTTTACATATTACTGATATTTATATCTATCGATCCCCTCATATATAATTCACTAATGATTGTGCAGAAGACATCGTCATGGCATCCTCAAGCTCCTACAACTCTCCATGCGCGGCATGCAAGTTCCTGAGACGGAAATGCATGCCAGGGTGCATATTTGCACCCTACTTCCCTCCAGAAGAACCTCAAAAGTTCGCAAACGTCCACAAAATATTCGGTGCTAGCAACGTAACCAAGCTCTTAAACGAGCTCCTCCCTCACCAGAGGGAGGATGCGGTCAATTCCCTAGCCTACGAGGCCGAGGCTAGGGTTAGGGATCCCGTGTACGGGTGTGTAGGAGCCATATCATACCTTCAAAGACAAGTCCATAGACTTCAAAAGGAACTTGATGCAGCTAATGCTGATCTTCTTAGGTACGCGTGCCACGACATCTCGATTCCTGGACCCGCGATGCAAGGAATCCATCCTCCTCCACCTCCGCCGCCTCCTCCTCCTCCGCCTTCACGATCCGTGGATCAATTTGGGAGCTTTTATCAGCCTTCTGATGGGAATTTGTCTTCTTTGTTCCCAAGTCTTCTTCCTTGGAACGAGAATATTGATCCGAGAGGCGGGCCTAATGATCGTCATCAAGGTAATATGTGATCTTAATGATTCATGGAGCTTAGCTAATCACTTTTGCATTGAAATTATGAGAATTTAATCTCATTTTATTACATGGGTGTGTCATAAAAATTTATCTTAAAACTACTATTATACAATGTTTATTTCTTGCATAAGTATATATACAATTTAATAGTATATATGCTTATTGTTGTTATAATTATTTGTTTGGGAATTATTATAATTTTTTGGAGGTTATATATGAAATAATTGTTCAACTGATGACAATGTTTATTTCTTGCATAAATGTATTAATTACTAAATTATTTGAATTTGTTGTGTTGTTGAATTGGTAATTGTTGACTTGTGTTTTACATGTGATAATTATTTCAACACTTGTAGTGTTTAGGACGGTATTAAGTTAAGGTCTT
The DNA here is from genome assembly GCA_029255685.2 of Silene conica. Taxonomy (NCBI): domain Eukaryota; kingdom Viridiplantae; phylum Streptophyta; class Magnoliopsida; order Caryophyllales; family Caryophyllaceae; genus Silene; species Silene conica. The sequence continues at coordinate 71,067,307 of CM055317.2, forward strand.
CTACATTTTTTTTTTCTTTTATATATCATTATTTAAATCAGTTATTCAGTTCTGAGTACATCTTAATTTTAGATGGTCTTAGAAAAAACAAATTGGGTATTTACAAGTTCTCTTCTATTTTTTGGAAATTTTTTTTCTTCATATACGACATATTTTCTCTAATCCTAGTTAATCTCCTAGTTACTTATATGCCATTTTAAAAACCGCATTTTGATCATATTTTTACGGGTAATTATGTAATTTTGACCTAAACCGATGGTTCGATTGGATTAGATCGGAGGAATTGTTTTATGGCATCTTCAGGGAAGCTGGCTTTGTCTTCTTTGCTTTGCTCTTTTACCTTTGTTGGGGTTCATTGCTCGTTGACATTGACTAGGGTATAGGCATGCTTGATATTAGGAAGATATGTAAGGTCTTAAGTATAAATAACCTCTTGAAGGTAATGTTAACCCTTTATTTCTTCCTTTTTTGCTATTAAAATAAAATGTCGACTAACATAGATGGTAAGCCATTGAGTCACCCCTTTAATTCTGATTCGGCTATACCACTTTTTTTTTTACCTCTATTACTAATCCTATTATAGTTCTCCATAAAAGTGTATTATTGCTACAAGAACATTGGTGGAACAAGAGGGAGGCTAGTAGGAAAACTTACCTCCGTTGAACGATAAATATATCAAAATTTATAGTTACAATAATTTATGAACTTTTTTCAAGTTCCCTTTATACTATTAGTCTATTACGTGTTCGCTTCTATTAATTACGTTAAAATTCTGGTTTTGCTTAGTCGCTTAGAGATAAAGCTTGATTACAAACCCCTAAAGAATATTGAATGTAGATAGAAGTGATTATGAGTGAAAGTACTACATCTAATTGCATTCATAAAAAAAAATGCGCATGCATGTATTCCTAATTAGCTTGACTTGTCATTGTTTAATTAGCTTAATGAAAGATTAAAGGGGGATTATTCTCTAGCTACAACTTGAAGTCTAACCCTTGTTTATATTCCTAATTATATCTATTTTACACTCTTTAGCAAAATATTCTTTTGTTTTAAATTTAAAGGACCACACTAAGATAGCATGAACTTTTTTATTAATTAATTAATTATTTATTTTGATTTTTTAGTTTGATGATTTTTAGCCTTACCTTGTAAAAGTGTTATTGTGTTTCCATTGCCGACTTATTTTTATAAATAAAAGGCCTTATTATCTTTCTAGATAGTCGCGGGTATCGTTTTTGATACTCAATTCCAGGCATAATAACACAAGTAGTTGTGTTCCTTAGTAAGGGAGCTTGCCTCCACCAACACAAACAAGATATAAAATTAGACTTATTCTCTCAACTATAATAATAAAGGCATCTATACTACCTTTAATTTAGTAAATACTCCGTATGTAGTAGTGGTGAAGTCGGGATTTGAATTTAAGGTACCCTTATTTGTATTCGGATGGAGCTGACTAAATAATACTCGTACTATGTAGTGTTTTTTGTGTTGTTAATGCGTAGGGAAAGGTTTTGAATTTCAAACAGTCATACTTTGTAGTAGCTGGAATAAAAAAAAAAACTTTTAACAATGAAATAATTTACGTTACTATTTTTCTATGAACTTCCTTTCATTTTTGTATGGACTCTATAATAGCTGGCCATAATCATTTATCGTTATTTCACGGTCACCAGACTCACAACCTCAATAATTTTGAATTCGATCATAACAAAATAAAAGTACTTACTAATTTTGTATGTACTTCATCTTCATTTGTGTCATTTTGTCCTAATTGTCGAAGAAAGAATCATTTACATAACCTTTTTCACTAGTAATGTTTATGTATGATTTTTTGTATAGACTTTATTTTTTTCTCTTTAAAATATATCCTTAGTTTCTCTAAGGAATTTCCGTAATTAACCATTTAAATATTTAAAGGCGGTATCCCGATACATATAAATTTGTCAAGGGTAGCTACTCAACTTAAATTGTTTTTTCTTTTCATTTTCTTTATTAGGATGATCGATCCATTTGACTTTGCATTATTTTTTTCTAATAATCAAACTTTAAACTTTGCGACGTATAATATTATAATACAAATGTAATCTTAACCACTAACTTAAGGATTCTAATTGCTTAAGCCAAATATTTTTAGTTAACTCATTGACTTCCTTATAATGAAATCCAAACCCTAAAGAATTGTTAGAATCATACATTATTGAATTTTATTTATTTATTTTTTACTTTTTTTATGAAATTGGGAAATTTATATGGCCCACATACATCTTGATGAAAATTATTATAAACAGTGGTTTAGCTAGTAGTTGAGATTTTCTCATCTTTTTGGATCCACAAAATGGAGAAAAGGGTTATTCCCACTTGTCCCACAGAATTATTTCTTGACTCTTTGTCCCAATTATCAACCATAACTTCCTCTATCTACAGTCTTCACAAAAAAGCAATTGTACTACTCGTATATATTACTGCATGCCAATTTCCAACCAGTGTTACTCCCCTACTTCATTTACTCCATCTTATTACACAAAATAATTTATATAGTTGGTAGCACTAGCGCTAGCGAAGTTAGAATTTGATGTTAAAGACATTAAAAATTTAAGGTGGTCGAATTGGTAATGTAATAAAGTAATAATCTAGAAAAAAAATCGGACATTTGCAGCTAAGTGAAGCAATATTTTCATTGTTTATATTAGGGAGATGACCGTCCATACTAGCGCATGCATGGCAGGCTCAACCATATTAGGAATATTAATAATAGTTGGGCTTCAACCATCACCTTAAGGTTTTGGTTGAGATGGTTCATCTATCAAACCATTGGCGGCTAGTACATTTGAGTTCCACATAGTTGTACATATTGGCAATATATGTTGCAATGTGATATTGTGATGTCCTTTCTATTTACTCAGAAATTTCTGAGTAATCCTACTATACAACTATACCACATCAGAATACTCATCACCCAATGACAAAATTTGAATTGTAAATGTCCAACGAGTACTTCTGATCATGGTGTTTTCACACGTGAAAAAAAATACTTGGGGCTAATACTATATTATATAAACATTCAAGTTAAATAAAAATGATGCATTTTTCAATTGTTAGGACGCACAATAGTACTTTACATTAAGGGTAACTTGAAAGCTTTGTATTCTAAGTTCTCGCATTTATTCAAGTGAAATAGTGATCATAAGTTATTTGAATAAAAAATAAATAATAAAATTAATCACTCAATTTATTCTTGAAACACTAAAACTTAAGAGAGACGGTCTTTTAATAGATAAAATATAGTTATTGAAGGTATTAAATCAATGAAGCAAAAACTAATAATTGGAGGAAAACTAAAATGATTAGGCCTAGGGCTTTGACCATCCCATAAAAGTCTCACTGCCAAAGAGCATGTCTAAAGTAGGTTTGATTATTCCCTTTTCTAGCAATGGGTTGACTTAGGGATAATTCATACTTTCATAATACTTCCATTTTTTTAATTTCATCTTTCAACAATATTTTGATCTTAAATATCTTAAAAGGTATAATAACTTGTCATATAATACTAATAATATATTTATGTTTATATCGAAAAGTCTTTCACAAAATTATATTTTTAATAATAAAATTAGCATAAAAATGCACTAAAAACACGGTCAAAGTATTGCATTGCAGATCGTGCGATCAAACCAAAAAAAATAAAAATAAAGAGAGTATGTATTTTCGTTCCATAATATCAATACAAATAAGATTGGTGGATTATATGATATGATGAATGATCCGTATTTGTTCACTAGTGTGATCATGAGAAAAATATTTGTGGAAATCAACATTGTATTTTGAGCATTGAAATCAAATAAAAATTAATATTTGTAAAAAAGTCTAATATAAATCAAACTTTAGTTAACATGTTTTTTTAACCTGTCATCTAAAAAAGGTATATATACGACCTTCACCACACCTAAATTATTTAAATTATAAAAAATCTAAAAATGATATTTAAAGCCACAAAAAATTAAATATTTACCTGCAAAGTGTAAATAAAAACAAACATCTCTTCCCAATAACCGCCATTTTTATATGAATTGATCTTTGTGAAAAAACGTATTTTGTAACTATTATTTATATCATCTTCGATTAAATACTTTAACTTTAAAAATGGGGGTTGTGAGATGCTTGAAGTGTGGGTGCAATTGCAGTTTTTCCTATATTTGGTGGCTGATGTTTAATATTCCATTTTAGAAATAGGGGTCTTGAAATTTGAACTCGTGACCTTTTAGTCGCGTGACTCTGATACCATGTCAAAAAAATCTAACTAGAAATATAAGTGGATGGTTGAGCCCCAAAATCAGTTTATCTAACCGTTCATTTATGCGAAAACTTTTGAATAATTAATGTAATGATAAGGTACAAAGAAATTTATTGTACATAAGTCAAAACATCAATCTTACCTTATTTTTAATCAGTTATTTTTTTTCTTTGAAAAAAAGTTACGGTATACTCTATTTTTCACACAAAAACTGGTAAGAATAGTGTGCGCTTATTTCCATCTCGGACAGTAATCGAAAGGGATAGTTTATGGTGGTGGGTTAAGGTGTCATAGTGAAGTATGGGAGAAGGATAATGATGCATCACTCCATCAACAACAGTGGAAGTGTTTGATTCATCTAACAAACACACGAGCAATGGGATTGATCGATCAATGACTAAATAGGAAGATGAAAGATACATAAGATCGAATATAAAGCAACTCAGTAAGTCTCTCTTAAGACGGAAATATCCATCAAAAGATTAAAACGGGTTAAATATACATCTATTTCATACGCAGGACAAACATTTGTTATTTTTTATGCATTATAATTTTGTTTCATTTGTAATATTTAACCTGTTTTAAGTTTAAAACGAATAAAACGGTCTTAAATAAGAGTTTGGAAAAACCAAAAATATTTAGAAAAATAAAAAGTGAATGTTGTCCTTTGAAACATCTGAAATTTTTTTCAGATCATGTCATGTCATTCAATGCATGTCTTAATCTTTCCTTACTTTCTTGGGATCATTTTCATTTGATTTTCATCTGAAAATTTGTGATTGTTTTCATTTGTATACTTAATTAGCAATTTGATGTTGCCAATTCTCCAAGTCAGTCTGGCTTGCAGGTTCAAAGACACAAGTTCATGTGTTTAGGCACTTACCTAGCTTAGGCACTACTAATTCTCTATTTTTCTTAGTTCCGCAACTCTTATATTTTAGGTAGGCTGTGTGTCAATAATTGAGGTTCAATAGAGAGGGGATGGACTCATACTAGCTGCATCATGCATGCAACTTATGGTCCTTTCTGTGTTTCACAAGTGCCATGTGAAAGACACATTTCAATTTACGCAAATTCTTGTTTAGAATGTTTGGATACTTAAGCAGATATATTCGCTTTTAAAGATAAAACGGGGCTAGACAAGTGGACAAGATTAAAAAAAAAAAAAAAAAAAAAAGATGTTTAGAAATGACGATTTTTTTGTCTAATTTAAGAGAAACCAATTGTTCAGCTTCAATAACGTTCTAATTTATGTGTTACGAAGTACTCCGTATTAACTAAGTGGCTTATGTCGAATGTTCATTACCCCCCCCCCCCCCCTTCGTATTATTCTGTATCATCTGTTGGTTACTATTTATTTACTTTAACCACTTCTTTTACTTAAATAATACAAGCGCGAATAAAGTGATGTGGTAATTTTTTAGATGATATTGTTTTAGAGGATTAAAGCTAATACTTAATACTCCTTTAATTTCTCTTTTATCTTCCCACTTCTCTAATATATGCGAGAAGCATAGGCGAAGCGTAGCACACTAGCACGGGCCCAGGGGACCATGACTCGGGTAATACTTTTGCAATATATACAATAACAGTAATAATCTTTACATTAAATGTGCAATAGTGTTGTTATCACTCTACTCACGAGGTCTCACGAGGAAATATCATATAACCACATGGGGTACTTGTCAATGAAAGGTCATAGATACAACGGTTCTGAACAAACAGCTTAATCGTTGAATTAGTTTCTCGTATGATCATCCTACTACATACAAAGATTTTGCAATACTTTACCACTTCACTTAATAATAGCAACATGTAATAACAAACATAATCTATTACTCCCTCCGATTTCTTGTGTTGTTCCATTTTGATTTTAACACAATAAATAAGGAAATCAATTTGGACCACACAATACACATGACCCCACATGAAATTGATTTTGGACCACACAAAGTTGTCCAAAAGAGGAAAGAGGGAACATCATGTAACTAGACCAAAATGGAAAGAGGGAATATCATAGAAAATCGGAGGGAGTATATTATACCATCGTTATCGGGTTTTAAACCGTCTTTTGATATAAAACGGTCTTACTCGGATTATAGTATGTGGTAATGAGGATTGATAAGGGGGTTTGAAAAGTACTAGAGGTACTACTTTTGGACACAGTAACACACTTGTTCTACAGTCAGGAGATGGATAAAAAGGAAGGTCCACAGAATAAATGAAGAATGAGTATTTGAAATGTTAGAAATAAACTGTGAAAATTCAGAATCAATCAAATCTAAGTTACCCTATTTCTTCTGTAAGATCTAAGACGTGAAACATAAGCAATATATTGGCATTTTGGCAGCAGGTTTACATTTTCTTTTGCCAGAGTCCCCACTAACTCTTTTTTCTTTAACTTAAATTATTATAAATATATTTTCTTTACTTTTTTTTCCTTCAGTTTTCAGGTTTTAGTTATGATTATGTTCTTAGTTTTTTGGAACTTTGAGATAGATTTTCTGTGCTTTAGAAATTGACTTTTTGAAATGTAATTTCATGCATGTCAACAAAATGTCAACTTTGCATTGATCATAGAGCTGATCATATGGCCCAGTCCCGATAGCCCGACCCGGTCCAACTCGATTTTTTTTTTCGGGTTTGGGCCTCATAATTTGGCCCAAAAAGCCGTCCGGCCCAAAAGAAGCCCGATATAAATATAGGACCGGGTTTGGCTAACCTAAAAGCCCGATTTTTGTCCCGGCCCGACCCGAAATTATTATTTTTTAAAAAAAAAATTGAAAAGTTGGAATCGTATATCAGATCAGACTAATAATCTAATATCACTAATGCATTAAATTATCAACTTTGCGGATATTTTTAGATTTTTATCGTACAACTTTAATTAGTTAGGGCTTGTTTGGTTGACATAAGGGAATTAAAGTTCCCGGGAACTTCAAGATCACATGAATTTCTAATTCATGTGAATTCGCAAAAAGTGTTGGTTCGCATATGGGAAGTTAATTGATGCGGGAAGTCCCAATGACCAAGGGGGACTTGGTGAGTAACTTCCCACATAATGGAGGAAGTAAATTCATGTGGGAAGTTCTATTTCCAATGATTTTGGCAACCAAACAACATCATAATTTTACACTTTCTGGGAAGTTTAACATCCCATGATTTTAATGGGTAACCAAACAAGCCCTTAGTGTACTGATAATTTTTTGTCAACTCATGAGTTATGTATGGTAATATTGTATTGTTCTCCTAACCAAAAGAGTAAACGTCAAACAATTAAGACTTTAAAATTTTATTTCGTAACTAAAATTTATTCAAATATCCATTTTGTTAATTATTTCGTAGTGTATTATTTCGGCCCGTTATGGCCCGTTTTGGCCCGAGACCCATTATAGCCTGAACAATTATGGGCTTGGGCCAAAGAATATGGCCCACCCTTCCGGCCCGGCCCGGCCAATGCATTTGGGCCGTTTATTTAACTCGAGCCCAACCCAAACCCGACCCAACCCGGCCCATGATCGGGTCTAATTGAGAGTATACAATTAAGAACATTGTAGAATTTAAAGGTTATTACTTATTAGGTTAAAGATTGTGATAAACGTTATCAATGATAATATATAATATACGACAATCTTATTTATGGATCTCATATCAAAAATTGCAACCTGCAACCAATTATTAATTAGCTTGTTACGTTGTAAGAAGTTTCTGGTTAAAAGCTTGTGTGAATTATTCTCGCATTTCAGGCAGTCTACAAACCACCACAATCCGTCTGCTTTTACCTTTTGTTATCTCCGAAATTGTCAGCCTATTCACTACTTTGAAGTTAATAATACATTTTTACATGACACGTTGCCGGAAACCGTCTACATGTCTCCACCTCCCGGGCTTTTCGCTAGCAAGGGCGGTCGTTTCATTGGCCAAGGCAAAGATCATAAATTTTAGTTAAAATTTACAAGTATCCCCCTCAAAATCCCAAATCCGTCGTGGCTCACATCCTTTTCACGTGTAAGTTATCTAAGTTATGCCAAAGATTAATTCGCCTTTTTTACGCTCTTCAAAACTTATCGTTAACTCGACTTTAAGGTCGATAAATTGAACCAGTAAACTCCTCAAAATTGTGATCTTTTGAATAATAATTAACAAAGCTACTCTAAAACTCAAAAGTAGCAATGATATATGTGTGTGCCTAAAACAATTCTTTGATAATTCATTTTAATACATAGAAAAAACTTGTTACTACCACTCAGATCAGATAGTAGATAGATACACTTCACTAAATCTAAGATAAGATTATTGTGGGGATGCAAATTAAATTTTGTATTTGATTGTGACAAATCATATTATTCCATAATTACATTTACTTAATTATTAAACAGTGGACCCTGACCAATCATAGGGAATTGAAGCATGTCATAAGCATCCAATTCCAATTGTGCGTGACCAAATAAAGTTTATTTGAGTCTTTAAAAAATATTATTAGCTAATCATCTCTTCAATAATACAATACAAATACATAACAGGCCTCTTTTGTTATGAATATATACCGCTATTGGCCAATTTTTAACATATATATTAAGGGTTTTATTAGTATATTTGACTAATTAATATAATGTGTTTGATAATAGTATATTTAAAAAATTTATTTGAGGTAAAAATGTTGCTTAACCCAACATATACATTAACATATTTTAAAATAAGGAATTTTATTACATTTTACAAAGAAAAGTAACAATCTACCAGTCTTAATTTGTCAATTATCAAACATTCAAACTAATTCTATTTACTAATTATAATATGTTAGTCAAACCTTCTGATAAAATCTATCATTTATAATTTTCTTTTGTATTCTACTTATGCTGAAGTTACATTGTCGTTTACCAATCAACAGCGCCAAGAGTACCTTCAAATAAGGAGTACTCATTAAGACAAAGGGTTTTCAAAATTCACATATTATATTATAAAACCATTTTATATTGCGAGCACTTAAAAATGATCATTTTATATTAAAATAACCACTTTTATTATCATAAAATCATCACTTTTGAGAAACAATCACTTTTATTATATAATGATCAGTATTTATCATAAAATGTTTAGTTTTTAGCTATCGCATCATATAACGCCGTACACAATAATTACAATTCATAGTTATATATGTGAGAGACTACTATGACCATGCATGTTCTTTTTTTGCTTAATTTCATCTCATTTCGATTCAGTTTAATTCAGTCTAGCCCATTTATTTACAAATTAACTCTTTTACTTCAGTTCAACTTTGTTCAATTTAATTCAGTTTAATCTTATTCAACCCCTTTCATCCGAAAATAATACGGTCTATGTCTCAACAATAATTACATCAAAAGCAATGCATGCTATACTTTGCCTTTTCCATGACTAAATTGAGTTTTATTATAAATTTATGATAACAATAACATCTGAAATGATATAGAGGACAAATCTGTAGTTTGAAAATATTGGAGTAATTCAAAAATGAAAATAATAATTGTCTTTTTTGACCAAATTAAGAATGAAATGATGCAAATAGGAGGTTGGTGTTCTCTTGCTTTTTACATGCAAAAGTGTTGTAAAATAATATTCCTTTGCGCAGAAAGCTGAAACGCATACCGAATATGCAATAATACATTTATTAATAAAGTAATAATAATAGATCACAATTCCATCCAAATACAGAATAGTGTGAGTTCTTAATCTTATTATCATAGTTTATGCAACGTATATTGTACGTACGTACACCTTTGTACAATTACTAGGTTTGAAGTTTGAACCCGTGAAATTCACGGGTTTGCTTCCAAAATTTTACATAAATACCGTTAACCATAGTGAAGATATAACGATTTAATCATGGTGAGGATATAATTATAATTCATAGTTTTCTTATTCAATTTGATCATTTTACCGAGTAAGATCGTGGCACACTAGCTATAACTTTTGTACATTAAAATATACAAAACATCATAATGTATACTATTTTGAGTTAATAACAAAGATAACAACAACTATAACTTATAGTTTTCTTATCAAATTGGATCGTCTTGACGTGTAAAACCGTCTTGCACTATAACTAGCAATTAGAGGATTATACAACAAGATATACATATCTTGTGGAATAGATTTCGAGCTTGATATTAAAAAATTTGAACTTATGTATATATTTCACGACCTTTATTAAAAAGAATCTGAGCGTCCTTAAAAAAAATTGTAAATCAAAACATTACATTGAAACTCAAAAAGAAAATACATATAAAACCCAAAGATTTTAATTTTAATGCTAGAAAATTATAATGCAAGAAAAATTTGTTAAAAGCTCGAAAAAATTACATATATATAAGCTCAAATAGATTTGTATGAGATGTACGATGCTCATATACATCTGGATGTATAATCCTATTTGTGTATAACTTGTATACAACTCGTATAAATCAAAATATACAATGAAATGCATAACATTCTAAGTTAATATCTAATAATTTCGTAAAATTATTTCAATATGTGTAAACATTAAAGTAGGAAAATAAATTAATATATAAAACTCAAATGTGAATAACATATAATAACAAAACCCCATGAAAACGCTTCTATCTAATTAACTACAAAACCCAATTTCACAAACATAATAATATTGAAACTCATAAGTTTAAAACATGATCGTTTGCCTACCGCCATTTATATTTCTATAGTTTTAACTTTACAGAAGTTGGATGTGGTACATTGGATAGAATGTTGGTCGTCGTCGACACTGAGTTCTCGTACCGTGATCTACTGGTAATTAATTTTATTTTGGAGTAATTGTTTTATTATTTTTTGCAGGGTGATTGGGGCAGCGCAGGTGTGACAAATCTGCAAGCAAAACCACTATTTATATTGAATTTTGTAGTACGTATTTCTCGAGATAACTTATAAAGATAATGTTTATCTATTGAGATATTGTGGGTCAATTATTTTGCGGGAATGAAAAATATAATTTTCAAAAATAATAAGATTATTATCATTATTATTATGAGTTTTATATTCACGGGTCTATTTTTGCAATTTTAAATAAATTTTAATTTAGGTTGTAACCCGTGAAATTCACGGGTCTATTTTTAGAATTTTAGATGAGTATAGTTAATAATATTAAAGATAAACAAACAAATTATTTACGAATAAATTAATTTAGAATTATTTATCACATATATCGGTATATATGAGCTAATATATATTTTGTTCATTAGGATGATCAAGACTTACCAAAAAATAGTGCACTTGTAATTACCCATTACACCATTTTAAAAATATTTATAGTCATGCAATAAAAGTTGTCTATTAAGGATTGTACAATAAAAGCAAACGTAAAGAATTTGTTGAGACAAAAGTAGTAAATGGATAGTTGGTTTAAAAACGTAAATTTGATTATTTTTATTAAAGATGTTTATATGGTGAACAACAGTTGTTGCGTACGACCGTCTTATACTAAGACAGTTCAATTTTATTAAAAAACCACTTATTTACTATATTAAATAAATAGTCTTCCTATTAAAATGAATCCATAAATGTGAAGACTTGTCTTACATTATAACGAAATTGTACTATAGTAAATTACCGCGCACACATTTATATATAAATCGAGCAAGAATTTAATCTGACATATATATTTCTAAGATTAACCCACAAACAAAAATGATGTAAGTTCTAGAATTCTCCACGTCCATTAAGGCTGAGTAAAAAATCCGATTATCTGAATTATCCGATATCCGATTCGTATCTGATTCCAAGTAATGGATATCTGATCCGAAAAGTGGTTCGGTTTGGATACCCGTATCCGAAATATTTGGATATCGGATCAAATACAGATATCAGGTTTAAAAATTTGGATATCCGATATCCGAAAGTTATTGGATCAGATATCAAATATCGGATCGAATACCCGATATCCGTTAATATCCGATCCGTATCCGAGATTTGATCCATAAATAGTGCTAGCTAATTTCACAAAATTGTAAATGAACCTATCCACAATTTTAAGTACTAGCTAATTTCAGTTATCCGATATCCAATATCCACAATATTACGCTAGTCTTCCTTGATAGGTAGCGGGTTTATACTTTGTAATATATACCGAATGAAATTAGTATTACGCTACTTTTCTTTTTTATTACAGTTTGACAATATATAAAATACACAGAGCAGATATCGGATACCGGATAACTGATCCGAAATTTCCGGATATTTCCGGATACTAAATTTCGGATATCCGATCATTTCAGATCAGATCACGGATACTAAAAATTTGGATTTTTGGATCAGATATCCGATCCGAAGTAGGGTTTCGAATCGGTTATCCGATCCATACTCTGCTTAACGTCCATGACAATCTCTGGGCGGTCAAGTGACATATGACAATATGAATGCACTTGATAGCCGTAGCATAATTCTTAAAATTGTTTTTTTATATTTGTGAATTGTGAAGTATGAAGTCATGGAAATGACTACGTGTATTTTATTTAGAGTAATTCTCTTATTGTGTTTTGAGAACTGATTAGCTATATATTGGGTAGCATATCGTCCATATCGCATTCATATTTCATTGTAAAATGATTGAAACTTCAATGTGATGTGAGTATACTTCCGTTTTTTAGGAATCAATGATTTTTTTTAATTCCATTAACACTCTTTTCCCTAGAATAATGGCAATCAGTTCCTAAACTTTAAAATTTTAGGATTAGTTTATACTATAACTCATTTTAGTATATATAATCTCCACAATTTTAGCATTTGGCATATAGATATTTGAAAAATCACCATAATTAAAATAATCAAATTAATTTTTAAAAAGTAATATCCTAGACAAACGGTGAATATTCCATTTTGAATATGGAATAACTTAAACCAATTAAATGTAGATTCATTTTTTTATTTTAATGGTTGACTTTTTTTTATTTCAATTACTCGAAGTCACTAATGTAGCGATACGTCATACTCAAATGAAAATTTGTGATGCCAAGTCAGCGCGATTGGCTTTTGCATTAGTAAAATATATGTGAATAGGTCCTAACACTTTGACCCTTTAAAGTTTCACGGGTTACAACCCAATTATGAATGATTTATATATGTGAATAGGTCCTAACATTTTGACCCTTTAAAGTTTTCCAAATTCTGGTTTTTGACGATCACTTCTCAAAATCACTTTTGGTCTGAAAATTCAAACGGGCTTATGCCCAAATTTTATGATTAAATATTTGAATTTGAATGTAATTACAATTGTGCACCCGGTATTGTAGCTTAATTCGATTTCAACCAAATTAACTACTTATCCATTTTTCACAATGTTACGAGGTTTGATCCATACTAGTTTACCGCATACCCGCACTCTAATGTCCTTTGTTGCGTCTTAAAATTTGTGCGATCGCTTCCTACTATGACCTGAGGAACCTTCCTTGTGATTTTGGGAGAATTTTGTTTTACGACCCTGAAATCCCGAAAACCGTGTATTATATACTTCAATTTGAGCTGTTCGGGATGTCTTACCGGACCACGTTTCTTTATTTTCTGATTTTTCTACCACATACTCATGATTTTTTGTATTTGATTTCAGCCCAAATAACGAGTAATAATCCCATCATCACAATTATCCGAGATTCGACAAATGTTCGCTTATCACATACCAGCACTCCCGAATGTTCCATTGTTCCTTCAATTTTGAGTGGCGGCTTTACGTGTGAGATTTTTAGAGAATTTTGTCCTGTGACCCTAGAATTCCGAAAAATGCAAATTATACACTTAAATTTAAGTAGTTCGGGAGGTCGTACCAGACCACGTTTCTATTTCGCCCTGTATTTCTACCACGTGCTCGATATCATTTCAGGAATTAACTTATTCGATTTCAGGCCCAAATAACGAGTATTAATCCATTTTTTACGATCGACGAATGTTGGTTTATCACATACCGCCACCCCCAAATGAGCCATGTTGCTCCTCAAATTTTGTGTAGCCCCTATACCTAATATGAGGAACTTTTTGTGTGATTTTCGGAAAAAAATTTGTTCTAGAACCATGGAATCCTGAAAACCGTGTATTATATACTCTTTAAGTTGAGTCGTTAAAGTGGTTATACCGGACCACGTTTTTTCTTCTGGTTTTACTACCGCGCTTCTGAGGTCGTTTCAGGTGTTAAGTTATTCGATCTCAACCCTAAATAACGAGTATTAATTATTTTTTCACAATTTTACGAGGTTTAATGAATGCTTATTTATCTTATACGGGTATCCCAAATGTCTTCCCTTGCGCCTCAAATTTTGTGGAAGTGCTTTACTTGATTCGAGAAACCTTCTATATGATTCCTTTAGAATTTTACTAGTTTTCTTGCCCGTGTGTTGCACGGACATTGAAATAAGTTGTAATTATAGTGTCTTGCATTACTTAACTTAATTGTAAAACATTAATTGTACATTTAATGTTTGATATATTATTCTTTTAAATTGCAGTCACTTAATAATTTAACGTCATGTAAAACATTAATTGTACATTTAATGTTTGATATATTATTCTTTTAAATTGCAGTCACTTAATAATTTAACGTCATGTCAATATTGGGAAGAAGTAGAGAATTCCCTATTTAGTTGGCAAATGAGATATGAGAAAAATAGTGCAAGAATGAAATGTTCCAAACAAGAATACAACTGAAATGATATAATGAAATAAAGTATGTTACAACAATTTTCATCATGAAAAAAAATAACTCAATTAAAAGTTAATGATATCGTCTTGACATAACATATACTCTCTTCATTCTTATCCAATGTTCCAACATTCCATTTGTGTACAATTATTTAATCTATTGTTTTCCTTTCATACTTGGTAAAATAATTGACATAAATATCTTCTTCCATTTCTTATATTTACAATGATACAATTACAACAAAAATTCCACATTTGAACATCTTTATATACACACCTCTAAATATTTCCAAAACACCGACACAAAATACACTATAGAGTTATTCCACATTAAAATTTATTCCCCACTAAAGGGAGTATTCGATTGGATTGATGAAGGGAATATACACTACAACAAAATGGCACTTGCGCCACGTTTAAAAACGTGGCGCAAGTGCTAAATTCCCGTGACTATACAGTTTTGCCACGGGAAATCAGTCGTGACCCAAGTGGCCGTGGCAAAATTTTAGCCACGGGAAAAATTGCAACGTGGCTAGAATTAGCAACTTTGCCACGGTATTCCCCGTGGCTAAAATAGCGTGGCTAAACAATTTTGCCGTGGCTAAAATTGTTTTAGTCACAAGTTAATATTGTGGTCAAATTAAAAAAAATCGTGGCTAAATACTACTGGCCACGAAATAATAACGTGACAAAAGAGAGACTCTCGTGAGCAGATATTGACAGCCACAAAATTGTTGTGGCTAGAGATACTAGTCACGAAACAATAACGTAGCAAAAATGAGTCACGTGACTAAATATTTTTGACCACAAATATTATCATGTCTGAATAATAAAATTCTCGTGGCTAAACATTACTAGCCACGAGACAATAATGTGGCAAAATACTCTCGTCACTGAAAAATAATTGTCACAAATATTATCGTGGCAAATTTTATAGTTTTCGTGACCGACACATTATGCTCGTAAAAATGGAATAAAAACTTATTGTCGATTACATAAAACGTAGCATACTTGTGTTTTATAACAGCTAAGAAAACACTAAAAATAAGTAATGTGAAATACATGTCCGCAAAAAGAAAAAAAAACATAATCCAAGCTTATGCATCTAATGCTCGTAAAAATTATAAATCTAATGGCAAATTCTTCGGATGGAAACTTGTTTGCTCCATATTTGTACACCCAGGCCCAAAGAAAAGCAACTGAAACACCTATACCAAAAAAGTAGAAAAAAATATTATACAAGTGTCATTAGAAATAAATTACGATTTATTCAATATGAATATTATTAAAAGTAGAGTGTATTTTTTTTAAGTCGATAAAAAAATGAAACTAACCTTAGTGAGATGGTCCGATCACGTATGATTTCAATAAATCTTCCAGTTTCTTCTGCCACATTTCATTGTTCACAGCTATCTTCTCGTCCACCTTTGCCTCAGCTAAGATACTATGGTCAAGAATTTGAATAGGCGTACACCTTTACCCTTCCCTGTCTCCTGATCATACTGCTCCCATAGATAACCAATTCCGTAATAGTTCTGAACAGTGTTGCTGCCAAGAGAAAAATAATCAAGTTGTAGACATGAGGCATTCGAAAAACAAAACTAGCCAAGCTAAATCATCCCTGCTAGATTGGCAAATACCTTATTAAATTGGTTCTCAAGTCATTGTGTATCGTTTAGTTTATATGGCCCATCCATTGCAAAAAGGTTGAAGCCATAAGACAAATATCACTCACACCCTTAATTGCAACAAATAGTCAAATAAGGGAGTATGAAATAACATGTAATCAGTACCCTCGGAGTAATGTTTGAGAGCGGAGAGGATCATATAGTTCATGCTCATCCAAATTGAACCCCTCCAGTACGGTGCATAATGCTCTGTGTTGTAATTCATGTATAAGGAGCTGGAGAAAAGAACAAAAACTGATTTAGCAAGCAGTCATTAGTGCAATCTCCAATTTGTGCACATGAGACGGTCGCACAAGAAAATAAATAAAAGAAAGATTTACAGACACAGGTACAACTATTGCTACTGACGAAGTCTCAGCAGTTGCTGAATTACGTGTAGAAAGGAGAGCTTTCCTCAATCACTAAAGACATCTAAAGCCTAAAGGTAAGCTAAAGTAAAATCTATTTTACTTATGAGTAGCCGAAACTCTGCCGACAATGTGACAAGCAATTGCGTATTTTTTCTTCGGGCATGAACTTAACAACTTAACTACTGAATTCAATTTTTGAGTTGCTGGTTGTCTATAGAAACAACTTAACTATTGAGATTTCTACTCTGTCGGGACAGTCAGAATTCAATACGCTATTCTGCATTAAATCAGGTGACTCAGATCATTTAGATAATAGAACCCTTAAGTAATGACAATTAGGTAATAGAAACCTTAAGTTCATCTACGTTTAAAAACTGAGAACTGCCGCATACATTTGACACCTTCATTTCGCTATAGACGAGAGTATTTGAGGCATTGTGTTAGCTGAAGAGTTTGCAGGTGAGCTAAAGAGTTTCCAGTAATTCAAACTGGATATACAGAAGAATGTTTAGACCAGAAGATATAGATTATATTTGGTTACATTTCAGTAAGCTGATCTTTGATCAGTTAATTAATGAGTTAGTAGATCAGTTATTGGAGATTTAACGGTGGAAATTAATCATTTATTGTCTTATTTTATAATAACTAACTCAGTCTTGTACATTATTATAGGTATAATGAAATATACATAATTGGTCTCCTATAAATAAGACGGTTTTACTTACTACTAATAGTCAAATAAGAAATATCACTACCTTACCTTCTTGGGTTTAATGCATTTTTGTTACTGTACTTATCTAACTAGCAGTACACAACCACACTGAGGTAACAGTGTTACATTCTGATTATGGTAAATCACTGAAGTAGTCTTTCAGCACCGGACAAGGTAGTTTGACTCATTAAAGAGTTTTTGCTCGACTAGTCAGGCATGAGCTACAATAATTCGGTATTTACAGCTTATTTTTGGTCGTGCAGGAGTGAGAACAGTGTGAGGGATTCGTGTTTAGGTAAGGATAAGAAAGTAAGACTTCCACAAGCCATGCTCGATCGACCAGGGGTAACCGACCTAGAAAGAAAGTTCATACCCCACAACCCAATTTATAAGGCTCGCTGAATTCATAAAAGCATAATAGGATAGTCCAAGCATATTAAATCAATGAGGGCAATTAACTTTCTTAGTATTCAGCCTAAGAATGAGAGCAAAGAAGGACTCTATCCCTATCGTTCAAGCTAGCTTCTGCATATGCACATGCCCTGTTTTCAATCAAAATATGGTTATAACTACATTACCATCTCAAATCACCATAAAAAAATAATAGAACATCATCAGACAAAATATCAGTATGCATATAAATAACATCTACTCAAGTTATTTCTATACGTTTATTGAAAAAAAATCGAGTTACTGCGAAATCAGAAAGCTACCTCTTGATCAAGTTATCTCTAACAAGAGCAGAAACCCTCGGTCTCTCAGTAAGCAATTGATCAGCATTAAATTGGGCAACAATAGACTTTAAAACTTCATCACCAATACCAGGCAAAATCCTCTCATCATAGTCAGTACCAAGATGCTGGAAAATAGTAGGAAGCTTCCCTTCATGAGGCCGCGAAAATTCCGAAGTGTAAGATTAACCATCTGAAGATCCTTGGTACCAGAAATGGAGGAGAACTGGTGAGGTCGGGTGTGAATATCGAAGATATACTGGACTTGGCAAGTAGTAATATTATAGGCGTTTTTCTGAAAAAGCAGACGCCCACAATCAAATCGGTTTATGTTTTCAAACCCTAAATCCCCAAAATGCCCCAAATCAATTAATCATCCATACTAGTCAGCTACTACATGTAACTATGCATCCATCATTATATTACGAAGTTAATATCCTAATTATATCATAACAGCATCTAAACAACAACAATATGCTAGGAATTAATAATGCATAGTTCTAGCTAATAAGACAGCAAAAAAATTGGTTTTAAGGAAGGTGTATTCTTTATATCCTCTACCTCAATTAATCAAAACGCAAAGGAATAGAAAAAGGAAATGAATCATACCTTAGTCGGCCTTTGGAGAAATCCTAGTAACATTTGCCCAAAATGTGAAATGAATACGAACAAAATAACAACTACGAAATGATGCAACAACGGTCTCATTAAGGTCTACCCCAATAAAGCAACATCATACAACAACCAAAAATTAAACTGAATAAAAAACCTCAATTTTAATAACCCTAAAAATTAATTACCTCTAGTAAACAAATGATGGCGACGGTTGTGATTGTAATAGTCGGTGACGGTGACCATGGTAATAGTGATGGACCAGGATGACGCTGGTGACGGTCTGGATAAATGATGCCGATAGGAGATGGAAGGCGTTGTTGATATTAGATGATGACGATAGTAATGGAAAGGGATGGATTTATTAGGGGTAAATGGGATTTGATTTAAGGGAATGAAAATCGAAATGGGAATACAGTTGAATGTGTTTGTGGTTGGTTCATAAACAAAAATAAAATGGTTCACAAACAAAAATAAAAATATTTAATATTTAATTTTTGACACTTTCCTTCTTTTCTTAATTTTTTTTCTTTTTTATTAATACTCGTATTATGATGAGAACTTGATTATAGACTTAGGGGTCGTTTGGTTACCCACTAAAAAACGTAGGAATTTAAATTCACGTGAATTGCTAAATTGACCTCTTGTTTGGTTACCCCAATTCACGTGAATTTGTACTTCCCATGAATTTGCAATTCCTCCATAATGGAGGAAGTGGCTTACCTAGGCCCCCCTAGGTAAGTGGGAATGCCTATATGAATTGCATTTCCTACATAACAACCAAACAACATTTTCTAATTCACGTGAATTTTAAAATCATGTGATTTACGACTTCCTAGGCTATACGAATTCCTACATGCAACCAAACGACTCCTTATAGTCGTTTGATAGATGGAAGATAGGAGTTTTAATATTGTTTTAGTAATAGAAAGATAATGATTTGAGTGAATTAGCTAGAGAACGATTTGGGCCAGAACTTGAGTAAGGGATTGATGTTTTAGTTGAAATTGTTGAAATTAGACTGAAAAGTGGAATCAATGAAGAGAATTGGTCTAAGAAAACAAGGAGGTAAAAGTTACTTGGAGAAATGGAGTCGATAGTGAAGATTGATGAAGATGAACAAACATATGATAAGTCAATTTCGGACGGATGTGATCATACAGTGATTTGATTTAATTTGATGTTAATGTCGTTGTTTAATAAAAATTGATTGATACAGATGATGTGTATCAAATCAAAAATATTTGTTATCATATCCAAAATATCTTGATGTCACGATACACACCATGTTGCACTAATAATTTTGTACTATTATTCGTTATAGTATCAAAAATATTAGTCACGGTAAAATTCAGTGTGTGGCTAAGAGCAATAATTAGTCACGGTTAATTTACTCGTGACAATAAATCATAATTAACCACGAAAAGAACTCAGTGTGTGGCTAAGAGCAATATAGTCACGAATAATTTACCTGTCACAATAAATCATAATTAGCCACGTTAAGAATTCAGTGTGCCTAAGAACAATAATTAGTCACGGGTAACTTACCTGTGACAATAAATCATAATTAGCCACGACACTGTGGCTAAAAATAATTATTAGCCACGGGCGTGACTTAATGCGTGACTAAACACAATTGTTAGCCACTCTCGTGGCTTAATTCGTGACTAAAAACAATTATTTGCCACGGATATATTTTCCCGTGACATACATTTTTTTACCAATTAATTTTGAAGCAAGGGGACTTTTTTTCCCGTGGCTAAGCAAATTTAGGTCACGAATTAAGAATTCCCGTGACATAAATCGTGGCGCAAGTGCCATTTTGTTGTAGTGATAATATTTGATTGTTTAGTTTTGTGTCTAACAAAGAAATAAAATTGAGTTTATACACATAATATTTTAAACGTTTTTAGCTTATATTTATACTATTTATTGATTCTTATTTTCATATTATACACTTTTTCAAATAAAATTTATTTATTTACCTTCTTCAATCAATCAATATCTAACATTATCCATCTTTTTCCATATTCAACCATTTCCACCATACTAATCAACCAAACCAATCAGAATCAACCTTAATCATATCCATATCCCTAAATAACTCATCCCCACATATAAATATATTTTTCTATCTCCTAAATCACAGTGTAAATGACATAGAGTAATTCTACCCGTCGAGTACTATTCTCACCCACCTAATCCACTAACCATCAAAATCAAATGTAAAATGTATTCCAAAAATCCCCAACCTGCCGACAATTACTTGTATTACTAAAATTACGCTCTTTGACATCAGAGAGTAACCCTAGCCTCCAAGACACTTACCTCCTCCCTCAAAACCTATCTATCCCTACTCATAAAAAAATAGACACGTCTAATTTAAAGTTAACCCTCACCCTATAACAACCAAAATTGAGTATATCTACATGTTACCTAATAGATTTTTAACCTATTTTCACAACATTTATGTCTTTATTATTTTCACAAAAATAGAACTTTGTAATAAAATTTATTTACCTATTTCTTAGTTTTTCTAATCATTGTCATAGTACATACGTATCCTTTTAACACACCATTTAGATATTCACCGTACTCTTCTCAACTAACTACCCAACTTACCAACTTGACCAACAGAATCAACTGTATCTATGAACAACCCTAACAGTAGACATTTTCATGCACAATTCAAATCACGCTCTTAAACGTCGGAGAGTAACCTTATCACCGAAGATACTTACCTACTCCCTCGAGACGTATCTATCCCCATCCCTAAAAAAATTGACACATCCAATGTAAAATCAATCCCTACCCTATAAAACAATGCCCTAGTGTAAAGAATAAGTTGAAATTAAAATATAAAGGAAAAAAAGGAATATGAAACCAATTGGTGTTAATCAAGTGATAGCTGGGTTAAACCTTGAAACTTGCAGAAATGCAGGAGTTGAGAGGTCACATGTTCGACTACCAGCTAGTGCGATGACCACTTGGCCTCTACAGCCCCCGAAAGAGTGGCTTACATGGTCCATGTGATAGTGCAGGAATGCATGTGCCTGAGGGAATTCAACCCTCTCGTCGTCAAAAAAGGAATATGAACTATAATAAACTATAATCTAAAACTGATTAAAAAATAATTTTGATCTTTTTACGGCTTACTTTATCCGCCTTGGAAACATCACTTATTTGTCATTACTTTGTGTTTTATGAATATCTTCTAATACCCTGTAATAACCCGTTTTATTCACCAAATTATTTAATGGTGACGGGTTATTCGTTAAATAAAATTGTGGGCTTTCGAATAATTTAAGTGCGTCGAACATTTAGTTACGACATCTATTAATCGAATTATGATATTTTGATCAAGTTAGGGGTTTGTGTTGCCAAGGGGATTCGATCTTGAGACCTTTAGCACCCTAACACGGGCCTCGTTATGCGTGCAACTCAAATAAGAAAGCAGCCCATACGTTTTATTTGCTAACCTAGTTACATACTTCCTCAAGCCGTCATATTTAATCACCAATTATGAACTTATCTACCCTAATCGACACCCAAACAGTCTCACAACTCCCTGCCGTCACATCTGGGAACACCAGGAGAGGGTTTACACGGTGGTTGGAGGGTGCTAGGAGGGCTCGAATTCCCAAGGAAGAGGGTATGTTCGCAACAGATTCGGTTGTTCCTCTGTTTCTTTAGTTTTGATTCGTTAATTATGATCATGTAGTATATGTTATAGATTCTGATCTTGCATACAATTAATCTATGGCGTGTAGTAATCAGGTTTCGACCATAGTAACGACTTATTTAACAACCTAAGGCCGTCGTTTAGGGTGTTTCGTCGCTGGTGTCAGTTGTTTGCCTTTCGTTTTTCAGAACAGAGTTTTTAAGCGTGAATGTTCAACAGTGATTCGAATGAGTTTCTATTTGCGGTTTTTATGGGTGTTTGCGTTTTGAGATAGTAGGCAGTCAGGGGGTTCGTATGGTGGTAGGCGTGGTGGTTGGTGGTGGTCTGTCACGGTGTTATAGCCTGTTTTGTTAGATGCGTTCACTCACATGTTTACGGGGCTGGTTGTGGTGCTATGTTTGTCGAGGGTTTTGCTGTTGGTTGTTAAGGCGTCGGCGACCACCACTGACTTCCCTGGGACCACCGTGGCTCAGAGGCGAGCCTGGTGGTGTCACAGGCGAAACCAGTGGTGGTGGTTGGTGCCAACGGTGGTGTTTGTCGGGGCAGATGCTTGCGGTTTCGGGACTGCTGGCTTGGGTTCGTATTATCGCTGTTAGCCATGTTGTTTAGTAATTTATGTCGTATGTTTGCACGTTATTGTTGGTGTCTTATTGTTTTGTTTATTTTGTTTGTTAATATTATTATTAGTATTATTATGGTTATTATTATTATTATTATTATTATTTTTATTAGTATTATGATTATTTTATTATTGTTAATGTTGTTAATATTACTAATGTTGTGATTAGTGATATTATTAGTGTATATCTATGTTTAACAATTGTTATGATTAATATACTTGTTAATGAACATTGTTTTATCATTTGGGTTAGTAATATTTGCTCATTTGAATCTTGCTATAATTAGTAAATCCTTAATTAGTAAAGTTTGTAATTTCTTATGTTGCTTTGTTTATGAGACCATATGAGTCGGGAAGTTATTATTTTTAGAAGTTGCTATTTCGGGTAAAGTTTCTATTTTGGGAAACTTTCCAATTTTAGAAAGTTAAGAAATTCGACACATTGTTACGATTTTTAGTATAGGGCTTAATATGGGTTGTTGATCGTTAAGTATTATATGTTTAGGTGACGGTTTCTGCGGGGAACATCTTTCGGAGCTATTGACTGTCTTTCTGCAAGTTGAGGTAGGGGAATACTGTATACATGGTGATGAGTAAACTGTTATTATCCGATGTTAATTATTTATATCTTAATGCATGAGTGGTGTTATATTGTATTTAGCTGACTGTATATCTCTGTGATACAATACGATGTGGAGAATATTGGGTCTTGTGATATGGTGCGGAGTTTATTTGGTGTTGGATCGGTGCGGAGTTTATTTGGTGTTGGATCGGTGCGGAGTTTATTTGGCGTTGGATCGGTGCGGAGTTTATTTGGTGTTGGATCGGTGCGGAGTTTATTTGGCGTTGGATCGGTGCGGAGTTTATTTGGTGTTGGATCGGTGCGGAGAAGGGATGATTGATCCCAATATATATATAATAGTGTTTGTTATTTATTTTTCTCTACTCACCCTCGTGGTTGACCCTGTGTATTCGTGTGACACCTGTGATGATCCGTAATGGGGAGCAGTTTCGACAGGAAAGTTGGTGCTGTGGGAGCATGGAATGGCGTGAGCTCTTGGATGGACCGACTTAAATGTAGATCACCTACTTTATAGTTATCAGTTGTACTTTAATTCCGCTGTGTAGTTTTTGTAACATCAAAGTTTAAATTTTATCAGTTTTTATATAAAGTAATTTGGTTTGATTTACTTTGTTATTCACTACCTCGGATATACCGAGATGGTAACAGCTCAATTTACTGAGGATGTCTTGCTAAAGGCTCCTTAATAAATCGGGGTGTTACAAGTGGTATCAGAGCGAACGATCCTCAGGCCTAAACCAAATGAATAATAATGAATATAGGCAGAGTCTAATAAAATGAACTCCGAGATGAAATTGATAGGAACCCCAAAAAGGAACGGGATGAGTTAGGGGCCCCCTCACACCAGACCTGGGCCCTTTCAGTTCTGTCTCGGGAACCCTATGAGAGTAATGGAAGAGTGGGGTAGACTATATAGTGACCTGGTTATTTTGTACTAACGTTATTGCAGGAGAAGGATGAGGTAAGTGATATGTGAGTGTGATTAATGACGTGTGTTAGAAGGATATGTGAGATACCAAATGTGGATCAAGTTGGATGATTTAATCGATATTCCAAGAGGATGGATGTGTATTTGTTGCGCAATAGTTAAGAGTGATGTGATCATATGATTGTGATATCTTGAAATGTTCGTACGATTATCTGGTAGTAAATGACTATCGTTATTATATGATTTTGATGTTTAAATCCTTGTAAGGATGAGTAATTCAGTTGATCTTACTATTCTATGTTATAGTAATCCATGTCTAGTGATATGCGGAATGTGCTACCCCAAGCCATGCATGCTATATAGTTATGTGTTGCATAGATCATACTTAAGGGTTACATGACAATTTCCATGTACACAATCAGTTTGGTTATAGAGTAATGTTTCAGTAAGTGGCACCTTGGTGATTTCGGGTATACATATTTACATATATACTATGTGTGGTGGCTGTTACGATAGTAGGAGCTAATGCATTGTTCATACAAGCGTAACTATTGAATTATTTCGTGATGCTATTTCTCAATTTCGCAATCTTACTGTCTTGTAGATGTCAGCATGTTTTGGAAAAATAATGTTTAAATTTAAATGTGATAGTGTGAAGTGATTTTAAGGAACACAAAATTTTAATAAATTCTCAGAATGTTACCTTGCTTGTGAGAGCTGCCGATAAAATGTGTTCTCTATATGTATATGAAATTTTTTTTTAGGATAGGCTTCTGAATTAGCTTTCCAATGTTTTTGGTTTCATGTTAAAACGACTTATATTTTGAGAGAAATAAGTATTTTAGCCGATAATGGTCAGATTGTCACTGCACAGTTCTGTTTTGACCCATGTCTTTGAACGAGGAACCATCTAAAAGGTATTTAATGTTTATGCATAATTTCAACTCCAATGTTTTATATATTCATTCACGTTTTCCAAATGATGAGTCGCGTAACATCCTAACAAGTCGTTAAGTAACAGTGATTTTACAGGTGTCCACTTTTTATTTTTGTAGAGTTTCTGTTCAGACCAATTTGTTATAATTAATTTCCCTGAGATATGCATTCGATTCTTTTTCCTATGATTAACTAATTCGTCATATTTTCTAAAAACTTTAATCGCTCGTCCTTTAGCTAAGGGGTTATTTAATTGTGATTTTTGTAAGTTGCTGCATAAGGTTTAATTGGTGAATTGATAGTTATGTAAGTTTCATATAAAGTTTAATCAAATGTGAATTATGTGTTGTGACCATGCGATATCCTGGTAAAGCATTCGTAACATGAATAGTAGGCGTATGATATGAATGTGAACCTTACTATATGATAACGTCATCTAGTTCATTTCTATATAAAATAGTTTCAAGTATACCAGTGCTCTTACTTTCTAATGATATGACCTCAAAATAATGATGTGTTGTTCGTATGTGATGTTAATATCATACTTATCAGCAAGGAGTCTTAACAAGTGATATAATGAAATTTGACTGGTAAACTTATTAGCACGATATAGCAATTTTTTTTTAAAATGGTGATTAATTTGAACAATGTGAATCGTGTGGATATTCTTTCATATATATATGGTATATCGTTGTCTAGTTCACTGAGATGATAACCTTTATAACCCCTTCATGTGTATTGTTATGTCACAAACTGAATTGCAATTGCTATGTTTAAGATCTGATCATAATACATTGAGTTATTAACTGGTTGACATGTGATGTATGGAAGTACTAGTCTCGTGAATTCGTTTACTTTTATCGTTAAATTTTCATAATTTATGAGCTACAAATTACAAGAACAAGGTTTCAGTAAAGAAGAGTCAGAATGCCGTCGTGTAGTCTCCTTTCGATCTATAGCTTGTAAAATTGTCTTTTGATTCATGTTTATATATGGCCATAATTAAATTACCGCTTCAAGATTTTCAAAGGTTCAAAATGTTTTCCAAGTGATGATTATCCATGATAACGCTTGATGTGTTGATAATTATAGTGATTGTTTGCAAATGACAATCCTGTAGCTATGTGTAGATGAAAACCAGCTTGAATGTTTAATCGCTGCGCGTCGTGTAAATCTCTTATTGTGCAAATCATATATAATAATAGCTCCATGATAAATGATGTAATATGAGTGGAGGGGGAATGTACCTAAGTGAAACATACTAACTAATTGATATCTGGGAATGTTAAACGATCCTGCGAAGTCTATGAATTATGTATGTCTTGTGAGGCATGTCCATGTCCCATGTTTAATTACGTTAATTAATTTTGCGCTATGTCTTTTCCTAAATATGGTTTTGCTTCAAAAATATGTTTATGAACATGAAACGTTTTAAATCGTCAATTATGAACTATGAGTTTTCTTGATTATTTATGTGGTTGTAAATACTAGCTTGCGTTGAAATTTCATGGGTGTGTAAGTGTTATCTATTCCGAATCTGTTTTACTGCGTAACACGATCCTACCGACCCTAATACTTTATTGTTGTTCGAGGTCATATGTTATATGATAATTGATATGAGCCTCCTTTGAGTACTGATTTGAGTTGAATTTTAGTAGTTGTCCTTTTATTTTGATAGTTAAAATTTTCTATTGATGTGATAATTCTTTTGTTTGTAAGATGGGAAAACTTTTAGTAATTGATTAGTCTGAGTTATGTACAAGTTCTTGTTTTATGGCGTACACGTTCTTGTTTTATGAATAAGTGGATGATGAGTATATATACAAGTATGACAACGAACTTGGGAGGTAAGTACTGAGGAGATTGAGTTACTCGTGAGTTTAGAACAAAGACCATGGTTGGTTTTGTTTTGAGTTTGAGATTGTAGTGCAGTGTTTTAGCAAGTTGTCGCATTCTGGTGGAATATTTGGTAATATCAACATTGAAACTGAGATGAGAATTGTTTATTGGTTTGAGTTATGAGTTGTAGGCCGTTGTGCCACATTGTGAAGTTTGAAATTGATATTCGAAGTTTGAAATTGATATTGAGAAAGAAGTATTGATCTGCGGTTTTATGGGATAGAGTAATGAGTAGGACGGTGTAAGGGGCTAGAAACTTTATAATGAGGTTACGGGGACGTAACCATGTTTTAAGGAGGATAGGATTGTAAAATCTTAATGATTTTATGCTATGGTTAATTGTTTTGACATGGCTATTTGGTATGCCGTAATTGTTTGAATACATTTGATAACCTGATTTATTCTGATGTGCTAATCCGTGAAGCATCTTTTAATCTAGCTGTACGTTAAACTTTGGGGACAAAGTTTTTTTTACGGGGGTAGGATGTAACTTTTCGTGTTTTAAAGTACCTTGATTTTTGTTGCGATGTTATATGGTCTCACGCTTTGAATTAGATTGGTTATGCCCCTAATGCCATGGGATGTGAACTTCGGGATGGAGTTCATATTTAAGGAGGGGAGACTGTAATACCGCGTATTTTCATAGTTCGTAATGACGAATTGGTTATATTTTATCAAGTTGGGATGCGTGATGGGCCAAAGAGGGAATGTAACATTTCATGTTTTAGCGTGCTTAAGTCTTGTTGTGGGTACGTTCGTGGTCGCTCTGAGTGGGTGAACTTCGGGACGAAGTTCATTTTAAGAGGGGAAGATTGTAATAACCCGTTTTATTCACCAAATTATTTAATGGTGACAGGATATTCGTTAAATAAAATTGTGGGCTTTCGAATAATTTAAGTGCGTCGAACATTTAGTTACGACATCTATTAATCGAATTATGATATTTTGATCAAGTTAGGGGTTTGTGTTGCCAAGGGGATTCGATCTTGAGACCTTTAGCGCCCTAACACGGGCCTCGTTATGCGTGCAACTCAAATAAGAAAGCAGCCCATACGTTTTATTTGCTAAACCTAGTTACATACTTCCTCAAGCCGTCATATTTAATCACCAATTATGAACTTATCTACCCTAATCGACACCAAAACAGTCTCACAACTCCCTGCCGTCACATCTGGAAACACCAGGAGAGGGTTTACACGGTGGTTGGAGGGTGCTAGGAGGGCTCGAATTCCCAAGGAAGAGGGTATGTTCGCAACAGATTCGGTTGTTCCTCTGTTTCTTTAGTTTTGATTCGTTAATTATGATCATGTAGTATATGTTATAGATTCTGATCTTGCATACAATTAATCTATGGCGTGTAGTAATCAGGTTTCGACCATAGTAACGACTTATTTAACAACCTAAGGCCGTCGTTTAGGGTGTTTCGTCGCTGGTGTCAGTTGTTTGCCTTTCGTTTTTCAGAACAGAGTTTTTAAGCGTGAATGTTCAACAGTGATTCGAATGAGTTTCTATTTGCGGTTTTTATGGGTGTTTGCGTTTTGAGATAGTAGGCAGTCAGGGGGTTCGTATGGTGGTAGGCGTGGTGGTTGGTGGTGGTCTGTCACGGTGTTATAGCCTGTTTTGTTAGATGCGTTCACTCACATGTTTACGGGGCTGGTTGTGGTGCTATGTTTGTCGAGGGTTTTGCTGGTGGTTGTTAAGGCGTCGGCGGCCACCACTGACTTCCCTGGGACCACCGTGGCTCAGAGGCGAGCCTGGTGGTGTCACAGGCGAAACCAGTGGTGGTGGTTGGTGCCAGCGGTGGTGTTTGTCGGGGCAGATGCTTGCGGTTTCGGGACTGCTGGCCTGGGTTCGTATTATCGCTGTTAGCCATGTTGTTTAGTAATTTATGTCGTATGTTTGCACGTTATTGTTGGTGTCTTATTGTTTTGTTTATTTTGTTTGTTAATATTATTATTATTAGTATTATTATGGTTATTATTATTATTATTATTATTATTATTATTATTATTATTATTATTATTATTATTATTATTATTATTATTATTATTATTATTATTAGTATTATGATTATTTTATTATTGTTAATGTTGTTAATATTACTAATGTTGTGATTAGTGATATTATTAGTGTATATCTATGTTTAGCAATTGTTATGATTAATATACTTGTTAATGAACATTGTTTTATCATTTGGGTTAGTAATATTTGCTCATTTGAATCTTGCTATAATTAGTAAATCCTTAATTAGTAAAGTTTGTAATTTCTTATGTTGCTTTGTTTATGAGACCATATGAGTCGGGAAGTTATTATTTTTAGAAGTTGCTATTTCGGGTAAAGTTTCTATTTTGGGAAACTTTCCAATTTTAGAAAGTTAAGAAATTCGACACATTGTTACGATTTTTAGTATAGGGCTTAATATGGGTTGTTGATCGTTAAGTATTATATGTTTAGGTGACGGTTTCTGCGGGGAACATCTTTCGGAGCTATTGACTGTCTTTCTGCAAGTTGAGGTAGGGGAATACTGTATACATGGTGATGAGTAAACTGTTATTATCCGATGTTAATTATTTATATCTTAATGCATGAGTGGTGTTATATTGTATTTAGCTGACTGTATATCTCTGTGATACAATACGATGTGGAGAATATTGGGTCTTGTGATATGGTGCGGAGTTTATTTGGTGTTGGATCGGTGCGGAGTTTATTTGGTGTTGGATCGGTGCGGAGTTTATTTGGCGTTGGATCGGTGCGGAGTTTATTTGGTGTTGGATCGGTGCGGAGTTTATTTGGCGTTGGATCGGTGCGGAGTTTATTTGGTGTTGGATCGGTGCGGAGAAGGGATGATTGATCCCAATATATATATAATAGTGTTTGTTATTTATTTTCCTCTACTCAACCTCGTGGTTGACCCTGTGTATTCGTGTGACACCTGTGATGATCCGTAATGGGGAGCAGTTTCGACAGGAAAGTTGGTGCTGTGGGAGCATGGAATGGCGTGAGCTCTTGGATGGACCGACTTAGATGTAGATCACCTACTTTATAGTTATCAGTTGTACTTTAATTCCGCTGTGTAGTTTTTGTAACATCAAAGTTTAAATTTTATCAGTTTTTATATAAAGTAATTTGGTTTGATTTACTTTGTTATTCACTACCTCGGATATACCGAGATGGTAACAACTCAATTTACTGAGGATGTCTTGCTAAAGGCTCCTTAATAAATCGGGGTGTTACATACCCACTTGCATTTTATTTCATCACCATAATTATTCTGCTCAACTCACCTACATCATTGTATTCTTTATCATTTATATTTATATTTATACTCCTTAAATTGTAATTTGATAACTCAACTAACCAACTTGATCATCAGAATCATCAAATGTATACCTGAACAACCTCGACCTATTTGTTTGTACTACTCAAATCACACTCTTAAACGTCGAAGAGTAATTCTACCCCTGAAGACACTTAACTCCTTTCTCAAAACCTATCTACCCCGACCCCGTAAAAAAAATATCTGTCTATAACACAATGTTTCATCGGTAAAGAATGAGGTGAAATATTTTAATACTTATTTAAAATACATGTCATCCACACAATTATTTCACTTGACCTATCTACGTCATTCTGGTCTTTAATATTTATATTTGTAGTCCATAAATTGAAATTTGACATTTTTTGATTTCTCTAAAGTATATATTTGACATTTATCTTATTTTCTTTTTCCTTAATATAATTAAATAAATTATCTCATTTATTTCCCATAATTAAGTAAGAAAGTGTATAATATTCACTTGAATAGTAATGCTACTCTTGTACCAAAAAATAGTAGTGTTGCTCTAAATTTGGGTGAATGTGTGCTTGATCGCAAACGTTCCTTTTAAGTAGAAATTTGTATATTGTTAATTACTTATTTAACTACTTTCATTATTTTAGTCCACACATTCTGAATCTAGTTGTAGGTATTCATTTTAAATTTGAAGGATAAAGTAATATAAAAAAGATAAGAATATACTGTAATACATAAGGAAAAGTAACAGATTTGTCTCCATATCCCAATGTTTGACTATTTTGATCCATTTTAATGTTAAGACGAAGACAAACTGAATTTGTTCTTTCTTTCGCTTTCCCATTTACATTTTTATTAGAATGTTGAATAAAGGTAATAGCCTTAAATAGTAAGTATATAATATTAGAGAATAATATTCTAAGTCTAATAGGAAAATTGTGAATAATCAATTATATTCTAATTCATTTCCCATTTTTCATTTTTAATAAAAACGTTGAATAAAGTTAATTTTTAAATAGTAAACATTTAAATCTTAAAGAATAATAATACTCTAAATCTAACAGGAAAATTGTAAAAATTTAACTATCTTTTTTATTTTCTAATATATTCTAATAGAAAAATTGTAAATAATTTATTATTTTCTTAATTTTTAATTCTAATAGGAAAATTATAAATAAATTATTATTTAATTATCTATTTTCTAATTTCCTAATTCTAATTGAAAAATTGTAAATAATTAAATTATTTACTAATCTATTTTCTAATTTCCTAATTCTAATTGAAAAATTGTAAATAATTAAATTATTTCCTAATTTTAGTAGGAAAATTGTAAATAAATCATTATTTATTAGTAATAGTGTTTTGTAAAAGTTGGAGACTATCACGCGCTTAGAAAAAAGCCTCCTTTAATTATATATATAGATTGATTCCAACACTTTAAAATCCCGAAATTCGTTATCACCCTAGTTATACCTATATTTAGCCGGAATAAAACATGAAAATGATTGATGGCTAAATGATCCAAGTCATCCAACCTACTATACGTCGTCGATAAATTACTAATTATCGTCGACACTTTTTAATGAAATTCCTAAACTACCCTTCCTATCCCTTTCTTTGATTTTTTTTTTGTTTTTTCTTATTTTGATAGATTAGAAACGGAATTAGGATAGATGCCTTAATTTTTGACAGAATTAGGATTGAATCGTAGTTTGAATGTCGGATTTTTATTAATGTAATTTGTTTTAGGTATGTTTTTACCCGGATTTGTTTCGTGTTCTTGCAAAAAACGAAAAAAAAAGAAAAAGAAAAAAAAAATAAAAATTTGGGACGAAGATAATTTCCGTCTGGACCTAGGTTCAGACGAAATTTTTTTTCGTCTGGGCCTAGGCTGGGACGAAAAAAAATTGTCTGAACCTAGGTCTAGACAAAAAAAAATTTCGTCCCAGCCTAGGCCCAGACGAATTATTTTTTTCGTCTGAACCTAGGTCCAGACGGAAAATATTTTCGTCCCAAATTTTTTTTTTTTTACGTTCCGTCTTGCTTTGTTATAGTAAAAAAAAATAATTTTAAAATGTTTAATTATTTTCAATTGATAATTGATTTATTTGTATTTTTAAAATTATTTTGTTTTCATATAAAAATTGTCGTTGATCGAATCGCTCGTTGAAATCCGTTGATCGAATCGCACTAAATCGTATTTAATTTTTTGTGCAGAAATCGACAACTTTTTTTTAATGAATTTTAGTCCGAATTTGCTAATTGTCAGTTTGAATGTCGGATTTTTATTAATGTAATTTGTTTTAGTTATGTTTTTACCCGGATTTGTTTCGTGTTCTTGCCAAAATCGAAAAAAAAAAAAAAAAATTGGGACGGAGATAATTTCCGTCTGGGATTTTTTTTTTTCCGTTAAAAAATTGCCGTTGATCGAATCGCTCATTGAAATCGTTGAAATCCGTTGATCGAATCGCACTAAACCGTATTTAATTTTTTTTGTGAGAATCGACAATTTTTTTTTAATGAATTTTAGTTCGAATTTTCTAATTGCCAAAAGGGTTGAAGGAGAGCAAAATTGGTAGTTCATGTAAAGGGTCATAAACTCATAAGTTACCCAAATTCGGCCACTTAGAATAAAGTGGACTGAACACAAGCTCATTTGGGCCAAATCTGAATCCCATGTTCTTTCCATTCTCCTGTCCTAGTTCACATAATTCAGCAACTACATGAGCTCATATTTTTTAGTAAGTCTTACTTGTAACGGGTTACTATTTATGATGGATATTTTGTGAGATAAAATAGATAAAAAAAGAGTTAGTGGATATTTTGTGACGGATATACCCGTCGCAAATGAGAATTTGTGCATATTTTTGTCCCAAACAGTCAATTGGTAAGTAGAGCCATCGACCCTTCACTCATTCACCGAGTTACATAAATATTGAGGAATTAATAAGGAGAATTTAACAAATTCAATTTATAATTTTCCCATTTGAGATTGGGTTGTTGGACACAAATGATGATAGAATAACGGAAGCATGTGTAATCTGGTTTATAAGTCAATTAACAACTAGTAAAATCCATCTACTAAAATCACTTTAAAATAATTAAATTATTGGACTAAACTTTCTATTCATCAAACTAGTAAATGTTTGATACTCATGATGGGCTATTTTTATTTTTCCGACAATTTTTTTATCACGTGTCCGAAATCACAACATGAGATATCTTATTCGTTTTTATACCCAAAAAACATATAAATCACTTTTACCCGATTATCCGATTTTCTGTCGAAACTAACTTATAATATACCGACAATCTCAAATGTCTTCCATTGTTTTTGAATTTTTTTGTGTCCGCTTTATCTAACTCGAATAATCATCCATGCGATTTTTGAACATTTTTCGGACACTTCAATTTGAATCGTTCGAGTGGTCGTAGCGCGCCATTATTATTTTTCTAACCGTTTTCATACCACGTGTCTGAAATCACATCATGAGATATCTTATTCGATTTTACACCCAAAAAACAACTATACATCAGTTTTACACGATTATCCGATTTTCGATCGAAACTTAGTCATATCATATATACCGGCAACCTCAAATGTCTTCCGTTATTTTTGAATTTTTTTGTGTCCGCTTTATCTGACTCTAGTAACTATCGGTGCGATTTTTGTAAATTATTATTCCGAGACCCGAGAGGCCTACAAAACGTTTATTAGACACTTCAATTTGAGTTGTTCGAGTGCAGACCATTATTATTTTTCTGTAGGTTTTCATAACAATTGTCCGAAATCGTAACATGAGTATCTTATTGATTTCATACTAAAAAAACAACTATAAATCACTGTTACACGATTATCTAATTTTTGACCGAAACTGGTTTATAACATACCGACAATCTCAAATGTCCTCCGTTATTTTTAGAAATATTTGTGCTCGCGTTATCTGTCGCGAGTAACCATCCGTCCGATTTTTGGACAGTTTTGTTCCACGACCTCAGAGGCCTAAAAACCGTGTATTGTACACTTCAATTTGGGTCGTTCGGGTGGTCGTAGCGGACCATTTTTATTTTTCTGCCGGTTTTCATATCATGTGTACAAAGTCTGTAACAACCCGACCTGGCACCGTTGTAACACACCCCAATAAGATGGGAGGTAAGCCTTTGGTCCCATTATTTGTCCTCACTTAAGCCCAAAAGCACAATGCCTTGTTACTAAGTGGTGGGTGGAAGTTATTATAAACATATCACAAGCCTCACATTCTACCGATGTGGGACAACTTTCCTCTCATACTCTTGGGGTGTTACAAACTCCCCCACTTAAAGAACACAACGTCCTCGTTGTGCCTCAAACTTGACCACAACCAGGGCCAAAATCCTCCCCCGCTAGGAGTGTGACCCGGGTACTCCCGACCACAGATTCACCACACGGTCGCAGGGTCGCTCTGATACCATTTTGTAATAACCCGACCCGCCACCGTTGTAACACACCCCAATAAGATGGGAGGTAAGCCTTGGGGCCTATTATTTGTCCTCACTTAAGCCCAAAAGCACAAGGCCTTGTTACTAAGTGGTGGGTGGAAGTTATTATAAACATATCACAAGCCTCACATTCTACCGATGTGGGACAACTTTCCTCTCATACTCTTGGGGTGTTACAAACTCCCCCACTTAAAGAACACAAAGTCCTCGTTGTGCCTCAAACTTGACCACAACCAGGGCCAAAATCCTCCCCCGCTAGGTGTGTGACCCGGGTACTCCCGACCACAGATTCACCACACGGTCGCAGGGTCGCTCTGATACCATTTTGTAACAACCCGACCCGCCACCGTTGTAACACACCCCAATAAGATGGGAGGTAAGCCTTTGGTCCCATTATTTGTCCTCACTTAAGCCCAAAAGCACAAGGCCTTGTTACTAAGTGGTGGGTGGAAGTTATTATAAACATATCATAAGCCTCACATTCTACCGATGTGGGACAACTTTCCTCTCATACTCTTGGGGTGTTACAAACTCCCCCACTTAAAGAACACAACGTCTTCGTTGTGCCTCAAACTTGACCACAACCAGGGCCAAAATCCTCCCCCGCTAGGTGTGTGACCCGGGTACTCCCGACCACAGATTCACCACACGGTCGCAGGGTCGCTCTGATACCATTTTGTAACAACCCGACCCGCCACCGTTGTAACACACCCCAATAAGATGGGAGGTAAGCCTTGGGGCCCATTATTTGTCCTCACTTAAGCCCAAAAGCAAAATGCCTTGTTATTAAGTGGTGGATGGAAGTTATTATAAACATATCACAAGCCTCACATTCTACCAATGTGGGAACCCTTTCCTCTCATACTCTTGGGGTGTTACAAAGTCGCTTAATGAACTACCTTATTCGATTTCATACCCAAAAACAATTATAAATCATTTTCACACGATTATCCGAATTTCGGCCGAAATTGGCTTATAGCATACCGGCAACCTTAAATGTTTTCTGTTGTTTTTGAAAATTTGTGTGTCCGTGACTCGAGTAACAATACGTGCGATTTTCGCACATTTTAGTTTCGGACCACATAGGCCTAAAAATCGTGTATTATACACTTTAATTTGAGCCGTTCGAATGGTCGTAGCGGGACATTTTTATTTTCTGCATGTTGTCATACCATGTGTCCTAAGTCGCATCACTAGATAACATATTCGATTTTATATCCAAAAAACAACTATACATCACTTCCACACGATTATCCAATTTTCGGCCGAAACTGGTTTATAGCATACCGGCAAACTCAAATGTATCATCCATGTGGTTTCCGGACATTTATGTTCCGCGACCCGATAGGCCTTAAAAACGTTTATTATACACATCAATTTGAGCCACTCAGGTGGTTGTAGCGAACCATTTTTAATTTTCTGACGGTTTTCATACCACGTGTCTGAAGTTGCACAATGAGCTATCTTATTCGATTTTATATCCAAAAACAATTATAAATCACTTTCACACAATTATCCGATTTTCGGCCGAAACTGATTTATAGCATACCGGCAACCTCTAATGTCTTCCGTTGTTTTTTAAAATATTTATGACCCCTTTGTCTGACTCGATTATTACTTACCCTATGGTGACGGTTTTAGACGTAAAACTGACACCATACCTTACCCTATTGCGGCGGTTTATACCCCTATGCTGGCGGTTCGGGACTCACAACCGACACCATAGCTTACCCTATGGTGACAGTTTTAGACGCAAAACTGACACCATAACTTACCCTATGGTGACGGTTTAGACCCTTATGATGGCGGTTTGGAACTTACAACCGACACCATAGCGTACCCTATGGTGACGGTTTTAACGCACAACCGACACCGTAGGGTAAGCTACGGTGGCGGTTTTACAACCGACACAAACCTTATGTGACCCCAGCAATCACGTTGCTCCAAAACCGTCACTAATGGTCTTCTAGAACCGACACCGTAGGGCATAATTCTACTAGTTAACCATCTTATTAAAAGTTTTAAAAACCAGCCTTTTGTTCTTGGGGCGGCAGGGGAATTTTGTGGGGATGGGATCTTTTAAAAAGGAATATTGCGTGGAAAATTGGGGCTTCATCCAATATTAGTGTCCTTAATGATAACTGGGTTAATGGAAAAATTCCAAGGCTCATCAACGATGGGTTAACAAATACGGAGCCATCAGTTTCAAATATGCGAGTGCGACATCTCTTTAATGAAGGGAATTGGAACTTAGTTCTTCTTCGGAGTCTTTTCAGTTTTGAAACAATAAGTAAAATTACAGCTATCCAAACTCCAGATGAAAATGATCATGATTTATGTTTCTGGAATTTGTCTAAAGATGGGACGTATAAGGTTAAGCAAGGTTACAATTCGGCTACTATAGCTCTATTCTTGAGAAGAATGGAACGGAGAAAGATCAATATAGACTCAAGTGTGTTTCTAAAGCGATGATTAGAAATATTTGGCATTTGAAAGGACCTTCAAAATGGCGAATCTTGTTGTGGAAAATCTGTACTAATACGCTGCCTACTAGTAAGGAACTCAATAAGAGAGTGCCAACTCTTACGTCAAATTGTCACATGTGTGCGACAGAAGGGACGGAAGAAACGATCGAACATATTTTCAAAAATTGCGAGTTCGCAATGAAAATGTGGCAGATTTCTGACCTCGGAATACGAGTTAACCCTTTATGTACCTTAGGTCTTAATATATGGTTGACAACTGGTTTGCCTACTTCAGAAAATTGGACAACAAGGAGCTGATGTTTATTCAGTTCATCATGGTTGTTTTATCTTCCATTTGGTCCCTCGTAATAATAAAGTCTTCCGGGGAATTGAGGCCAATCATTACACCACTGTCCCTGTCTACAAGGCCGAGGTTTTGAAGGGTATTAATGGTTTATCTGTTTTCCTCCCAAAGACAAATCAACTTGAATCAAACTATCCAGACTATTCAGATGAAGTGGAAAAACTTAAAATGGAAGTCCCTTTTAATCTTGTCGGAGTACAAGATTGCTGTACACCGATCGTGTACTAGTACAAAAAACCCCTATCGTGTCGCAGCTATCGTGACGGTTCTAATAGAAAACGACATAAAAGGCCAAAAAATTGGCGGGAAGGAATTTTTTTTATCCTATAAGGAGGCTATCGTGACGGTTTTTACTAAAAACCGCCACGATAAAATAAATTATTTGTGTCGGTTGTGAGTCAGAACCGCCACCATAAATCATTTATGATTGTTTTTCATATAACCGACATTAATAACGACACTAAAAGTAGTGATAAAAAATGGGTTATTTAATGTCAATACTTTGAACTATAGGGGTCCTTCTCAAAATACTCTGAACTATGTTTTAACTCAAATTACTATGCACTAATACACCCTCTATCCTTGAACAGAATTACCAAATTTTTTACCTGTTGGAGCAGGTAATAACTATTATAAAATGACGAATTTACCCTCTCCCACCCCTTCCCTTCTTTGTTTTCAGTCACAACGACCACTTTCCTCCATTGTCGTATTCAGATCCCAGTGCAATCTAAAATTTCTAGGAGCGTCAGCCGTCTCTGTTGTCAGTCGTCTCTGTTGTATTTCTGGTGATTTCGTCTACCTTATTTGGCAAATCGAATGGGATATTTTCTGCACATAAAACAACATTGTTTGCGGTGCCAGCCAATTCACAGCACTCAATAGTTTTTACCCTGCTGACTTCAGATACAATGTTAGAATATTTTCTTGACATACAATCAGTTCATTTGGCTCCGATCCTGAAAGCTCCATTATTAGACTCAGACCATCATCAACAGTGGTATTTGATTCATCTTCTGTCATGTTGGCAATAGAATCAAGAGTCTCATTATCATCACTTTTCCCCAAGTCACCCAGCTTAGTCCTATCAACATCAACCACAGTAACATCTAATCCACCACCAGAGGGAGCGGTAGAAACTATTGCAGTGTATGTCAAATCCTCGTTGGAAATGGGTACTCCATTGAAAGAGCTCGTTGGAAATGGGTAATCAATCAAACATAAGGAAAAAAGGTAAACTTACCTGATTTATCGTGCAATCAATTTGGGGCAAAATTGATTAAGCTTCGTCTTCAATGGGGTAATCAATCACTACATATAAATGAACTTGAAGAGGAGAAGATGTTAATTGAAGAATAGCAATGGAGGAGAAGAGGTTAATTGAAGTAAAAATGAAGAAATTACTTTGACAGTGAAAAGGGGAAGAGAGGATGAAAAATTGAAGTCAAAATTGAAATTAGGGTAATTGTAAAGTTTAAGTCAAAGGCAACTGGTTGAACAGGTTACCCTTCCACCTGTTTCATTACGAGATAAATTATACATTAGTGCATAGTAATTTGAGTTAAAACATAGTTCATAGTATTTTGCGAAGGACCTTTATAGTTCAGAGTATTGACATTAAATAACCCTAAAAAATAACATTTTTTTTATCAAAAACCGTCACTGTATAAATTTTGTGACGGTTTTAAGTGGAATCTATATATAAGTATAAAACAAGAACCATTGGACACGTGGCAGTCACATATTCACTCTCACAACATGTTTTTCCCGCCTAACTATCTATAGAATATTTATGGAAAATAATATTATGCACTAAAGAAAGAGATAATATGGAAAAGAATCCGTGCAAATTATAAAATAGATTACGCAACTTTAGTTTTGAGCTAATATGGAAAAGGACAATTATAAAAAAAATATAGATAATTCCGATCTGACCCGGTCAAAATGACCTAAATTATCTTGACTCATAAGTCATAACTGATCCAACCCGAAGTGGTCGATCTGAAACCACCCATATTTAAAATTACGATTTTCGCTCTTGATCATTAACCCGAAAATGACCCGACCCACGCACTAAACCGACCAACCTATCAAAATAAATCTGAAACCCAAAATGACCAACCCAACCTGAATTATTCGGAAATAATGATGAACTAAACTTACCCGACCCAAATTGATCCGACAGAACTTGATTCGACTCATTTACCAAATATAGTTTGACAAAAGTATAACAAAAAAATGAGGGCGGAAGTAAAAGGGTGTAAATAAGGAAGGCA
This sequence comes from Silene conica, assembly GCA_029255685.2. Taxonomy (NCBI): domain Eukaryota; kingdom Viridiplantae; phylum Streptophyta; class Magnoliopsida; order Caryophyllales; family Caryophyllaceae; genus Silene; species Silene conica. The sequence goes on from CM055317.2 coordinate 71,107,897, forward strand.
AATACTTATTTCAGACGGGCTGTTTTCCCGTCTGAAATAAGACGGACTAATTGTGATCATTTTTACAGTAAAATGTTACCATCATTTTCAAGGTAAAAAGTGAATTTGTTATATAACATTTCGTTATTAAATGATTACATTTTATTAAAAAGATGGTGACATTTGATCCGTCTTATTTTTTCGGGCTTTATTTTAGGGCAAAGAGATTATATTGTATGTACATAATATTATGTGATTTTTTTGTAATATCTTTTTGTAATATCATTTTCGATTCCATTGATGGTGCTCAAAATTTATACGAACAGACTGTACATATTTGGAATAGGGTTATATCTCATTGAATTAATTGAATCTTTGGATATCTTTGAATAATATCTCATTGAATTAATAAAATAACATCTCATTGGAAATTCTGTTTTTAACATTCTTTTCTGTTTTTTCTGCAATGATTCAACTAATATTATTCTTATTTCATATCTTATACGTGAAGTTGCAATGATTCTACCAATATTACAATGCAACATGGTTCAATTTATCTGGTTTAAGAATACATTAGTAGAATATTTGATTCAATTTATTCTACCAATATTACCAATATTACAGTCAGTCAATAATTGGTTCAAGAATATATTTGATTTTCTTATAGAATATTGCACTGCAATTTGGTCTTATTTGGTAATATTTTATAATATTTGATTTTCCAAAAACGATTTTACATAATGGGAACTTGGCGGGAAATTTTTTTACGTGAGTGCGACACGTGTCCAATTTATGTTTAGTGCACTGATGGTAGTGTACATAATTTTTTTACAAGCTAATGTAAAAAAAAAATACGAGCTATTAAGTTGATATGTATAAAATACATATAGATTATTAAAGGAGCTGAGTGTAAATTTGATATGTATATTCCCGTATTAATTATTACGGGTTAAATATTTCAGTATAATTTTAGTCAACCGTTCTTATTAAAAAAATTATTTACACTACCATCAGTGCAAATTTGATACATATAAAATGCATATAGATTATTAAAGGAGGCCTTGACACAAACTATAGAAAGTTGTATAATACAATACTCCCTCCTATTCAAAATAATCTATCTAATTTCTATCTATTTGAATTTACTTGAGTAATTCGACGTCTACGGAGTATTATTCGGTCGATAATTTCTTATTTGTAAAGAAGTACTATTTGTTGATGTAATTTAATTCGGGTTCTGTCGGATTAAATTCGGGTCATGTCAGTTTGGTTCATCATTTTTTCAAGATAATTATGGTTGGGTTGATTGGATTATTTCGGGTCAATGAATAAGAGAGAAATCTCATTTCAAGTCATTTTTTTTTGGCCATTAGAGTTTTGTTTTTCCAGGTTATTTTTAGGTTGGGTGGTTTTAGATCATGCCACTTCGGATTAGATCAGTTACGGGTCAAAATAGTTCGGGTAATTTTCGGGCCGAGTCAGATCAATTCGGATTTTGGGTCATATTCGGGTGATTTAGTTTGGGTCAATATCAAGTCTCAGGTCAACCTATTTGCGGATATATAACAACTATTGTTCTCAAATTGAAATATGACGAAAATAATGTAGATAGTAAGGGAAAAACCATAATTGTCGGGCAACGGAAAATAGGAACTTATAAATAAAGATAAAAGTCGAGACCAAACATTACTCTAAGTCTCCAATTCCAAAAGATGAAATGTCGTCTAACTAATTCTAACATATACGAGTATATTGATAACAATGTTATTCTGATTTTTACGTTTTAAACATTTATCTATATATAAAAAGGATAATTTGTGAGAAACTACCTTACATTAATGTCCATTTGTGAACAACTACCTTACATTTTTTTTGGTTAAAAACTACCTTTCATTTTAATTTTTTGTTAAAAACTACCTTAAAAAGTTTTGAGGCCAATTTCTATTTATTATTGGTTTCACACATGTGAGTTCTCTAAATTTTCATTCTTATTTTGTCGTTAAACTTGATATCCAAGCTTATCCTTCTTATCTAAATATCTAAACGAAAGAGAATTCTTGCCATTAGCTTCAATTTCTTTCTTTAAGTATGTGGAATAATTGCTCCAGATGATGAACATGGGCTAAATTGTACTATGAACTCTATGCTATTAGTGAATAGGTGTTAGCCATGCATTTATTTGATAAAATGCACTAGTATGGTACCAATAATAAATAGAAATTGGCCTAAAAACTTTTTTTAGGTAGTTTTTAACAAAAAATTAAAATGAAAGGTAGTTTTAAACCAAAAAAAAAAATGTAAGGTAGTTGTTCACAAATGGGCATAAATATAAGGTAGTTTCTCACAAATTATCCATATAAAAATAGAACATTCAACTATGTATTTCCGTGCAATTTGCACGGGTTCTAAGCTAGTAGACGTATATACAATAAGAATTTGCAATGAACTAAACTACTGCTACTAGTTGACGCGCGCCTCTTTATCTCTTACCTAAATCCTAGTTCAATTCCTATCTACTGCAAAACAAAACCCACCATATCAATTCACAATTCGCAATGATCAAATTCGCAATTATCGACTTCGCAATTATCAATCAATTCGTTCACAATTCGCAATTATCAATCAATCATTCACAATTCGTAATTATCAATCAATTCGTTCACAATTATCACTCACTTCCGTCGCAATTATTCAACGAATTCCTTCGCAATCAATTAAAGGTTTGCCATAGTACGATTGCTTTTTCTATAACCAATTTCAGTAATATGTTGTCTAACTTGATATTCATCTCATACCTATATTGCTTCCCTAATTTTTGCTTACTGTAGAATAATAGAAATAGAATTATGTGAACTAATTACAAGTAATTTACTTTGAAGGCTTGTACTATATACAAGTAATTTAGTTTGAAGGCCATATCTGTTATGGCCCAAACTGGATTTGCAGAGTTGATAAATTTTAATCCTATTCATGCGAATGATGTTAGAGTTCCTGCTAGGGGATCTTTCGCCATTGCACACTCATTGGCAGAATCCCAGAAAGTTGTCACTGCTGCCACAAATTATAACAACCGTGTTGTTGAAGGTAGACTTCAAACTTTATACTTTCATATTAAACTAACCTTGCCAGTTATGATCCCTTAAGTTCCGTGGAAGCGACATTTCTAAAAAAATTGTTTGAAGAGTTCCTAGAGGTATAAGTGTATGACATTTATGTATACTTTCATGTTAAACTAACCTTGCCAGTTGCCTCTAGTACTTACACATTTTACTTTAGGTGCTCAATTCTAAGGTGTTCCACAACGTACAACATGATTCATAAAATCGTGATGATTGCAACTTTGAAAAAGTTGATGATGCTTGTATCTTATACTGTGAGAGGTTTATGGAGTTTCTTATCGATCTATCGAGCCAACTGCCGACAAGGAGGTACATGGAAATATGGAACTGCTTTATCTTTTTCTCAATGTTTTGTTTTCTTTTAACCTCTAGGCATTTTGTTTATCTCTTTTAGATGGTTTATTTGGCGATATGCAATGAAAATAATATATACTCCCTCCGTTCAGTACAGTTCCATACGTTTAACAAAATAAACCTCACATATAATTGCCCAAATGTTTGCAATTATTTATCCCTCCGTTCAGTACAGTTCCATCCATTTATCAAAATAGATTGTTTGTTGTTTCTGGAGAAACTTATGGCGGTTGCTTGCCATAACTCATATATCTATAAGCATTTTGACTTTGTGAACAAGTTCATTATTTCCCTTACTTCCTCCTAATACAAGACGGGGGTGTTTATTGTGTTCATGTATATTTTTTTTGTCTGTAGCCATTTACGTCTATCATGTAATTTATCAAATTCCATTTAGTGTTCGTCATTTTGTTTCAAATGATTCTGCTGGTGACGGCACAACCACTGCTTCTGTCTTAGCTCTTGAGATTATCAGACAGGGTTTACTGAGCGTTACGTCTGGTGCAAACCACGTATCCTTGAAAAGAGGAATTGATAAAACTATCCAAGGTTTAATTGAAGAACTCGAAAAGAAAGCCAGACCTGTCAAAGGGAGTGATGATATTAAAGGTACAATGTCACTGTACTTGAGAGTTGAGACGGTGTGTGAGCATTAAAATCCAGTGATATTTCTATTTTGGTTGTTGGTGTTTCGCCTACGCTATTACAATTTGATAACATTGTTGATTTAAAGAACCAATTTGCGAATATTTGAACTTATTCTTATTCAGCTATTGCTACCATCTCCTCTGGAAATGATGAATTGATTGGTGCAATGATTGTTGATGCTATTGACAAAGTCGGACCATATGGTGTTTTATCCATCGAGTCCTCGTCTTCCTTTGAGACAACTGTTGAAGTTGAAGAGGGAACGGAGGTTTGTGGCTTGTAAAATTAATAATACGATATTTGTTGATATTGATTGTAGATATTCAATATTCATGATTGAATTTGGTGTTGCAAATTGATAGAGGCTACATATCCCCACAGTTTGTTACAAACCCTGAAAAGTCTATTGTTGAGTTCGAGAATGCTCGAATTTTGGTAACAGACTAGAATATCTCAGCAATCAAAGATATAATTCCATTGCTTGAGAAAACTACTCAACTGAGAGCACCTTTGCTCATTATTGTCGAGGATGTCACAGGAGAGGCATTGGCCACTCTTGTTGTGAACAAGTTACGAGGAATTCTAAATGTTGCTGCTATCAAGGCACCTGGTTTTGGAGAGAGGAGGAAGGCTATGCTTCAAGATATTGCTATCTTGACAGGTATGAGAATGTCTGCTACTTCAAATTTGATACTTGATAGTCAATACGCCTTTTTTTTCTTTTCTAGTGGCGCTCTCATAGAATACTGGATGGTAAATTTTTTTATTCTTGGGCCAAATAAAGTTCTTTTGTTCTTAGTTATGGTATGGTAAATGGTTCACTTGATGTACTTTTGAGAATTTTTTTATTTTGGGTCATAAAGAAACCGTCGCACATGGTTCACACGTCGACTCTTTTAATCCCGCTGTGTGTGATACCCTTTTATAATAGTTTTGTTGCTGTAGTTTTGAAGAAGCATCGCAATGAATGACATTTGTTAAGAATTAGTTTTTAAATGTTATTTGTCTGTTTTGTTCAAATACTCCGTAACATTTTATGTAGCTTGCCAGCCTTACGCACTTTGGCATGGCTGCAACTCAATGACATGCATTTCCTTGTAAACCTTTTATTTATGCTCAATCTATAGATTTGTGAACTTCTAACATTAAGGCGCATATAAGAAGTAGGAAAGCTTCCTCCGAGTCTCTGCCTTTTGACTTAACTTCTTTCTTTGTTTTTGGAATTCTAGCCTTTCTTTGGGCTAGCTAACTAGCTCTTCGCCTTTTCATACTTATTCGACCTACCTTGCTCTACCTTTACCTTCTTCGCATTTAGTAGCAGCCATTCGGGTAATGGAGGAAGGCTAAAAGCTGCTTGGATTTTAGAGTTGAGGTAACAAGAATTAACTTCAGAATCAAAGTGATTAAGAAGGTAAGTGAACATTATTAGCTACTTTTTTTCAATTATCTAATATCATAATCCAAATATAGTTTAAATAACAGTATCTTATTTTATATATTTAGTGCCCCCAACAACCCGGAGATTACGAATGTGGTTATTATGTCATGAAGTGGATGTATAACATAAAATTTTATTACTCAAAGGGCAGTGTTGAACAATTTGAGCAGGTATTTCTTATTTTTAAGTAAAAATATTTATAGCTTACTTATTTTCTTTTTAAACAAAATCATCTCATCATTGATTTTCTTAAATGTAGATTATTGAAGATTCAACCATGTCAGTTGAAGATATGAATGAAGTTAAAGAGGTGTGGGCTACAAAATGTTTCGAGAACATGTAGTTTAGATTAATTATTGGATTTTTACTTGTTTCTTGGTTGAGGTTATTGTTGAGGATACTTGTTGCTTGTTTTCACGGATTATACGTCGTTGGGAAACATAATACAATTATTGTATTGTTGGATGAGGATATGAGATGTATGGTTATTCCGAAGCTATTGAATAAAGCATTATTTTGTTGGTAATTGATAAAAATTCTTTGCAGGTATTCTTCCATCAATATTTATATTCGGCTAGTCTCGATTTAGGGGAGGTGCTGTCGAAATTAGCTAGCTATTTTTAAAATATATATATATATATATATATATATATATATATATATATATATATATATATATATATATATATATATATATATATATAGATTTAGGATTGGGTGAGAACGATCACTCAGTGAGAACGGTGAGAACGAAGTAGATACATTGAAATATATATTAGATACAACTTTTTTTTTGTTTACCAAATCTCATAAATACTTTAACTTATTGTACACACACTTTTTACATAAACCTAAATACATTTTTTGACGGACTAAATATTTTTTTTAACTTTTTTACATAAACCTAGATACATTTTTTACGGAGTAGATACATTTTTTTACTTAAACCTAAATACATTTTTTGACGGAGTAGATACATTTTTTTTTTTTTTTTTACATAAACGTAGATACATTTTTTTACGGAGTAGATACATTTTTTTAATTTTTTACATAAACCTAGATACATTTTTTGTTTGACGGAGTAGATACATTCTTTTACTTAAACCTAGATACATTTTTTGACGAAGTAGATACATTTTTTTACTTAAACCTAGAAGCATTTTTTGACGAAGTAGATACATTTTTTTAAATTTTTTACATAAATCTAGATACATTTTTTGACGGAGTAGATACATTTTTTTTACTTAAACCTAGAAACAATTTTTGACGGGGTAGATACAATTTTTTTTTACTTTTTTACATAAACCTAGTTACATTTTTTTGACGGAGTAGATACATTTTTTTTACTTAAACCTAGATACATTTTTTGACGGAGTAGATACATTTTTACATAAACCTAGATACATTTTTTGACGGAGTAGATACATTTTTTTACTTAAACCTAGATGCATTTTTTGACGGAACAGATAATTTTTTTTTACTTTTTTACATAAACCTAGATACGTTTTTTGACCGAGTAAATACATTTTTTTTATTTTTTTTATAAACCTATATACATTTTTTTACGGAGTAATTACATTTTTAGTCTAGCTAGGTAACAAACATACTAACCTTTGCACTCGGCAATTGTAAACTTAGTGGACAAGTTTCTTATTCATAAATTAACAAAACACTAGGGCGATTTGCGGATGAGTAGACAAAGAGGCGTAGCCCTTTCTTTTTTTAGCCCAGCTTGTGAATCCCCCGGTCGAATGCTTCCCTCATTTACCCCCCAACTCTAGTCTAGCTAAGTAACTCTTAATTAGTAAATAAAGTATGAGTGGCGGAGTATTCGATTTTGAGTTCTTAGAAAAGCGTACTCGTTTTAACACTTTAACGTCTTTTGCATGACAGGACTCGGAAGAAGTCGCTCCAACTATCCCCGAACCGTAAACAAAAGAATATGGAAGCAGGGGCTGAAGTTTTATTAGTTAATTTTTTAGATTTAAAATAAACCATTGATTTCACTTTTATCTAAGGGTTGAGAGTCGTTCTCACCGAGTGTTCGTTCTCACCGGATCTTGACACACACTCTCTCTCTCTCTCTCTCTCTCTCTCTCTATCTATATATATATATATATATATATATATATATATATATATATATATATATATATACATACATACTAGTGTAACACCCGTGAAAAATCACGGGGTTGTGTACACTTATTTTTAAAGACGACGTCGGTATATTTATTTCAATATATAGCAATTCTGTTTATTCGAACGAATTTTTTTTTAAAGGGATGTTTGAATATAAGATATATTCGGTGAAAAGGTGAATTTCCTGGTGCACTAATTTCGAATAGCTATTAGTAATGATGATAATATTTGGATTACTTATGATAACATTAATGAATAAGGTATATAAGAAAAAACGATAGACGACTAAAAAAAGATTAAATAACTAATAATGAGTAGTTTGGAAAGTTATTGTCTTTTGATGAATTACTTACGGAACATAATTTGACGGACAAATACGATGAACAAAATAACTAATCAGGTACAAATATAAATTAAATGGGTGTATTAAAATTCGATAACCCAACACGAAAATTACAGTTTCTCGAAAACCTCCTTGTAAACAACATTTGTTGTTGTATTAGTCATCCCTCCTTCTTCATCAAGAAGTAGCACTTTTAGACCTTTCTTACTCGTGACCCTGGATATAGCAACGTACAGTTGGCCATGGGTAAAGACTGGTCTTGGAAGATAAAGTCCAACACGGGATAGAGATTGACCTTGACTTTTGTTGATAGTCATAGCGAAATAAACTGCTAAAGGAAACTGTCTTCTTTCAAACTTAATTGGGAACCTGGTTTGATCGGAAGGAGTCAAGGTGATGCGGGGAATATAGACATTGCTTCCGATATGACTGCCAGAAATAACTGTTGCACTAATAACGCGATTTCTTAGTTGCTTTACCTCCATTCGGGTGCCATTGCACAAACCATTTGCTTGGTCAATGTTTCTTAAAAGCATCACTATAACTCCAACTTTCAGTCTTAAGCTGTGATTAGGTAAACCGGAACATCTGATTGAGTTAAGAAACTCTGTAGAGTAAAGTTTTCTGACCCCGCAATTAGTCTCTTCCTTGCTTATTTCATAAGAGCTTAAGTAATTTTTTTCTTCCTTTTGAATTTGATCCAAGACATAGTCGTTTACCTCCTCGACCACATCGTGAGTAGGTGCTAGTACAGCTCTTTCAGTGAAATATAGAGGGTCACCTAAGTGATCTTTTAAAGATGGATAAGTGCTATCTACAATAGTAGATATTGGATCTACACCAGGCTGAATAAGTATATCTTCTGGTAACTCGATGCTAGCTACTCCATCATTTGACCCACCTGGTAAGCCATCCCCAACTTCGAGAATCCACTTTGAAAATTCTCGGATTTCATCAACATTTGACTGTGCACTTCCTACCTGAAGTCTCCTATTTTTCGTGAGCTTCAAAACCTGAAATTTAATATATATCTGAAACGGTCAGAAATGTACAACTATTTAAAAGTAAGTATTAGATATGAAATTTAGATAATTCTCGGGAGAATTTTTAAAAATAGGCTCTAACCTTGCAATATCTCCATAAAGGTGAGGAACAAATAGCAGCACCTACAATATCTTGCCTGCTTCCTTTAGGTATAACAAGCAAGACTTGACGAAAATCACCGCCAAACACCACAACCTTCCCACCGAATGGTTTTTCAGGGTCTCCTCCGGTGAAGTTCTCATAATATCTCTCATGCTTCTATCAAGAGCTTCAAAACAATAACGATTGACCATAGGTGCCTCGTCCCATATGATCAGTTTTGCTCTTGTTAACAGACCAGCCAAATCGGTTCCTGGTCGTATTCCATGACATGTGGAATTTTCATCGATATTGATAGGTATGCTTAGTCGTGTGTGGGCTGTCCGCCCTCCTGGAAGAAGGATAGCTGCAATGCCACTTGAAGCAACCGCTATAAAGATCTCACCTTTGGACCTTAGTCCAGCACATAAGGTTTTCCATAGGAAGGTCTTACCGGTTCCACCATACCCATAAACGAAGTAAACACCTCCTTGACCACAATTCACCGAGCTCATGATTTTTCTGTAAATTGATTTCTGTTCGTCGGTCATTGAAGAAGTGAAGACTTCATGTTGCCTATTCAAATCATCCCTATCGTAAGATAACTCATCTGCCAAGAGCTTATTCGAGCACGTAGCAAGAATGTCAACGTCTGGATATGGCATGTTGTCGAACTTACGCAATGAACTGCCATTTCTTTGCAACCATGATTCAATGTCGGATAGTGCGTACTGTTGCAGTTGCTCTGATCTTCTGTGAGTTGGAGATCTGTGTACACGAAAAGTGAACAAATCTCAATATATAAATGAGAATGTTGTTACGATGAGTTAAATAAAAGTGTTTATAAAAAAAAAATGATAAATTACCTGGGTTACGGAGTTCACTTCGTCTTCTGTGTAAGATATCATCTGACAATAACTTCCACGTCTCCTCCCACACCAACTCAGGCTTCACTAAGCTATTTGTGAGCAAAAGAGTTGCGAAAAGGTTCCTAAGATAAAACCCAGTCCCCCAGAAACTTGCTTCTTTAATGGCATCAATATACTCTTTATCATCACCAAGTAAGCCTAGAGCGTAGCATGCCTCTTTGAAAGTGGGGTTAGTTATACCATTTACAGTACGAATGTCTTCATATGATTTAGGGCCTTTCACAAAGTTGAGTAGGGTTCTCAAATAGTACCTCTCACCACCATTTGGAGACATGTGATACATTCGGCCAAGAGTAAATCCTTTATGCCTTGGAGTCCATACCCTTTCTTTTTGTTTCCATACATATTTTTGAGGAAACTCCCAATACGTTAGATCTCTACCATCAGATTTTAAATTATTATACTCCAACCAAGCGGTGAATTTTGTTCTACCACCGGAAGACCTTTCAACCACTTCGTCGATTGGATCTTCGTCATGGAAAATAACATTTTGCTCATTAGGTAGGTGATAATCTAACCTTAAAACAGGGGGGGGGTCCTATAGTGAATAGGAAATGCAAAGATTCTCCAAACAGCTTCACACGGTGAAATGTAACGGCAGTCGTAGTATTGTTGGATTTGATCAACCTGATTTGGGTCTTGACTACCTATTCAAAAAGATAAAGATAAAAATCAGAAAATATTAGATTTAATTTCGAAAACTCTTAAGTGAAAAGATATCAAGTAGAAGTTAATTAAATATAATTTAGTACCATGGTTGGTGCGAGTTGCACTAACAGTGACACGGTCATATCCTTTATTAATGTACTTGAATAAGTACTTGATCAATCTCGCTTGATTGCACCATTCAACATTTATGTGAGCACGATATTTCAACAACAGATCTGAATTGTATGGAACAACATATCCGTTGTGAATTTGTTTACCATTTTTATCAATTGTTCTTCCATTGTCCCTTCTCATATAAACTGGATAACCGTCACCATCTACAGCAGTTCTCTCATTAAACTTCTTTGGAAATTTTCTGGAGCAAATACCATCAATCATGCACGGTGAATCTGGGTTAAGTTCTCCACATGGACCATGAATCATACAATCTTTCACTGCCGCATAAAGGGCCGGGTTTTCAAGGGGGTCTGGCATTTCAGCACTTATAATACGGTCAACATCGACGACTTCAGGGAACTTGTCATCCCTTTGTAAAAATAGCAAAATATGAGCATGAGGAAGGCCACGTTTTTGGAATTCAATAGTATAAACAACTGAAAAAAAACGTAAGAAAACAGAAGTCAGTATTACATAGAGTTAATTAATCGCATTAGAAAAATGATTATAGATTATAGATGATTGTTTCAAACGTATAATAAGGGGGATGATAAATTCACCTGCCCTTGTCCGTCCAAAAATATGTAGTTCTCTGAAGTCTCTCATGAGCTCATATAGTTTCAACTTAAATACTCCAATGACTATATCAGGTCTATCCTCCGGCCGTAGTCCTCTTTTTTGAACAAACCTAGTAATTTCAGGCCATTTTGGGTTGCATGTGAAGGTAATAAACAGATCAGGATACCCACACCACCTGCAAATGGTCATTGTATCTTGATATGTTTCTCGCATGTAACCCTTACCACCAACGAAAGACGAAGGGACAATGAAACGAACACCAGCGGTTGACGGGTCGGTTTGTCCTAATGCGGCAGCATTTGCTAGATTTTTGAAATTTTCGGACCGCAACTTTGGTTGGTTGAAACGGATATACTTCAGACGATCAGACTCTATCATGGTGCAACCATCAGCAATGAATTGTTGAAATGCTTTACCTGAAAATTAGATAAATTTAGGACAGATTTTTTTTACAGAAGTAATATACTAAAATAGAAAATTTAATAAATGTTCTTACAATAAATAGTTTTCCTGCCATCAAAGGAAATTTTTTATTTGCATTAAAATTTAAATTAGGGATCAAGTAATTAACCTGCCATCAAAATAGTTGGATATTCCTTGTGGTTATTTGTAAACATCTGGGTTCCTAACAATTTACGGCACTAGTAGAAAAAGTGCTATTGACATCGCTATTATAACATCGGTTCTTACTAAAAACGATGTAATTGATCTAACTTTTGCTAATTACATCGCTTTTATATAAAAAACGATGTTAATTATTTAATTATTTATTATTTACATCGGTTGTTAACATCGGTTGTTATAAAACCGATGTTAATTTCTTAAGTTACATCGGTTTATTAAAACCGATGTTAATTCACTCGTATTAACATCACCGTACTAACATCACTTCTCAATATAAACGATGTAATTTATAATAGTAGAGTTGTTAACATCGATTTAAAAAAAACAATGTTATTTATTTTATTACAAGAGTTAATTACATAAGTTATTAGCCTCGATTATTTGAAAACTGTTGAGTAATATATTCTAAATATGTAATATATTGTTTTATGTTTTAATAATGACAAGTCTAAGATAATTATGGTTTATATGCATATACGTGTAATCGTGCGTTTAAGTGTACAGTTAATTATAGAGCAAAGATCGTAGTTTAGTAAAGTATAATTCAATCGAAGATTGCAAGAACGATCAAGCTCATGTCAAGTGTCAAGTCTTTTTGAAGATTTACAAGATAAAAGCTTCATTACAATATCAAGAGTGTTTAAGTTATGGATCATTCCTATAACTATCGAAGAAATGAGATTTGCGTGAAGTAAATCAAAGCGTAAAGATTTATGCGTGCTATTAATATATTATTATATATTAATTTAGTAATCTTATAAACGGTTTTAAAATAGAAATATTCTTTAGTTAACAAGAATTAAAGTATTTATCTTATGAGGTAAATATTTATTCTAAAATGCTAAGGATTTCATTTTAACCGTTATTGTCAAAATTCAAGTTCCTAGGGAAACGTGCTTCGAGAAATATGTCTCGAAGAACGTGTTCTATGAGACGTGTACTGGGACGTGCGTGGGGAAGCGTGTCAAGGAAGTATTCCTTACGTTTCCTACACAACTACTAACATGTTTCATATTATCTTTATGGTTAATTAAATAAATAAAGATATTTATTTAATATACTTAAAGATTAACTAGGATTTGAATAAGAATATATTTTATTATATTATTGACAAGAATTAGGATTTGATTCAAAGTAGGATTCTATATTTTATGGTATAAGATGTTTCCTAAATCAAATAGGATTGTGGAAATATTATCTTATGTCTTAAATTAATATTATCTTATTAGAATCCTTTCCTAAGCCAAATAAGATTAAGTTTAAATATTACCTAGAATTAGTATTCTAGATAAAGTAATATTTCTAAACTATCTAGGATTTAACCTAGATCTAAAATTAGTATATAAGCATTCAAGCATCACACGCCTAATTGATCTTAACGAAAACACAAGCAGCCTCACGCAAACCGAGAAGAACAAACGGACGTAGTCTCTCACACGTCTCGATATTCGTGCAATCATCGTCAAATTTCGTATACAAGACTACAAGCATAGAAGAAGATTTTCAAGCATTCAACCATCATCTATACAAGAAGTTGTTAAGAAGTTTATCTTACTTACTTAAGGTAGATTCGAGTATTTAGCGGTACTCATTGTAAACAAGTATTTCACGGTACTTGTCGTAGCTAGATATTTAACGGTATCTAGATTGAGTTGTGACTAACATCAAAGTCATACGAGTGGGTTGATAAAATTGTAATCCGGAGAAGGTACTAATTTTATTAATCGAGAATAGTGGACGTAGGTTTCGATTTGTGAAACTGAACCACTTCAAAAGATCGTGTCTCCTTTATTTTATTGCTCTTACTCGTTACTTGCTATTACTTCATCTCGACAATTATCATCGAAGAAGAAACGAAAAAGTTGGCATACTCAATTCAACCCCCCCCTTCTTGAGTATATCTAGGTCAATAGACTCTTCAATTGGTATCAGAGCCTCGTGCTCTTGAAAGCCTTACAGCTTGAGATTGATCCTTCTATTGACTTCCAATGGATTCAAAATACCTTAAGTGTCCTATCTTCGATGGAAAGAACTATAGCTTGTGGAAGAACATGATGACCCATTACATCAAAGGATGTGATTGGGAATGCTGGAAGATAATACAAAACGGACCAAAGAAGATCTTGGTTGCCTCTGCAAATGGAACCACATATGAGAAACCAGAAAGTGACTATGTGGAAGCTGATTACAAGATTGCTGAGAAAAATTCAAAAGCCATGAGTCTACTTCAAAACGGTATGATTACTTCCGAATTTGATCGCTTCTCCTCTTGCAATTCAGCTAAAGAAATATGGGATGGCCTAGAACTTGCCTACGAAGGTACCTCCGCAGTCAGGAAACATCGTATAGACTTGCTTATTCAACGATATGAACTTTTCACTATGGAAAAGAATGAATCGATTGATAGCATGTCTGCACGATTCTCCTGCATACTTAATGAACTGCGGAACCTTGGTAGGAAGTATGATTCTGAGGACATAGTCAGAAAGGTCCTTAGAAGCCTTACCAAAAAGTGGCAACCAAAAGTCACTGCAATTGAAGAAGCTCGTGATCTCACGACCATGACTTATCAAGAACTCATTGGATCTCTAATAGCTCATGAGATCATGCTAAATAGAGATGACGATGATCATCCTAAAAGTAAAAGCGTTGCACTACAAGCCTCTACAAGTGGAGAATGCGAACCTGAACTGGAAGATGAAACAGTTCTCTTCGCAAGACGCTTTAAAAAGGCAGTCTTCAAAGGGAGATTTACCAAATCCAATAATAAAGCAAACGATAAGAAAAAGAATGACTCTAAGCAAACCTTTTTCAAGCAAGGGTGCTTCAAATGTGGTGATCAAGGGCATATGATCAAGGACTGTCCAAGCTGGGACAAAATTAAAGACAAATCCAAACGAGATAAGACCAAGACTGAATTCAAGAAGGTTATGCTCGCATCTTGCTGGGGAGAATTAGATTCCGAAGATGACGAAGACTCAGAAGAAGAGGAAGTCGCTAACCTGTGCCTAAGCAACATCAGTTTGGATCTAATCTCCGACGATCATGACTCATCACAATTTTGCCTCTACGGAGAATCTGATTCAGAGAATGAAGACCAAGAGGTAAATTTTCTACAGCTTAAGAGTCAAGTCAAAAATTTATCTAAGTCTGCTTTAATTAATTATTTCGAACAAACCCTAGATCAATGTCACGAACAAAGTCTTGAATTAGACGAGCTGAAAGAACAGATTCTTGATATTGCTGAGGAAAATCAACTCCTAAAGGCCAAAGCTAAGAAACTGAAATCCAAGGTTAACATTGATACAAATGTTAAATTGGAAACAGTAATGTCTGAGAAGAAAATTCTTGAGTCTAAAGTTACAGCCAATGAAGCTGTAATCTCAAAATTAAAACTCAACATTAAAGAGCTTGAATCTAAGATTATAGCCAATGAAGCTATAACCTCAGATCTAAAAAGGTCTAATGAACTTCTAAAGAGTAAATCTACACCAGTTGTTGTAGATGAAACTCATCTAGAAGAAGTTGAAATCCTCGAGCAAAAAATCATGGATCTAGAATTCAACTTATCCAAAGTTAAAAAGGAACATGCGCAAATCGTGTTCAATTTTAATAAAGACATTCAAGACTTGAAAGATCATAACAATGTTGACCATTCCTCCTGCATAAAAGAAATAGATTCCTTAAAAGACCTTCTTCTTCATGCTCGTAAGGTTCATGAAAAATGGGAAGGAAGTGCTAACGTACTGAACTTCCTAACTGAACAATCTGATAACAACATGAAGATGGGTCTAGGACATGAGTGTTATGGTAGGAGAGACCACTCTAAATGTCAACAAAAACCTGATGAACGTGACTTTAGAAAAAGGAAGTATGTAGACTTGCCTGAATATATAATTTGCACTTACTGTGGTCACACTGGACACCTAAAAGAAAACTGTGTAAAACACGCACTTGACTTCAAAACTGGAGTCAAATTTGTAAAATCTCTAGGTATACCAAATGATTCCATATCTATTATTGACAGTGAGGAAGGTAATGAAAAGATTGAGGAAAGAAATAATGACCATAGATGGTTCTATGACATGTCCTTTAATTACGCAGAAAAGAAAAATAGAACCAACCAAACTCCTAAACCCACGACCTACAAGAAACAAAACCCAAAGACTCACACTAGACCAACAAAACCTAACTACCACAGATACAAAAGACCTATAGTGAGACAAGTCTGGGTTAAAAAGGAAGATGTTTCTATTATTACTAACTCAAAAGGACCCAAGTATGCTTGGGTACCTAAATCCTGTCTTTAAACTATTTTGTGCAGATAATCGCTAAAGAAAATAATCTATGGTACCTCGACAGTGGATGCTCCCGACACATGACAGGTGACGCCAATCTATTCACTACCTTAGAACCATTCGACGGAGGAAAAGTTACCTTCGGTGACAACAAAAAGGGAAAGGTAATAGGTGTCGGTAAGATAGGCGTCTCAGCTTCTCACTCTATTAGCGATGTATATCTGGTAAGTGGTCTTAAACATAACTTAATTAGTATATCCCAATTATGCGACAAAGGAAACAAAGTTGTTTTTCATACAGATGTGTGTCGTATAATTATGGAAGGTACAAGTAAAGTTATTCTTGAAGGTCATAGAAAGAAAAATGTTTATATGATTGATTTAAACATTGTGCCTACTGACTCTCTCTCATGTATGAAAGTTACGTTAGATGATCCATGTCTCTGGCATAAGAGATTTGGACATATTAGTTCTCCTATTCTTAGCAAATTGAAGAGATGGGACTTGGTCGAAGGTCTTCCCAAGATTAGATTTGATCAAGAAAAGATGTGCGACACATGTGCACGATGTAAACACGTCAGATCATCCTTCAAACCAAAAAGAATAGTAAGTACTAACCAAGCTCTTGATCTAGTACATATGGATCTCTGTGGCCCTATGAAGGTAAGAAGCAGAGGCGGTTCCAGGTATGTTTTCGTTCTAGTTGATGATTATTCTAGATTTGTTTGGCCTATCTTTCTTCACTCTAAAGACGAAACATTTGATGAATTTGTTAGTCTTATGAAACTTGTTCAAAACAAATTAAAAACTAATCTAGTAACTATTCGAACTGACCATGGAACTGAGTTTGACAACCATGCTTTTATAGAATTCTGTAAATCCAACGGTGTTGGACATAACTTCTCTGCACCTAGAACACCACAACAAAACGGAGTAGTAGAACGCATGAACAGAACCCTAGAAGACATGGCTAGAACAATGCTTCTTTATAGTGGCCTACCTAGAAACTTTTGGGCTGAGGCTATTAGTACAGCTTGCTATATTCATAACCGCGCCATGATTAGACCTATCCTTAAAAAGACTCCTTATGAACTTCTTCGTGGTCATAAACCTAATATATCCCATCTAAGATGTTTTGGGAGTAAATGCTTTGTTCATAACAATGGTAAAAATCGTTTAAGCAAATTTGACCCTAGAAGTGATGAGGCTGTTTTCATAGGATATTCTGATCATAGTAAAGCCTATAAAGTTTTTAACAAACGTACTTTATGCATAGAAGAGAGCATACATGTTATCTTTGATGAGAATAATGCCTTCGACAAGCCTTTACAGGACGAAGAGGAAAACCTAGACGAACCGGACTTTAGGTTGTCAAGGGAAGATCCTCCTGAAATAGAAAATAACGATGAAGGCGAAATTCAAGGAAACAATGATGAACTTGACTTGGAAAGAAACGGTGCAAGAGATGAAACTACAGTTGATGATACTGTAGATAACTCTCAAACCAATGACTTAGAACCCAGAGTTATAGCTAATGAAGCTACAACTTTGAATCAAAACCAAAGGGAAGAGAGCATAGTTATACCTAACTCTCCTACAAACCCTGGTTTGGATTCAGGGGGAACAAGTCAAAATCCCGAGACAAGCAGTAGCAATGAAAACAATCAATCAAGAAACTGGAGATATAAAGGCTCTCACCCTCTGGATAATATCATAGGAAGCCTCACAGAAGGAGTTCAAACTCGAAGAAGCTTAAACAACTTCTGTTCCTTCTACTCCTTTCTCTCCAAAATTGAACCTACGAATATAAAAGAAGCACTTGCAGAACCTGACTGGATAGTCGCCATGCAAGAAGAACTACAACAATTCGAAAGAAATAAAGTATGGCATCTTGTTCCTCGTCCTAAAGATAGATCAGTAATCGGAACAAGATGGGTATTTAGAAATAAATTAGATGACTCTGGAGTCATCGTACGTAATAAAGCAAGATTGGTTGTTCAAGGATACAACCAACAGGAAGGGATCGATTATGACGAAACTTTTGCTCCTGTTGCTCGTCTTGAAGCAATTCGCTTGCTCATAGCTTTTGCTGCACATAAAGGAATGAAATTATTTCAAATGGATGTTAAGACTGCATTCCTTAACGGATATCTTCAGGAGGAAGTCTATGTTGAACAACCTCCTGGATTTCCCGACAGCAAACTCAAGGATCATGTGTACAGATTGGACAAAGCTCTCTACGGGCTGAAACAGGCCCCTCGAGCATGGTACGACAGACTATCAAAATTTCTATTGGAAAGCGGATTCAAGAGAGGATCAGTAGATAAGACACTATTTCTAAAAAGTGAAAACTCCGATCTACTAGTTGTCCAGATCTACGTTGACGATATTATATTTGGCTCAACCAACAAAAAGTTGTGCCAATATTTCTCAGAGTTGATGACATCCGAATTTGAGATGAGCATGATGGGAGAATTAAAATTCTTCCTTGGTCTACAAATTCAACAATCGAACGAGGGTATTAAAGTTCATCAACAAAAATACGTCAAAGAGTTAATAAAGAAATTCGGAATGGAATCCTCTCATCCTATGCCTACTCCAATGGTAACAGATAAGAAACTCACCAAAGACGAGGACGGTAAGTCAGTAGATGAAACTACTTATAGAGGTATGATCGGCTCACTTCTTTATCTTACTGCAAGTCGTCCAGATATAATGTTTAGTGTCTGCGTCTGTGCTCGGTTCCAATCTGCACCAAAAGAATCACATATGATTGCAGTTAAAAGAATTTTAAGATACCTAATTGGAACATCAAAATTATATCTATGGTATCCTATGGACTGTAATTTTAACTTATTAGGATACTCAGATGCGGATTATGCAGGCTGTTCTTTAGACAGGAAAAGTACTTCTGGACTTGCGACTTTCGTTGGACCATGTATTATATCTTGGGCATCCAAGAAACAAAATTCAGTCGCCTTGTCAACCGCAGAAGCAGAATATATTGCAGCCGCACTGGTATGTTCCCAACTACTATGGTTAAAACAGCAGTTACTTGATTATGGTATTGACATGGGATGTGTACCTATATTATGTGATAATACGAGTGCTATTATAATATCAAAAAACCCGGCTCAGCACTCGAGAACAAAACATATAGAGATTAGACATCATTTTTTACGTGACCATGTAGAAAAGAAAAACATTAAGTTGGAATTTTGTAGTACGGAAAAACAATGGGCGGATATTTTTACTAAACCTTTGGCTAGGGAACGATTTGAGACTCTACGATTGGAAATTGGTTTAATCGGTGGCACCTAATCGATCTTAAGAGCTGAAAATAATCCAATGATTGACTATGAAAAGACTGAATTATATGACTGTGTCCGTATATTCCGCTGCATGCCTATGTATGTTATTTTTCATTAGATGCTCAAATTTTGATTATTTCATGCTACATGTTATACGAACGTACACAACCAATTTCTCAGGTCAAAATAATAATATTCAGATATTAACAAATTTAACCTAAAAATATTATTATATATATATATATATTTACGTGTCTCAGGTACGTAAATTATTATCACCATATCCCAATTATATACGTACCAAAATTTCCGTAATATCTAAACCCGTCTTATTTGTTTATCCTCCAAACTTACCCTATTTATTTCTACTACCTAACCCCCACGTGCCCACCTCACAATCACACCATAAACCGTTTCCCTCTAAAACCAAGAATCCAAGAAAACAAAATCACCATTAAAGCTTTCTAAAACCGTCAACCAAGCTAAAATACATTCATCTACTCAAACACCATACTCCGACACCAACACCCTCGCCTCCACCGTCCCCTGAACCTGTTTCCGTCACCGTTCCGAAATCAGAAGCAAGCAAGAGACGAAATTAGAAAAAGGGAAATCGTTAATAGAAGAGGAATTTCAAGATTACGATCAAATACCTCGTCCTCTGTTCCGTGCTTTTCCGGGGATGTTGCAAAAGAAGGGTTGAAAAAGTTCGAATGAAAAAAAAAATAATAATAAAGGCGAAGGGGTGGTAGACGTTGGCTATTACGGAGTTGTGCCCCAAGATCGAATGAATGAAATTAATGGGATTTCTAGGAAAAAGACACGACTTATAATTTGGTCGTGAGTTGTTGATGCAAAGATGAATGGTAATTTGGATGGCTTAGAAGGAAAGGTTGATAAGTTGTTTTTATTGGTGTCTGGGTTGGGTAATGTCAAGGCTGACAATGGACATAGGTCAAGAGTGGATAAGGAGTTGCGAAGTTGGATACAACGGATTGATGGGAGTCTTGAGAAGCTTAGTCGTGATCTTAAGGAGGAAAAATAAGAAGTGCTTATGATTAGTGGTCGTCACCAATTCCTCACGACTTAAGGAGTTCTCGTCCGTGATAATCGGATTGTCCGTGAGGATGGTGGTCAATGTTTGGCTTCGGTTAGAGCGCTTTCTCTTAAAGTTCTCAACCTTGAACGTACGGTGGATGCTCAAACAAGGAACATCGAAAGTTGTTTTGATCGGTTATCTACTTTGAAGTACTATGTGTTGCTCTGTTTTGGCAGAGGTGCGGAAATTGGTTTTGGGCTCTCTCGGTGGATATCGTATTTCTATCCTATTATTACCCTATCCCTCTCCTTAAAACCGTTTAAGACATTAGCCCTATTTTGTTTTACCCTACAATTTTCCCAATTTTCCCTATCCTATGATTAAGCCCAGTTGGCGTATTAAAACCTTCGACACTCTATCCTATCTCATTCGGCCCATGTGGCTTTATAATGCTTATTCGGCCCTTTGGCATTGTAGTATATGGTTGTGTGTCGTTTTCCCGTTTGTATTTCATAGTTGCTTGATTTTAATTACGTTTGTGTATTTAATTTAGAATCGCATGCTTAGGTTTGTTTCGTATTATATCATTCTAGTCGTTTTATGTCTTTGTTTCCGTCTTTTCAATGATGTCAAGAGGGGGAAAAGAAAGCGACCTAGATTATGAATTTGCCTAAGATTGCTCCTTGTCGTAACGTATTGTCTCTCATAGTTCTTTAAGAAATTGGTTTTATTTAAAGATAGAAACCCTAGTTGATCTATATTATAAAAGACCAATATTATGTTGAGGGGGAACGTTATTACGTTACACTTAGACACGGTTCTAGGAAAGACTTGCCATCATTAAAAAGGGGGAATTTGTTGAGTAATATATTCTAAATATGTAATATATTGTTTTATGTTTTAATAATGACAAGTCTAAGATAATTATGGTTTATATGCATATACGTGTAATCGTGCGTTTAAGTGTACAGTTAATTATAGAGCAAAGATCGTAGTTTAGTAAAGTATAATTCAATCGAAGATTGCAAGAACGATCAAGCTCATGTCAAGTGTCAAGTCTTTTTGAAGATTTACAAGATAAAAGCTTCATTACAATATCAAGAGTGTTTAAGTTATGGATCATTCCTATAACTATCGAAGAAATGAGATTTGCGTGAAGTAAATCAAAGCGTAAAGATTTATGCGTGCTATTAATATATTATTATATATTAATTTAGTAATCTTATAAACGGTTTTAAAATAGAAATATTCTTTAGTTAACAAGAATTAAAGTATTTATCTTATGAGGTAAATATTTATTCTAAAATGCTAAGGATTTCATTTTAACCGTTATTGTCAAAATTCAAGTTCCTAGGGAAACGTGCTTCGAGAAATATGTCTCGAAGAACGTGTTCTATGAGACGTGTACTGGGACGTGCGTGGGGAAGCGTGTCAAGGAAGTATTCCTTACGTTTCCTACACAACTACTAACATGTTTCATATTATCTTTATGGTTAATTAAATAAATAAAGATATTTATTTAATATACTTAAAGATTAACTAGGATTTGAATAAGAATATATTTTATTATATTATTGACAAGAATTAGGATTTGATTCAAAGTAGGATTCTATATTTTATGGTATAAGATGTTTCCTAAATCAAATAGGATTGTGGAAATATTATCTTATGTCTTAAATTAATATTATCTTATTAGAATCCTTTCCTAAGCCAAATAAGATTAAGTTTAAATATTACCTAGAATTAGTATTCTAGATAAAGTAATATTTCTAAACTATCTAGGATTTAACCTAGATCTAAAATTAGTATATAAGCATTCAAGCATCACACGCCTAATTGATCTTAACGAAAACACAAGCAGCCTCACGCAAACCGAGAAGAACAAACGGACGTAGTCTCTCACACGTCTCGATATTCGTGCAATCATCGTCAAATTTCGTATACAAGACTACAAGCATAGAAGAAGATTTTCAAGCATTCAACCATCATCTATACAAGAAGTTGTTAAGAAGTTTATCTTACTTACTTAAGGTAGATTCGAGTATTTAGCGGTACTCATTGTAAACAAGTATTTCACGGTACTTGTCGTAGCTAGATATTTAACGGTATCTAGATTGAGTTGTGACTAACATCAAAGTCATACGAGTGGGTTGATAAAATTGTAATCCGGAGAAGGTACTAATTTTATTAATCGAGAATAGTGGACGTAGGTTTCGATTTGTGAAACTGAACCACTTCAAAAGATCGTGTCTCCTTTATTTTATTGCTCTTACTCGTTACTTGCTATTACTTCATCTCGACAATTATCATCGAAGAAGAAACGAAAAAGTTGGCATACTCAATTCAACCCCCCCCTTCTTGAGTATATCTAGGTCAATAGACTCTTCAAAAACCGATGTTAATTTATTTATATTGCATCTGTTTTCTTAAACAGATGTTAACTGATGTCAATAGCGTAATCAATAGTTGACCTAATTTCAGTTGCCCCTTCCCATTGTTTTCACAAAACCTTTGCTTCCCACATAAACCCATGTCACAATTCCTTATCGCCTTCCTCTTTAAGCTATGTCAGCCACCACATGTGATAGTTATCTATAGTCACACCCGCTATCTTGAACCGCTCCATCGATTGCCTGCTTCTGTATAATCGATTAAGGTATGTATGCATGAATCATAATTTTTTTTCTTGTTTCTCCATTATATTAGCGTTTTCAAGATGGGTTTGTGTGAAGTTGTTTGATCAACTTTCCTCTGGACTATAGTGTAAGCATTCAACGCGATCACTGTGTATGATTGGAATGATGGTGAGCCTGCCTCCATTGACCATTACCATTGATAATTATACTAATTATTGCTAAAAAATCTTATTGGGAAAGATGAGCAGGTAAATGCACATTATCACATTTTGTCAATTACCCAGCCGCGTCTTTCTGATTGATTTTGTCTGATAGAAAAGATTTGTCTTTGTTTGGGTTGTGCCTGGGGAAATAATTTGGTAATTTCACATTACCCCATTTTCGGGATTACCCAGTTATTGTTTCACGTTCTTCTGTTTGATGAAATTTCTACTGGACTATACTGTGTATGATTGGAATGATGGTGAATATCCCCATTGGCATCGATAATTAAAATAAGTTAATACTATTATGCCTTAAATAAGTTGTCATGGTACTATTCCGACCTGCATCAAAAGCATCAAAAGCCCCCTTCTATAACGGAGCTAGGGTGGTTGAATGGGTACACAACCTTACCCATGAGAGTAATATATTTACATATTTTCTGCATTAGCGAATGGTGGCAATAACCGTTGCTGGCTGGGGCAATGTTGTTGCTGTTGACAGTGAAGTGAATGACTGTAGTAACTGATTGAAAAGTATAACCTATGGATATGTAATCTCCATGCGGCACTTTTGTTAAATATTAGACTTGACTTGCAGATCAACAACAACTGATGTTGGAGAGGCAGTCGGTGTATGATCCATTTATGAAGTATGTTCCCCCCGTAAAGGTGCCTATATATGGACTTTATTTAAGTTGTTCCTGAATTCCTTCGAGATTTCATCCTTTACATTAACCAGTTTGTTTTACAAGCGTTAACTTATCTTTTGCTGACTGTTTGTTTCTGGAAATCTCCTGTTGCAGCAATATCTAAAGAACTTGTTCAACCCTTTGGTGAGGGATAATCTACTTTTCAATTTCCCTTTTGATAATCTGGATGTACCTGTACCTTTCATTTATTTAGTCCGATCTGGTTTTTATTGATCTTCAAAGTCATTCATTGAGACTCGGACCATTTCTACCTTGCGCAGGAAGAGTGCTAGGCGGATAAAGTGATGGTATGTGCTCCATATTTTGATATTTGTTAGTCCTCTAATCTTTATCAATCTACTTTTCAGATTTGTAAGGCAGAAGGAAGATAAACCAGACCACAGGTAATCTACATTTCTCGCTTCTCATAAGAGATCATATCTTTATGATTAAGTATGCTACTTATCTTAGTATCTATTTAATAGAGCAATTGACCTCGCAACTAACCAATCGTGTAAGGTAGAAGGAAGATGACCCAGACCATAGGTAATCTAATTTCCTAGTCCCTACCAAAAGCTGAAAAGTGGCATCTAACCGACAATTAAGTCACCAGTAGAAAAACCCACTTAACCACCTACTTACAAACTCTCAAGCTAATTTCTACATTTTAAGTGGATGATTATGAATTTAGCCATTTATATTATACTCTGCAACTTATTTAAGGCATAATAGTATTGACGGTATTGCACTTTCGAGTACCCACGCACAAGTTTCTCCAATTACAATGGTGAAGTTATAGCCAAATTGGTTGTTTATGACCTTTTCATCCCCGAATTGGTTTGGGCAGAGGACCCAAGAATGAAACTCACCAGCGACTAGTTGGGCTTTTGATGTGTTTCATCATTATTAGTCGTGCTAAATCAATCTTCTATTGTTATTCATGGATTCTTTTCTTTGTTGTGGGGTTTTTGCACTTGATTGTTTGGATTTAAACTTTTAGACTTTGGAATTGTAGAAAGTAACTATTGATGGGTGATCGACCCGGTTTCCTCAATGCTTGCTACTGTGCTCCATTTGCTATATAACTAGCTTCTGTTCTTTTAATTTGGTTGTGATGTTGTGGTTCGATCTTAGTGCATATTGGTTCTCATTATGCATCAGTGCATCAGCCATTGGAGTATCATAACAATTCGTGTATATTTCCATGCTGAATTGTAAATCCATATCAGCTTTAAGACCCTCGTAATTTTCGGAGTAACCCTTATTGACCGTCACTCAAACGAAATATTTACGACATCCTTAAACAAGGGGTCTGGTGATGATTCGCTAAATGATAGTTGTAGCCTGTAGGAGTAGAAGTTTGTCTGAAGCTTGTTTTGATTTCCGCGAAGTGTGGTAATCTTAATATTTAATAAAAAAGTATTGTGATGTTGTTTTGAGCTCATCGCTCATCAAATGTCAAATAATTATGTTTTAAGCTCAGTACTGTCATTTTCTTCTCTTCAGGATTTGATTGAAAGTGTGAACAAAGGTGAGCTGTCAAAGGATGACTACCAGTTCATAAACGAACCAAGTTCAAACACCAAGGGATGTAATCAAAGTCAGAGTAAGTATATCAGCGAGCAATAGATCTACAACTTCGAACCGTTACAAGCTCTAATCTTGTTGGATTCAGGATCTTGGCAACCTGGAAAGTTACATTATTTTTATACTATGTAACTACTTATGCGCATGTATGTTCTCAAGATTACATTGAAATTTCATTTTGGTTCTCTTATTTTAGAATTATTACAATATGCAGAAACTGAAGCTTTTCCATGAGCTAGGTCTTTGAATGGGCGGTCTTCGGATTTGAGTACTTGCTGCGTTCAACAGTCACAGAAAAGACCAATGTTTCTTTTTCGACAATAATCATCTTGTACTTTATAATGTTTCTTTAATTTTTTTTTCTTTTAGGAATTCTTGTATAGGGATTTAGACTGCTTTTATGCATGAATGCCTAGTAAAAGTTTGTAATGTATGTTTTAAATTACTTTGAATTGACGGAATTGTAATACACTTATATTTTTTTGGTATAATAAATAGTTGGGTTTGAATTGTTTTATTTTGCTGGTCCACTACTAGTGTAAGAATGTAAACTTCACAAATAAGCTCGGATAAAATATATAATTTGAGTTGCTAGAATGAATATAAAGCGATGTTACTGTCATTTAGCTTATATCACTTATGAATATAAAACGATGTTATTGTAATAAATAAAGATGATATTTACATCGGTTTCAAACTAAAAACGATGTAATCGAGATATTATTAACATTAGTTTGCAATCAAAAACGATGTAATTGAGACAAAATTAACGTCGGTTTTCACTTATAACTGATGTTAATAGTTTGTTGTTTACAATTTTACATCGCTTTCAGATAAAAAACGATGTACTTCAGACATTATTAACATCGGTTTCCAACCAAAAACGATGTGATTGAGACACTATTAACATCGGTTTTCACTTATAAGCGATGTTAATGGTATGCTATTTACATCGTTTCTAAAAACGATGTAAAGGGACAAAATACTATAAATGTCGCCCCCAGATACATCGCCAAAAAGCGATGTAAATGGGGCAAAATAAACGATGTCAATGAGTCTTTTTCTACTAGTGCGGGTTGTTTAATTTTAATTTTGAAGGGAAATGATCAATTAAAGTTGTTAGATATTCTAATAATATATGTGGTGTATATGTAAATACTTTAAAGAAAAATAAAAAAAGTATATCTATAACATAAGATATATAAGAACATGTTGACATTAAAAGTTTGACGTATAACTTAAAAAGCGTAAAATATAATTAAAAAATGTAAACTTATAACTTTCCAATAAAATGAGGTTTTAGTAATAGAATAGAAAAAGATATAAGGGGTGAAAAAATGAAGTAAGATAAAATAAGATTTATGAAAGAGAAAGAATAAAAGATAAATAAGGTAAAAAAAGAGAAATGTAAGTAATTATATGGTTGGAATATTAATTGATAAGTTGAGATTTAATGGAAGCTGACATGGCTGTTATTATTCACGTTATTGGCCGAAAAAAACTGAAATTATGAGGTTGAATGAGAGAGCTCCGTTAACCTAATTCTTAAACCTGGTTGCGCCACATCAGCAGTTTTACATTTTGCTTTTATATATATATATATATATATATATATATATATATATATATGGCGACGATTCTTATATTGGAATCGACACCATAGCTTACCCTATGGTGACGGTATTAGACGCAAAACCGACACCATAGCTTACCCTATGCTGACAGTTTTATACGCAAAACCGACACTATAACTTACCCTATTGCGGCGATTTATACCCCTATGGTGGCGGTTTGGGACTCACAACCGACACCATAGCTTACCCTATGGTGACGGTTTTAGACGCAAAACCGACACCATAACTTACCCTATGGTGACGGTTTTAGACGCAAAACCGACACCATTACTTACCCTATGGTTACGGTTTTAGACGTAAAATTGACACCATACCTTACCCTATTGCGGCGGTTTATACCCCTATGGTGGCGGTTTGGGACTCACAACCGACACCATAGCTTACCCTATGGTGACGGTTTTAGACGCAAAACCGACACCATAACTTACCCTATGGTGACGGTTTTAGACGCAAAACCGACACCATAACTTACCCTATGGTGACGGTTTTAGACGCAAAACCATAGGTGACGGTTTAGACCCCTATGATTGCGGTTTGGAACTTACAACCGACACCATAGTGTACCCTATGGTGACGGTTTTAACGCACAACCGACACTGTAGGGTAAGCTACGGTGGCGGTTTTACAACCGACACAAACCTTATGTGACCCGAGCAATCACGTCGCTCCAAAACCGTCACTAATGGTCTTCTAGAACCGACACCGTAGGGCATAATTCTACTAGTTAGACATCTTATTAAAGGTTTTAAAAAACCAGCTTTTTGTTCTTGGGGTGGCAGGGAATTTTGTGGGGCTGAGATCTTTTAAAAAGGAATATTGCGTGGAAAATTGGGGCTTCATCCAATATTAGTGTCCTTAATGATAACTGGGTTAATGGACAAATTCCAAGGCTCATCAACGATGGGTTAACAAATACGGAGCCATCAGTTTCAAATATGCGAGTGCGACATCTCTTTAATGAAGGGAATTGGAACTTAGTTCTTCTTCGGAGTCTTTTCAGTTTTGAAACAATAAGTAAAATTACAGCTATCCAAATTCCAGATGAAAATGATCATGATTTATGTTTCTGGAATTTGTCTAAAGATGGGACGTATAAGGTTAAGCAAGGTTACAATGCGGCTACTAGCTCTATTCTTGAGAAGAATGGAACGGAGAAAGATAAATATAGACTCAAGTGTGTTTCTAAAGCAATGATTAGAAATATTTGGCATTTGTAAGGACCTTCAAAATGGCGAATCTTGTTGTGGAAAATCTGTACTAATACACTGCCTACTGGTAAGGAACTAAATAAGAGAGTGTCAACTCTTACGTCAAATTGTCACCTGTGTGCGACAGAAGGGACGGAAGAAACGATCGAACATATTTACAAAAATTGCGAATTCGCAATGAAAATGTGGCAGATTTCTGACCTCGGAATACGAGTTAACCCTTTATGTACCTTAAGTCTTAATATATGGATTGACAACTGGTTTGCCTACTTCAGAAAATTGGACAACAATGAGCTGATGTTTATTCAGTTCATCATGGTTGTTTTATCTTCCATTTGGTCCCTCGTAATAATAAAGTCTTCCGGGGAATTGAGGCCAATCATTACACCACTGTCCCTGTCTACAAGGCCGGGGTTTTGAAGAGTATTAATGGTTTATCTGTTTTCCTCCCAAAGACAGATCAACTTGCATCAAACTATCCAGACTATTCAGATGAAGTGGAAAAGCTTAAAATGGAAGTCCCTTTTAATCTTGTCGGAATACAAGATTGCTGTACACCGATATGGATCACGGTTGACGCTGCCTGGTGCTCTAACTTTGTTACAGGCTTATGTTTTACGGCGTCACGCTCCAACGACGTCGACAAGCCATCTTTCAATGGATACACTTCCAACAAAAGAACCAGTGCAGAGAGTTGTGAGCAAGCAGAAGCCATTGCTGTTCTAAATGGGTTAGAATGGGCGATCCAAAACAACTACTATCTATATTCATTGCGACCGACCGCCTTAATATTATTCTACATATTATGGACCAGCAACAACCATCACATTTAGTTTTTAGTAGTGTTAGGAAAATAAAAGCCCTGTTCTTTTTTTTTCACCGTCTTAGTATTAGGTTTCTATGTAGACAAAAAAAACTTTAGAGCACATTATATGGCTAGAACAGTAGCCATGTGTATCCACTGCCCAAAAATTTTTTTAAAAGAAAAACTTTGACATGATAAAAATTTTCGATTTTATCTCGACTCATTACCAAAATAGGTGGCTCGTGTATTTTTACGAGCTCAATCGCTCATATATTCCTTCATGCAAAATCATAAACTTGTAATATAACCACGTGTACTAACACTTCCTACGTGCCACAAACCCACCTCTCTTTATATCCAACACCACAATACTCAAACATTCACCTCATCATCACCTTCTTCAATATCATCTAACAAATTTCATGAAAACATCAACAACAATGGCGGATCAATCCCACCAACTCCATTACCAAACCCAACCTCAAAACCTTCAAAGAAAAGGTCAAGAAGCCGTAAACAACTTCAAAAACTTCCTTCAACAAAACTCTCCTTCAACTCCACACCTTGTAGCTTTATTCATAGTCGTACCGCTCGGCGCCTTCCTTTTGTTCTTAGCAGGGTTATCCTTTATGAGCTCACTTATAGGATTAGTCCTCGCAACTCCGGTTTTCATCTTTTTTAGCCCCGTTATTGTCCCGGCTGTTCTTGGTGTTGGCCTTGCGGTTATTGGGTTTTGGTTGTCGGGTGCGTTTGGGATAACCGGCCTTTCGGCTTTGTCGTGGATTATTAGTTTTATTAGGTATCGGACCGGGGGTGTGGAGCATGTCATGGAACGGGCCGGTGAGACGGCGGGTCAAATGGGCCAGAAAGTGAAGGATATGGGCCAGGATGTTAGAGGTATGGGTCGAGAAGTGGGCCGGACATGAGAAATTACATGGGCTTGGTTAAAAATGGCCCATTGCATGTGCATGCAGAAGGCTGTTTGAATTTTTCTGTGTTTCTTGAAGTTTTTTTTTTTTGTTTTTCTTGTAACTTTTTAGGTTTTATAAACTTGTATTTTCACATAGTTCAACTTTGAATATTAATTTTGCTCCCCCCTCAGATGATTTGTTCTACTTTTTTTCATTTTCTTGGGTAACTTAATCAAATTTAAATAAATAATCCCGAATGTTGGGCTATTGGAGCCATAAACTTGCATAATAAGTAATTCACGCGACAAGAGCTATGAAATTGCATGAACTATACGGAGTGGCGGAGCCAGGATTAACTATACGGAGTGGCGGAGCAGGATTTAAGATTTACGGAGTAGCGAATCCAGGATTTAGGATTTAAGATTTAAGATTTACAATTAAGGGGGCTGAAAAACTTCAGCGAGGGAATGAGCATCACAAGGTTATTTACAAATCTTCTGAAATATTGAACTAAAACTTGGGACTTTTTTCATTTTTAGCGTTTTGTTAGCCCCTAAATCCGCCACAATGTGAAAGCAGTTTAGGCAACAGGATTGCGCGTGCAAGAGGTTATGCGAGCGTAAGCACCTTCCTCTCTTTACTTCCAAAACAAGGGAGTCCAGAAATTGCATGAGCATATGCATACTGTGCCAGACGTCCTAGGACCGACACGCAGTGAAGGAGTGGGTGAGGAACACAGATGAATCAGTCTAAAACGATGTAAAAACTGAATTAATCGATCGAAAAAACCCTTTTAAACGAGATTAAACCATCGCCATCTGAGGCCTCAATACTGAACACAATGCTGTTGTGACCGGTATTCACCAAGAAATCAAACATGGACAAACCATGTAAAAACCAAATTAATTACTATTAAGCTGCAATAGACGTACAACCCAAATTCCCAATCGAATATTAGTTCAATTCGGCAACCTACAATGTTCTACTGGTTATTCCATTACAGAAATATTAACTTCAGTAAGATGGTAAACCAATTTCATTCTTATATACAGACACTCTGAGAAAGGGACTCGTTTGCAGTTTCATTAACGCATCGTTGATAGCCTCTTTATGAAAAGGTTGAAATTCGATTTCCGGTCTAGCATGCTTATCCTAACGTACTGTGGGCTCACTCCGAAATGATTTCCGCCTCTTGTCAATACTTTGTGCTTTCGGAGAAAGCTTTCACAATCCTCGGCCTCGCTCTCACACTTTAACCATGCAAAGGCTGAAAATTCAAAATTCAACACCAAGATTAGATCTAACATGCAATGTTGCTTATACGCTTCGTCAATAAATGCACGAAAACACTGCGACAACAGTAATTACGATGAGCACATAGACTCAGCATGAGACCCCAAATCATTAACCCTACAGTTAATAAACGAGAAGGTCTTACAGGCGAGAGTAAGTGAGACCATCCCATACAAAACAAAGACTAAGTGAAGGACCAATTACCTGGTTGAGTCTTAAATGTTCGATTAGTATACGTGCAGAAAGCAGGTGGAAACTCAGGAGTACTGAACATCTTACTCTGCTTGACTGCTGCCCTCAACTGCTTCCATCTATCCTCTATAAGGTGATGGCTGTTCTCGAAAAAGTTCTCTCTACTTCTAAAGTCGTCTGTGTTATCACAGCTATTTGAGACGGCCTGCAAAATCTTGGCTGCTCGGAGTTGCGAATCTTTTGAAACACCAATGCTACTTAGCTCGATGAATTTGGTCATCCTTTTTGTGACTTCATCATCTTTCACGAGTGCCCACCTGCGACACACCATTAAGATTCAATAAACAAAAGCAAATAATGATTATTAAAATACATGACCCCATAGCACGAACTTCTAGCTCCATTACCACGTTATACTCTAGGAATAATCGGGTCTATAGATATCTAGAATATGCAAAAGTTAAGCTTTCCGTGGAAAGGACAATGTATGACTTGGAAAAATTACCGACTTTTACCCAAAGAACATTACTAAATTAAGTAGGTGTTTTTAGTAAGCATACCCAATGCGCATTCCAGCATGGCCGGTGGTTTTAGAGACGGTAAAGAGCATAATGTCATGGTCACCAGGGGAGGTAATTGGAGTATATTGTGGCCAATAGTAGGCAAAGTCATGGATCAACATCCCTCTACTTCCATTGACAACGGGCTGTCGTGTGAAACCATCCGGGTTGTTTGGGGAAGTAATTAGCTCAATATAAGGCCCATCTTCACTGAAGTTGGCAGTATCACCGACCCACTTGTACAACCCCGACTTTAGATACTCGATAACTTGACGGTAGAACTGCGAACAGACATAAATCACACTATTACAAAACTTGTAGATTACGAGCAAATAGACTTAGCTAAAGCATTTGACATGTAGTTTAAGAGCCAAACTTGGTTATTTCAATAATTGCTTCATGTATTTAGATTATATTCCTAGGAAATATTTTCTACCCATGCTTGTGAGTCATATATATGTGAAAGCCACATGAGTACTTAAGAGAAAGTAAAAAGGGCAGCCCGGTGCACGATGGCATCCCCGCTAGGCAAGGGTCAGGGGAAGGTCCCCACCACAAGGGTGTAATGGGGGCAAGCCTTCCCTTGCCATTTTGGCAAGAGGCCGCTCCCAGGGCTTGAACCCGTGACCTCACGGTCACAAAGCAACACCTTAACCGGTGCGCCAAGGCTCCCCTTCAGTACTTCAGAGAAAGCAAGTGTTAAAAATTCTTAGCTTGCGAAACCGAAGTACCCAACTCATTTAAACTCTAGAGAGTCTACTAGATTCTACAACATGTTCAAGTAAATCTAGCAGCCATCAACACGGATTCTTGAATTAATTTTAATCAAAAAAAAATTATAAAACCTAGGCCACTTCTACGTTTCACTTTGGCTGTCTATCAGGTGTTTTAACTTCACGGCGACATTTCAACTTCATTCTACGCCAACATGAAAGATTTCACAAAAATCGAGGTGTATGACACTCTGACGTGCACCCGGTCTCAGCACAAGTAGCCGAACCAGAGTACACGGGCTGCAAGCATCAAATGTGCATTGTTGCCATAAAGAGAGGATCTTCAGCCAAAGATGAGTAATTGAGTATACTTGCACAGACAAATGAGTGTGGGACAGTGGGAGGGAAGAAGCAGCCACTTAAAAGTGTCTAATCAGGTCTTAATGAATACCTCCTGATGCTTTTCATCACTAATCTAGTTGAAGAGGATAACCTTTCTGCTGGCAAAATAACCTAAAATTGTGAACCTGATAATAAAGGTAAAGTTGCCATCCAAAAGTAAAAGTTGACTTTATTTGCTTCAACCACGTGGACTCTGAAAATCATAAAGATGAAATCACATTGTTGCTTTTTAATTTTTTTTTAATTTTCATGAGCTAAGAAAAGCAGGTACTGTCATCAAACCAATATTCGCTTACCCTACGGAGCCACAAACCGCACAATGCCACAATTTGAAAGTTACATCATCACAACATGCTCTTTCACCTACTCATGGGGTAATAGATTATCGGCAGAAGACAGATCAACAAACGCTCCGCAAGTCGGGTCTAGCCCTTCACCTGCTAAAGTTTGCTACGAAAATTTTGCACTTAAAGAAGTGTGATGGTCCATCTAAGTGCAAATTGTCCTCTATATTTTATGCAAAAAATGGTGAATTGGTTCTACATTCGTTGAGGCGTTTCTAATAGGTCGTGCTCAAGCATTATGGCTCATCCTATGTCACTATGTCTTGTAGATGACCAATCCTAACCTAACATGACCAACAAAACAACAGGACAAAACCATGCCATTGGATTCGACAACACATTATAGTACATGACCATTATTCTCGGCCGCTACTGCATGATGGACACCCAATTTATTAGCCTGATGAAGTTTTATTGATAGTGATTCAACACAACGAATCAGAACATGCGATAGTTGACTTACAGAGTAGTACGGTGTGGCTGACACCACGCTTACAGGTTGAGCCCTTTGACCGGACGAAAGAGCATACAGAGCAGCCTGGAAGAGCTGTGTAGAGCCTGTTCCAACCACTATATGCCGGCCCTCCGTGATGGCATTCCCCACAATGTTATGTAATCTGATGACCTCCTTTCCAAGTGTAGGTTCTAGAAACCAACAAAGGTTTTTGACATCTGAAAAATAACTCATAGATTGCCATCCTGAGATCACAACAGTAGTCTTGTCTCCTTGCTTCTCCCAATACTTCTCATACATTGTAGGATCACCACTGTTAATCAAGTAACGATGGGAATTTTTCCACATTAGTTCATTAGGATCGAACAAAATATAATGCTTCTCGCATATCATTATGAGTAGTGAACCAAAATAAAAAAAAACAGATGAAGCCTTAATATCTACAAGACTACAAGTCACATTAAGAACACAATATTCCATAAAGCGAGACTACATTAAAGTATTGAATGCATCAACAAATGCATGCAGGCTATACAAACGAGACTCAAGAACTGTTACTTTCATACAAAAGCAAATAGATCAATTGATTTTCCAAGGTAAACTAGGTCTATCAAACTTTATGCTCCGTATTACAATTAGATGTTTCAGGTTTAAGAATTCATGTAAATTTGAAGATTTTCAGTGACCATTTATTTGATATAATTTCAGGAAGTGGGACTCTTGAAAACTCTCCAAAATATCCTCCGAACAGGAACCTTAAGGTCAGACGGTTCTATAATGCGGAGCATAACCGAAAATCATAGGTTATGAGCTTATGACAGATACAGTCATACAACCAATGTCTATATAGTATGAAAAAATCTATCCTCACAGAGCTTCCTTTCTCATTCCGATTCCATACAATTTTCTATGAATATTTCAGTGCATTTACCTAGTAGCTCAAATGCTAGATGCACCACACATAAACTAAAAATACACACTCAGGTTGTAGATATTCGTACACAATTGGATAGTTTTTCTTTCCTTTACGAAGGAATACATTAATAAATATAAAACTATACCACAGAAAAAGCTTGAAATTTACGTTAAGATACCATAAATCAATGCATGGAGCATGTATGGAGAGTTAATTGGTGGTGGGAGCACCTAAGAATTCCACCTATTCAATGGTTGAGAAGATGTCAAATTAAAAGGTATTGCTACATGCTAGTTTAAAATTCATCTCATGGGGTCAGTGAGAATGGTGACATCTTGTCAATTTTAAGACTTGTAAATCTTAGAAACTTGAATCTCAAATGCTTACATACATACTTAAAACTAATCATGATACGAAAAGACATGAACTTTAGGTTCATTGTCCTCCAAGAACAGACCAAGAAACCCATAATGTTATCACTTAATGAAAAAGGAAGCAAGTTACATAAGAACGGAGATCCCTTAAATGTGGTAATTCACAAAAATAAGGCGGCGGTGTACTTTAGTCTAAATTTTCCTAAGAGATGATAAACGGGTTTGTAAGCTTTTATAGTTTTACAAAAAATAATTGACAAAAAGTTTGCTGTTTTTACATTTTATATTTCATAAACTAAAGCAAAATAAAAAAAAATAAAAATAGATTTCAGGATCCTGCCCCCCGGGGACTCCATATCCCTTAAAGTAGATCCGTCAATGCAAAAAGCAACTTGTTGCGTTTTAGCACATTAAAACTCATTTTCTTAAGAAAGTTTTTAGGACGCTAACAGATGACCAGAAAAATGTTAATACCACCATGGCACCATTCTCTATATCATATCATTAATTTTTTTTTGGCAGCGGTAAAACTACATCAATATTATGTGAACATCGTATTATATTAGGAAAGAAAAGAGGATAATTAGCTAATGGCTATGTATTGCCAAGGGAGATTCGAGCACGTCCTCATGTCTTCAACAACAGTAAAACACAACATTTAGCCCGTGTC
Source organism: Silene conica (assembly GCA_029255685.2). Lineage (NCBI taxonomy): Eukaryota > Viridiplantae > Streptophyta > Magnoliopsida > Caryophyllales > Caryophyllaceae > Silene > Silene conica. The sequence continues at coordinate 71,144,237 of CM055317.2, forward strand.
TTATTCTCTCTATCCCAAAGTAATCTTTTTATTTGACTTTGCACAATTTTAAGACATCACTTTGACTCTATTCCTTTCCATTTAAATCTATATACTGTTGTATGAGGAACGTAAATATTTTATCATCATATCTTTCCCATTTTTAAATTGAACACCGAAGTTCAGATTTTTGAACTTTGACAATAAAAGTCTAAGTGCGAAAATTATTTCGGGGTGGAGGGACTATAAGACAGTATAGGGTAAAACCCACATACACATTAACAAGAAATATTATGTAATGCAGTTTGAGGTCCAAAGCTGAGGTATGCATCACTGACGCAAATGATAATGACTTGGTGGCTGTGCTGGTCAAATGGACCACATCAACCAAAATTCAATGCACCCATTGAAACATGTTGTGGAGACAGAAAGTAGAAAAGGGAAGCAAATATGAGGAGAAGATGAAGCAGTTTGTCTTGCTTAAGGGCGTCTTAACTTATTTTAGTCGGGTGTGAGAGCCCTTTTAAGGTAAGACGGTCTTAAACAAGAAAGTGGGAAGATGAAGAAATTAGGCAAAGATGAATCACCTCTAAGCCCAATGGAGGTTACCAATTTTCTAACATGAAGCATGGGAAGTATGATCCTCAAACAAAGAGTTGTCTCTGTCTATACTGGCATGGAGAAGCATAAAGGCACTAGGAAAACGTAATTCTAACAATTTTCTCTATGCTTGAGATTTGGAAATTTACCCCATTACAAGGTTTCTTGTTATATGTTCCTTGCAATATATGTTCCCTTTTTTGTAGCTAACTGTACTTAATAAAATGATTGATACAACCAAACTTGAGAGAGATGTTTTTGTTTACAAAACTAAAATAGACCCCTGCATGCAAATTATACATCTCATTTAATCCTTGCATAATACAGGATAATTATGTTATACACATACATCGATATTACATATGACCTATGTTACTCTGACACTTTACTTTGGTCGCGTGTCCGACACTTGAAGTGTTCAACACGACACAACACTTTGAAACTTTATTTTAGACTTACTGTCTTCCTTATAAAAAAAATGTTGGCATTATACTCACTATCATCCTTATAATAAAAATGTTGGCATTATACTCTTGCCATATTTTAGGTGCAAAAATCAATTCTGAAAGTTAAAAATCACGACCCGAACTTAATATCTTGTAATTCCAAAAAGACTTACAAAATAATGGCTAATAACCACACTCCTCTATGTGATATGATAATTACAAATTATATTCGCAAACAATTTACGTGTTCAATTGATCCGGAAGTGTAAAATCCCACTCGAGCTACAAGACTTGGCTATATGCTAGTGAGTCTAAAGGAAGGTGTGTTAATCCTTCAAAAGAACTAGGAACAAAAATTTTATCAGCTCTTAATTGCAGAAAAACTATGCCTAAAAACACGAACTTTTTCCCAAGAGAAGAGGCCAAAATATACGTCATAACATGGATGGAGGCTCTAAGGAAAGGTATGTTGTTTTGACGGCACGAGTAAGTGCGGCAATTCTAGGATTCGGACTATAGGTTGCACAAAACAGCAACTCAAGATAGTCATTGAGTGAGTGGATCCTCTCTGGTTATCAAGAAAGACATATTAAGAAAGATTAATTAAGGTCAACTACACTCCCAGCATCCACTAATCGAGATTAAAATACTAATCTCATCGAATAACAAGAACATGGTAATGACTGCGGCCCATCACAACAATCATACCCAGGAGTGGAACTTTTTGACCTATTGCCATATACTCATTAAGTTTAGCTAATTAATAAATATTTCAGATGATATTTTGTACTTTATGTTTGCTTAACCTACCTGAAAAGAAATTATGCATTCAACAAAAGCAAGATTTTAAAGTGAACATAAAAGAAATCAGATTCCACTATGCAATATGCATGGCATATTCCCAGTCCTACCATCAGATTTAGTAAGCAGGTATACTTTACATATAAAAGTTGATATTTTAGTATATAATTTATAAAAAGAAAAATATTACTCGTATATTTAGATAACAGAACAAAGCACAAAAAAAATATGCACTAGAACACAAATAGACCTTGTTCTTTTCAACTCAAAACGTTTCGAATTGTTTAAAGAGAAGTCAGTTGTTCAAATCTTTTCAAAAATCGACGGCACAACTATACTTTAAATCTCTAATATATTCCTAAATTCTAACAGTGTAGCATTCATTTTCTAAAGACGCTCCAAGTATTTAATTAGAGTATCTTTCTCTAAAGTCTTAGATTAATATCTTAAAAATGGTGACTAAACTATAAAGACATGTCCAACTCCCAAGTGCTTGTATAAAACCATTTATTGTGGGGCCAATATAATTAACTATTAACTACCAGTTAGTTAACTTAAAATCGTTGTATGGGTCATTTAGAAGAAACTTACTAAAGACTAAACACCGAAAATGCAGCACAAAACCATGATGCTTGTGTTCATGTCCCTAAAACCATTATTCAATTCATCAGCAATAACATTCACCTTGAAATTGAAATCTAAAAGACATAGAAACTTGGGTTGCCCATTGATAGAAATCAATGAATGAGAATGAGACTACCGAGAACAAGATTTTACTCTGTGTTTTCCTAAGTGACAACAAACAATACAGTACTTAGAAAATACCACCAATAGAGTAGTTCCCTACATGCATAGTATTATTAAGCAAATTATACTATACAAAGATCATGTGGTTTGACGAAATAAAAATTAATTTTATGATAAAATAGTAACCATCTGTCGATCAAAACCATCTTAAGATCAAGTATACGGTAAATAGTAACCAATCGTTTCATTTCAAGGCCTCATTATACTTCCTCTGTTCATATTGATTGTATACATTTTTGCAGAATTCACTCACGTATTTTGGAAACCTATACAATCAAATGGAATAGATCAAGTATATATCTAGGATAACAAAATAATCCCTTCCAAGTTGATGATTACTGGTTTAATTTTCTCAAAAAGTCCGAAAAACTGTCTTTAATTTTCATCGAACAAGGTTTTCTTAGCATAATCAACATCATAACAATGATTAACCCACCATGCAATAACTTCTACCAAACTGGAGTACCAAATGAATGAAAAATAAAAGGTAAATGATATAGCGTTACGGGTTTATATAGAGTTTCAGTACAACTTTTCACATACATTCTAATTTCTCTATTCTTTGTGTAAACGACTACATAAATAATGCATGCGAGGGATAATACTAAAACTTTTAATGGCGCCCTGTCATTAACTTAAATTCACCACCTGTAATAACCAATGAAATCATATGACACTATAAATGTTATACACAGCTTATATGATACCCTTTTAATTGTGACTAAATGAAGATTACATATTTTTTTAAGTTAGTCACATGTAAAACCGTCTCATACAAAATAGTGGCAATAACAACGAAAGCCCAAAACCTTACTCCCAAATTACTTTGCAAGTCGGCTAACATGAACGATCATATATATAATAAACATATACACACTATTACTAAACGCGAAAATCAACGAGGAAGAACTTACTGATCAAGATTAACAACTCTATCCTCATCAGCATCCAGTTCATCATAATTTGAATAACTTGGGGGATTAATCAAATTATTGACTTTTTCTTCAGTTGGTTCTGCAGCCACCATTGATGAAGAAGAAGAAAAAGGAACATCTTGTAATTGTTTATCCTCTGCACAAAATCCATGAAAGATCTGTTTTGTTCCAAAATTAATGTCTTTCTCATAATATGTCAACTTTAGAACTAACCATACATTCAAAGCCACTGACACCATCAATAAATGCCTCACTGACCATCCCTCCAAACCCTTCCCCATTATTATTTTCTCTCAGTTTTTATTGTATAAAGATTGAAACTTTATGTTATGTTTAAGCAATACCCAAGTTTTATAACACAAATTATGAGAAATTATGCAATGCGCAGATGCTGAAAACTTAACTTTTGGTTATTTTTTTCTTGGTGCAATGCTCAAAAGGTTTAGTAAAAATAAGTATCCTACAGTAACACTTGTGCTAAATGGTACTATAAAAGAATTATTGATGGTGCTACAGATACTTTGATGTGCTAAGAGAATATTTCTTGGGATTTAGGTTATGAGCATATGGAAGGTAAGTAAGTATCGTGCAATATAAGGAGTGTAACTTAACAAAATAAAACTATTAAGAGAATACTTTGATGTGCTAATTTCTAACTAGCATGCATCGTGATTAGAGGGTGTGCTCTGTTTTGAAGACGGGTAATTGAGTACTTGATTTAGAGTGGATGTGGGAAATGTCTTATATATTGAGGGAAAAAGCTACTTACTCATACTATCCCGGTCATTCATTTACATTTAGTATGTACTCACGTACTTAGTACATAAACGACTAAACGTAGTCTTTATGTCAAAAACAATTGTAAATAACTAATCGTGATAGAGAACGGATCATTGTAACTTATGAGAAGGGACTACAACACGATTCTATAAGATCCAAAACACTAAGGACATAATCAAGACTAAAATTTGAAATGTTTTTATTTCTTAAATGTTCTAAAATAAAGATAGCTTTTGGGTAAAGCGATTCAATAATATTGTGAGAAAAAAAGGTTAAAAAAAGCATTTGGTATAAAAAAAATTAGACAAGGTTAAGGTGCCACCAGATGGTATCGAATTCGATATCACCCTCTTATATGCCTTTTTATATGCCTCTTTTTTAGACAATGTTATTACATAAATTCTCATTTAAGACGGATACACCAAATAATGACTCATTTGCAATAATGACTCATTTGCATAGATACGAGTGATACGACAAACTTTTTTGTCTTCCCTAGACATTTTCATTTTTGTCTTATTCATACAAGTGGATATTACTTAACCCGTCTTAAGGTCGACTTATTGATGTTATTATTTCTATCATTTCGAAATTACACGGCAGTACCATGGTTGCGCCGTGTAAATTAAACGGCAGTACCATGGTGGTGCCGTGTAATTTACAAGCCAGTACAAGTTTGTGTGTTTTTTTTTATAAAAAAAAATTTAATAGTAATAATCACAATTCCCGTAAATGTCATTTTTAGAAATCGCTTGAACCCCTTGTTGGAAGCGTTAAGACTATAACACTTTTTTTTGTTGGGTGAATGTTTGGGAAATTAATTACGTTTTAGGACCGTCTTCAAATTTTAATAACGATAAACCGCAAATTAGATATAATACAAATCGTCGCACCAAATAAATCAATAACCACATACCGTATAATATAAACCGTTACACAAAAAAAAATTATTATAAAACTCGTTTCAAAAACACTTTACGATAAAACAAAATAGTTTTTTTACTAAAGTTAATCATAATATAAGGGTAAATTTGGGATAAATTGAAAAATAGGGGGCATAACAAATAAAACAGGGGGTGTGATATAGCAAGTCCCTTCTGTTATTCCCAAATTCAATTTGTGATAAATTCGTATTCCTCTTAAAAGGCTTTTGATGAGCAGTTTATTACGATATTAAATTATTTATTGATAAAGTAACTTCTGTGAAATTATTTTAGTATGTTTTAGGACATTTTTAAGAAGATGAATATCGATAGATGAGTAAGAGCGTAAGAGCGTAAGGTTACCCTGGGACTTGTATTCTTTCACAGAAAGCCGAGAAATATCCACATACTTCTAGCATGATTTTGTATTTCATCCATTTCTTAACGATTTCCCCCTATTAGAAAAATTGAACAAATGTAAGACAACAAAGAAAACATAGTAATACTAATTAAGAATAAGTCTCTTGAGAAATACAGTTTCACAATGATTATAAGTAAAATAATACCACATGTAATAAAACATGTACAAATCACTATTAATTATAAAATGAGTATGCTTATCGTAAAAATGGGTACGGAAATAGAATGATTTTAGTTACCATCAATAATAAAAGGATCACGAGAACACATAAAACTATAAAAGGATCAAATGAATGGTATCTCAATAATTTAATGAGACCATCCTAAGTTTTTGTGATGTAATATACCATGGATACATGTCATACTTCAATGTTATCGAATAAAAATGAGAGTTTACAGAATGACAAACTTAATTAGGTCAATTAAAGTTTTGTGCAGCACATGTTAATTGTTATGTAGCTTTGCTTTGCATATTGCAGCTTTGCATAAAACATCTTTATATTTGATTAATATTATTATAGATAATGATAAGAGATTTGGAGGTCTTTAATCCTTTAATCCTTTATGTAGCACTATATACACAAATTATTCTTTCCCTACGAATTAAGACTTCTACATCACTATATAGCCATTATTTTATAGGGCTATAATATAATCAAAGGATCTAATAATAGGCCTTTACCTAAGAAAAGAGCTCATCTAACATCAATACAGGACAAAAAATGAGCTCATTTAACATGCACAAAAGAATCGTGTTAACCCAATATTCAGCTTGTTGCCAATTTGAAATGGGATTCACATGTCAGGTATTTAAAAAGGATTAAACGCTAGATTAACTAGTTCATGTTTGTTAAACAATACTCCGTATATTAACAAAAAAAATACTTCGTAGCAAGTTTAGGCTAAAAAATAAATTAACCTATCAACATGCTAATGAAGTATACATGGTAACTAAAAGATTTAATAGCATGAATCTATTGTTTCTGAGTATGCTACCAATAACCAAATATCATATCATCGTAGAGTTTATGAAGCTATACCGATCATACATCACAACATCTTAGAATCTTAGCTTAATATGGTAAAGGTAAGTAGACAGCTATTTTAAGGACACTATTAGTTTTTTAAAATTCTCATTGCAATTACATAAACTATTTGTACAACTATTTCAAAATTAAATAAGGTTCTGGTAATAGTGTAACTTATAATAAGAAGAAAATAGGGTACAAACTGTTAACGATCAATGTTGATGGTAAAATGACAGCTACTGATAAGAAAATAATTACCAGCTAAGATGATCACTGATCATACTAAGCAATGATGATGTATATAATGGCGTACTTAATAAAAGTTAACAAATTTTACAACAAAGTTAGTTTTCACAGTTTTACTCAAAAACTTGTGTAAAGAGACACGTAAGCAGGATCTTAGTGTTTTGAGTTACATTTCTAAATTGAATCGAATCGATTTTAAAACTTATACACGTTCAAACAAATTTGAGATTGCTCCTTTTGTATCTGAACAAGACCTTAACTTTGAAAATAGAGTGATTAAAGGCATCAATTGGATAGGGACTGAACATGTTGGACAAAGAGCATGTTGTCAAACTCTCAACTGCACATCCTTAACCTATGGACCCCCATAAAAATGTACATCATCCACCAGGGTTGCTCGGTTAGTATTGATGGTGCCCTAAAGAAAATCATGTTCCTAAATTCCCTTATAATTACTGGTACATCTTTGTTTGAGTGGGTCACTTCTTGACGACAATATTAGACAATATATACCTCTTATTTGCTTGAGATGGATAGTAGTTATCGGGTAATAGATAATAGGATAGGCTTGATATAAATATTACATAAAGACTTCTTCTCAATCCAATCGCTCGTTTACCTTTGATTCAAATCTTCCTCGCAAAAAATATAAAAGGTAAATAAATGATAGGATCTGTGCAAGTATTTTTTGTATGAGACGCTTAATAGTAACCTAGTATTTTATAGTAATTAAAGGTATAGAAAAAAAGTGAAGTCTTCTGAAAAAAAGTAAATCTGATGATAGGCTTACTCCTCGAAAAAAGTCCTCCTTAATCGTTTTGAAACTTGCTGTTCTAGTTTTAATTTTAAGCACTTCTTGAACAAATTAAATCCCTAAAATAGTTACAAGAATAGGTTTCATGTTGAGAATTTAAACCTAATCTCTTAATACCATCACTAAAATGATTTTCACAGCTAATAAGCTATGCTAATGGGCTTATAAATATGATAGAGGAACGTAAAGAGACATGAATGAAAGTGACAAAAATCAGTATTAACTACGGCTAGTGTACTACACCAGAAGTTAGAGTGGACCTATATAATTTGGGTCCACAAAATCGGGTTAAATTATGTGGGCATGCCTTCTTCAAAAACTGGCCCAATTTTTTGGTAATTGTGGTCCTCCCAATCCTAGCTAATTAGACGCAGTAATCCAACACGGAGTGAAACATTTGACAATATCTTATCTTCTTCTTTAGCTTTTAATTTAGGGAGCAGCCATTTTCACACCCAAAATCAAAGTACAAGTAATTAGATAAGAGTTTGCAAAAGCTGACTCAAGCTGACCCCAACATGAACCGCTCGAAGCCTGAGCTAGTAGATCCCGAACATTAGGAGAACCAAACTGACCAGGCTCCGAGGTTAAACCGATAGCTGACAACAAACTTATTTAATCTAACTAGAGCTGAACTGACCTGTGATCCGACATTGACTCATCCCAATGAATGACCCGATAACGAATGATAAATGGACCAAATAAGACAAAGTGGACATTCATCTTAATTATTTTCATTTAAAATTTGGGGTCGTTTAGTTGATCAAAGGGTAAATGAATAGAATAAAGAAAGGGAAAGAGGGTGAAAGAAATGGAATTACGCCAAATTTACCTTATTGTTTGGTTACATCATATCAAAAGGAGTAACACTAACCCAACTAACACCCACTTATCCTACACTACCAACCCCTAGAGGTGGCAATCGGGTCACTCGGGTCGGTTACGGGTCGGGTCAAAGCAGGTCGGGTCATGTCGGGTTCGGGTTATGTCGGTTAGTGACGGGTTCGGGTCGGTTCGGTGTCATCTCGGGTCGGGTCATCGGCGGGTGACAATTCGGGTCGGGTCATTAGCAGGTCAGCTTATTGACATATATTTTATCTTATATATTTAGTTTTAAATGTTAATTTTATGTTTAATTAATGGATAGATGTATTAATTGAAGTTTAAGTTAAAATAATTAAGAAGAATTATCAATTTGGTGTCATTTAAACCATTATTAAGCCAGTTCATTATAACGTCATCTATCGAGTTGAGAAATATCGGGTCACAGGTCGGGTCGGTTCGGGTCGGGTCGGGTTCGGGTTGGACAAAATAATGCTGCTATCGGTTAGCGGGTCGGTTCGGGTTGGTTCAGTTCGGTTTCGGGTCGCCCAATTCTCGGGTTGTATCGGGTCGGGTTTCGGGCGGGGCGGGTTCATCGGGTCGGGTCAGCTTTTGCCAGCTCTACCAACCCCCCACACCACAAACAACCCCAGTCACACTCAACTGCTGCCGACACCCTAGCACCGCTGCCGGCACGCTCTCCCTACCCCACCTGTTATACACAACCCGCACCCCATTTCGAACTCCTACGCCACCATAAACTCCACCCCTATGCTCCAAAACACTCTCCCAACCTTAGAGGCAGGGATGAAGAGGTTGTTATGGTGGTGGGTGTAAGAGGTAGGGACGACGATAAGGAGGCAGTGGGGTGATGAGGGGAGACCATCATGGTGGTGGTCGTAGGTTTAGTGGTAGTGAGTGATGGTGGTGGGTCGCTAAGTGAGTTGGATATGAAGGGAATCCCGTGGGTGAGGGGTAAGGAGTTACAAGAGTTTTCGGGTAAGGAGAGATCAAGCAAACGATTGTTTTAGTCAAACAAAGGGAAACGGCCGAACAGCCCCTAAAATAAATACACATAAATTGTTTTAACAAAAACTTACTGATCTAAAATAAATATAAAATTTACAGATATGTTGTTGACCTTACCCACGACTTGTTACCCTTGACAAACCGACCCAACAAGGACCTGGAATGAACTCTAATTGAGTCAAGACATAATCCCAATCCAATATGAGCGTTTGGCACCTCTTATAACGACCCCAAGTAACCCGGTTGCCACCCCAAGTCAAATACAAGTGAATTCAAATAAAAGATGCAGCTGTCTCTCTTATTAAAGTTATTATACTTTAAGGTGCTTAAATCCGTACGTTTCTTAATATATGTAACAAGTTTTTAATTAAACGTATAAAAATGAAATAATAGAGGGAGTATAGAGTTAAAAAAATGAATCCGAGCCCAAACTAAAGTAAAGACGGATATTGAGCCCAACTGTAGTCATTTAAGATATTCACAAACTCGAGAGCTCGACCCAAGTTCTTCGAGTCAAGCGCTTGCTCTGGAGCTCTAGGATCAATGAACCGAACCCTTTCTCATCCATTCTTAGTATGAGCTCTCAAACAGTTTACCCCTTAAAACTTACTAGTCAAAAGATCAAATTCACAATGCAGACGACATTGGTATACACTTGGGAGAAATGTGGCCTCAACTTTCAACCAATCTCTTTAATTCTCTTTGTAGGGCTAGATTGATATAGTAAGTAACTTGTGGAACAAATCGGATTATTAATTGAGCCTAGCCGTCTAAGGTCTAATGCTTTTAATACAAATTGTATGAATGACAAACTACATGATATATTAGACTTATTAGGCATAAGGTAGAGTTTCTTGACGTACGCAACATGACAGGGATTAAGGAACTTGTGACTTTCCAGTTTCCCCTTTCACAACCATATGTTAGTAACTCAATGGTATAAACAAAATACTAGAAGGTCCTTCAAACACATTCCACAGGTCTCCTAGTCGACCCGTTAACAGTTTAGATAAACTCAGGAGTACATCCAAGAATGTTCATTGGAAGGACACAAACTCGAGGCCCCTCTAATCTCTATAATGAAATTATGTAGCAATATATATTGCTCAACTGCTCCAAAGAAAAGTTTTTAAAATTGTAAATTTTGTTAGACAGAGCTAGTATGGCTCATATGAGACAGTCTCATAACTCATAAGTGAGAGCAGCTCGAATTCTTAAATAATTCTCGACTATTCTAATGGTTAATGAGTTGGTTCATAAGTAAGACAGTGTCATATAAGTTTTCTATGGTGTGCTTAATCCAGGGTTTAAACTGATACCAAGTTACCAACCCATCCTAAACCCACACCAGAAATTTCGTAAACAACAAAGGATAGTAATTAGACTAGGCAATGGCGTTGCATCAAAACAGTCAAGAAGCAAAAGCAAAGAGAAATTACCATCTCATCAGATCTATCAACATCACTTGACGGGCCTTGGTATACTTAGAAAATCCTGCCAAAAGACGAAGCAAGTAATCAGAAAGATGCCAACATCTTGGCAGAACTGAGTTCAAAATCTAGCAGAGAAAGGTCGCCTAGCAGGACATCATCAAACAATGGTTACAACAAGTTCTGGCAGTGCTAATTGGAATGACGTTACAAAATAATCATCTTGAACTGTATCAATGTATCATTTCAACATCAGGTACTCATTTTGTTTCTCCATGTTCTTCTCATTCCCTTCTCAGAATTCCCAATATGTTCTGCTCACATTCCACTCTCTCTACTCCATGCACCAACGTTTTTCCCCCACTCCCTCCTCAAATCTCAATCAAATTTCCCAAACCCCACGGTGTCCTCTACTCAATACCCTCTCATAGCCGTGTTTTACTTCCTTGCCTAGGTCTCTACGGAACTCAATGTAGAACATACACCTATTGGTAGAGTGGAGGCTGAAGGCATGTTGGGTCTTGTTTTGTGAAGAGCTGTGGTAAGTATTGTTTATGTCTCAGTCACACGTGTCACGTGTGACTGTGTGAGAGACAAGGTGATGTGTTACTCGGCTCTTCACTTTAGAGAACATACTAATGTCGGAATTGATACTAAAAGAGATGGGTATGCAATCCAATCAACCCCTATCAATCCAATACTTATAGTAGAGGAGTATAATTTTTATAATGATTTCAAAGTCTTATGACTTAGGCATCCCTCTGTTTTAATATTCCGAACTTCTTGAAAATCTCTTTTGAAGACATGTCCTCAACCATGAACAAAGTCCTTCGCCTCAAAACTTGAGGTATGAAACACTTTCATATGACCATATATACGAGCCACCCCTGCCTACTCCTAACATTGGTAATTATGGATGTATAGATATGCATAGCAAATGTCTATAAGAAAGCACATAATTGGCAATAAAGACAATATTGATGGGGTAATATATATACGACTATGAACATTAGCCATGATCACAAACAAATTTGAGATCTCATAATGAAATTAGTAATGTACCCAACCCGTCCCTGTCCCTAGTCCAAAAGTCGTGGATTGTATTAAAACTAGTTTATCACCAATAGTTCCACCAATTAACCTGAAACACGAAATAAACACGTTATTAGCCACATGCTTCCTCCTGCTCCAACGCCTCTACTTCATATATTTACTTAATTTTCAAATCTCGCAATTGCTTAAGGAAAACACGGCTAGAATGGCTTGTTTATGCCGCGCCTTAGAATAAGACTTTCAAATTCTACGTGAACTCCATTTCAACAAACAATTTCGGCTTTTTCCCGATCAACCTAAACTATTCTTCATCATAATGAAGATTTCCATACAAAATTGTCTCAAACTAATAATCAATCAACCTAAAGCCAATATTAACAACAAAATATCACTTTAAATGATCATTTTACATCAAATTGAAGCAGTATAACGCGAAATTATCGGCGAATTGAACAGAGCAAACAGCAAACAATTGAACTGCAAATAACTGAAATTGGTAAAAGAGAGAACATTAAGAACTTACATCGTTGAAATTGGGATGAATTATCGGAGATAAACCCTAGAAAAACCTGAATAAAGTGCAACCGTTGCGTACTTTTGAAGCAGGCGATTTGAAATTGAGAATTGTGAAGTGACGATGAAATGGACTGGCTTGGTGGGAAAAGCTATTGGGCCGAGTTAGGCTGGGCTGGGCTACTCTACGGTGGACCAAATAGCACTTACAGACCCAACTTTACGCTATTTTTACGGAACAACTCTCTTATAAGACCGTTTTATAGTAGAGGACTAGCCCAAGAGGAGAAAAGTTCAAGCAAAAACATTGAGATTAAGTTTTTTTGATTTTATTTTGATAACATTATATTTTTAATGAAAACTAACATATTTAAATATGTAAGTTGTATATTAAAAAAATGTTTTTTTTTTTAAATAAGGGTTATATAGAAAGATTACAATTATATCTGAAACAATAAATTGCTTAATTATTTTAATATTTTGAATTGAAAAATAAAATTATCCAACATTATAGTCTCATTTAATATTAAAAAAATTATTAAGTGAATTTTGTTTTAATGCTTTAATATAAGCACGGTAATTAAGGGATATGGTTATGTTATTTTAAAAAGTATGTTTGTTCGGCTTGTTGTCCCTTAAATAACATTTCAATCTAATAGCAGTTTTTAAACAAGTAATCTTCAATAATAATTAGCTATGAACTTCAACCATCAACTTAAACTTTAGTCAAGTGAGTTCCTTCACTATGTATCAGAATTTGAGTAATCAAAATAATGTCACGAGTTTCAAATCTCGAGCATCCATTCTTTTTTTTCTAAAGAAGTGAAAATTTGCACCAGGTATTGGGAGACATGCTTTGCAATTTACATGACTTACATGATCATGTGTGTTGTATAAGACGTAAAACTTGAGAGAGACGGTCTTTCAATAAATAATAATTATTAGATTTACACTAAAACTTGAGAGAGACGGTCTTTCAATAAATTATTGAGAGACCATTCTTTTGTACCATTTTATTTGTATTCCGTAATCATTTTGTCATTAATTGTACCATAGTAATTTCGTACATATTTACAAAATAAATGTACTAAGTTTATGTTTAATCGTGATTTGTACCTATTTTATTAACTTTAGTAACATTTTTTCTTAAATTTGTACAATAGTCTCTCAATAAACTTATTAAAAGGCGGTCTCTCAAGAGACCTACTGCTAGATTTAATGCTCGTGCGATACCCGGGCTTATTTATAGTATTCTACTGTGTAAATGTAGCAGCTGAAAAAATGTTTATATTCTTGTAATAGAAATTTTGAATTGTTTTCTCAAATAAATACATTCTCACTCTTACTACTAAAAGTATTACTTATTTCAAAAAAAAATTCTCATGTTTCTTTTTATCAATGTAATGATTTCAACGAATAACAATAGATTAATTACATTAAAACAATCATAAAGTATTTTCAATATATACATATAAATAAACATTTCAAAACGCTCCATAAAAACTATATTATTCACTCGTTTTGCACTCGCAAAAACAATAGATTATTATATTGTTGTAATTACTCCTCCATCCTGTCAATTGCTAAAGATTTTATTTTATCATTTAAAATTTAATGATGCCAAACCAATTCCTCCATAACTCTTGTTTACTCCAAACTCAAATCTCGTAATTCTTTGACTCACCATGTTCTCTCTCTCATCCAATAAATTTGATAGGTTATAGGAAGGATTTTGTATATTATCTAGACAGGGAATCGGAATTTTGTATTACACGTATACATAGTTGAAATGATAAAATTTTGATAGTTGATGATAGTTTCTAATTTTATTTATTTGAAATGTTTTGTGAAAGTTATAACTCTAATATCGCATAAAAGTCTTTTGATAAAATTGTACGAAATCTCTATAATGATATTAAAAAATGTACATAGTATTTATTATAAACGGAAGTACCACATGAGAGATAACATTTCTTATTTGACCCAAAACATTACCAAGATACCCTTATACCTATTTGAACAATTGTATGAAGCAAATTATGTATCAAATTAGTTGGGGATTATAAGTGTCATTAACGTCAAGTTCTTAGAATATGAACAACAAAGTTGAAAGTTGGCCTAGATATATTTCTCAACTCTTACATATATTGATTCGTCAATTGCTAAAAAGAATATGTGCATATTCGCCAAAAAAGCTTATTATTAGATTACGTAGAGCGTTCTTGTCTTATCTAATATTGATACATAATAATCATCCCAAATAATTTATACATAGCAGTTTTACACTTTAATTTATAAATAACAATAAGAAATTATCCATGCATGTTTTACTATATACTTATAACCTATAAAATGGTATAGACGACCTAATTTGGAAGGGTACCCTTAACCTAATAACATCATGCATGACGCCTCAAATCTTTTAGTTGTGATAGGATTAGTATCCCAAAGATCTTGCTTAATCATCCTCCCACTAATTAATCTAATCAAATTTTAATTAATCACTTGATTCAACTTTAGATAAAATCGCGTTAAATTAATTACGGTTAGTAGTCCTTAGTACGTAAGAAGATTTGATTAAGATGTTGGGATATAGGTGGTATGCATCCTTACCAACAGGACCAAATCAACACCATAAACCAAAAAATATATAATATATTTTTTGTACTTTACTCCTTGGACTTTGGAACTTTAATTTCTACGAATAATAAAAAAAAGTTTTACATTTTATAATTAGAGGATATTCTAGTATCTTTAGGATCTTGAACTAAAATATATAATTACTTTGTTAATTATGTATAAATTATTAATTAGAATATTATTAAATGTGATTCATGTGATGTCAAAACAATCTCTTATTTGACAATCTATCTTATTGACTATAATATCGTGTTTAGGCACGAATAGTGAATTAGTGTTATAAATTAATAGATGGTGGTGGGTACCTTAATATTGTTTACGTAATTCTAGATTGTGATAATCATATGATCGAGCAATGTTTATTTTTTCGGTTTTTTCTATTATGTAGAATGCGTATCTGCAGTTGTAGCGTTAGGATTGGGGACGGGGCATTGAAAGACAAGATTTTTCAATAGATTTTAAACAAATAATAGCAACCGTAAAATTTGAAAAAAAATCCGAAATTTCAACTAAGACTTTGTTATTATTTTCATAATCAGCTATAATGATCACCTCGACTAGCCCTTGAAGTAGTTAAAACCCCACGTCCCCACCCCACCCCACAACCGTGGAGCTAAAAATATTAGATGTACGCTTGACTTGTGTATCTTATTATATACGAATTTTACTACATAATAACTTCAAAAACATTGTTGAATAACGTTTTAACTCTAGGATTTCAATTTAAAATTAATTTCTATCTAATTCAGATATTTCAAAACACGATAAAAACTATCGAGTCTGACCAGAATCATCAATCGAGCTTCCTTTGAAAAAAATAACTCTTAAACTAATCAAATTTTGATCATACTTATGTGATCAGGGAACATCACAAATATATACGGAGTGATTCAAGTATATATGAATTACGAAGTAAGTCCATTAGGTCTTGTAGTCATGACCAATTGTCCAAATTGTACGAAATTAAAACTTGCTCGATTTAATAACTAACACTGAATCTAAGATGTTTTTACATCCGTCGTACAGTAGATAATATAGTACTGCTAAGCTAGCCAACTAATTATGAATCAACTATTCAGCTTTAAAATTTGCACGTAACTAATTTGTGTGGTTGACGAAGGAAAGATCAGATGAAGACAAGATACCTTTACATTAATCTTTATCCAAGGCCCCACGCACAGAAATATTCTAATTTAAGCATTTATTTACCATAGCTTATGATAGGGCGTAATCTGGTGATACACAATCTCAATTCGTCATCCTTTCACATACTTTTCTATGTAGACCTACTATTATAGTTATCCCTACGTGTTATATGTGAGCGGTTGATGTCGATATTACGTATCACCCAATAAGCCCATCTCATTTTCCACGACAATTCTATTTATTACTCTTGTTAAGCAGTTGGTCTCGTTTCAGATGGACAATTTTGGCCTGAAATAATAATACGGAATTTTGTAACCATTATACAGCTAAATGTGATAATAATTAAAAAACAAGTTATCATACGCTATAATATTGACCATCCGAAAATTCAGACAAAAACGTGATTGTTTGAAAGAAGAATTTCCCCATATTAAATAATGAGCCACTACGTAAAATATTACGGATTTTATTAGTTCTTAAGACTATTAATGACATTTTGTGTTGGGTAATGATAGAAAAATCATGATTAATTAAACATTTGAGACCCACTTTTTCCGTGATTGGCTCTGTTAGCACGTGTGTTACGGGGTCCCAATTCTCAAGTCCGAATGCGATATCGTGTCAAGCTTCATGCTATGGATTCTTGACATTTCATTCAATACATGACGCCATTATAAACATTGTTATAAATTCGAGTCAAGTAGGATCTTAAAGGCGATAATCTTTAATTTGCATTAAGGATAAGTAATTTGGGACAACGGCGCACAAATTGCACCCATTAATAACATAAATGTAATGAAATTCATTTTAAAAAAAAAATTATGAAACATTCAAGTTAATAACCTAAAGTCGTTTTTTCCATAATTAGGGTACACGATAAACATAAAGTATTTATAACATATACATTACGTGATACGAATATTACGAGATAATACACCTAAAGATAATCAGTGAGTCTCTTTTATTTTGAATGACCGTATGTCCGTATCCGTCTTACGAAAAAAGGGGTAAAATATGGAGTACTCAGTACTCTTGTTTGCGAAATAATATAGAACAATTCTTTTGTTAGTCTTAGTAGTGGAGCGAGAGGGTTAGCAGGGGCGCACAGTCCGCACATACACCTGCTGGCCTTTGAAAAATTCAACATTTTTAATTAACATTTTCAAATTTTTTCGAAGCCGCCTTATAAAGTTATAATATAACTTCGTCCAGTTGAAAACTTTCACCCTCGCTTACCTCAAATCTTGGCACCCTAACTGATGAGTCCTTAATTATTCACTTTTTGTCATGTTTATCAAGGACGATACCGTCTTAAACAAGACTTTCACCGTCGAAGATCATGGGTTAATACGTGATTGTTACGGTAGTGTTTTTACTATGCAAATGTAAGTAAGCAAGTTTAGTGGGATATAATTTGAAATGATTCAAGTTGAGAAAAAATTAGATGTCGGCAAAAGGTAAATTCCATAGTGAAAATGGTTGGTCGTGTTAATCAAGTTGAAAATTTCACTGATGAGGGGAACAAAATGTATAGTTACAAGCACTAAAGACTTTTTGTAAAAGTTTTTCAGACATTTTCTTGTGGTTAAAGTCCCATAATGTTTCCTAATTTTTACGTTATCCATCATTTTGGGTTGGAAAACAAAAATGAGTCCTACTTTCACATTTTCCGTTCTTTTATCTTAATCGGTTTCAAAACATCTGGACACGTATTATTACGGATTTTCTAACATATACCCTAATGACACACATTAATAAATTGAATATGAAAAGATTCATAATTTATATTCTCATGATAATAGATCCATACAAGTATAAACTTACTTTTACCGTAATTAGTGAGAATATCGTATGAATATTTTCATATTCGATTTACCAATGTGTGTCCTTTGAGCATAGTAGCATACGTTAAAAAACCCGTATTATTAATGCATATAATTGCATAAAAAAGAAAAAAAAGATATATCATGAGAAATTAAAATATTACTTTTTTTACGATTAAATTTTTTAGATCTTTTTATGAAGATTGTTAATATAGTATGGGATCTAAAAGCACATAATAAACTACGGTATCTTGAATGTACATCTTAAATATATTTAAAAATTAAATTAGCTAAACTAACTAGCTAGTTAAACAAAAAAAAATGAGTTGTGAGAAACAAATATTATGGATCAATATGTTTTAAATTAGTCCAATTTAGGTTTAAATAAAGACCAAAAAGTTGATTTTTTTGTCAAAATTTTGGTGACACAAATTTGGATATATAGACTTTCTTAAGGGGAATAATATTTTTTTGTCAAATTATCGTCAATGTTTGACTATGATGGTTTATCAAGCATTTTAAAATACATTTATCAATCGATACAAGTTTTGTCACGCTATATTATTTATCAAATGAATATTTTTAGAGCCTACTAATTATGGATTATTTAATAATAATTTAAAAAAATCGGTCAAAGTCTTTATTATTTTACCAAAAAAGTCAATAATGAAGAATATTGTCGGCATGATCAATCGAATGAAGACAACAAAACCATTAAATTTGACAATTTAATTCTACTTTAAAATAATTAAAACCATTTTCACAATTTTCTAATTATGCCACTACGTTTTTAGTTTATAGTAGCAAACATCATCTTGCATTTTGTGTCTAAACCAAATAATACCAACTACACTTGACTAATTAAGAGATTTGCCATAAATATATACATGCCCCTCACTACATATTTAAAAATAATAATAATTTTTTTTAATTATGTCACATTCTTGTTGCCACTTAACATTTAAAATAAAATAAATTATTAGCACATTTTTGTTTAACAATTAGTTAAATTGTTAATTTAAACATATTGATGATTGTTGAATAATGTCTGAAATTTGTTAATTGTGACTTCGAACAACTAACACAATAATGTCTTATTAGGACTAACTTAATAATTTGTTTGGTATATTTTATTAAGTTTACCATAGTTATTATGATTAGATTCATTTTATGGAGTTTCATATATATACCCTCTTTATTTCACCCTAGGCTTAATATATTTGCATATCATAAATTTTGTAATTAATCTAAATTATTCGAAATATGTAACTTCTCAATGTCAATAAAGTATATCTCCCTTCTGCAAATAAACGTAGCGATCACAAATTCACATTGATGACTTACCTAGCTATATATCAATATATCACATCTATAATGAACCAAGAAGATCCGTTTATTTGCTTTACGTATTTATTTTTTTGTGTTTATTTAAACTTTCTCGTCGTGTTATAACAATAATGATTTTGGAGAAGAACATATGAGTTTGAACTTTGAAGTAGATAAGAAATCATCCAAGAAAATCCATTATTTTATTTCCCAACAAACATTTAAGGGTTTACATATAACCTAGATTAGGATTTTCCTAATCAGTCAAGCCATTTTCTAAAAAAAATTCTCACCTATTCCAACATTTTTGTAGGCATAACAATAATTCTCAAAAATTGAATAGAATAAAGAATAAATTAACAAAGTGTCTTGTTTGTGCCGGATATTATCTACCACAAATTGAAGACGGATATTTTCCTTTTTATAATAGGGCAAAAGAGAGGGCAAGTGAAAAGAAAATTAGACATTTAGACCATCCCTAAACAAAAGGTCGATTTAATCGAGTCAATAACATATTAACCCTTAGGCCCTGTTCTTTTGGACTTCAAGTCACTTAACTTAAGTTCACTTCAGATCCTATAAGTTCAGTTCAGTTCAGTTCAGTTCAGTTCCTATAAGTTCAGTTCAGTTCAGTTCAGTTCCTATAAGTTCAGTTCATATAAACTCAATTAAGAAAGTTATATATGGAGTATTATTTTTAACAACCGATACAAACATTTCGCTTTAATTATTCGATACACGTCATCTATAAAAAAAACAACTCATTAATAATTTACTCGTCTTTTACTCCCTAATTAATGTCAAACTATCATCCTCATTAATGCCAAAAAACAACAACTCATCATACGACGCCCTCGCCCTCCCCAATTGTCACTCTCCCATTAATCAGTTTCTTCATCACCATTGTTAGAGAAAATAAATAGCTAGAGAAAATTGCAATAGTGAATTATTTTTATCGTAATGTAATTGTAGTATAATGTATGAACTATGAACAAACCATTATATATAAAGTTGAAAATATTTTAAACTACCTTGTGTTTTAGACTAATTTTTTTTATCAATGTCATCTATTGGATAATAATAATAATAATAATAATAATAATAATAATAATAACAACAACAACAACAACAACAGTTAACTTAAATTAAAATAAAGTTAATTAAGTTCAGATTTTATAAGTTAAGTTCAGGTCCTATAAGTTAAGTTAAGTTCAGATCCTATAAGTTTAGTTCAGTTCAGTTCAGTTCCTATAAGTTCAGTTCAGTTCTTATATGTTCAGTTCAGTTCCTATAAGTTCAGTTCAGTTCAGTTCCTATAAGTTCAGTTAAGTTCAGTTCCTATAAGTTCAGTTCAGTTCCTATAAGTTCAGTTCAGATCCTATAAGTTCAGTTCAGTTCAGTTCAGTTAAGTTTCAGTTCAAAAGAACAGGGCCTTAATCTCACCTTATTGACATTGACCCTCTTTTACCCTCCCAAGCAAAAGGTCGATTTAATCGAGTCAATAACATAGTTTATCTTTTCTTTTTTTTCTTTTTCTAATTTATAACCAATGAGGATGTGACACATAAAGGGTCAATAGGTGGGTCAATTTCCCCCCCTTGGGTCACAAATTGACCCTCAACACTCATGGGTCAATACTAATTTGCTATTAATTGTAATTAACTTGATCCAAGCAAGCAATTGACCTAGCAATTAACCTTGCTTGGGGATGGTCTTATAGATAGGTCCCTTGCATATTATGAGAAGAGAAATATATGTATTCATCTTATAATGAATATCCATTTTCAATGAAAAATTGAGATAAATTAAGGAGAATACATTTCACATGTGAACCTACAAATAAAAAGTGCCTCAAAAATTAGAGGCACGCTTATGAAAGATGTATGATAGTTAGGGAACCAAATGGGTCACCTACTCTCTTCTTTTTAAGTGGTGGGTCTTTAAAACTTAGCTTAAATTCTCATTATATACAACCTCCATTGTCGATCAGTCAACCTCAATCATCTTCTTTTTAAGGTCCAGTATATGCACTATCAAGGCGGATCCAGGTCGTTGGATATGGGTCTCAGACTCTCAGGACACCGTAAACAAGCTTCTTTTTCCGTATTTTTAATCAATTTTAGGTCTTTTTTTCTTTGCATCAGTAAAGAAAGGCTTCTTACATAATGTCCACGCGACTCTCCGGATCAGACTTATTTATTACATTTTTAGAAAAAGGAATTAAACTACCGACAGGGCTGACACAAATGATAGGCCTCTTTGGAGGACGATCTAATCTCTCGAATTGAGCGAGAATTTCTTTTCTCTTCCTTATCAACTGAGCTTTCGAGGAGTACATGCAACAAGACACACTTACGCCACGAGGACGTAGAAATTTACTGGAGGGATATCTACTTGTAGAGAAAGTAGATAAATTGTGTCTCGGAGATTCATCCCCTTGGCTATGATATTTCTTGAAGGTAGAAATTCTCATCCTTTTCAACCTGCAAGGGATATATGAGGTAGGGACGCGCGAGAGTTTTCCAAACAAAGAAATCTTGCTCTTCTTAGAACTGGCCGAAAAATAAAAATCTGGTTAGCTTTTAGTTCAGGATAGGCCAAAGGGTAAGTAGACATGGTAGGTGTATCCTTCTTCAAAACTAGAGGCTCGGCAACCAAAGGACTCTCTTAGGGCGCTTGAGTACTAAGAGAGAAGAAGTTGTCTCCACAGGAGGAGGTACTCAAGTTAGTATCACAACTGTAGGATTTCCTTGGACCACAATCATTAGCTATATTATTGATGGCTTCTGCAGAGGGAGACATAACATCCTTTTGAACCCCCATTTTACGTTTTCGGGGTTTAGAAAGTCTCCTTCTCTTCTTCTTATCCTTCTTCTTACAAAACCCACTTGTACTTTTTCCTCCTTCATAGACTCAATACGACTAATCCGAATTGTTATAGTTGACATGTAACACCCCCATTTATTTAGGGGCCTGAACTAGGACTCCCCAGATAAGTAAGGGTGTTACCATCTCGGATTACCGAGGCAGTAGATACAAAGGAAAGAACATAGTACTTTATTGAACGTTAAACTCAAAACAAGTTCTTACAACTGTCTTCAAAACTGACTTAAAAGATAAAGTACAACTCTACAACTCATAACCAAAACAACTATGGTGATCTAGACTCTAGTCTGGTCCGGATCCAAGCTCTCTCTTCCCTTTAGCTCCCATAGTCTCAAGCACCTGTCAATCTGCTCCCCAATAAATTGGTTCAACACAGGTGATCACGAATACACAGGGTCAACCACAAGGTTGAGTAGAGAAAGTAAACAATCGAAACATTACTATAAATAGAAAGTCAATCATCTCCACTCCGAATCACAAGACCCAATATTCTCCACACCGTATCACAAGACCCATTATCTCCACACCAATCACAAGACCCAATATACTCCGCTCCTTATCACAAGACCCATTATCTCCACACCAATCACAAGACCCAATAATCGCCACACCGTATCGCATCATAGAAATACGCAGTCAATTAATCACAATATAGCACCATTCATACAATAAGTTGTACATAATTAACATCAGATAATAATCAAATTACTCATCACTAGGTATATAGTATTTCCGCTACCTCGAATTGCAGGAGGACAAGTAGTCAACCAGAAAGGCTTGCTAGAAGTGTTCCACGCGGAACCGTCACCTAAACATGTATATGTAACGAATTAATAAATTTCCTGAATCCTCATAAGTCAACTTACACTTACTATAAATAGTAACCCTCTATAAGTGGAGAGTTTCCAAAAATAGAAACTTGCCCGAAATGGAAACTTTCTTAAATCATTAACTTCCCGACTCATAAACTTCAATTGATACAAAATAATAAATTATTACTTTTACTACCACAACTACCATAATAATAACATTAATAATAACAACAACAACAACAACAACAACAACAACAACAACAACAACAACAACAACAACAACAACAATAATAATAATAATAATAATAATAATCCACACGAAAACACCACCAAACGAGATAGACCAGCCGCGAAAACAGGCCCCATCCCCACCGTGTAACACCTCCCTTACCACCACGACCACTGTGACCAGGACCCACTAGCGCGCCCTTCCACACCGACCACCAGCCACCCCTTCGACGAGCTCCGACGAGGAGGACAAAGGTCCCAAACAAACACGGTTCCTCACCCAACCTCCTCAAACTGCCTGTACTAAACCCTCTGTCGACACCAGTACCATGTCTGACACAAGCCGAGACCACCACCCATAACGCTTCTGGCACCGGACCAATAACCAGCGGTGGTACCACCGTGTCGACCTCCCCCGAGTCAACGGTGGTACCACTCCCAAATTCTCCCCTGAACACGCATAAACAGCGACTGACACGAGCAGGGGAAACGAATCCCCCTTTCAACACCACCACCACCGACTATACCCGACGTGACCTCCACCACAAGAGTACCCCAAAGACCACCAGTAAAGAAAAAGTTAACCAAGGTTAAGACAAGGACGCACCACCTGATACGTGCCTATTTTATGCATTTTATTTACTCTTTTGGCACGTATTTTCTTACACTTTCGTAACTTTTTAGTTGCTTTTTCTCCCATATTGTCTACTTTGGTATTTCTGTGTTTTGTATGTAGGAATACGCGGAAGTAAGCAAAACCAAGCCTTATTTGCCTTTAGGAAGCTGTTTTTGGAGCAGTAATTCGGATGGTGCATTCAAGTATAATTATCGGGCCGGATCAAAGCTAGAAAAAAAGAGAAGCGGTCGACCGACCATCGAAACAGGTCGACCGACCGATGTCAATTACGTAATCGGCCCAGTTCTCCACGGAAGCCCAAATTCGCAGAAAATAAGTCCGCATTGGCAGAACCGGTCGACCGACCGAGAAAACAGGTCGACCGACCAGACCCTGTTTCGAGACTTCCGTTTTGTTTTCTGATTTCCTAATCTTGTAATATTTCTTATTTAAGGAGATCAAAACTCTTCTATTAAAAAAAGGAGTTTTTCAGCAATTTTCTACCCTAGTAATTTTACCAAGTACTCTATGTTTGAAGGCTCCATTGTTAGAATGTTGTTACAAAGCTTTCATCTTTATTCTTAGGATTTCCATTCAAATTGTAAGTTTGTTTTAATTAATCTTTCCTTTAATTCAATCTTGTTGTTCATCTTGTTGTTATTTCTTATTTCATGCTTACTCTTTTATTATCATCTTTGATTATGTTCATCTCTTTAATATTCTTGGTAATTGTTAGTTCCATGATGAAAAGTATGCATAGCTAATTCTTGTGATTAGGAACTAGGGGAACCATGTAAAGACTTGACTTTGATAGGTTTGATGATTAAATTACCAATCCCCCATCGTTGTTGGTGAACTAATCCTTGGGATTGAAAGATTATTAGGATTAGTTTAACAACAACTTTGGGATTGCCCTTGAACGAAAGTTTAGTGCTTTTGTAGGAACCCTAAGACCGTAAGGATTGGGTAGAATATTGACCTAAAGGTTTATTCTTTGTTCCTTAGGATTGTGTTATTTGATTATTCTTACCCTTCATTGACTTGTTTTGACCATGGGGAACCAAAGTTCCTAATCCCCTTTTTATCTTATTTTAATTTTCTTGTTAGTTTGTCACCTTAGTTGTTAGTTTAAATCCCAATTCAAAACCCTTTTTTTTGATTACTTGCAATAGACTTTAAATTCACAAACATAATTAACCTTGTCTCTCTGTGGTTCGACCCTTGACTTATCCTATCTGAGTTTAAGCTGAGGTTTTATAAATCTTATCTTTGGCACCCCTCAACGACGGGTGTCAAATTTTGGCGCCGTTGCCGGGGAGACGGTATAATTCTGTTTGTTAATTTTTAGTTTATTTTTCTTGTCTTAAGGAACTTAGGTTCCTTAAGACCGTTCTTACCTTTTCTTCTAGTGCTATTTAGAAGACAGGTTTTTGAGAGGAAGACTTGAGTACTCTCTTTATGGACTCCATTTATAGCTACCTACAGCCGAAGCCTAAAGATTTACCGAAAGGATTCGCCTTGCCTAAACCCACCACTGGCTCCTTTGAACTCCGCCCGACTCATATTAACTTGGTGGAGCAGAGTCAATTTTCTGGTCTACCTGATGAAGATCCAATAAAGCACGTTACAACCTTCACAGATTATTGTTGTTTCATACCCCTACCTGAAGGGGTAACTAGAGATGAGGTGCTGGCAACTCTGTTCTTATTCTCCTTAAAAGGAGACGCGCAAGAATGGTACCGGGACCTTAAAAAGACAAGTGAAGGGATTACAGATTGGACCGCCTTGGCCTTGGCTTTTTACAAGAAATACTTCCCTCTTGCAAAAGCTGAGGACTTGAGAAACCAAATCCGTAACTTTCAGCAGGGGCCTGATGAAGGATTTTGTGAAGCATGGGATCGATTCAAGAAATTGGTCCGTTCCATCCCTCACCATAACCTTCCACAATGGGACCTGTGTAACTGCTTTTACAACTCTCTTTACGATGACTATAAGATGATTCTTGATGTGGCCGCCAATGGAAGATTCCAGAACAACACCGATCATATGAAGGGTTGGCAAACCATTGAAGACATGGCGGCGCATAAGGCTAATTTTAAAGGTTCATGTGGGAATTCAAGAAGGCTGAATGTAGAGATGAATAGAGTGATGGCTCTTGAGACAACAGTTGAAGCCCGTTTTGAAAAGCTTGAGGCAACCCAGCTAAAGCTTGAAAGTGCGAACCTAGTTACTACGGTCGACAACACGGGAGAAATTGAGAGATTAAGAGCCCTTGTTGATGCCTTAACCACGACAGTTTTTAAGATGAATGAGGCTCACTGCACTTCCACGAAGATTTTTGAGGAACACTTGATAAACATAGCCAACCAAAGAAAAAGCTCTCCACCTAGTTCTGAGGGACCCATGGAGACGCTGAATGCCATAAATTTAAGGAGTGGCCGTGTTTGTGAAGATTCAACTCAAGAGGATGATCCAGCCGAAATTCCAAGTCAAGAATCCGATCCCGTCAAAAGAACAGGAGGTCGACCGACCACTTCTGTAAGTCGACCGACCATTGTTCCTGACGTGAGATCAGATTCTGAAAAAGAAAAAAAATCGGATTTTGCAGACTCTGGTCGACCGACCACTAATACTGGTCGACCGACCGACGCTTCTGAGCAGAGTGCCGTTTTGACTCCGGAATCGCTGGACCCTTCCCTCATTCAAGGCCTTACTGAAATTTTACAGCTGAAAAAGCCAAAGGTTGCTGATCCTATGGCTAAAGTCACCATTCCTTATCCTGAAAGACTGAAAAATTCAAAGGAAGATAAGAAATTTGGTAAGTTCTTAGAGATGGTGAAGAACCTTGAGGTAACCATCCCTTTCACTGACTTAATTACCCAGGTACCTTCTTATGCTAAATTCATGAAAGATATTTTAAGTCGTAAGAGGAATTTTCAGGACGACGGTGCTGTTGCTTTTGTGGAAGAATGTTATGTTCTTTCACAAAATAATATAGCACCCAAGTTGAAAGACCCAGGTAGTTTTTCCATCCCTTGTACCATAGGTAATCATTTAATAGGGAAAGCCCTTTGTGATCTAGGGGCTAGTGTCAGTGTCATACCTTATTCTGTATGTGAAAGACTTGGTTTAGGTAGACTTAAGGTATCCAATATTACTGTACAGATGGCTGATAGATCAACCCAAAGACCACTAGGGGTCTTGGAGGATGTCCCAGTAAAAGTGGGAAAGTTCTTTATTCCTGTGGATTTCGTTGTTTTAGACATTGCTGAGGATAGTCGAATACCTATTATTTTAGGTAGACCTTTTTTACACACAGCTGGAGCTGTGATAGATGTCAAACGCGGGACCATTACCTTAGAAATTGGGGATGACTCTATCGAGTTTAGTCTTGCCCATAAAGCAACTATTCCTACTGATGATACTTGTTGTTCCATTGATATTGTAGACAGGAATGTTATCCTTAATTGGAGGGAATCCCTGACCAAGGATCCCTTAGATGATCTGACAGTTTTGGATAAGTGTGCAGGTAATCCAGCTGAAGATGCTGAAAAGCTGGATTTGATAGAAGAAGAGGAAGAGGAATATGAGCTCACTGAAGAAGATGGTGAGAAGCTCATAAGCCTAGCCAATACAAGCCTGGTAAACATATGCTATTCTATAAATGCTAATTCTATTCAGGCAGTTGAGGTAAAAGCACCAGAGCGTAAGCCACTTCCTCCTAATCTTAAGTATGTTTTTCTAGATGATACTGAGCAATATCCTGCAATTGTTAGCTCTAAACTTAGTCCTGACCAACTTTCTGCCTTAATGACTGTCCTTAAAAGGAATAGAAAAGCTCTAGGTTATTCTTTGGATGATATTAAGGGCATAAGCCCTGATGTTTGTATGCACAGAATAGATTTAGAGGAAGGGCATAAGCCTTATAGACAAGGACAGCGTAAATTGAACCCTAAGATGCAGGATGTAGTTATGGCTGAGGTTATGAAGCTTCTTGATGCAGGTATTATCTATCCAGTTGGCAACTCTAAGTGGGTTAGCCCAGTTCAGGTGGTTCCTAAGAAAGGAGGGACCACAGTGGTTAAAAATGATAAAGATGAGTTAATACCAACTAGAGTTGTGACTGGGTGGCGGATGTGCATTGATTATAGACAGTTAAATGCCGCCACCAAGAAAGACCATTTCCCCCTTCCTTTTGTTGACCAAATGACTGAAAGATTGGCTTCTAATAAATTCTTCTGTTTTCTAGATGGTTATTCAGGTTTCTTCCAGATTCCCATCCATCCTGATGATCAGAGTAAGACTACTTTTACATGTCCACAGGGTGTTTTTGCTTATCGCAGGATGCCTTTTGGGTTATGCAATGCTCCTGCTACTTTTCAAAGGTGTATGATGGGTATTTTTTCAGACTTTATAGAAAACATTATGGAAGTATTTATGGATGATTTCTCTGTTTACGGTAATGCTTTTGATCAATGCTTAGCTAATCTTGATAAAGTCTTGCAGCGATGTATTGATGTAAACCTTGTCTTAAATTGGGAGAAGTGTCATTTTATGGTTACTGAAGGGGTAGTTTTAGGGCATCTAATTTCAGATAAAGGTATACATGTTGATAAAGCAAAGGTGCAAGTGATTGAGCAATTACCCCCTCCTATTAATGTCAAAGGGGTGAGAAGTTTCTTAGGGCACGCAGGTTTTTACAGGCGTTTCATTAAGGACTTCTCTAAAATTGCTAAACCACTTACACAATTGCTTCTTAAGGACGCAATCTTTGAGTTTTCTGATGAATGCCTTTCAGCTTTTAACAGGTTGAAGGAAGCTTTGGTCTCAGCACCAATCATCCAGCCACCAGATTGGGATCTCCCATTCGAGATCATGTGCGATGCTAGTGATTATGCTCTGGGTGCTGTGCTTGGTCAAAGGAAGAACAAGGCTCTTAATGCTATTTATTATGCGAGCCGCACCCTGGATGAGACTCAAGTCAACTATTTCACCACAGAGAAAGAGATGCTAGCTGTCATATTTGCCTTAGAAAAATTTAGATCATATTTAGTAGGTAATAAGGTAATTGTTTATACTGACCATGCAGCTTTAAAAGGTCTTTTTCAAAAGAAGGATTCAAAGCCAAGGCTTTTAAGGTGGATCCTCCTTCTTCAAGAGTTTGACATTGAGATCAGGGACAAGAAAGGCGCGGAAAACGTGGTAGCTGACCATTTATCTCGCCTGCAGCTGACTGATGGGGAAGATTCTTTACCTATTGATGATTCGTTTCCTGATGAAAGTTTGTTTATCATTAATAGTTCAGGTTCTTATCCCCCCCCTTGGTATGCTGATTTTGCTAATTTTGCTGTTACAGGTAAAATCCCTCCTGAGTTGTCTTGGCAACAAAAGAAGAGATTTATGTTTGATGCAAGACACTATTTTTGGGATGACCCTTACGTTTTTAAAGAGTGCGGAGATGGACTTATCCGGAGATGCGTCCCCCAATGGGAGGTGAAGGACATTCTGGAAGCATGTCACTCTTCTGCATATGGTGGTCACCACGGTCCATCTAGGACCGTGGCCAAGGTATTACAGTCTGGTTTTTATTGGCCTACTTTACATGCTGATTGTAGAAATTTTGTAGGTAACTGTGATGTCTGTCAAAGGACTGGGAATGTCTCAAAAAGACATGAGATGCCACAAGTAGGTATTTTAGAGGTAGAGATTTTTGATGTTTGGGGCATTGATTATCAAGGACCTTTTCCCAGTAGTCAAGGTAACAGGTATATTCTTGTAGCTGTTGATTATGTGTCTAAGTGGGTAGAAGCCATTGCTACTCCCCATTGTGATGCAAAAGCTGTTATTAAGATGTTTAAAAAAATCATATTTCCTCGTTTTGGTGTCCCTAGGGTTGTCATAAGTGATGGAGGTATGCATTTTAAGGAGAAACGCTTAGGTGACTTGTTAAATAAATTCGGTGTCCAACATCGTAGGGGTTTAGCTTATCACCGTCAGACTAGTGGTCAAGTTGAGATCTCTAATAGAGAACTCAAGGAGACCCTAGCCAAGGTAGTTTCTAAGTCTAGGAAAGTTTGGAGCCTAAAACTTGATGATGTTTTATGGGCCTATAGAACCGCGTTCAAAACTCCAATAGGAATGTCACCATTCAGATTGATTTATGGTAAAACTTGTCATTTACCAGTTGAGTTAGAACGTAAGTCTTGGTGGGCTATATGTGATCTTAATTTAGACC
This sequence comes from Silene conica, assembly GCA_029255685.2. Taxonomy (NCBI): domain Eukaryota; kingdom Viridiplantae; phylum Streptophyta; class Magnoliopsida; order Caryophyllales; family Caryophyllaceae; genus Silene; species Silene conica. The sequence goes on from CM055317.2 coordinate 71,174,575, forward strand.
CTAATCTTTCCCGCGAGAAACGTTTATTGCAGCTAAATGAGCTAGAAGAATTCAGGTTGTTATCCTATGACAATGCCAGGATCTACAAAGAGAAAACAAAGCGCTGGCATGACAAGAGAATCATTAGACGTGACTTTCAGGTAGGTGATAGGGTACTGCTTTTTAATGCTCGTATTCGTCTTTTTCCTGGTAAACTGAAATCCAGGTGGAGCGGACCCTACACCGTCACAGCTGTCTCAAAATTCGGGTCAATCGAATTAGAAACCTCATCTGGTGAGAGGTTCAAAGTCAATGGCCAATATGTGAAGCACTTCCGAGGAGAAAATGAGTATGTCGGAAAAGTCGAAGTTTCTTACTTTGACCCTTTTTAGGATGCTCCTTAGAAGGTAAAAGGTCGTGCGGGACCTCTTAAACCAGCGCTACACGGGAGGCAACCCATGCTTTAGTTTTAAATTTACGTTTTTTCCTTCTTATTTTTCGTTTTATCCTCAGATGGAAATTGAAATCACTGCAGAAAAAGAAAAAAAAAATCGGTATTAATCAGTACAGTGGTCGACCGACCGACTTTTCTGGTCGACCGACCAGACTGACAGCTTTTTGAATTTTTTCTGACATAGTAAGTAAAATCGCAGAGCAGGTAAAAGTACAGTGGTCGACCGACCAGCTTTTCTGGTCGACCGACCATGATTTTTTTTACGGTTTTATCTTTTCAGAATCAACGTCATGGGTTTGTTGTGTTTTGAACATAAAATTATTGCTTTGACCTATTCATTCTACCAGCACTCCCTCTCTCTCATAAAACCCTAAAAACTATTCACCCTTCTTCCTCCTCCACCATTTTACTTACTCTCTTTTTAGCTTCCATCCTCAAGGTATGTGTTTCCTCCATTTTCTTTCTCTTTTTTTTTTTAGTTTTTACCTTCTTATTTTCGTTTTAGGTAGTATGAGTTTATTTTTTTAAAGTTTAATTTTGCTCTTAATTCCGTTTTCATGCTTGTTTATGTGTTTTTATGTTAGTTTTTTTCCTTCTTCTTGAGTTTATATGCTTAGATCTGAAAATTTTGGGTGATTTTGTGCTAATTAGGATAGTTTAATTCTTCCTTACAATTTTTATGCCTTTTTCCGCGCGAAATTCAAACCCGACGCCATCACTGTTACGGTCGGTCGACCGGAATCGGAGGTCGGCCGACCGAAATTTGAATTTCTGGGTTTTTAAATTTTGCAGATCTGGGTTTCTTTTCTGACAAAGGTCGGTCGACCGACCGGAAATTGAGGTCGGCCGACCAGAGTCGCGTTTTCCTGAGTTTAATTGTTGAACAGTTTCTGATTTTTCTCGTAATCTGGTCGACCGACCTGTTTTTACGGTCGACCGACCATACCTGCGTTTTTCATGATTTTTTTCAGTTTCTGATTTCTCCGTACAGCAGAAAAATACAGACCATCTTGAGAAATCTGGTCGACCGACTGGCTCCTGTAGTCAGCCGACCAGAGCTGTGGCAAAATTTCCGTTTTTTGCAATTTTTCGTGCCTAATTTTGTTAAAGCAATGTTTTCTTATGCTCATAAGACTTATATTTTTAATTGAACTTTGCAGCTTTACGATGTCTAGCCGTGATCAAGGAGGGAAACGCGCACGCACTTCGGGTGCAAGCACTTCTAGAGGACGCGTCTCTAGGTCTAGAGGTCTAGCAGTTCAGGACACGGATAGTCTACCGGACTATCCGCAGATCACTTTCATCTCTCCGGCCCAGAAGGCCCGATTCCTCCATCTGAGCGCTCATTGCGCGGTAGTGGCGACCCGTTTCCTATGTGTCTCAGCTTTGCATGCCTTGGGATGCCATGATGAGGTGGTTTCTATGCTCATTGGGACCGGGTTTGCAGGCCTTGTCACTATGGACGTGATCACCTACCGCCTTCTTACTCTTGAGTTCTTCTCTTCCTTTACCTTTGATTTAGGGGCTCTTCACCCCGGCTATGATAGTTTTTGTATCTCTTTTCGCATGTTCAATGAAACTTATGCTTTAACTTTAACCCAATTTGCTCAAATTTTGGGCCTGTCTTCTGAGGGTCTTACTGATGACCCCACGGGGTCGTATTCTGATATGTGGTCCTGTATTTCTGACTCCAACGATGTGAAGAAGAAAAACAGTACCGTCCACCTTCCCACCCCGCGTTATTTTTTGCGTCTGTTGGCCAACACTGTTTTCGGCCGCAAAGAGTCTCAAAATGTTAACAACATTGAGCTCTCTATTTTGTCCGGTTATCTTAACATCGGACGTACGGGTCAGCAGTCTTATAACACTGCTCATTTGGTCGCTTCTCATTTTGTGTCAGTCGGTGAGGGAACTTCTTTGACCACTATTGTCTGTGGTGGGCTAGTCACCCGATTAGCCCGCTATTTTGTACCCCAGTTCCCTCGCTATGAGGATGCGGTCACCCCTCTATCCCGATACATGGACATGGATTATGTCAGGTCTGTGCGTTGGGTAAACAGTAGAGGTGTTTGGAAAATAGACACCTATCTCACTGACCGCATCCCCATCACCACGGCTCCCCCTATGTACCCCCTTTCTATTGTTATAGGGGAGCCCCGACCACTACTCCCGTCTTACCGCCTCCCGCTTAGGGGAGGCGCTTCTAGAGGTTTCAAGGCCCCTGCTCCCGGTGGCCACCATGCCACACCTGGGACAGGGTACCCATCTGATTTTACTGCTCCTCCTAATGTTTATGTTCCTCCTTTTGTTGATGACAGATCTATGCCACAAATGCTGGCGAGTCTTTGCACGCAGTTCAGCCAAAAACGGTTGGACGATAGTCTCTTCCAATACCCGGTTTACAAGGAGTATGCCACACAAGGTAGGCTCCCAACCGGCCCGTGGACTCACCCCACCTGGTACACACCTCTCGCAGGCGGTCGTGACCATGGTGAAGCTTCAGGCTCTGCCTCAGGAACAGGAGTAGGGTCTGAGGAGGATGGCGATGAGGGAGAAGGTGAGGAGAACGCTGAGCCGTTCTACGACTCAGCGGGATAGGGACGTGCTTAACCTTACCCTCTTTGGGGTTCGGTTTGGGGAGGCCCCTATTGATTGGTTCGGTTTGGAGAGGTCCACATTTACTTTGTAAGTGTTTTCCCTCCTTAGATTTCCAATTTTCCCCCTTAGATTTCCAGTTTTTCCCTCCTTCCTCCATAGACTCTGTTTGTAATTTTTAGTCTTTTTCCTTTTCTTTTCTTTGTTTGTTTCTTTTCCGCCTACCCCCATCCCTATGCTGTGGTTGTATGCTGATGAGCACAATGGGGGCATTGTGCGTTTTGGTTTGGGGAGGGTGTTTGCATACTCCTTTGTGAGTATGCAATTGTTTTTGTGTCTTTTGTTTTTCCCTCCTTTAGGTGTTTTTCTTGTTTTCATCCCCTCTTGTCGCGCGTCCTTCCCTGTCGGGCGTTCTTCTCTGTCTTAAGTCTTTAGGTCGAGTCGGAACGGATAAATACATTTCATGCCTAACATATCACATGTTGCTTTACCTTGCATTTTTCAAAAATTTTCAAGCTAGTCTTTTGCATTATCTACGAATTTTTGTTGATTTCATGCTAAATTATTAGACTTGACTCTCTTTTTGGCAAGCTACTACATATTCTAAGGATTAGAGCTTAATAAATCGGTGACATCCATGACCGATTTCATGTAGGTTGTGAGTAGTTTCTCCTCTTGAGGCATGTTACATCAATTTGCATAAACATGAATTTTGTCTTCTTAATACCTGTATGCATTCGGTTTTGTGGTTTGTTGACACATGTGGTAGAGGTCCCCCTTTCTCTTTATTCCCATTATCTTATCCTCACATAGCCAAATTGAACTCTTTTACCCATTTGCTACATTCTAAAACTTGCTTACCCTAGCCGAGCTAGTAATTTAGTAATGGGACTGTTTTCCTTGCCAACCTTTGGTTTATGCTTCATCGGTGAATTTTGATTTTGGGAGAATGATGAAAAAGAAAAAAAAAAGAGAAAAAGAAAGACACAGAAAACGAAAAAAAGAGAAACGGGAATGATAGAAAAAAAAACGGAGCAGCCTGTTTTCAAGGCTGGTCGGTCGACCAGTTCCCCCGGTCGGTCGACCAGGACCATTGAATGGGCCGATTTTTCAAAAAAAAAAAAAAAAAAAAAAAAAAAAAAAAAAACAGTAAAAAGAAAAAAAATTTGGAAGAATTGTGGAACATTGGCATTTATGAAAAAAAAAAGGGAAGCAAACAATAAGAAGTAATCTTATAGTGTGGATAGACGGATGTTAGCTCGGTTTAACCCCTCTTCCCATAACTTATTTTTACCCCTTCTTACCTTTAGCCTCACAATCCCAAATTTACCTCGGCATGTGTCATGGTTATTTAGTGTGGGAATGCATATGTACGGTTGTAGAGATTTTATTCATGTTAGATTGCAGGCATGTTCTTACGGGTCGTAGATAGGTGAGAGTCCTTACTTTTATTTATCTTCTTATCTTTCACATATACATTTGACCCTTTGCTTTCATGAGTGTCTCGAGCGTACCGCGAGAGTCCAATTAGAATGGGTCTTGCAAGGTCGAAATTTTAGCATGCTTTTCCAACATGTTTAATTCGTTTTGCTCTTAACATTGTGTTTGATCATAGTTGAAGGATGCATTAAATTGGTTAAGCATAGTGTTGTGTTTGGTTATGAAAAGTATGAGGTCCGTTCCATTAGGAGTTTTATTTTCTTTTGAGTCTTAGTGCTTGCTTGAGGACAAGCAAGGTTTGGTTTGGGGAGTTTGATACGTGCCTATTTTATGCATTTTATTTACTCTTTTGGCACGTATTTTCTTACACTTTCGTAACTTTTTAGTTGTTTTTTCTCCCATATTGTCTACTTTGGTATTTCTGTGTTTTGTATGTAGGAATACGCGGAAGTAAGCAAAACCAAGCCTTATTTGCCTTTAGGAAGCTGTTTTTGGAGCAGTAATTCGGATGGTGCATTCAAGTATAATTATCGGGCCGGATCAAAGCTAGAAAAAAAGAGAAGCGGTCGACCGACCATCGAAACAGGTCGACCGACCGATGTCAATTACGTAATCGGCCCAGTTCTCCACGGAAGCCCAAATTCGCAGAAAATAAGTCCGCATTGGCAGAACCGGTCGACCGACCGAGAAAACAGGTCGACCGACCAGACCCTGTTTCGAGACTTCCGTTTTGTTTTCTGATTTCCTAATCTTGTAATATTTCTTATTTAAGGAGATCAAAACTCTTCTATTAAAAAAAGGAGTTTTTCAGCAATTTTCTACCCTAGTAATTTTACCAAGTACTCTATGTTTGAAGGCTCCATTGTTAGAATGTTGTTACAAAGCTTTCATCTTTATTCTTAGGATTTCCATTCAAATTGTAAGTTTGTTTTAATTAATCTTTCCTTTAATTCAATCTTGTTGTTCATCTTGTTGTTATTTCTTATTTCATGCTTACTCTTTTATTATCATCTTTGATTATGTTCATCTCTTTAATATTCTTGGTAATTGTTAGTTCCATGATGAAAAGTATGCATAGCTAATTCTTGTGATTAGGAACTAGGGGAACCATGTAAAGACTTGACTTTGATAGGTTTGATGATTAAATTACCAATCCCCCATCGTTGTTGGTGAACTAATCCTTGGGATTGAAAGATTATTAGGATTAGTTTAACAACAACTTTGGGATTGCCCTTGAACGAAAGTTTAGTGCTTTTGTAGGAACCCTAAGACCGTAAGGATTGGGTAGAATATTGACCTAAAGGTTTATTCTTTGTTCCTTAGGATTGTGTTATTTGATTATTCTTACCCTTCATTGACTTGTTTTGACCATGGGGAACCAAAGTTCCTAATCCCCTTTTTATCTTATTTTAATTTTCTTGTTAGTTTGTCACCTTAGTTGTTAGTTTAAATCCCAATTCAAAACCCTTTTTTTTGATTACTTGCAATAGACTTTAAATTCACAAACATAATTAACCTTGTCTCTCTGTGGTTCGACCCTTGACTTATCCTATCTGAGTTTAAGCTGAGGTTTTATAAATCTTATCTTTGGCACCCCTCAACGACGGGTGTCACCACCCTTCAACACTAGCGCAAACATACACGGATTCAACTTATAATAGACAAACGACAAACATACCTGAACTCAGGTCAAAACGACGGGTCTTAGGCTGTTCTAATTGGCCGTACAACCCTTCTCTCTCCTTCTCTGCAGTAGCGGCGGTAGGGTTTAGGTCTTGGGTCGCGTGAAGAATGGGGTGAGGTGATGGAATCAGCCTCTTACAAGGCGGCATGAGGCTGAGTTCAAAGAGTGTTCTCTTTTTTTTTTTGCTGATTAGGGTTTTGTCGTGGGCTGGTTTACCTTGCACGACATTTAAGCCCAAACCCAACTCCCAAAGGTCTCAAGTTCGACCCCTACTTACGACATATAAGAGGTGCAAAGATAATTTATTTATCGAATATATATGTTCAAATATTATCAACACGTTAATATAATATAAATTAATTATCGATAAAACATGAGGTATTACATGACAGATCGTTTTAGTGGTAATACATCACCTTATTACCTTGGAGAAGCTTTTGATAATCCTTTCCAGAAATTCTCAGACGGGAATGTCCTCCCCCCTTTTTTGAAAATTCAAGAGAAGATTTGTTAGGATCATTCATCTCCAAACCTGAGTTCTGATTAGTCCTACCACTATTTTTAGCTTCAGCAATCTCCACATACCCACTCACATTTTCCTTTACACGCACTCACCTCTTCATGGGCTTCCGTCGCCTCCATGACCACACTCTCACAATCTTCTATATTACTTTCAGGAGCATACACAATATCCGGAGTATGCACCTGCTTCTTGTTGTTGACACCCCTTTTATCAGACGAAACGCCCTCCAACACTCTTTTACCATTAGCTTTAATAAGAAGTTGACATTTAACCACCTCTAATTCCCGCATTGTGGGGAATAAAACATGTATTCGCCCCAAACTTGCAGGATTATAATGAAACATACAATTGTGATTATAGTCATAAGTTAATTAAAAGCATGAAAAAGAAATCAATCTTTGGTCCTTTGTGCTTATGGCCTAAGAACAGGAATTAAAGTAAATTCCCTCCTATAACTTGCACCCAAGACTTGATTGAGATGATGCCGCGTGTGCTAGAAAATACTCTCCAATTGCGTTGCAATATGGGGAGAGCCTTTTGAGGTTTTAGATGTGAGATCTGAGTTTTTGGGAAAAAGATGTTCTCAAAACCCTAATTATTCTTGAGATCTGTTTTAATCAGTAAAACAATCAGTAGTCTCACAAAAGGAGAAGTTCTCTCCTTTTGTAATACTTGGCCGGCCGAGATTGGTCTTGGGTAGGAGTGGGCTTTCCACTCTTACCTTATTCCAATGCATGATTCGACCCATTTTGCTAAAATATAATTTGCGGGTATTTATTATAAATCGCACACATGTTATCAGATATTAATACAATCGATATATTAATAATGGTCTGATAAAATACGATATTGTATAATTGGCCAAATTAATATAACTGTTTATATTAATACGCAAATACAATATTTAATTAAATATAACTGCTTGTATTTAATTTTACGAATTAATCATGTAATCCGCATTAGCTAAAATTATTTAATCCGTATTAAATAATAATCTCAACATCTCATTGACTAATTTAATAGTCAATACCTCTGACTAACTGTTTAGTCATATCCGGCATAAATGTGACTGTATTTTCATACCTTCACATCTCTCAAACGTGTCCTATAGGTGTGACGTATAGGGACCAGTTGATCACCGCCATCCGTATGACAATAACGTCAAACTTATCTAGCAAGCCAACCGTTATTGATAAACGTGGATCAACTGATAATAATACAAAAGTATGCCCTTGTGATCCTTAAAGAGATTTAATAAGTCATTGTACTTAATTGTCAAGGACACCAGCCCCAACAATCTCCCACTTGTCCGTACAAGGGTATGTGCAATGACGTTATCACACTACATGTGGAGGACACAAGGCTCCAACAAACTCCCACTTGTCCGTACAAGTGTAGGTGCGATAACCGAATCTCATATCCTTTTAAAATTTCTCCCACTCAATGTAAGACAATTTGCAAATCCGCATTCGTAAAGGTCGTATCTCACAAGCGATCTGTATCAAGAGTGGTTTCCCCGACTAGAGAGTAACTTAACTGATAAAACGAATCTGTATTCGAGCATGGCCATGCATTTCAATTACTACTCCTCGAGTGGCCCTGAGAAATGATAAAATCCTGATAAGGGTTTGGATATTTCCCTCAACTCGAATCCTGCCGATATCGCGCAGCATGAAATAACCCAGAAAAAATCCTCTTGGCCCCTGTTACGGTGACCGTGGGAAAGAAACCAAAGTTACCCAAAATCTGCCTTAATCTCAAGAGGCAGTTGAAAGTCAAAAGACTCGACTCTAAGGAACACTATGGAGGTCCTATCCACGACCCGACACCCAATGTTATAAAACATTTAGGACTCCATAACGTTGTCACGGGGTGTCCTACGAGATATCCGTATAACTCGCCTTTGTGATTGGTCAGTCATCCACGTGACTTATGGCTCGTTGAACCCACCATCAACCAACGTTACAAAATGATTACCTGAATTATCAGCTCAAGTGGGTAATCAAGGACTAAAACGATGTAATGTTATTCAGTTCACTTTGTGGTGTTCAAAATTGGCGTGCAATTCCACATGAAAAACAAAACATTATATATCATAACAATGAGGTTGAATAGAGTACACGAGAAAATGAATTATTACATGAATTTATAAAAGAGTACTACAACTTAGGAACACATCTAATTCCCATGGAATGAATGTGCCCTTCATGCTTATCACGTGGTAATGCTTTAGTGAGAGGATCAGCTATGTTGTCATCCGTAGCGATCTTATCAATGAAAATCTCCTTTTGCTCCACGTAATCTCTGATTAGATGAGCTTTCCGTTGTACATGCCTAGCCTTGTTGCTAGACTTATGCTCCTTAGCTTGGAAGATGGCACCTTTATTATCACAATAAACGGTGATTGGGTCATTCGAACTAGGCACTACAGATAGTCCTTGTAAGAATTGACGCATCCATATTGCTTCCTTAGCTGCTTCTGAGGCGGCATAGTACTCGGACTCAGTCGTAGAATCTGCTGTAACACTCTGTTTAGAACTTTTCCAGCTGACAGCAGCGCCATTAAGAGTAAAAACGAATCCAGACTGAGATTTCGAGTCGTCTCGATCCGTTTGGAAGCTAGCATCTGCGTAACCCGTGGCGCAGAGCGTTGAGTCGCCTCCATAAGTCAATCCCCAATCTTTAGTCCTCCGTAGGTACTTAAGAATGTTTTTCACGGCCATCCAGTGTTGTTCACCTGGATGAGCTTGGAATCGACTGGTCATACTCAATGCATATGCAACGTCTGGACGTTGTGCATATCATGGCATACATGATCGATCCTATTGCCGAAGCATAAGGAATCCGACTCATGCGCTCTTTCTCTTCCAATGTCTTAGCTTCTTGAGACTTGCTCAAGTGAAGCCTACTAGTCATAGGAAGGAACCCTTTCTTGGAGTTCGTCATGCTGAATCTCTCTAGAATCTTATCTATGTAAGACTCCTGACTGAGAGACAACATCCGTCGTGATCTATCCCTGTAGATACGGATGCCCAAAATTCTTTGTGCCTCTCCCAGATCTTTCATCTGGAAATGGTTTTTCAACCATGCTTTAACCGAAGATAAGAGAGGTATGTCATTCCCAATCAAGAGTATGTCGTCGACATACAGTACTAGGAATACAATCTTGCTCCCACTCGACTTGATATAGAAACATGGTTCCTCGACTGATCGAACGAATCCATTCTCTTTTATCACTTGGTCGAAGCGATGATTCCAACTCCGCGATGCTTGCTTAAGTCCATAGATGGAACGCTTAAGCTTGCAAACTTTCTTAGGATGTTCTGGATCAATAAAACCCTCGGGTTGTACCATGTACAACTCTTCCTCCAAATAACCGTTTAAGAAGGCGGTTTTAACGTCCATTTGCCATATTTCATAGTCATGAAATGCGGCTATCGCTAAGATAATCCGAATGGAACGTAGCATGACTACGGGTGCAAAGATCTCATCGTAGTGCAAGCCTGGCACTTGGGTGAAACCTTTAGCAACTAGTCTTGCCTTATGGATATCTTGTTTACCTTCCACGGCATGCTTTATTTTGTAAAGCCATTTGCATTGAAGGGGACGTACCTTTGCAGGTAGGTCCACAAGATCCCACACGTTGTTCTCATACATGGAGTCCATCTCGGATTGCATGGCTTCTAGCCATAGCTTTGAGTCAGAACTGGTCATGGCACCTTTATAGGTTGAGGGTTCATTACCCTCTAGAAGTAAGACGTCATCCATATCATGTTCCTCGACCATACCAATGTATCTGTCCGGAGGAATGGAGACTCTTCCCGACCTCCTTGGTTCCTCAGGAATATCTACCGCAGCCTCGGTTGGAGGAACTGTTTCCTCCAATGGTTGCTCGGTAGTTGGTTCTTGAACCTCCGATAAGTTGAAGGTTCTATTACTCGACTTTTTCTCGAGAAATTCTTTCTCTAAGAACGTCGCACTAGCCGCAACAAAAACACGTTGTTCGGTTGGCGAGTACAAGTAATGACCAAACGTTCCTTTTGGATAGCCTATAAAGTATGTCTTGACCGATCGCGGGCCGAGCTTATCCTCGTGTCTCCACGTGACATAAGCCTCGCAGCCCCAAACCCGAATAAAGGACAAGTTAGGGACCGTTCCCTTCCATAATTCGTATGGAGACTTGTCAACAGCTTTAGACGGACTTCGGTTAAGAATTAGAGCGGCCGACAAAAGAGCATAGCCCCACAATGAATCAGGCACGACGGTGTGACTCATCATGGATCGAACCATATCGAGTAGAGTTCGATTTCTCCGTTCGGACACACCATTTAATTGTGGTGTTCCAGGTGGAGTTAACTGTAGCACGATGCCACAGTCTTTAAGGTGTTGATCAAACTCGTGTGAAAGATACTCACCACCACGATCAGAACGTAGTGCTTTAATCTTTCTACCCAGCTGGTTCTGTACCCGATTCTGGTATTCTTTGAACTTGTCAAAGGATTCACTTTTGTGCTTCATTAAGTAGACATAGCCATATCTACTCAAATCATCCGTGAAAGTGATGAAATACCTATAGCCTTCTCGTGCGTTGATCGACATAGGGCCACATACGTCCGTATGTATGAGTCCTAATAGGTCGGCAGCGCGCATTCCAACACCTTCGAAGGAAATACGAGTCATCTTACCGATGAGACATGATTCACACGTGCCATATGATTCGAAATCAAAGGGCGAGATAGCTCCATTCTGTATGAGCTGTTTCACGCGTTTCTCATTTATGTGTCCCATACGACGATGCCATAGGTAAGTTTGATCTTTGTCACCTACCTTTAATCTCTTATTATTCACATGTAATATTTCGGTGGTTTGATCTAAAACATAAATTCCATTCATGGAAACTGCCTTGCCATAAATCATATTGTGTAAGGAGAAAATACAGCTATTATTCTCTATTACAAATGAAAAACCGAGTTTGTCAAGCGCAGAAACTGAAATAATGTTTTTGGACAAACAAGGAACATAATAACAGTTATATAAAGATAACTCGAATCCACTTGGAAGCTGGATTACGTATGTTCCCCTCGAGATTGCAGCAACACGTGCTCCATTCCCGACACGCAGGTCAACCTCACCCTTGATTAGGGGTTCTTGGTTTCGGAGGCCCTGCACATGATTACATAGATGAGAACCACAACCAGTATTTAGTACCCAAGTTCCGTAACTTGCATGGTTAATCTCAATCATGTGAATAAAAGAAGAAGAAGACATACCAACAGGAGTAACGCGGCCTGCCTTAATGTCCTCACGATACACGGGGCATGAGCGCCTCCAATGCCCAGTCTTGTGGCAATGGTGACATTCCATGCTAGTATCCTTGCTCTTTGTTTTGCCCTGTGAGTTGCTCGACTCACCTGGCCCACTCTTAGTGAATCCTGACTTCTTAAACTTGGGCTTGCCTACTGTTAGGTCGCCCTGAGCTTTAGCTTTACCCTTACCCTTACCCTTACTGGAGATCATGAGAACATCTTGCTTCACGCTCCCACTTAATTTCAGATCCTTCTCGGTCTGTACGAGAAGGGAGTGGAGCTCATGAGGAGTCTTCTTCATGTCATTCATGTAATAGTTGGCCCTAAAGAGGGCGAACCCGTCATGAAGTGAATGAAGCATTCGATCAACGATTATGTTCTCATTGATCTTGCAGTTTAGGGCCTCCAGTTTCTCGATATTCTCAATCATGTGAAGAATATGTGGGCTAACAGCTTGGCCCTTCTGGAGTTTCGCCTCAAAGAAGCGACAGGTATGCTCATAAGAAACGATTCTCGGAGCCTTTGAGAATTCGTTAGTGAGCGTGGTGAAAATCTTGTTTGCACCATGGGCTATGAAGCGTCTTTGCAAATTGGATTCCATTGCATAGATGAGTACGTTCTTTATCGCACCCGCTTCCATGACGAAGTCGCTATGAGCGCGAACATCGTTAGCTCTAGCTCCAGTTCCTGGGTGTGCCGGAATTGGCTCAGTTAAATACTTAAGCTTTCCGTCAGCAATGGCAGCATTCCGTAGTGCTGCCTCCCAGTCAGAGAAGTTTGACCCATCATTCCTCAGTCTAGTAGACTGATTCATGGAGTCCATGAAGGCTTTTAGCCAGGATTCACGTGCTAGCTTGGCACTTGGCATTGGGTCTTCACCAGCCATTTAGTTATACAGCAGTTTAATTGAACGTGTTCTAGACTGAAAAGAAGATAAAACAAAACCATATAAGCAACTCATTGTTGTGATTTAAGTCTATATTAAATTGAATTTAAACTCGTAGACTCATGCATTTATATAATTGATCTCCCTCAAGAATTATATAAATGATCCCAAGACTCAATTTCCGTATATTGATAAGCCCACAGTTTGGCTAATTCCACCGTTTGAACTCTTGGTCGATAGATTTCCGTAAATCCTATCTATTAGTCCATCTCAGTCACTGGATATTATCGAGTGACCATGATGTTGAGATAAAATAAATCATCTGTTCCCACTTACCCGACGTAGAAGGGGTCATATTGTGCCTACCGACGAAGAAGGGATTCATGGGAGGCTGATTTATAAAGACTATTCTCAATTTTTGGTTATACGAGGAAGACCCCATCAACTTATATTTATTCATATTAAGTGAACTAAAATCTAGCATATGCGTGAATGAATTAAATTAAGTGATGGCTTTGTAATTGACATGTGACATCTGTATTGTCACAGAAAACTAACGCGTAACCTCTACATGAGTCAGTTTTCAGGCATGTTATAGGTGGTTTGGTTTTAGGCGGAATATGATGCAAGCTATTATCGATGAAAGTATAAGATAAATGCGATAAACGTAAATAAAAGTCCTAGTGTGGCCTATCCTACCAAAATAAACATAAAACAACTTGGAATCCACCGTTGGACCCTAGAAGCTTGTCTTGATGTTCCATCTTGGTCCTTGCAGCGGGAGTGAGCATCCGGTCTCCGTCTTTGGTCTTCACAAAATTACTAATTTAAATTACAAATATAACCCTATTTACATTCTAATTTAAATGCAAAAGTAATTACATGGCAAAAACCCAAAACGGAGATACAAGATCTCAAAATTACAAGCAAGATTGTGTCCCATCATTACGGTGACACAATCTTCTAAGGCCACACTAAGTTACAACCATTTGCAAAAATTAAATACGTTATTGAAAGCATTCACAAGGCATTCAACAAGACGATAAATAAAATGCATCAACTAAAACAAAATTTATTCATGACATAATACTGTTATTATGATTAACAAATTTTTACCAAACCACCTTTTAGGATTAAAATTATGTGATTATACCGTTTTAATCACTTTAATTTTAATAAGTTTATAATCCTATTATTTTAAACCGTTTTAAAATAATATGTATCAAACGAGGGTGAACCGTTTCACAAAATTAATAATATACTATTTCCGTATATAGTATATTACTAAAGGCCATGTGAAAATAAAACATGTTATTTTCGGAAAATAAAAAAAAACGAGTCTGTTACAGGGGTGGTCTACCGACCCAATAAACAGGTCAACCGACCACCTGGCGGAAATTTTTTTTTTTTTTTTTTTTTTAAAGCAGAATGGTCGACCGACCCGAAAAACAGGTCGACCGACCACAAAACACGAAACCGAGTTTCTGAACACGATTTCTCACAAAAGATAAACTGTCGAAACAGAAAAACACGCAGGAGGCGGTCGACCGACCGCAACGGGGTCGATCGACCGACTTAGCGGCAGAAGACGATTTTTCAGGTTTTAAAACTTACGAAAAACACAAAGGTAAAATTTTCATGGCCTGGCTCTGATACCACTTGTGGGGAATAAAGCATGTATTCGCCCCAAACTTGCAGGATTATAATGAAACATACAATTGTGATTAAAATCAACCTTTGGTCCTTTGTGCTTATGGCCTAAGAACAGGAATTAAAGTAAATTCCCTCCTATAACTTGCACCCAAGACTTGATTGAGATGATGCCGCGTGTGCTAGAAAATACTCTCCAATTGCCTTGCAATATGGGGAGAGCCTTTTGAGGTTTTAGATGTGAGATCTGAGTTTTTGGGAAAAAGATGTTCTCAAAACCCTAATTATTCTTGAGATCTGTTTTAATCAGTAAAACAATCAGTAGTCTCACAAAAGGACAAGTTCTCTCCTTTTGTAATACTTGGCCGGCCGAGATTGGTCTTGGGTAGGAGTGGGCTTTCCACTCTTACCTTATTCCAATGCATGATTCGACCCATTTTGCTAAAATATAATTTGCGGGTTTTTATTATAAATCGCACACATGTTATCAGATATTAATACAGTCGATATATTAATAATGGTCTGATAAAATACGATATTGTATAATTGGCCAAATTAATATAACTGTTTATATTAATACGCAAATACAATATTTAATTAAATATAACTGCTTGTATTTAATTTTACGAATTAATCATGTAATCCGCATTAGCTAAAATTATTTAATCCGTATTAAATAATAATCTCAACATCTCATTGACTAATTTAATAGTCAATATCTCTGACTAACTGTTTAGTCATATCCGGCATAAATGTGACTGTATTTTCATACCTTCACATCTCTCAAACGTGTCCTATAGGTGTGACGTATAGGGACCAGTTGATCACCGCCATCCGTATGACAATAACGTCAAACTTATCTAGCAAGCCAACCGTTATTGATAAACGTGGATCAACTGATAATAATACAAAAGTATGCCCTTGTGATCCTTAAAGAGATTTAATAAGTCATTGTACTTAATTGTCAAGGACACCAGCCCCAACACGCATAACATCCTTATTCTTAGGTTCTACCCCCAATGCTTCCACCAGATCCACTTTTGCTTCTAAAAACTTATTCAACTTCATATATGCCATTGCGCTACGAAAACGAGCCTTCACATTTTTTGGAAATGATTCCAATATTATGGTACACAAATCCAAAGCAGCTCTGAATTCCTCAAGTTTCAGGGCACTACAAGCCGCCAGATTAGAATTAAGGGAGATTGTAAGGTTAGATAACAGTTGATCGAATATCCTCACTTCAAATACCACCCATGCTCATACCAAAAAGCTTACAAGCCTCATCATAACACGAAGCAGTCTCATCAAAGTGATTTTGCCTAAAAAGGACGTTTCCTATATCTTTAAGCGCTTTACCTCAGACAAGGCCAAAGTAAACGACCCCTTCATTTTCGTAAAATGACTTATCATTCTTTCCCCATCATCGTTAATAAACCCATCACTAACATGGACACAAGCAAAGTTATCCAGAAATTCATGATATACAGAAGGTGATGTCATACCCACAGACCGCGAACGAAAAACCAAAACACCACCCAACAAACAAGAAGACTAAGAAACGAAACAACACCACACCGTCACACCCAGTGTCACACACAACAATGAGACCAAACTGAACAGTAAAAAGAATGTAGAAATTAACGAACAATAATCACACCATAGATAGCCCTTCCATGGTGAGAAACAAACAAGCAAAAAACTACACAAAAAACGAACCTTAAGACAGTGGCGAAACTAAAAGACGGTGATGGGAAACGGTAGCGAAGTTGAGAAGCAAGAAAACGAGATGAGTAGGAGATGTAGTCTCGCCGGCGACCCAGAAGAGGCGACTCGAAAAGTCGCCGGCGAGGGAGATGCGATTTAGGGATTTGTAATTGGGGGAATTTTTGGAGATTTTTCTCTTTCTCTATCCTGTTTCTATTTCCATACATACTGGATTACAAATCAATTTTAGGGTTGAAAACAGATATTCTATAACTTTTATAATTGATAAATGAATACCAAAAAAAAGACAAGAGAAAAATATTACATCCATATTGGAAGAAGAAAATGTAAGTCTATGAGAACTATAACTATTTCACATACGTAATTGTAATATCCAAATTTAAGAACGTAAAAAAATAAAAAGTAATGGCCAAAGCCAAAGGAACGAATAGTTGGACGTGTCCACTGTGAGAGCCAAGTGTGGGGCGGGCGGATAGGGTGCTAGGGCATTGATGCGTTTAGTAAACCGAGCACGACGTGAAAGAGGGGGCTGGGCTGGGCTGGGCTGGGCTAGGATGGCTAGATTGAGTTCTTGTCTGGCCTAGGTCGGCCAAATTAGGGTCTACTATTTATTTATATTTATTTTTCTGAACCCGGAAAAGTTAGAGTGGAAATCTCTAGAGGGTGGGCTGGGCTAGGTTAGCACACGAGCTACCATGTTGGTTGAAAATGATTCAATGTGACAGGTTGGGCATGGGTGAATTTTGAAATAAAAATAAAAGGGTGGCCAAGAAATAATGAGTTAAATTAACACGTGAATCTTTACACTCAACCATCAAGTCTCGAGTTAATGAGAGCCGAGTAATCATTTATTCACTGAAATATATAAAACTTGAATCGGTTGATCCGAGCTAACCCACCACATTGGCCACCACTACCACTAGGCACTACACCACTAGTGACTGGCTCCTATAAACTTTCAAGAAAATAGCTTACAAATATTTCTAACTTTGGTCAATCACTACACCACTACTAGAGGCATTACGTGTCAAAAGGGAATCACATAAAAATGGGGTACCCTTAAAATGTAAGGACAAAGTAGACGTGAATGACACGTTAGCACGCTATAATAAAGCAAAATTGTCTCCAAATAAGGATCTTTTTCTTTGTTTCATGCATCATTTATTTGCAGATCTTATGATAAAATTTAGTTCATGCATGTCACTGTATAAATATATAGACTGTAAAGTTACTCTTTTACTGCATATAGATATCACCTTTTTTGAGAAAATTAACTACACGTGTGATCAAGAATACTCCATAGTTATTCTCATGGTTTTTTGTTATTATTGCTATACTATTCATTATGGTTTAACTGCCTTTATTTTATAATTTGTCTCCTGTTTATGAATACAAATCCTGCCTCTTGTTTTTCTCAACTTTTCATTTCTTTTCTTTTATGTCCTGTGAAAACAATGTAACGTGCATGTTGTTATAAGTTTTATCACGTCCGCGTTATTCGTAGAAGTGGTAATTGAAAATACAAATTATTGTTTACGAGGGGTTTATGCGTTTTACATAATATACGGGTCAACTGATAAATAATAGGAAAGGAAATGACAAAAAATTTATCCTATGTATTTATATGGGGTATGCGGTAATGCACGTATCAAAAAATGAGTCGAAACTCGAAAGTTATATACTCCGTAATTGATACTGTAAATGATATGCTATACACATAGGTAATTGGAGAGGCCGATCGTTGATACGAGAATTACTTATGGAGTAGAAAATAAAAGGGCGAAAGTGTGAAAACTAACAACGCAATTCACTTATATAGTTGTATAGAAAAACCGTAGTTATATATATAAGTTAAGTCTAATTTTTCATTACTATAAGACCTGAGTATAAATATCTTAGTTACATGTTTATACTCACTTTATTTCTCGATAAAATAAGTGTAACGTATATACATATTACTAAGACGGGAGGACGGACACGAGGTTCATAAATCATAATAATGGGATGCATGTGAGTAGTGACAAGGTAATGCTCGTAAGTCAGACCCAAAATAATGGTGCCTGGTTAATTTTGAGTTGTTTGAAACAGTAGAATTACTGCTTATTAGACCTAATGTTTTGGTCCCTAGATAGATACTAGAACGTCGACAAGCTAGGGATACAAGAATCTTGAATGATTGCAATATGGATTACTTTGTTCTCATCTACTCATCTACGGAGTATCGATCTAGATCTACCTAGCTAGCAAAGCCAGGGTAGATTATAGTCAGTACACTGGTATTGTAGAGTACCAAACTATCGACTATAGGTCTAGGGTTTCGAATTTTTCTCGTTCAGATATTGTATTGTTCTTGCGTTTCTTTTGATAGTTTATTCTACTCTGTATAATTAAGGAGTTTAGATTTCATAAGTAAAAGTTTTAATTTATTGTTCACCATGCATGTCCCATTTATATTTTCCTCCTTTGATTTAGTGACAGGGCGATTTTAGAAATAGATCACATGGGGCGCAAAAATTTAACAATGATTTTGGCGATGAGAATTAAAATTTAAATACAAAAAAAATTGCGAGGTTAAGGTAAAACACGAAATTAAAAAGACTAGATCTAAATAATTCAAGAAGTTATAAATAAAATACTTTGTATAAATGTCTAAGTATATAGCTTTTTCATGTGAAAATAGTACTTTTTATAATATATTTCAAATAATAATTGTAGTTAAATAAAAGGATATTTGAACACTAGTCACCACATTAATATTACAACATTAAATAGCATTAAAAGCGCAATCTATCTCTATAAAAGGAGTAGATTTTAAACCCCTCTCATTGGTTCCTTAAAATAAGGAATGATTGAGCTCACTAATTTTACATTGATTTAATTTCTCTCTCTTATATTCACAATTAATTCCGACATTTACTCATCCCTAATTACGTATTATAATCTTTACTCATTCCTAATTACGTAATCGATTGCAGCAGTATTACATTTCGTCATTGTCATAATAAAATACGATACGATCAAACTATTGCTAATCGAATATTTAAATAACAATATACAACGGTCAAATAAAATACAATATCGGTCCAAAAATTAGATCCGAAAAACAAAAAATTACAAACAACAAAAATAATATCGATTCAAAAATTAAATCCGAAAAACAAAAAATTACAAATAGCAAAAATAATTACGTCCAAGAATTAAATTACATTATATTTTCCAATCAAATCAAATACAAATTAAGATACCAAAAAAGATAAAATACGATATACAACAGTCCAATATATATCAAAATGATCATATTACGTTTACATTTGTAACATATTTGTAAAGTTACATATTACGTTTACATTGTAACATATTTTTTAGCGTATGATTGTACTTAGTAACTTAAATAGTATGTACGTCGAATATCAAATTATAGACTATTTACATTGTCACCGCATTGCACATTTAATCACGGTAATTTATATGCTTCAGTATCCAAGGTAATGCTTGCAATTTCGACCCGTGCATATTTTGCACGGGTTTAAAACTAGTTTATGACTAAAAGAGATAGAAATGCAAAAATGTCAGCCATGAGGGTCGAACTCATGACCAAAAGAATAGATACTAACTACTAAGTATCTGACAAATTCTAGGTAGCACCAAAACGGACACGGACACGGACATGACACGGACACGGGACACGGCATGCCATGAAATTTAGGACACGGGACACGGCATTTAAATTTAATAAAATATACATTTAATAGTTATAAATTTTTGATTTTTTTTTTTGTAAAAGTATTTGATATTAATTTTAGGGTTTTTTGTCTAACACCACCTTTAAAAAACTTTTTCTTCCAAACACCACCTTCAAAAAAATAATTTGTCAAACACCACCTTTAATAATTTTTTTTTTGTCAAACACCACATTTTGGCCAAAGTTTCAGCGTTTGTGATGGGGTGACTTTCAGTCGATGTTTGAGATAGCAAACGAGGTCGGTTTAGAGTGTTCTTGAACTCGTTGGAAAGGTGGGAGTACAGGCTGTCCAATTGTTGTCAACACGGTGGTCAAAGATGTCCTTATACGGTGTAGATTGATGTGTAAAGTAAGGTTGTTTAGAGAAATAGCTAGGAATTTGGGTTTAGCACGAGTTGTTAGAGGGGTTTTCAAGGGTCATTAAATGGGCTTATGATGTTTGCACTACAATAAAATACTGTCCTTGCGACGGGTAATTTGCGACGGATAGAAAATCCGTCGCAAATTTGGTTTTGGGACGGACTTTGCGACGGACCTAAATTTCCCAGACCCGCGAAGTGAAAGTCAAATGGCGTGAAAGTTTGCGACGGAAAATCCGTCGCAAATATTGACTTTTGCGACGGAAATTCCGTCGCAAACATATTGACCAGACTTGACCAAAAGTTGGCCAAGGTCAAACCTTGACCACATTTGCGACGGAAATTCCGTCGCAAATATTGACTTTTGCGACGGAATTTCCGTCGCAAATCTGGTCAACGTCAAACCTTGACCAGATTTGCGACGAAAATTCCGTCGCAAATGTCCGTCGCAAAGTAATAATATACAGACCCCGCGGGTCATATTTTTCCCCAAATCGATTTCATAACTTTTAACCTAAAACCCTTAAAGCGATTGCGACACCCACCACCCCACCACACCACCACCCTACCACGCCGCCGCAGCCTCCTCCTCCTCCTTCCTCCTTCCTCCTTCCTCCTTCCTCCTTCCTCCTTCCTTCCTCCTCCTTCCTCCTCCTTCCTCTCCTTCTCCTTTCTTCTCCCTTCCACCTGCCACCTCACCGCCGCCACCACCTCACCGCCGCCACCTTGCCGCCGCCACTTCTTTCTTCCTTCTCCATTTCTCCTTATGTATGTATACTAACTTTCGTTATTTATATACCGTCTTAATTAGTTATGTTTAATCCGTCGCAAATTCCGTATTATTGTTTTTTTATTGTTATTAGGATTAGTTAGTTTAGTTTAATTGTTATTTGATTAGTTTAGTTAGTATTGTTAGGTGGTTAGTAATATTAGGTTAGTAGCTAATTCCGTCCCAAATCCGTCGCATAATGTTGTTAAGATGTTTAGGACGATTGATTTTTGATATAAAATTTGCATTGTTGTTGATTGTTAGTGTTGTTGATTTGTTTAGAATATTCTTGAATAGTACCCGTTCAATAATTACACATTAGGTGTAATTATTGAATAGTCCCCGTTTTGGGACTGTCTTTGAATCTTTCATGCCATTTAGGTAGTAAACACTCTTATATTTTCTTGATTGTAATGAAACAAAAATTGGGCAACACTTCCTTATTGTTCTCCAAATACATTCTATATAATGTATTTGGAGAACAATAGGGAAGTGCTGCCCAATTTTTGTCTCATTACAATCAAGAAAATATAAGAGTGTTTACTAATGGTATGAAAGATTCAAAGATGGGTTTAGGCTGGAGAGATAAGGACCCCAGACCAATATATGTAAATTGTTTTTTTTTGCAGGTTGGTGTTGGTGTTGGTGTTGGTGTTGTTGGTGTTGGTGTTGGTGTTGGTAGTTGTAGTTGTAGTTGTAGTTGTAGTTGTTGTTGTTGTTGTTGTTGTTTATATATATGTAGTTGTTATTTAATTGTTGTTGTTAATTAATTGTTGTTATTGTTGTTAATAAGTTGTTAACTAGTTTTTGTTGTTAGTTGTTGTTATATATATATATATATGTAGTTGTTGTTATTTAATTGTTGTTGTTAATTAGTTGTTGTTATTGTTTGTTAAAATATGTAGATTTACTATGAAGAGATTAGAAAGAAAATGGATGTATGAAAGGTTGGATTCTAGGAAAAAAATAAGGCAGGATTTCGTAATTGGTGTTAATGAATTCATTAACTATGTTAAGCAACAAGAAGAATACGTTAGGAATAGAGAAATTAGGTGTCCATGTTCTAAGTGTAAGAATACAAAGTATTTAGTTGAGCAAGAAATACGGAAACACCTTGGTTTGAGAGGGTTTTGTGATAACTACTACGATTGGGTGTGTCACGGAGAGAAATTCTCCGTTGAGGAAGAGGGAAGCTCATCAATGCACTCCGACAATCCTTATAGGGATATGGTAGAAGATGTGTTACGCGATAGCATTGATCAAATTAGGGAAGATGCTCTAAACGCCGAGGTGGTAGGAAAAAGTTTTTTCAAGAAAGTCGAAAATGATAAGTGAAGGGATCCCGGAGCAAGATATCGACGACAACGAGATCTACTTCGAAGAAGTAGGCGGTTTCAACAAGAAAGGGTTGATACTCGGTATGGGAAATGCAGCCCCAGTCATTTACGAGCGTCGTCGTCACTCAAGTGCTGGGACCCAGTCATCATACACCCCAGGTTTGTATTTTATAGTTTATTAAAAATTAAGACTAACCAATTATTTAACCGTTTATTAAATGAATATAATATCATGTTTGACTATTCATTGCAGGTATCGTCGGCAGAGTTCTTCGAGAGAATGCTCAGCTAAGAGAACGTGATCTCGAGACATCCCAAAGGCTGAAGGCAATTGAAGAGTTCTTAAGTCAACGGGGGGCGGAGTTCACTACTCAGAGCTGCAACCCGGGAGGCTTTTCTCAGCCGAGACGCGACTTCGACGATGATGGCGGCGACAATGCTAGGGCGGCCAGTCATTTCGCCACCCCACAGCCCACCGACACGACCGTTAGATAGGTTTTATTAGGTTGTTTAGTTGATGTACCGCGGATTATGTTTAGGTTTTAGTTGGATGATCATTTGTACAACCTTCATTTTAGTTATGAAAAGACGTTTTAAAAACCTTGTCTCCGACAAGTTTTTTGTTGCTGGGTTGTTTTTCTGAAATTGCAGGTTTACAGATCATGCAAAAGGGAAAAAATGAATCATTTCAATGGAAATGGGGAGCTGGAAAAACGGCTGAAACCCGAAAATCATACAGGAATTTGCGACGGAAATGTCTCAATTTGCGACGGAATTCCGTCGCAAACCTTGACTAGAAGTCAAGGTCAGTCCAGATTTGCGACGGAATTTCCGTCGCAAAGGGGACTATTTGCGACGGATTTTCCGTCGCAAATCTGGACTGACTTTGACTTTTGGTCAAGGTCAGTCCAGATTTGCGACGGAAAATCCGTCGCAAATAGTCCCCTTTGCGACGGAAATTCCGTCGCAAACCTGGACTGACCTTGACTTTTGGTCAAGGTCCGTCCGTCGCAAAATAAGGTCAATCCGTCGCAAAAATGTTGCGACGGAAAAATCCGTCGCAAATAAACTTTTTGCGACAAAAATATGGGACAGATGCAGTCCGTCGCAAATCCGTCGCAAAATCATCATTTGCGACGGATTTCACCCTTTTTGCGACGGACTATTCCGTCGCAAAGAGCGCATTGTTTTGTAGTGTTGGTTTGGTTTGAAATTTGGTATGTAGGTTGAGGGGAAGGCAAGGTATGTCACAGTTGTGTTCACTGTGGTGGTCGTTGGTGCAAGTGGTGGTTCAACGGGAGTGAATTGACCCACGAAAAATCCTACTTCAACTTACATTAACCCTATGTGACTAGCCTTACTTTGCACATCAATTTACCCCATATAAGGACACTTTTGACCACCGTGTTGACAGCCGTTGGAAAGCCTGTACTCCCACCTTTCCAACGAGTTCAAGAACACTCTAAACCGACCTCGTTTGTTATCTCAAACATCGACTGAAAATCACCCCATCACAAACGCTGAAACTTTGGCCAAAATGTGGTGTTTGACAAAAAAAAAAAATTTAAAGGTGGTGTTTGACAAATTATTTTTTTGAAGGTGGTGTTTGGAAGAAAAATTTTTTTAAAGGTGGTGTTAGACAAAAAACCCTTAATTTTAAATAAGGGAATGTAAAACTTGCCCTTAATAATAAATTTATTTTCATTCCTCATCCGAATCAATATTCTAATTGATCTCTTTCGATAACGCATTTCTCATCTCAAGAACATCATTCACCGCAAATGATAACCAAATATCATGGACACGTGACGGACACGGCTCAAATACCATGGACACGCGTCGGACACGCGCTTAAATAAATGTAGAAAGTTAGACACGGCTATTTAGGTGTTGGACACGTTTCGGCGTGTGTCCGTGGAGTGTCGGTGTCGGACACGGTACGACTCATTAGGAGAAGTGTCCGTGTTACCTCTAGCTGATGACCATTGCATCATTAAATATTTGACAAAATTTATTGAAACTAATTTGTAAATATTTAGTAAACCCTCTACACCCACGCTAAATACGCCTATATTTAGTGAATAATTTTTCAACTACGGTTAATTTTGAAGTGACTTACAAAAACCCTAACAATGTGAAATAGTTATTTTAACAAGTCAAACATTGTACTCCCTCCATTCAACTCCACACTACACATTTCTCTTTTGTACACTATTCACAAGTGAGCTTTCAGATTCGATTTTTTTCTCAATACGTAATTAAAAATATATTCATGTGGGATCTTGTTTGATTCGGCATTATAATTACATTAAAAATATCAAACTTTTATAATTTTTGCAATAACGTAGCTAAAGATAATTAGCCCGTAAAATAAGCATTGGCAAATGTGCAAAAAGATATGTGTAGTGTGGAGTTGAATGGAGGGAGTATAATCTTAAATTGTTGCATCGTTAAATCCATTTAGAAATATGAAATATCAAATAGAGTGGCCATCCTAGCTACCAAAGTTAAAATTTGAAAAGAACTAACCTTGTTGTAAAATAGATAAGAAATATAATAGACAATGTAAATGTAAATAACAAATAAGCAAAAATGAAAAACAAATTTACCTACTTTACTACTCCGTACGTGATAGCTAAGTCAACCGGCAAAAAGGAGATACAATTTAAGATTCGAAATATAAAAATTAATATCTCTGCTAGCAAAGCGAGACAAGGAGCTTGGGGTATATATATAAAAAAACTCCCTAATAAAACCTAAACAGAATAACGGAAAGTCCATAAACAAATCCCTTAACTCGGACATAATATTAAAGAGCCCTAACCAGATACCGTGTTAGATGTTGGAACTAGCAACTAACAACTAAATTTATCCTTCCCATTTCTCCAAATTCTCCCTCTAAAAAACAAAACCTAAACCCTAATTCAATTTTTTAGGGGCTGCCGTCTACCTTTTTTTGGTAGAGGTAAGCCCCAAATTTTCCGTTTTCGTTCTTCTTTAATTTCTTTACGCTAATAACCTCTTGCCTCTCCTTTATTGGAGAATTGTTCTCACCTTTTGGTGAGTTTTGTCCTCACCTTTTGGTGAGTTTTGTCCTCACCTTTTGGTGAGTTTTGTCTTCATCTTTTGGTGAGATTTTCCCCTCTATTTGAGAGGTTCAAGATTTAAGTGGAAGATCGGCGCTTTCATTGTTGATCCTATGGAGATAAAACTGCTGTCAGATTGCTCGTTACAAACCTTTTGGTCAAAAGAACTTGATTCTTGTCAATGCCCTAGAAAATTTGGAGACCCTCTTGTGAAAAGCCGCAGAAGGCGATATGTTAGAGGATGTGCAGAAGCGTCTCATGAGCCCATCAAGTTTAGAAATTTTCTGTTGATCGAGAATTTAGTTTATTTGATTTTAATCGTTTTGTATCCTGTTATTCTTGACATATGTTGTAACTACCATGAGACTTTTGATTAATGAAACGATTTTTCCCTTCAAAAAAAAAAAAAAAAGCAACTAACAACTAACAAATTACGGGCTAATTCAATAAATTAAGAATGGTCCAATAGATAATAATCACATAATCACGTATCAAAATACGACAACAAACATAGTGTGAATAAGAAATCTCATGCATACAATCCATGCATATTAATCAAACATGTCAAAAGGCTTTTCAATGACGATTCATTCTTGTTGGAAACAAGACTAAACTTCCGACCATCTTTATTATACAATGCATTTAATCAATAATTTTAAAAAACCCATTAATTTTCTTTGGAATTATATGCCTTAATTTCAAACTTTTGAAAAAAATATAATCTTCCACTAGGGTTAGTATATCGAACTGCAAACATGATGTGATATATGTTGGATATTATTCACCAAAAATCGAGAATAAAGCTTTCCTCTTTTTGTGTTGATTAGTGTATCCTTTATTCACAGTCTAGGTAGCACCAAAACGGACACGGACACGGACACGGACACGGACACGGACACGACACGGACACGGGACACGGTATGCCATGAAATTTAGGACACGGGACACGACATTTAAATTTAATAAAATATACATTTTTTAGTTATAAATTTTTGATTTTATTTTTGTAAAAGTATTTGATATTATTTTAAATAAGTGAATGTAAAACTTTCCTTTGATAATAAATTTATTTTCAATCCTCATCCGAATCAATATTCTAATTGATCTTTTTTCATAGCGCATTTCTCATCTCAAGAACATTATTCACCGCAAATGATAACCAAATATCGTGGACACGCGACGAACACGACTCAAATACCATGGACACGCGTCGCACACGTGCCCAAATAAATGTAGAAAGTTAGACACGGCTGATTAGGTGTTGGACACGTTTCGGCGTGTGTCCGTGGAGTGTCGGTGTCGGACACGGTACGGCTCATTATGAGAAGTGTTCGTGCTACCTTGTTCACAGTCGTAACAATCTATTTCAGAATACTAAAATTCATTTATTGTCAGTACTATTCTTTATCGACCGTCGGAGTAAATTATTTCTGAATAATAAAGACAATTTAATGTCCATACTATTCTCTATAGACAATCGGAGCAATCTATTTCAGAATACTAAAGGCAATTTAATATCAGCACTATCCTCTATCGACAATCGGAGCAAATGAGCAATCTATTTCACAATACTAAAGAAAATTTAATGTATAAATCACTCTCAAAATTATTTGTATTTTTCATTCGCAAAAATCGGGGATCGAAACAAGCGTACTTATCAACTCCGTAACAGATAGGAATTCTTACCACTTATACCAACCAATTTGATGAATAAAGAAATTAAAGCTTCCTTATCGACAACATTAACGTTGAGTTTTCAGTATGTCGTGAGACTATTAAGGGCGTTCGACGATTAATTAGACAATTTCAAGGAGTTGGTAACTTGGTGGCCACGTCAGCTTCAACTGTGTAATTATCCTTTTTTAATTAAACGTTATTAAGGTGTATGAATATTTTTATTTTTTTTTATGAAATATACTAAAATATAACATGTGAATCCCCCTAATTGGGAAATCTTTTGTCTTATATGTACAAAAGTAGTTGTATATAGATTCTTATCTTTGAAATTTTATGATGGATTAGTTTGTTTTTTTATTTGAAGTTTATTCAATCAAAAAAATGGAATTTAAATGAAATTAGTGATAGAGGTGATCGCACACGCTGTATAATAGGACTACATATGAAATACTTGAAAATTTTGGAAATTTCTTTTAATTTACTCAATTATATTAATAATTCGCCCTTTTATCATGAAAAGTCGGTCTGCCATTCACAGAAATCGTGCTTAAAGCTTTTTTATTATTAGCGACGTATTTAAAATTAACTTTTTTATTATTAGCGACGTATTTAAAATTAATTTTTTTTACAACAGTTTAAATTAAAGCCAAAACACGGTAAAAGCGAGTGTGTACAAGTAATTGTTATTAGTGAATATTAATTATAGTTGTCCCTTGACTTAAGTGTTAGTTACTCGTACTATTTTTAGGAGGCCAGGGAAAGTAATGCATAATCATGATTATACAAATATAATTAATTATCTTCACTTGTTTCTAGAAGACCTACTAGAAACAGTGTCTAATCTAAGGCCCTGTTCTTTCTGCCTTATTTTCAGCTCGTTTATTTCAGTTCTGCTCAGCTCTATTCAGTTCAGTTCAGCTCAGTTCAGTTCAGTTCAGCTCAGCTCCATTCAGTTCAGTTCAGTTCAGTTCAGCTCAGCTCCATTCAATTCAGTTCAGTTTCAGTTCAGCTCGACTTTATTAAGTTCAACCCACATTATTATTGTTATTATTATTATTATTATTATTATTATTATTATTATTATTATTATTATTATTATATTATTATATTATTATTATTATTATTATTATTATTATTATTATTATTATTTTATTTATTTATTATTATTCTATTGATTGTTATTAATTAATAATTATTATTATGATTATTGTTGTTGTTTTTGTTGTTGTTTTTATTATTTCTTCATCTTATTATTATTTTATATATATTTTTATTGTTTATAATAATAATAATAATAATAATAATAATAATAATAATTATTATTATTATTATTATTATTATTATTATTATTATTATTATTATTATTATTAGTAGTAGTAGTAGTAGTAGTAGTAGTAGTAGTAGTAAACATGAAAGAGTGGAAAAAATGTAATTGAGAAGTAAAATTTGATAACATTCAAATAATAATATTTGTTAACACAATCGAAAATCATAATCTTGAAAATATAGATATCATTAACAAAGACATCATCTATGTTGCTTCGCTATTGACTTCCGTATCGTCTTGATGTGCTTCATTATCGAGGTCATTATGGACACCAATATCACGCCATTTCAATTGTCATCCTCAAAGATGAATGTCGATAATTGAAATGTTCAAATATTCCGCTAGGAGGTGCATGCTTATACTCAGGCACATGATTTCTCACGTTTGGATGGCTAATAAGAGACAAATAAAATGGTCATTTTGGCCTAGATATGGTTACTTTAATAATATAATTATTTTTTTAAAAATCGCAAATTTATATTAATCAAACTTTTTTTATATTATTATTATTAATAATATTATTATTAGTTATTGCACTTTAATTAAACATTTATATTCAGTTTATTTATATTAATTTTTGTTTCATGCAGCTCAGTTCAGTTCAACTCGATTAAATTCAGTTCAGTTCAGTTCAGTTCAGCTCGATTAAATTCAGTTCAGTTCAGTTCAATTCAGTTCAGCTCAGTTCAGTTCAGCTTAGCCCCATTCAGTTCAGCTCAGTTAAGTTCAGCTCTAAAAAGCCAGAAAGAACGGGGCCTAACTCGATTTTATATTAATTGCTTTTCATTGGTCTTGAGTATAATAACACAGTGTTAATCTTGACAATTAACTATTAAAATAACTATTTTATACTCAATCCGTTCTATAATATAAGTCGTTTATTATTTCACAAGAATTAAGATAGTATTGAAAAATGTTTTATTATTACTTTTTAACGATATATTAAAAATGCTCTTCCAAATTTAAAAGTTAAGTTTTTCCACTAATAAAATGGCTTAAATTAGCTATTTCTTAAAAAAAAAAATTAGTGCTTTGGAAAATAAAAGTAACATTTAATAAGTAGGATAATATAAAACGACTTATAAAATGAAAATTTTGAATTTTTCTTAAATGTCTTACATTCTAAAACGGATGGCGTGTATTTACATAATTCTTAAACAATTATAACTACATTTAAAAAAATCTCGAGTTGTCGAAATTGATAGTTTTGTCAACCGAAGGCAAATGGACCATCACGAGAGGACAGATCATAAACGAAATGGTATCCCATAATAAATAAGAAAATGCATCCAAATGTATATGAGCACCGTAATTTCAATACAAATTTAATCGAATTTATATGGAATTTTTTTGAACTTTTAAAATTTTTGACTTACATTTTAATTTTTTAATTGTTAAAATTAAAACCTTATTGAGTTTTTATTTTTTATTTTTGAGTTTCAATATAATATTTGGATTTTTTTTTTTATAAAGACGTTCAAATAATTTTAAATAAAACTCGTAAAATGTACATATAAGTTCAAATCATTTGCTATCCTATTTATTAAAGCAACAACCACAGAGCTGACGTGTCGCTCTGTGGTTGAAAGTTCATTATTTTATTTTATTTTTAAATATATGGTCCACCCTGCTATCCCATGTTCTCCTACTCATTTATTTACAAAATCAATTATGTTAGATATGCTCATTGTGATTAATATAAATTTTTCATTGCTAATTAAATTTATTAAAGTAGTTAAACTACTAATTAATTTGATATGTTAATATTATGGTCATCTAGAAATCAGCAATTAAAAACATCAAATTACTAACTAAATATATAAATCTTATAATCAATAATAAACACAATAAAATAACACTACGAGATTCTTCTTTCAAATTTAACAAACTACTAATCATTCATTAATTTGCTTATAATAGAAAGTTATCTCAAACTTTAATTAAACAAAAAAACATTTAGAAATTTAGAAATACTAATATATTAATATAGCGTAATTAATTGTACTTATTTAAAAATGTTAAAATTTTAAAATTTTATGTTATAATTTAGATTAACTAATTGATCATTGCAGATTTGGATTAAACGGGCCATGGTTTAAGATATAAATATTTTGATTTTGGAAAAATTGGGTCTGGTCGAGTTAGAATTATGGCTCAAGTCAAATTTTGACAAGTCTACAAATACGACATTGGTTAATAAGTTTGAAAAACTGCAATAATATCTTATCTTTAAAAATGAAGAAATCATGCATACAAATATTTTAATTCATGAATAAATTATCCAAATTTGTTATATCATTTGCACAATATTTTTAACATTGTAACATTGATGCTAATTTTGTTTGTATATGTATCTAAATGCGAAATTTATTGTTTAATCATCACATTTTATTATGACTGACATATACAATATCTTGATTGGTAATGTAATTTATAATTCAAATCTAAAATCTTAATTATAGCATAAAATTTGAACATTTTTATATAACTTAGTTAATAATAATATTTTATGTAACATCCGTGCAATTTGCACGGGTTTAAAACTAGTAATGCTCCAAAGCTATACTACCAAATATATGCAACTGCTGCTTGTATAGTCCACTAATTGAATGACAATATTTCCAGCCACTTATTCATTCATTTACCTTTTTTTATTTTTTATACTTATTTTAATTAATGATAAACATATGAACGGAATGGAATGGAAGGAATACGGGAAATAGAACTATATAGGGAAGATAGAAGAATATTATTGAATTACAACATATAATGTTTTGTCAAATTACTTGGCACCGGCATACAGAAGCACTTTTAACATTGTAAGTAAAACATCTTTATGTCATATCATCATATTTTTTCTTTACACCCATTAAATTCCAATATGAATAATCCCAAAAGAGAGCCTGGAAAGTAGCAAGCAATCTCAATTGGCACTAAGAAAAAATGGAAAGAAATGAAGACCAATTGAGTATTAATAGTCACTATAATTGGTTAAAAACAACCAGTATATCCTAAGTTAATTATACTAATCACCCATGCATTCAAGTTTACTATTTGAATTCAGTACTTAATTAGTTTGTAATTAGTTTTGTCATATGCTAATTTGAGGATTAAGATAGTAGATTAGTGTACTTGCGTATAATATAGCAAGGCGGGTTTTTTTAACACTCATGTTTAACTTTTTGAGATGTTTTGAAAGCTGATGACCTTAATTTATTTCACTTATTGAAAAGGATGATATACGTTGATCTTACATTCTTACATTCTTACCCTACCTAGGAGATCGATATGTTAATTTAATAAATAAGATCATTAATTTAGAAAAATATTGGAGTACAAACATAGTACTTTAACTTGTATAATTACATGTTTAAAAACAAAATATGTTCATACAAAAATAAAATTAACAAAAAATGATTTTACTTATTATTAGGGCTTGTTATTCTTTCGAGTTGAAAGTAACTGAACTAAACTTAAGTGAATGAAACTGAATTTAACTAAAATTACATTGAGCTGAACTGACAGAGCTGATGTGAATTGAATCGAATTAATGTGAGCCGAAATTAAGTTGAAAAAAACAATGCTTAAGAGTGGCACACACGGCTTCAATATCACCATAGACACAAAAGGTTATTGATCATATCAATTATATATAATACTCCGCATAACTCATTTGTTATAAGGTCACATGTAAAGCGGCTTTACACTTAACCCTGTAAAATTATTTCTAGTTTATGACATATCCAATGGTTTTACATTAACATTTACTCCAATAGAAGAATTAGAGTATATTATCACTCCGTTATTTTTACGGGTATATTGTATTCTTAAGATGATAACAATAAAATTTAGTGTGTATTGTCCTTTATTTATGTAGAAATTCATCACCGAATTATTTCAAATTTTCCAACCAGAAATTCGAAACCTCGTCCTTTTTTTATTAGTTTCACCAAATATATCACAATCATAGTATACATTTTGATTTGTATTTACATTTATTAAAATCTAATTTATTGAAATTTCACCCTTACTTTTATTCCACAATTTATATCATCTTACGTAGCGCACTAACAAATCCGAGAATACATACAAAAGAAGAAGGAACTATCATTGGGCCTAGACTCTAGAAATACCCGATATCTGGTGGTCTTAATAATCCCTTAATTAATTAATCACAAAATCTCATTCAATACCGAACTATCCGTTCCAAACTAAAAACGGGTAGTACTCCTCTCACGATATGCAAGACTGCAAGTTACACTATTTATTTGGTGCCCAATCCGATATCTGGCACTAATTCTTATTTAAGAAGGAAATATAGATAAGACAAATTTTTTATTTTTATCTTATTCATACAAATAGATATACTTAATCCGTCTTAACTTATTAGGGATATATCGGTCCTAAGGGAGACTTACGTGATATCTGGTGTTTAAATATAATCACTTATTAATTATTAATTAATTTAGGTCCACCAACAACTAATTAATTTAACTTTATTATTATCATTATACAAATTTCCTTCCTTTTTCTTCATATATAAATACCACCATAATATCATCTTCTATCACCTCAAAACACACAACACAACACATCGATCTATATTGCACGTACAATAATAATAATAATAATAATAATATTAATTAATTAATATAATGAAAGGTGCATTGAAATATTTGACAGGAATAGCTGGCCCAAGTGGTTATGGCTCTAAGTCAACCGCTGATCAAGTTACTCAGAATTGTTCTTGTCCTTCTATTCTCACTGCCATTGTTACTGGTATGTTGTCTTTCCATCTCCAGATTACATATTTCAGTCCTATGTTTACCGGTAATTGGCTTACTCTGCCTCACAAAGATTATCAATTTTTGAAACTATATTATAGTGAAAATTTAAAGTTTATAACAAGATTTGATCGCGTGATTTTAGCATTTGTTCTGTATGTGGGATTTTGCCACGACGATAATTTTTTTTTTCATACGAGTTTTATCGTAAAAGGTACGAAAAATGAGATATTGTCACCAGCTGGTTACATAATTACATTCGATGGATCTGGTTAGTACAAAAAGAAATGATCACTCCATAAATTTATGAAGCAAAAGAGAAGGAAAGTAACACACTAACACTATTGAAGTTGACTTAGTTTACTATTTTGATTCATAAATATCACAAAAAGATGATGATAAAATGATTTAGATCTATCAAATATTATTACAAATTCTTGTTTAAGTCGCGATATATCTGTTTTACTATTAAAATAGGTAAAATAATATCATTTATTAAGACAAATATTTAGAAGTCAAATGAATATATCCATCTTAAATAAGACTAGCTGATCGAATATTCAGACATAGATTGTCATGGTGGAAGACTTGAATCAATAATGATACGTAAAATTATCATGGTTGAAAAATGTATACCATACTAGGATATGTGTCGTATGTATGTCGTACAATATAAAGACATAATAATTAATAAATAATGCTCTATTCATTTTTATTACGGTTTTTTTAACGTGTCTTCTAAGATGACACCTTAATTAGCTTAAATGTGATAGAATTTACAAATATTTTCACTAATTATGGTATATATGAGTTTATACTTCAATATTGATAAGAATATTTTACAAATCTTACTATATTTAGGTTATTAGTGTATAACATTAGGGCAAACGGTAGAAAAACGGAAATAATTATTATCGTCACTAATCATTGTTGTTCAGTATTTAAGTATATCTATCACAATCTATTAGTAGGTTTATGATAGTAGGAGTATCTTCTATAAATATTTAGTTTATTTGATTTGTTGGAGTAAGACAGATCTTCATGGGTCAGACCATATCATAGCTTTATGGAAACTTCTGTCTAATATTAACAACTCTAATACACTTTATTATTATCATTAATTATTTTGAGAAAGTTTTAAGCTTTTTTCATATGCTATGGAATTTTATATGAAGGCTAGTCTTTGATTATTAAGGTCAATGTTATAAGTTAAGTTAATACTAGTCAATTGCAAACCTCCATGCAAAATAATAAGTAAATGAAACTAATGAGAAACACAAATTAAATTAGAATTAAGTCTATTTTACGATCTGAGACCGTCTTTTTATTGGTTAAGTATTCATTTGTTACTATAAATAAATAATTTACTAATTATTGATATTGTAAAAAAAAAACGTGTAAATTTAAAAAGTAAAATAAGTGATACAAATTGTGAAATCTAGATTATAAAAATAAGTCTATTTTACGATCTTAGATAGTCTTTTATTAGTCGAATACGATCTGCGACGGTCTTTTCTATCTCATATACTACGGAGTATTATATGAATACTAGTCTTTGATTAATAAGGTCAATATTAGTTAAGATAAATAGATAATACTAGTCAATTATCAAACTCCATGCAAAATATTAATAAATGATACTAATTTTAGGATCCCAATATATGAAATTAAGTCGGTTTTACAATATGGGAGAGTCTTTTTATTGATTAAATACTCATTTATTATTTACTATTGGTAAATATGATTTTTTTTCTACATAAAAGGATCATTTCACAGTAAATTTAATTAAAAAAATGACACAAATTAAGAAAGCTAAAGTATAAGATAAGTCTGTGTTTCAACATTTAATTGACTAAATATTCATTTATTATTGTCAACAAATAATAAAAAAAAACGTCTCAGACTGTGGAAAAAACTTGGTAAATAAATTTTTATGTTGCTTATGCTAATATTTGAGATGTTTTGAAATGAAAAAGGCGCTACATCGGGAATCGGTGTGGAAACAGCAAGAGTGTTGGCAAAGAGAGGAGTTAGGGTTGTAATTCCAGCAAGGAATTTGAAGAAGGCAAATGAAGTGAAAGAGATAATTCTAAGGGAAACTCCTCAAGCTCAAATTATTATTTTCGAGATTGATCTTAGTTCTATGGCTTCTATTTGTAGATTTTGTTCAGAGTTCTTGTCTCTTGGCTTGCCTCTTAACATTCTAATGTAAGTTTTTTAAAAATACGTCTTAATTATCTGTTTACCTTAAATACCGTCATAAATAATATAGAAGATAAATAAATAATTATTAGGTTTACTATTTACTAATATTGTCTTAAATTGAGCAGAAATAATGCTGGAGTGTTCTCTCAAAAGCTAGAATTTTCTGAAGACAAGATTGAGATCACAATGGCAACAAATTACTTTGGTAAAAATTTCAGCTTTTTACTACGTACCCTTTTTTTACCTTGTTTATTTTGGTTATAATAATGTCCCACGTCCATAATTCAAGAATAGTATTTGTATAGTTGTATAACCTTGTATTCCATTTTGTGTTCATAAAATCACAAATATATTACGTCTACGTACTGTTTATCAAGTAAAAAAAAGGTCGAAATAAAAAAAAAAATTAATTAGAAAGATTTAAACTAATCTTCCGTTAATAATTCATCTTGTTATTTACATATAACATGATAATAGTCAAACTCAAAAAATCGAAATTAATATCTGGTTTATAAAATTTCACGTGATTCATCGATTAGTAATTTACTTAAAATAGCATGATAATAATTTAACTTGAATTTTCTTTTCAAATAGACGTTACCTTGACTTGAACCTAAATCAACTCGGAATAACACAAACCGATTTAGTTTGGCATATAAGTCCTGTATGTGTTGGAATCTGGATGGATGACCTACCATGTTCTTTTTGGTCGATAACCTACGATAGCCATGGGTCAAAAGCTAAGGATGAACAGCACTACCAATTCATAGTGTCGCATATCGTATGGATGCGAATGGACTGTTTTTGTCGTCTGCAACTTACATGTTACCCACGCACTTGCTCCATCACCTTCGTGACATCGAGTAGTCGTTTTGGTTCTGTAGTACACTAGTACTAAAGTTTACCATATTTATGCACTTTGGGTCCGACCATCTAACCTAATAATTTAATATGGGTTCGGATTTCCGGTTATCCAAGTTTGGATCAAGTCGGCTCGAATCATGTTAATCAACAATGTTACCGTAATAATCTTAGAATCACGTCATTTTGCTTATTTTTTTGGCGAAATGGGGTTATCTACAAAATAATTGGGTTTCTGGGATCGATTTCAAACTATCTAGCGACTTTACTATTTTCATAACATTTTATAAAGTTGGTAACTTAAAAATTAATCCAAAAATATCACATGCATGCAAAGCCGCCTATCCTATGAGTTCAGACTTTAACGGCTTCCCTCTTCAACACCGCTTTTCTAACGCTTACAAGATCATCTAGAAAATAAAAAAGGGCATATATAAACTGCTATGAAGATCAACAACTTATCCTCTCCAATCCATATTTTCTAATGCTTGTATGTTTTGGAAAATAAGGACGACTAAAACCTAAAACAGGAAAAAAAATACAAGTAAGTGATGACCTGAACTCATCATTGGACCCAAATAGTTTTAGATCGACCCAAAAACCAATAAATTTAGCAGATAATCCCATTTAACCAAAAAGTTCCATTCGACTATTAGACGAGTCATAAAACATCACGAGTTTATAAAACCGTCATATTTAAGAATTTATGATTTACAAGTAGATGACAAGGTACTAGGTAAGAAAGAAATAAGAAGAATTCAAAAACTGAATGAATGGTGTAATGCATTGCAGGACATTATTTACTAACAGAGCTACTGTTAGAAAAGATGGTGGAGACAGCTGCACAAACTGGAATTGAAGGCCGAATTATTAATGTTTCCTCTTTAACCCACAGCTGGGTTAAGAAAGATCATTTTTCCTTATCTAAATTAATTAATCCTAGCAAGTAATTATTCTTATACCATACTTTATACTTCTATATTGCTTATTTTTTCATTATTTTTTAGATTCGGGTTTATATTATACTAAAATTATCGTGTTTTTCTTATCGACTATGCAGTTATAATGGGACGCAAGCGTATGCACAATCGAAATTGGCTAACATTATGCATGCCAAGGAAATTGCAAGGCAATTAAAGGTTAACTTAAACCCTCATTTCTTTAGTTCCCTAAAAGAGAATTTGATGTTAATAAAAAAATAACGACTATTATACATTTCGTTCATACAAAAAAAAATTAACTTTGATTGTCTATCGATCAAGTCGTGGCACTCGAGTACTATACATTTCTTACGACAAACCAAATAAAAGCTTCATTACAATTTTGCATCCCCTATATACTATTAAAACATCTCAAAATTTTCCAACCTAAAATTTCTACAAATTTATTTCAAAATGAAGATAAACTGCTAACAAAAAAAACATGTCATCAAATGAATGGGATCTTCAAAATAGTAACTTCCAAACACAAAAAAAGGTGAAAGACAAGGGAACAAAGAAAGAAAGAAAAGGAAAAAAGTAAGAATGATTAAAAAAAAAGCACTAGTTTTTCTTTTGTATTGCCTCCTAAATTGACCTTCGAAATGTGAAAAATGTAGGAAAGAAATGCAAGAGTGACAATCAACGCAGTACATCCAGGGATAGTCAAGACAGGAATTATCCGGGCTCACAAAGGCTTTATTACAGGCATGCATGCATGCTTGCTTTCTCACCCCTCTTCCCAATTAAATTATTCATCGATAATATGATAGGACGTCATCGAATGATACTGAGACTTGGTATCACCCTCTCATACATCCTTACTTCGGGTCTATTGTTTTAATAGACCTAATTATCCGTAGTTATCTTGTATGCAACTGAGTGATATCGAGATTTGGTAGAGCAGAGTAACATCGTCTCATTTTCCATAAAATAATATGAATCACCCATATTAATTTAATTCCATTTTACTAGTAAGTCTTAACGGTCATGAAATCTTGTATTTTTCAGATTCTTTGTATTTTCTAGCAGCCAAGTTGCTCAAGTCCTCATCACAGGTTTGTCCCATTTATCTTGTCTCTTATGCTTAACCAAGATTCACTATTATCAAAATTAATGGCCCCCATCCCTCCCAACACGTCGGATATAGACGTGGCAAAATAAAACTCAACCCAGAATCGTACGCCCGATATGAATAAATTAAATAATATCTGAAATCGACCAAAATTGAATCAAATTTCTTAATAACCCTATAAAACCCGGACTTGAATATATCTAAACCTCTAAAAACTGAATTGATTGACAATGGAAGAAAAATGCATATTTCTTAATATATACACTCAAATTTAGGGGTTTTTTCATTATAGGATTTATCTAAGTCATTTTTTTACTCTCAATTTAAGAAAAGCACGACCCGAAACTCAACTGAACTGACTAAATTACCGGACCTGTATCATACCGGACTAAAAATAGTATACACCTATTGAAGTTGCTAACTGTAATTAACACGATCGAAATCGAACTAAAATCGAAATTAAGTTCAACCCGAAGTAAATCAAACCGATTTAACCTGATCAGAAAACTGAATTGAATGATCCGTTTGTGAGGTCTAATCTTAGTAACATTTGGAATATACGAAATGCATCATTTATTTACCTTTTTATATTTTTTGTGAGTAGTATTTTAATTAAAATTAAATAGCTAATTTATTAAAATTTCAGGGAGCCGCAACGACATGTTACGTAGCATTAAGCCCGAATTTGAAAGGCGTTAGCGGGAGATACTTTGCGGATTGTAACGAGAGTAGTTGTTCATCGTTGGCCTCTGATCCGTCTCACGGACACCACCTTTGGAGGCAAACCCGGTCGCTCCTTCGCCGGCGATTGTACCTCCCTTCATTTAATTACTAATTTACTAGTATTATTAGGACTATATATCCTTTTTAGCACTCATCTTTGAACATACAAAGTTCAAATCTTAGGCTATACTACCTTTTTTTTAGTATGTACATATATATGATACCACTTATATATATAAGTAAATGGAATAAAACGTCGTTAGTTACTATCACATGTATAATTTATTATCGAGTCGTTTTTCATTGTAAGGTAAGGATCGAAAAACATGGGGTGTATTGAAGTAAATGGAAGTCTGGTGCACCACAAAAAAAAAGGGGCTATAATATGTCGTCAACGTTTTATAACAAATCGTTGACGTTTTTCATAAAAATTACATTCATTGCCCTTACTCTTCATCTCTCTAACTAAACTCTCCCAAACTCTCCCAAACAACAACACTTCATAAATAAAAAAATCATTGTTCGATATCTGCATTTTTCGAGATTAAAACGTTACGTAAATAAAAATAAACAACTTTTCATAAAAAAATAATAAAATACAAAATAAATATTACACAAAATTAACATATTCTAATACAAAATAATATAAACTACCCATTTAAATACAAAAGTAACAACTTCTAATACAAACAAAATATAAACTACCCATTTAAGTACAAAATTAACAACTTTTTATACAAAAAAATATAAACTGCCCATTTAAATACAAAATTAACTACTTTTTATACAAAAAATAAATAAGGTTAAATTTTAAAATTGAAAATATACGGTTAAAACGAAATAAAAAGGTCTGAACCATGGACGGACATTGAATTTGGACGTCTAAACCATACTTGGATGTGAGGATTCAACATTCTAGTCCATATGGGACGTGAGGAATCAACATCCTCTCCCATATGGGACATGAGTAGGGCTGTTAATTAGACGAGACAGTTCGCGAGCAACTCGAGATCGGCTCGGTCAAAGCTCGGCTCGTGTGAGCTCGACTCGAGAGCTTAACGAGTCTAGCCGAGCAAAGGCTGGCTCGACTCGAAAAGCTCGCGAGCGGCTCGAATATTTGAGATTACATAAGATATATTTTAATCATATTTTATAAAAATATGCTCATATTCTATAAAAATATTTTATCATTATTGTATCTTTGTAGCATATATATCAAATATCTTGTTGATTTGCTAAATATTTTTACATAAAATTTTCGAACCATGTTATTGAAAATATCGGAAGAAAAAAAATAAAAATAAAAAGCAATTATATATAGGCTCGATTTGTCTCGAGTTTGGCTCGAGCTCGTGTTAGAGCTCGCAAGCTTTTTAACGAGCGCATTTTTTTTAGCTCGGGTAAGATCGGCTCGAACTCGAACTCGAGTTTTTGTAATCAAGCACAAGTCGAGCAAGGCCAAGCTCGGGCTCGGCTTGTTAAC
The DNA here is from genome assembly GCA_029255685.2 of Silene conica. Taxonomy (NCBI): domain Eukaryota; kingdom Viridiplantae; phylum Streptophyta; class Magnoliopsida; order Caryophyllales; family Caryophyllaceae; genus Silene; species Silene conica. Next base: position 71,215,225 of record CM055317.2, read on the forward strand.
ACCCCTAGACGTGAGGATTCAACATCCTCTTCTCCATAGGATGTTGATTCTCAACGTCCTACCCACCCCACACCACAAACCCGAAATCAATTTTCTCCTTCCTTCTATCTTAGCAAACCCGAAATAACAACACTAACAACAACAATAACAACTACAGGCAACACTAACAACACTAACAACAACTACATACGTAACAATAGTTTCAATGAGTAACAAGAGCTTTCAAGAGTGAAGGGAGAGAAAATCCCAAAAAACTCCCAAATTAAAAAAATCCCAAAACTCAAAAACCTAAATTAATTTGTGCCGCCGCCTCCATCAACCGCGCACTCCTCCCTTCATCCCCTAAAGATCGCCGGAGACGGGTCATTCCTTAGGCTCCTCTCCGGCGATCTTCCACTTCTCACGCATCCTTTAACCCATTTTCGGATCTCGCTACTTTTTGTTCTCGTGTCAATCTTACCCGGATTTTGGGTTGTTTTTGAGGTTTCGTCTCAACCGTGGGGTTCATTTCCCTCCGATCCCTCGTCATGTTGCCGGAAATGTTACATGCAGTCACCCAGGTAAGTCTCTTGTTGTCGGCATCTGTTGTTTGCCGGTTGTCGGTGCTTGGGAAGGTTTACACAATGGTGGTTTTGTCTCTGTCGTGTGTCGAGTCAGGTTGTGTGTTTGATCGTCCGGGTGGCTTTTGGCTGTTTTGTGATCCACATTTTCCCCCAACATTTGGTCATTTGTCACCTTGTTGTATGATGTGCGTTGTTTTTTGGGTCTTTTTTGGGACTGATTGGTGATCTCCCTATTTCCTCCACCAATCGGTCCTTTGTCCCTATCGCGTTTGTTGTTGAGCTTACCTCTCCGGGTTTGTTTGGGACCGTTTAATTATCCCCCCATTCCCCCCATTATTAGGTCCCTTGTCTCGTGTGTCTTTGTTGGTGGTTTTGCATGTAAGACGATGGTCCTGGGAGGGTTCTTCTAGTGGTTTGTATATCCTTTGATGGTTGGTTTTTTGGTGTTTGGTTTGTGGTCTTTCTTGTTTTGTTGTGGGCGAGGTTGATGTCCGTCTTGGATGGTGGGAGGTCTCGGATTTGGGTTTCTTTCTGTTGTGAGTGCGTGGTAGGGTTGTGTCGGGTTTGGTTGTGTTTCTTGGTTGGTTAGGATGTGGTGGTTTCCCAGACCTTTTGATGGTGTCTTTTGGGGTTTTGTGTCGTAAAATAAGTCTAGTCGCATCTTCACGTATGGCTTGGGTGTCCTGTCCCTTTATCATCGAGGTGTTGGCTTTCGCTGTCTTTTCATGGATATTTTGGGTGTCCTGTCCTTGTATCCTTGAGGCTCTTTTAGGTAGAATAAATGAGTTTTATGAAGATTGGTGTCCGGTTCGAGTTGGATTCGTCGATCGACGGTGCTTCAATGCATTAATGGACAGAAGATTGGTCGAGGAGAATCCTTTGATGCGGTTTGTGCTTTTGCTGGGTTTGTCGATCCGTCGTGCGTGTGACTGTAGAGTTCGTTCGTCTTGGTGTAGGAGCTCATGCTCCAGCGGAGGCAACATGTTGTCTGTCATCCACCTTTCCTTTCTATGCTCTTGTGGCGTAAGTGCACCACGCCCTCGTCACTTCACAACTCACAAGTATCTGAGGCTTTCAGAAAATGTTAGCAGCTGGCATAACAACAATAAGGAGACTTGCGTCCACTATTTTGTACTTCACCAACTTGCTTTTTCTACCCGACATGGTATTTTGCTAGTGTTTAATAGTTGTATCGTTGTGAGATTTGCTTTTAAATGTATTAAGGGCGTAGTTTGCCCGAACTTTATGTAATACGCCTTTCTTTACCGTTGCAACAAAAAAAAAAAAAAACAAATCCGAAAAACTGAAGACAAATTGAAAAAACTACAACAACATCAACATCCTAGTCCATATGGGACGTGAGGAATCAACATCCTCTCCCATATGGGACGTGAGGATTCAACAACCTCTTCCCCATAGGATGTTGATTCTCAACGTCCTACTCACCCCACACCACAAACCCGAAATCAATTTTCTCCTTCCTTCTATCTTATCAAACCCGAATTAACAACAACAATAACAACTATAAACAACACTAACAAAAACAACAACAACAACAACAATTGAAGAACAAACTGAAAAACCTACAACAACAACAACAAAAGCGAATTGAAGCTACAACAACAACAAAATAACATAAATAAGGAAGATTTACATACATTACTAGTCTAATTAACATCAAATTATACAACTAAAACTAAATGAATTAAAAAAAAAACTTACATTGGCTTGGGTGGTCGCGTGGTGGAGGTGTTGGCCTCGTATTGCTCCGGTGGTCGTGGTGTGGTGGTGGTGTCTTGGTGTGATGGTGGTGTTGTGGTGTGGGAGTCGAGGGAGAGAAGGAGTAAAGGGAGATGGAGAGTTAGGGAGAATGAATGAATAATAGGTTGGTCTTTTTTTAAATTCGTCGACGATTTTTTAAAAACGTCGACTACATTTCGTTACCGGCAAAAAATAAGGCCATAAATACGAATGTACAAATGTACCGGGCCAAACTTGAAGTTTAACATATGTGGAGTAATGAAACTTGACCCAATAACAATTGGGTTTACTCATCACCAAAAGAGGCCCAACGTGAACCCAAACCGATGTGGTTTTTTTTTCTTGGTCAAAATGAGTAAGAACTAAGAAGACTAAGAACTACGAACAACGAGGGTGGGGGGATTTAGGTTTGGAATGAAGATTTGGATCAGACCAAATTCAGGCCGAATTCTTTTACACCTGGTACCGAGTTCTTACTTTTTCTGAAGTTGTTATTTTCACTTTTGTTCGATCCCACACCAGCTAATTTAGCCACTACTAGTGCTATCACAATTTTTAAATTTAATGACTAATATTTGAAACATTATATTCTAATCAAATATTTTACGTTCAACAAACATTATATATACAAAGTACTCATTAATTGCGATTATTTAAATTGCGTAATAGTATAAACAACTTATTTATTTTAGTTAATGAGTATTTATTTTATTTAATGAAATTAAAATCTTACTAGTTTTTTGCCCGTACAAAAAATTTCCACGGACTGTTTTCAAATCATATTATTCTAAATATGTATCATCGAAACTAAATTAGAAATGTTCATAAATTTCGTTTTATATCTAACGTCTATACAATTTTTATCAAAATTTGATTTTGTTTTATATCTAACGTCTATGCACTTTTGTTTATGATTTGATTTTCGCAAACTATTTCAATTGATGATATTAATTTGTACACTATTCTTGGTTGTTAGATTAATATTAAGTTATTTTTATTGTTTTTAAATTTAGTATTGTCACCACATTTTTTCCGATTGTTGTACATTGTTAATTATTATAGTTTATTGTAATTATGTATTGGGTATAAAGCGTTAGGTGATGATAGTTCTAGACAGACGACGTTCAAAATTATTATATTTTCTTATATAATATTTAAGTTCATGTTATACATATTGAAAGTTTTCATAGAAATTCATGTTTACGAACTTATATAAAAAATGTTACGCAAAAATTGTAAAACTATTATTTCAAGCAGATATTTCAAATTAAAATCATTATATAACTTTGCGGGTTCAATCATAATGAATTAAGGAAAAAAATTGGGTTGACGACGTTACTCAACCAAAGCCTTTTAAATAAACTTGCAGTTATATAGATAAAATTATTTTACACTATATATACTTATATAGTGACGAATCTTAGTTTTCAATCCACCCAGTCTAAGACTGGAACAGACCGAAAATTTCAGGTTTGTTCTGAACCAACAACGGACTTTTGAGTTTTAAGCTCTGATCTGCAGCCCAAATAATTTAATTTTTCAGTCTGGGCCGATCTGGTGGTGGACTGATTCTTGAAGTCGCACAAAGAAATTAACCCAAAACTAGGTAGTTTTTTTTTTCTCGAGAAAGTAAAATCGTACCTGAATGAGCACCACCCGAGTATGATACTCCTTGGGCTCCGCCTTACCAAGTACTGACTACGCTAAAACCTCTTTGATACGGTCTACGGAGTACTTGATTTTAGGGAACTTAATTCGACTAAAATGGCGATGAACGATAATGCACAACATCTGTTCGACGAAATTACTAAACCAGTGAGACCATAAAAAAATGATGCAGATGCCTATGGTATAATACTATCATTCCCCTGTATTGTCATCTCTTGAGGACTTGGAAAACCAAGTTATGGATTTACATGAAGATTGATCTCAATGCAATCGATCATAGCCGTTACTAATGTTGTTTTCTTATTTTTTATGTTAACCAGGGATATTCACAATTAGAAAATACAGTTTCGTGATATATCCACCAAAAAAAAGCAGGGTTGTTGGCATACAGTATGGAATACCATTCTGCTGAACTTCCGTTTTACTATTGTAGTTACATTTCCTTCACCTTGTCTCGAACAAGTTTATTGCAATGCACTGGTTATATGTGTCGACAGTTCGCTTATGAAGAAGCCTTTTTCTCTGAAATCCGATTCTTTCAGCTAGGCCAGGAAATTATTGTTGGAAATGCTACAAAGCTTGTCCCACATTGAAAGAATAAGAAAATAAATTTTGGCTTTTATTTTGTCCTTTGCAGTAATTTATTTTCAACAATTATGAGGTCGGTCGTGATCTGCGCACAAGAGGATGGTCATTTGGTCAATGGGTGATTGGTGACGACTGTCCCACCGTGTCAATCATACTTCTTATGCTCAACATCGAGAATGCATCACTGCCATCTCCGAAAGAAGTTGCTTTTAATATCAGGAAACTGGAATCCTTCCCTGAAACCGTCTCATCTTCAAGTGCGCACTCGACTCAAAGCTCTTACTCTCTTACTATACCAATAAGGCGATAACCCTTATGCCGTTAGAAGGTAAGTAACATTACCATACCTAGCTTAATTACATTCGAAATTACAAATGTCTTCAAAGCCAATTCCTAGTCCAAGATAAAATGATAATACTAAACTCCATACACTGAAAACTCCGTTTCATTTACGATTTCAATCTTAGTCCAATTTCTGTGTAGCCTTTAAAGCCATCGTAACTCAGTTGTGAGTTTGTGACATGAAGTCACGACTGATATTGATAACTCGTAACTCGATAACCCTTATGCAGTTTTCTTCGAAATGAAATGAAATGAAAGAATAGCAGAACCATTACTGAAACACAATGCATTCATAAAATCACAACAAATATATTATAGGCAACCTGTATTTCGCTTACATGTACACTAACACTCGTCTAAAACCCGCATATTTCATCATTTGGCTACTAATCTAACCTATTAACAAAAAAAATCAATCACTAATTAATTTCTAATCTAGTACAAACATAAAGCTAAACAAAACTGAAATCACACAACTAGTTTTTTTACTGTAACTTTCAGGGGCATCTTACGTTTCGTCCAGGACCTCCGTAGTAGATGTAAGTACCCCAGACATTGTTTCTACCTTGTCGAATATCATAGCAGTTAGGATGATCAGCGAGAAGACGTACATTGGACAGCGCAAGTAAGTTATTATCCCAATCAACGACTTGTAGATTACGAAAATAGGCAGCTCTTTTGAACCCTTCATCTGCAAAATGGCCGCTGCCCATTTGAGTAGCGGTATGGTACCCCCGAGATCTGGTATTAACGATCTCTCCTCCAAACTGAACCATGTTTGCATGAGTTCTTAAGTGGCTGAATAAGAATGCTGGCCAGTAGCCTACTAGTAACCCTGACCCGAACTCTAGCCACCAGTGTCCATGCTTCGGGTCCTGCTTGCAAAAGGTCGATTTTTCTAGTTAGTACATGTGTGACTAGGCTCTGTTCCTTCTAGCTTAATTTCAGCTCATTTAAGTTTTGTTTTGTTGTATTCCATAACATTTTATTTACGTTTAATCAATTATATTCAATTAATCTCTTCAAAAAATTAACTTTTAATTCAATTAAATTCACTTCACCTCCGTTCCACTCAATTTAGTTCAATTAAGCTCTACCCCTTTAATTCAATTCAGCTCTTTCAGCCGAAAGAACGAGGCCTAAATTAAACTTACTATGCCCTTTGTCTCAATCATCTGTTTACGTTTATATTCATTAAAGTTAATAAATGATTGGGACGTAAGGAGCATCAATACGGGTTTTCTTGTCTAGTCCTACTTTTGCTTTTCCATTATATACCCACAGGGATAAAAAGCTGGTTTCTTTGCATCTTTAGTTTCCTTTTTGGTCAACACTCAGCACTACCTTTCAAAATTTCAAGTCTTAACTTTACCTTCATTCTTTTCATGTTTTCAAGCGTTGTTTCGGAGTAAAACAATAGTCGTCCGAAGATATAATGCTGAATAGTGAACCCAATTAACCGACAATGAGATAAGGATATCGGATGTATGCACTTTAGAACACGGGATGAAACACGGAAATAGAGTATTTCCAAACACAGAATAAGAGTATATGTGACTGGATTACTGAAAGACAATCAAATTTTGAAACTTGCCTTCCACACAGTGATAGTGATGTCAAATTGTCTGCCATCGTAGGATGATCTAGGAGAAATCGCTGCTCCGATGGCAATCCGTCTGTTAGTCTGAACGAAGCCGGAACACAGTAAGTTGTAGCATCCTGTTGTTTGATATGCGTCCGTCTGTATGTTGTAGCATCCACATATAAGTGATCAGTTCAAGTGAATGATTAATTAAAAGATAGCATTTCATGCATGCCCTTCAGAAAAATATGACAGATGTAAAGGAAGCCACGAGGGTAATTTCAAGGTCGATGGGTTTCGAAATCAGGGTATCACTCCTCAATGACTTTACGAGTTGTTGACATCCGTAAATGAATAAAACAATGCCGGAAACATACCGTCCAGTAGGTGAAGAACCTTGGGTATTGATCACCATATAATGCTGGATTTGCCTGTTGAAAGTATGACAGGAAAAAAAAACCTTGATCAGTACAATTCGTTTATGAGGTCAATTAACGCTCTTAAGATCGACTTTTATGCTCAGTACACGAGCGAGGAGAGTAGAATCGAGAAATACTTGCCTGCCAACCAGCTTCAATGGTATTTAGGTCATTTCCAAATGAACCCGAAATCACCCAAACTTGCGACAGGCTAAATTCATACGCATCAGTGACTTGTGGAGTCCAAACATTGAGGCTCGCTTTTGCGCCATAAAACTGATTTCCAGTCGCAAATGCAATCGCATGCTGCCGACCACAAAACGTATGTATGTATAAGCAAGCATTCATATACATACAGTCATATTGATTGCAAACACAAGGACATTAATGGTCCCAACAAATATTATTTAATTTTGGTAGCGCGCCAAAGCAATTATCGTCAATAATAATGCACCAGGATAAGTCTATATCCGACTCTCTAATTCTGTTATAGACGGGGTAATAGCTAACCTCATGACCGCTGCCTGTTGAATCCCGCCTTACTGGTTTCCGTCCAAACCTTCCAATTTTGTTGGCTCTCAAGACATCACCTTCTGTAGTTCTTCTGATTGGAACTGTCCCTTCTGGGCATGACTCACCGGCTTCCGTCCACCTTTGTATGCTAACAACCAAGTCATCAGTCGCATTGGACCCTTTTGGTCTCTCGGGTGGATCCTATAGCCAACAATTAATCAATTACAAAGTTCAAAGGCGACGAAACTTGGGTAAGACGGTCTCATCAGTCATCACTAAGTCTCAATGTAAGACCGTCTTACCCAAAACTTGGTTGACAAAGAATATGTTAAATAGGAGGGCGTAGTTTTGTACCAATGGTTTGTGTCCCTTGAGCTCGGGATGGTCAAATGCCGGTTGAAGATGAGATTGAACACAGTCTAGCACATCGCCGTCCGGACTCTGTTGCATTACAACCAAGGAAAACAACTCATAAAAGTTAGTGTCCCAAACTAAGAATAAAAACTCATGAAAACGACTACAGCAAAACCAACAACCATGCATATTTGCATTATGTTCATCTTGCTATTTACTCCTTGTAGGTGTAGTTTATTAGTACCAACAACCACAATAAAAATAAAATAAAAAATAATTTATTTATTTTTGCAATTTCAAATTTCTTTAACTGAATATTAGGGAACGTATTAATAACGTATTTGGACACGTAAAAATAAAAATAAAAATAGAGATTAGAGTTTAAACTGTTTTGTTATTAAGAGGGTCTACAGACAGACGACAACCCTTGCTAGCCCCCTTGCTCCGGTAATGGCAAAGACAAATATTGTAATTTGTAAGCATGATGGAGCTATGCACAAGCTAACCAGGTCATGACCTCAACGAGTTTTTGGAAAAAAAAAATACTCCAAAAATGCAAAAGACAAATATTTTAATTGGTTAGCATGATGGAGCTATACAGGCTGACCAGGTCATGACCTGGACGAGTTTTTAGAAAAAAAAAAAAAAAAAAGACTCCATAAATGGCAAAGACAAATATTGTAATTTGTAAGCATGATTCAAAAGCTTGTCCAGGTCATGACCTAGTTAGCTTACAAATTACAAGATTTGTCTTTGCCATTTCTGGATTCTTTTTCATAAAAAGTCGTCCAGGTCATGATTGTGATTTTTGTTCAAACTAATCATGGTGACTAAAAATATAGTTAATATTGATGTTTTGGCCCTAGTTAGAATTTGAAACTAGCTTCGTCATCCAACAGCACAACACAAAAGCAGTGAATCAAGAATTGAAGACAATGAAGCTAAGCATGCCTGAATAGTCTTGACAGCAGGCTTGTTGATTTTCTTCAAATAAGCTCTAATGTTCCTCAACTTCTGCAGCTCATTTTGCGGTCGAAACGTTTGATTTCGAGGGGTCGAAACAACAGCAAGAGGGCAAATAATGCAGTAAGCTAGAAGGAAGAAGAATACAAGATTCTTTATAACCATGTTTTTGTTTTTGTACCAAAGATCTTGTACTTGTTTTTTTGCTGGTGTTTTTGTAAGTATTACACTTGTTTTCTTGTATACCAGACTCTTGAGTAAAAGACTGTTATTATTATTCCTCTATTTTGGAAATGATTGTTTTTGTTGTTGTTGTTTTCTCTCATAATAATAATTATAATAATAATAATAAATTTATTGCTAAATTTGAGACATTATTAATAATAAGGAAGTGATTGTTTACTGTATTGTATTTGTTCAAGTTCATAGAAAAAGAATTGACAGCTATGGTTGTGTCTTTTTCAGATTCTTTTGCATTGGTTTCTGATCTATATGCTCACTCAGCAGCACGACTGATTATATACTATGCTTATTCAGCAAGTCTCTCTTACGAGTTGAGACGGGATTTTTTCATAACTGTGACCTAAGTAGCACCAGAGTGGACGCGGACACGGATACGATACGGATATGGGACACGACATCCCATGAAATTTAGGATACGGGACACGATATTTAAATATAATAAAATATATATTTTATGGTTATAAATAACGTATAGTTTTATTTTTATCATGTATTTAAATCTAAATCTAAACAATTAAATGTACAGTTCGACATTTACTATAACTAATTCTCATTTTTCCACTCAAACTCATCTTTTAATCGATCTTTTTTAAAATTTCATTCCTTGTCCAAACTATAATAATATGTTTAGCTATGTGTCCAACGAGTGTCGGGTGTCCGAGTGTCGGACACGGTGTTGGACACGGGACGGCTAATTAGAAGAAATATCCGTGCTACCTAGACTGTGACATATATTTCGTTTGATGGTTATGTAATTGTGTTCACATTGATTTTTTTCCGTGATTTTGGAATCGGGTTTGAATTTCTAACAGTGTTTTTATAAATGATTGCGGGATTATGCATGCAATAAAAATCTCTTTAGAGTTTCTTAGAGCGGAATAATTATAACAATCTATTACAGAAGAAAATCCGCGTAATAAAGGCAAATAAACAAAGCAAGCAATTTTTAAAAGCACAAATTCTGATTGAAGACGGGCACTATCCTTCACAAGCTGAAAACGGATAATAGTGCCCCTCCCAAATAAGGTAAGTTGCACTATCCATATAAATCCGTCACAACCAAGACTCTTGGTTTTAAGAGGGATTTGTAGTGGTTAAAATTTCACTGAAATAACATCATGGATTTCAATCTTAAAATCTATAACTCGAGAATTTACCTAATGTACAACACGGTTATAGTTCAAATATTATTAAACACGATTCTTTTTCTGATTTAAATGAGTGTACTATATTACGGCTGATAATCAAACCACAGCTTCATAATTCTCTATTTATGAACACTTCGTCATTATGTGGGTTACTACTCAGAAAACGAATTAACGTACGTACTGCATAATCAATAGGAGGGATTCCATAACTTGCCGACGTAAACTTTTAATTCAAAATGGTTACTGCGTTGAATCATCATGAGAGCAATTGATTAGTTTTCCACTGAAGACACTAATAATTACGTATTATAAATTTTATAAGAGGAATGTTAAGTGTCGAAATAACACATATATTCTGATATTGAGTGCCCTATATTGATCTAAACTCGTTATATCATTTAATTATTTTATTTTTAACTGCACTTGTTACTAGCTAATGTCAACTAGTTTAGTTCGTAAAGTTATAAGCGATGATTAAAGTTGGCAGGTGCGAGGGGAAAGAGGTTCGATTCCTCACTCCTCAAATAAAAAAGCCAAACTTAAAAAAATCGACCTACTAAATTATTTTCGATACGCCGAAGGAGATTGCCCCAACTAGCTCTAAATAGAAATATTACTAGTCGACACTAAATAAATTATAATTCAATTTTTCATAACCTAAATTCAAATCCCTTAACCTTGTCATATTTTTCTCCCTTAGCGTCAAAAACATTCATTACCAGCAATAGCAATAGCAACCCTGGAAATTATTATGTCTTGTGAAACTGTAGTACTATTCGGATCATGATGTTGGTACCACTATCAAAGTTAGTGGTCTGCTATTTGAGTATAGTTAAAGCATGCTTTGAATTCTCAATTTAATGGGCCATCTTTTTCTGATCATATCCGAATAATAATTATTCCAATTACTTGTTTAATTATTCATTAGCTAATACTTATCTAATAAGATACGATTATTTGTAAACTAAACTTCACGTGTGAGACTGTTTTATACATTTAAATATAATAAATTGTGGAAAATACGTATTAACGATTGATTAATAGAAAAACGAAGTGATTTAAGGAAAAAATTATCATGTATATTAGTAATATTGTAATATTGTAATAACGTGTTTGTACTTGTCCCTTACCTAAAAACATTTATGGGCACAGCTACATAGACTTTATTTTTTTTGTGGTCCTAAAACCTAAAATGCAAGATAAATTATACTCATATTTTATTTTTCTTATTTTCAAGAATTAGATATATACTTAAATTAAATTAAATTTAACAGAACTAAAAAGTAAAAATATACATATCTAAATTTAATTTGATTTGTAAAATTAGGATTGAACGGGACTGAACTAGATCGAAGATCGAATTAAAATCTAGGAGAAAGGGACCTTGGTGACTTGGTGTTGAAATGAAAGGAATAAAAACAAACAATTAAATAAAGAAAGTGTCATGTAATTGTACTATATTGATAGATCAATGCACCATATTCTGGTTGGAAGTCAAGCATATGTGCTTTTCAAAGGGTGCCTTGTCTGTCGTCATCGTCTATGAGTGTGATATAATAATGTTCACTCAAATTCTTTTTTTTTTTCCTGTTGTCGGACAAAACTCGTCACAGGTATGTGACGTGAGATAAAAGGGCAAAGACGAATTTTATGTTCGTTACAAATAAGAATTTACATGAACGAGTCTGTCTTGCTTGTCATCTCTCACAACTGACAACTCTCTGTCACTCCCACTTGTCTTCCCATTTTTTCTTTTATCTTGCGTCACAAGCTAGACTGACAGTAATGTTTACCAAGTTAGAAGAATTTTAGGTCTCTTTTTCAATGTTATCGGTTAATCGACACTCCCACAACAACAGTATTCATTTTAAGATGAAACGAGTTAAATAAAACAAATTAGGGAATTTGCTCGTTAAACATTGCTACTACATGGTCTGCACTCTGAATTCTCAAACTTTCACACTGTCCCTCATAACGTAATTATTACCCCACAACACTAATTAAGAAAAATCGATGGCCTATGCATGCATCAATGCATGTCATATTGTCATTTATTACTCTTCTGTACCCATTGTCCAGTCTTCAAGTTTTGGCCGTATTTCATCTTCTAATTAAGTTACATATATGCTGGAGAATTTGTGACGTGAATATCCGTTATAAGTTTGTGATAGATTAAGTACTATTTGTGTAAGATGGATAAGACAAAAATAAAATAAAATATCTAGAGAATACAACCCAAGCAAGTTTTATTCAGATGAATATTACTTGACTCGTTGTAAACTTGTAAATTATGACGAATATGTGCGTCACAACTCACAAGACAGACTCGACCAAGTTCTCTAGGTTTGTTGCTCACCAATAAATCATTTAATTGCAAAGGGTGGCCTTTTCCTATGTTTATAGGTTTTGTATAGACTATCCAGAAATGTCACTACATTGTAAATAAAAATTAAGTCATTTTTGATAACAATGTTTTTTTTTTATTAGGAGATATTAGGAAATATTATTTTACCTTATTATATTATCTCATTGTGTTTGTGTTTTACCCTACTTTTGTAACTGAGAACTATATAAGCCTTTGGGCTCTAGCAATACAATTAAGCTTTTTCCCTCATACTTTGTTTAACATGGTATCAGAGTCACTCTCAAAAACAAAAAACCAAACCCTAATCCTAGATCTACAGTAAAACAAAAACAACGAAAATCCTCAAATTTTCCATCGCCATGCCAGGCGACGAAACCCCTGCCCAAAAAATCGACTCTTCGAGTCCTTACTACCTAGGTTCACATGACGTTCCTAGTGCCAAAATTTCAAACATAATGCTAACCCGCCACAACTATGCTGATTGGCAAAAATCAATGAAGATGTCGCTCAAATCGCGGCGTAAGTTCGGCTTCGTCGATGGTACGTTAAAAAAACCAGACGATGCAGCCACCCTTGATAATTGGGAAGTTGTTCATTGTACCCTTGTACAATGGATACGTAACATGATCGATTCGTCTCTTCTCGATACTATCTCATACGGTGAGGATGCGACACAACTTTGGTCCGATTTACAGGCCCAATTCTCGGTCGTCGATGGCTCCCTCATTCACGGCCTTAAGACTCAACTCAATAATTGTAAGCAAACCAAAGGTATGGATGTTACTACCTATTTTGGAAAATTGAAATCTCTATGGGATGCAATCGGTGTTCACGAGCCACCCTTTGCGTGCAAATGCGGTAAATGCGATTGTAATATCGGTAAGGAAGCTATTAAGCGCTTAGATAATGAGCGTCTTCATCAATTTTTTATGGGTCTTGATACTACCCTCTATAGCAATATTCGTTCTCAGCAATTTCAACTCGACCCCTTGCCTAGTCTTAATCGTGCCTTTCGGATTGTCTTACAAGAGGAACGATTGCGGTCGGAATCAAACAACCCTATTGATACCACTGAAGTCTCTGTTTTTGCCCTGTCTTCATCCCGTTCCCCAGCCGATTTGCGCTACTTACGAGAGAAAGAAAAATCAGACCGTCATGCTAAAATTTTCTGCTCCTATTGTGAAACGAGGGGGCATGAAATTCCTAACTGTTTTTTCAAGCATAAGCGGTTTCCCGAATGGTGGGGCGATAGGCCGCGCACTATTACGGAATACAAGCAATTCCTTTTGGTTGGTCGCGCGGGGACAGGGGCACGGCTGCCTGGTCGCGGGACTGGAGCAAGTCCTTCGGCCTCTACTACTGGAGCAGGCTCTTCGACATCTGTTATTCCGTCTTTCGAGTCCCTTGTTCACGCAAACAATATAACCGTGGGGGTCTCTGCCTTGTCTTTGGATAATTCAGACCGTCTCAGTGGTATGTGTCAATGGATTATAGACACGGGAGCTTCTAATCACGTTTGTGGACATACTTCCTATCTATTTGATCAAAAAATGATTCTTGACCGACTTGTTGGCTTACCTAATGGTCAGCAGGTTGTGTCATCTATTATGGGCTCGGTGTTTATTAATGACTCTCTCATTTTACATCACGTTTTATATGTGCCCTCTCTCACTTGCAGTTTAATTTCCGTCTCACAACTCACTTTGGAATCTGATTATTCTTTTTGAATTCACTAAACACACTTGTCTTATTCAGGACCGTTCTTTGAAGAGGACGATTGGAGTTGGTGAGCTGCGGGATGGTCTCTACTGGATATGTGCGGGTGCTAAGACTTGGGCGCATACTGTCAAAACTGAGGGCTCCTTGGATTTATGGCATCAACGTTTGGGGCATCCGTCTGCGAAAGTGGTCAAGACTATTCCTTTTGCTCGTAATTTTATTTCTAATAAACAACATGTGTGTGAAACTTGTCATTTTGCCAAACAGCATCGTAGTAGTTTTGATTTGAACCCTAAACATGCCTCTGGGTTATTTGATTTGATACACTGTGATTTATGGGGACCCTATCGTCTTCCTTCTTCTTGTGGTGCTAAGTATTTCTTAACCTTGGTTGATGATTTCTCTCGTGCAACTTGGGTTTATTTATTGCTTGATAAAACCGAGGTATTGGATATGTTTATGAGCTTTATTTCCTTGGTTGACAACCAATTTTCGAAAAAATTGAAGGTTGTTCGTAGTGATAACGGGAATGAATTTAATCACATAGCCGACTATTTTTTCAAAAATGGGATTCTTTTTCAAACCTCCTGTGTTGGCACGCCTCAACAAAACGGGCGTGTTGAACGAAAACATTGTCACCTTCTAGAAGTTGCCCGATCCTTAATGTTTCAATCCCATTTGCCAAAATCTTTTTGGGGTGAATGCGTGCTTACTGCTGCCTATCTAATTAATCGCACACCATCCGCCTTACTTGATTATAAGACTCCCTATGAATGTCTCTATGGGGCCCCACCGTCCTACAAAAACTTGCGGGTCTTTGGTTGTCTCACTTTTGCTCATAATCTCAACACACACGGGGATAAATTTAACAAGAGGAGTCGTAAGTGTGTCTTTGTTGGTTACCCTCATACCAAAAAGGGTTGGAAATTGTATGACCTTGAGACGGGCTCATATTTTGTTTCTCGCGATGTGGTCTTTCATGAGTCCATATTCCCTTATAACTCTGTAATTGGGCCTGCTCTCTCTTCACCCGAGCCCACTGTCAGTTTTTCAGATGACCCATTTAATGGGTCTGATAACGCAGATGGGCCAGCAGCCTCTGGGTCAGCTTCTGGGTCTGATACTCTCGATCCCTCAGCTGGGCCTGATCCGCTCCAGGCTTCTCCAGGCCCTTCAGTTTCTGCTCCTCCTTCGACTAGCAGCACCGGCCCGGTTCTCGGTGATGTAGAGCTTGGCCGAGGTAAAAGGCCCAAGATCCCCAATTCCAACCTCCGTGATTACGTCTTAGCTACCGCACACCATCCGCCCGACTCACTCAACTCCTCGATATCGTCCTCAGGTACACCATACTCTTTAGCTAATTACATTGATTCTCATTCTTTTTCACCTAAGCATTCCAAATTTATTGCTGCCATTTCAACCGGGGTTGAGCCTCCTTCCTTTAAGGATGCTATTCGTAATACTGAGTGGTGTACCGCCATGAAAGATGAGATTGATGCCCTTGAGCGTAATGGTACTTGGGAGCTGACCACTCTTCCTTCTGGTAAAAAGGCTCTTGGTTGTCGGTGGGTGTACAAGATTAAATATAATTCTGACGGATCCATTGAGCGTCTCAAAGCCCGCCTTGTCGTTTTTGGGAATCATCAGGTTGAAGGTATTGACTATTCTGAAACCTTTGCTCCTGTTGTCAAGATGACTACTGTCCGTACTTTTTTGGCCGTTGCAGCTATCAACAAATGGGAATTACATCAAATGGATGTACACAATGCATTTTTGCATGGTGACTTGCATGAGGAAGTTTATATGCGCCTTCCTCCGGGTTTTAGTCGTGGTAAGGAGGATAAGCACTACTACAAATATAGGTTTAGGAGACGGGGCTAATGGAACGAAATTTTGCGGAACCGTCCTAATGTGTCACTAAAGATGCGCGGGATTTTTTAATTCAGAAATACAAGACGGTTCCCATTATAACCCGTCTTTATTTGTTCTAAATAAACTAAAGAGAACGGTTAAAATACTTAACCGTGCTCTTATGTTATCATTTGGAAAGCTAAGAGAACGGTTGCCTAGAGAACCGTGCTCTTTGCTTTTCGTAAAAACTAAAAGAAGACTTAACCGTGCTCTTATGTTATCATTTGGAAAGCTAAGAGAACGGTTGCCTAGAGAACCGTGCTCTTTGCTTTTCGTAAAAACTAAAAGAAGACGGTTTCCTAGAGAACCGTTCTCTTTGCTTTTCATTATAACTAAAAGAGAACGATTGCCTTTAGAACCGTTCTCTTTGCTTCTAAAAGAGAACGGTTGCCTTGAGAACCGTTCTCTTTGCTTTTCATAAAAAAATTTCATTGTAACTAAAAGAGAACGGTTGCCTTTAGAACCGTTCTCTTTGCTTCTAAAAGAAGACGGTTGCTTTGTGAACCGTTCTCTTTGCTCTTCATAAAAATTAAACAAACATAACGTGTAACACACAGTAACTGCAGCCTTCGAAAACCTTTGAAATTCTGCGAATTCAAAGTCTGCGTATTTTCCACATTCAGTCTTGTTTGAATTACCAATTTTCTTCTTGCTATCAATCTGCGAATTCAATCTTGCTATCAATCGTCCGCCATAGTTTCTTCTTCACCAAGCAACTGAACCATAATCGTACGCCCTCTTTCTCCTTTACTCTTGTTTGAATTACCAATTTTCTCGATTTTATTTGGGTTATTAGGTTTTATGAATGTTTATGTGGTTTTGATGTTGAATATATGATTGTTGTTACTTGGTTATTACTTGAGCTACTCTGATATGGAACATAGTTCACCCTGGGCATTAGTTTCTATTTTTGTTTCATTACTTTTACTGTTTTTCCGGCTATTCTCATACACATCGAATTCCCAATGTTTGTAGATGTACAAATGTTTTGCTAGCCTGTGTGGTTTTTGTTTGTAACAAACACCAATTTTGTTCAAAATTACTGTCGAAGGTTTGATACAAAACGTGCTGAACAGGAGGGTTTGATGGTGGTTTGTCGATGGTTTTAGGTGAGACGAGAGGGTGTTGGTACCACCTCTGGGACCACCGTGGGTCAGTGGTGACAACGGTGGTGGCCAGAGGTGGTGTGGGGCAAGGGGGTGAGAGAAATCCTAACGGGAAAAGGAGGGGGAGTGTAGGTGAGTTGCTGGAAAACGAATAACAGTGTGTGTGTGACGGGTTTTGGGCAGTACGTTAGGGCAGTAATGGTGGGTTCTGGTAGCAGCGAGAAGGTGGTGGTTGTAGTAGGTGGTGCAGGCTAGGGAGTGAGGTTGATAGTGGTGGCTAGGGGTGGCCCGGATGGTGGTTTTCTAGCCTTGAAGTTGAGTGCGCGGGTGAGTAAAGACGAAGTGGCTGCCTGAGGTTAGTTAAGTTGTTGGTCGTGGGGTTTGATCCCTGGATCAAAGGGTTGTGTTAATGCTTAAATGGTTAGTTAAGTTGTTGGTCGTGGGGTTTGATCTCTGGATCAAAGGGTAGGGGGATGTTTGTTATTTATGTTTATTGATGATATTATTATTATTATCATTACGGTATTATTATTTGAGTATTGTTGATATTAATATCGTCCTTTTATTGTTGTTTTTAACATTAGTGATATTATTACTATTAGTATTATTATTGCTATTAGTATTATTATCGTTAATAATTGAATTATGAATTTAATAATTGAATTATGTTGTAATTATGTAGCCGAATATGGCTCGTACTTGGATGATTAATGGGAAAAAGGGCGAAGTAGAATATGATGCCGGGTTGGCTGAATTTTATGACTTCGTAATAAAGAACGTGAAAGACAAATCTAGTATGGCGTGCCCTTGTGATATGTGCCGGAATATTAGGTATATGAGCTTTGGAGATGTAAGAATACATTTAAATAAGACAAATTTTAATCCAAAGTACACTTGTTGGATTTTCCATGGAGAATAAAAAAATTTAGATGGAATAGATGTCCAATTTGGGGAGATTGAGAGAGAAACATGCTTGAGTGACGATGAAGAGCCCGATGAGTCTAATTCACTAGAAGATCCGGGTTGTAATATGAATACTGAGGCAGGAGATGGGTGTGACGATATGTTGGATAAATCATGGGGAGATATGTTTGGAGGTGATGAGCAAGAAGGTATTGTAGATGAAACTGATGAGGATCTTGATGAAAATGATTTGGAGGATACTAGTGTTGTATTGGAGAAATTGAAAGATTCCGAAGTGCCTCTTTATAGTAGTTGTAAGCACACTAAATTGGCAGCTCTTGTTAAGTTATATAATTTAAAAGCAACAAATGGGTGGAGTGACAAGAGTTTCACAGACCTCCTGAAATTATTAAAGGACATGCTCCCCGAAAATAATGTACTTCCTGATCGTACATATGAGGCAAAGAAGATACTTAGGGGAATTGGTATGAAATATGAAAAAATCCACGCATGTCCCAATGATTGCATATTATGTCGCAAAGGATATGCTAATCTCACTAGTTGTCCAGTGTGTAAGGAATGGCGATATCAAAAGAAGGAGGGGATCCCAGCTAAAGTTTTGTGGTACTTTCCAATAATTCCTAGGTTGATACGATTATTTGCGAATAAAGATGATGCCAAATTACTCACATGGCGATATCAAAAGAAGGAGGGGATCCCCCCCCCCCCCCTACTGCACTCATTTTTCTACTTCTGTCCGCTTCTCTGGTCTGTTCAGACCAGAACAGCCACTGAACGCATTGGTATTGTACATTACTGCACACTACAATAACCTATGTTGCTACCCCCTACATTTTGTATTCGTGCCGTCTCTGATCTGCTAGCTACACTCTCTACTACTTAACCGTATTATATGTTGCATTCCCATTCTGGTCTACTGCCATACAACCTACACTGCTATTATGGTCTGTTTTGGGTCCATTTTCTTGACTGTTTTCAGGTATGTTACGTGCTATTTCAGGTCTGTTACGGGTATAGTAACCATTATAATTGTGCTCCACTAACTAACATCTCGATACGTTGTACATCAACTAGTAACTAACTTGGCCTATGTGTAGAATGCAGTAGCGAGTATGTAGCAGTGGGCAGAATGTATGTAGTTCATAGTACAGACCCAATAGTATGTAGCAGTGGGCAGAATGTAGTTCATAGTACTGGAGTAGCATGCAGTAGTATGTAGCAGTGGGCAATAGCCTATGTGTGCAGCAGTAGCGAGTGTATAGCAGACAGTAGGTGGTCGATAGTAGTAGCAGCGTGCAGTAGCTAGGATCACATAAACCAGGAATAATTTGCCAGTGCTTGAACTCTCCCCTAAAACCTCTGGATATGCTGCCACTCCTGCAACGAAATTAAGCAACAATACATAGTCTTAACAATGCAATTAGGCAACAACACCTAGTATTAACCAAACTCAGATGCAAGTAAAGACAATTCACATAAATGAGGCTGATAGATACCCAATTCCTCCCAATGATACTCCTTGGGATGCTGATAGATGTGCAGTAACACCATAGAAATGGACTGAATTAATGTGTGCACTCCGTGGTAACACGTAGCCAGCAGTAGAGTGGGAGGGAGAGTTGCAGAGAGAATAGAAAACAGTAGAGTAGTAGCAGAATGCATGACAGAAACTATGTGCCCACAGTCTATGACAGTTTTAGTGCGAATGTGGTTGTTAACGGGGCGACGGGTAATCATAAGAGAACTTAGTAGTTGAAAGTCCTATACATCTTAAAAAATTTCTCACAGATTAGCTTCAAAAAATTTGATTATAAATTTGATTGCTTACCATAGTAAGTTATTGAATTCATGGCAATTATTAGTCTCGTTAAATAATGTGTAAGGTTGTCTAAACTAATTAAAAGTTTGTTCATATTTCAGGGTGCTTTCCATGTCATTGAAGAGCGTCACGATTGGTGTCTCCAAAAGATGGCTGAACTATGGAGAAAATGGAAATGCACTTTGGTTCGTGAGTGGATGTATGATGAGACGGGAGCTATCCAGAAGACACCACCACCCTTGTATAAGCAGATTACACAAGATGATTGGAACAAGTTTCTGGCATCTCACACTAGTGAAAAATTCAAGGTAATATTTCTATTTTTGTAGACACGCAAATTATTTCATGATAATATATATATATGTATATAGTATCTCGTACTATTTTTCACTCTATATGATTTATGTTATTAGGCGATCAGTGATAAGAACAAGGAGAATGCCTCTAAAAAAAAAGGGGAAATA
This sequence comes from Silene conica, assembly GCA_029255685.2. Taxonomy (NCBI): domain Eukaryota; kingdom Viridiplantae; phylum Streptophyta; class Magnoliopsida; order Caryophyllales; family Caryophyllaceae; genus Silene; species Silene conica. Next base: position 71,235,677 of record CM055317.2, read on the forward strand.
CTTTGGCTCACGAGCAGGATATCGAGGGATTCAAGTTAAAGTCGTAAGTTCTATGTATTGGTTTCATTTTTGAGCTAACTTCCAGGTCAAAAGTCGGCATGAATTTTCATGAACTCTCTTCTTTTTTGATAGAAAGAAGATTTAGCTGCCAAGGGAAAACCAGTGGAAAAAGTTGATCGATATTTAACTTGGCTAAGGGCTCACAAGTCAGCGAAAGGGGACATGACTGATTATGATAAGGAAGTTGCTTTGAAAATTGTAAGTTGAACATTTTTGTAATTTAACTCGGTTTAGTTCAGTTGTTTAATTTATTAGTGCTATTTATTCATTTTTTTGGCTGCTAAAAACTTAATTAATATTGTTGATTGCAGGAATCCCTTGAAAAGGATGTTGAGGCTGGTTTATTTGTGCCCGAAGGACGGGAAGACATACTCGCTAAGGCGATAGGCAAGCTTGAGCATCCGGGCCGTGTGCGAGGAATTCCTAACGGTATTTCCTTAACAGAGTATTTTGGGAAGGGACCAAAAAAACCGACAAGAGAAGAGTTGTACGAGAAGATCAATTACATGCAACACCAAATTGATGACTTGGAAAAGCTGAAATCAGTGATGATGCAGTTTTGGCTAACTGGTGAGAAGCCAAGTACTAAAGTATTAGACGATTTAATGCACGGAGGAGCATCTATGAGTACCGAGGGATCGACAAATTCTGCATCACTACACGTGAGTGAAGAGCCACGCCCAGAGGAGACACCCCGAGAGGAGGATTATCAAACACCCAAGACCAATGTTCTGAAGATTCCTACCATATCACCACGGCAGGTTGTAAAAGGTTTTCATTAAGAAGGATCTGTAAGCTTTGCATTTAAAACACTATCTAGTTCAAAGTCGATGAAAAAAGTTTTAAAACACTAATCTATCTATGCAGAGGTCTCACAGGCAATCACTCTCACTAAAAGGAGTGCAATCACTACAAGTGACTGAGGATCCACCCGTGACCAATGTTTTGAAGATTCCTGGCCCAGTAACACAACAGGTATATATGTAAGCTTTTCATTAAAGACGCTACTTTATAGTAAATGAAAAAAGTTTGAAATTCTACTATAACTTAAATTTTCAGGCTTGGAAAGATTGTGTGCTATCACTGCCAAACAAATCATCGAAGATAGTGGCTTCAGGAATGGTATACCTATCAAGTAAGGACGAATTTGTTTCCATTCATGGCAGTGCCCTTCGTGATGGTTTTAGAAAAGTGTCAATCAAGGAAATCTATTCTGGGTCGGAAAATGTTGATTTACCAATGCCTGTTGGTGATATGATAACATTGACTCATGCTAAGGGTTCATTTATTCAGTGGCCGCAAAGTCATATACATAGTCCTGTTGATAAGGTAACTAAGATTTCTAACTAGTATAATGATATAAGATACACTGAGAGTTATACCATTTATCAACTTATTTATGCCAACTTTTAGATAACCATGAAAAAGAATGATCAAGGAAAAAATAAAGCAGCAGCAGCAAAGAAGTCCAAGCCTCAGAAGTGTTCGCCCTCGATTTCGCCATCTTCTTTCCTTGGAATTGAAGTTAGTCACAATTTTAAGCAAAAGCAGAGGACCATGGATTTGAAGTTATTAGAAACTGAGGGTCGGGTTTTAAAGGCAAGTGGGACAATATCAGTGTTCCCATTGATGAACATGTGTTACACAATGAACAAACTTGCTACATTAGTTATGAGGAGGTTGTTCATTTGTTAGATGAACAAATGATTGGTGCCTCTCACATTACACTCTTTATGAGGTTCAGTCTCTTTGTTTAAGCTTCCCCTTTGCAATCCCATTAGTATATATCTGATTATATGCAAACTAGTACTAGATAATTACTATGGATTCTTATTGTTGTAGGTATTTGAGTGATCTTGTCGATAGTATGCAAATTACTAGTTACTATGGATTCTTGTGCCCAGAGATAATGTTCTCAGAATCCGTTGCTCCGGATGAAAATTATCGATCCGATTATGCATGTTGCTAGGGCAATGACATGTACCGATTGTGGAAAAGGTCGGAAACTTATATTTGCTCCATATGCCCATGGGTACGTAATTATAAATTTCTTTTCATAGTATTAATATTGATGACTTGATTAATTATTTTATTATTTTTTGTCAATATTTAAGTTGATATCTTCGTTGTATTTTTCTATAACTTGTAGTAAGCATTGGATGTTGGGCGTGATCAATCCGGCTCAAAGTACAGTGTATTGGTGTGATCCTGCCGGACATATTACAGAGCCTCGTCAATTTTCCGTGGATACAATTACCCAGTATGTCTAACTTATTTCTGATCTTTTTATTTTGCCTTCATATATTATACCTCCCGTTACTCCCCTGCATTTGCCTTAAAATGTCTCTATAGGTTAGGAACAAAAGTTAAGCCACCCAAAAGCCATCAATCATAGACCTTAGCTTGTTTTTCTATTATACTTGAAATTAACGCTTCATTATCAACTTAGCTAAAACTGAATAAATATATAAACCTTGCTATCTATATATACAGGGCCTTTGAGAAAAGGAACTCTATCGATGCACTTGCAAAATATGAGGCCAACGACGTTGTTTGGAAAAAGATTAAGGTACTTCTTAACATATTGTTTCTCTTATTAAGTATAGTACATGTGCGTGAAGTATTTATTTATAATATGAGCTCCCCTTTTAGGCCCCTTTGCAGCCTTGTGGTTCCGTTTTATGTGGATATTATATTTGTCGATACATGTTGGACGTCGTCAAAGGAAGATATGTTACTATTACTCCAAATGTACGTACGTTTTTGGTTTTTTAGTTCATCTACTTACTTACCTCTATCATTTTACTTATATAGGAGTCTTGGATAGAATTTTTCTAACCAATTTTTGAAAATTTGTTTGTAGTTCATGCTTAGAGCCCCATTGACATATTCGCTTGAGCAAATTGACGAGGTGAGGGATATATGGGCTAACTTTGCGCTCCAGTTTAAGTCAGCCATGAACGATGATGAAGTTTAGCTTAAGTCGTAGCTAGATAGAAGTTTAGCTTAAGTACATACGTATTGTATCTAGAATTTGTGGATCGGAAAGTATGTTGATATATATGAATGATGTAGTATGTTGATATATATGAATGATGTAGTTGTTGGAGCAATGTTGTTGTACGCTTATTTGCAGGAAGAATTATATATAATAGGCCGGAAGAATTATAAATTAATTTATTAAAAAAAATAGCAGGTGCAAAGAGAATGGTTATGTTCTCAAGCGTGCTCTATTAATTCAAAAATATGGCGCGAAGTTTGAACAAAAGAGAACGGTTCATCAGGCAACCGTGCTGGAAAGTGTGGTCAAAGAGACTGTTGAACAGGTGCAAAGAGAACGGTTCAAGATAGAACCGTTCTGGTAAGTGACCTAAGAGAACGGTTTACCGTGGCAAAGAGAACGGTTGAACATGACATAGGAGAACGGTTCGAGATAGAACCGTTCTGGTAGGTCGCCTAAGAGAACGGTTTAAGAGGGAAAAGAGAACGGTTTAACAGGGCAAAGAGAACGGTTGTACAGGACATAAGAGAACGGTTCATGAGAGAACCGTTCTGGTAAGTGAACACCTAAGAGCATGGTTGAACCGTTCTCTTAGGTAAAGAGCACGGCCAGGGGAGCACGGTTCCGCCACTCATAGGAGAACGGTTTTTAACCGTCTTCGTATCTATATTTTGTAGTAGTGAAGGTTTGTCGCCTCAAAAAATCTTTATATGGGCTCAAACAGGCTCCTAGGTGTTGGTTTGCCAAACTAACTGCTGCGCTCCGTGAATATGGGTTTCAACAGTCTTATTCTGATTACTCCTTGTTCTCTTACTCGAGTGGTCCTATTCGGCTCTTTATTCTCATCTATGTTGATGATCTTGTCATTGCTGGTAATAACTCTTCTGCTGTTGCTCGTTTTAAGGCGTATTTGGGACAGTGCTTTCACATGAAGGATCTTGGTCCACTCAAATATTTTCTTGGCATTGAGGTATCTCGTAACTCTGATGGTATTTACCTTAGTCAACGTAAATATGCCCTTGATATTATCTCTGAGACTGGCTTACTTGGAGCCAAACCCGCTAGCACTCCAATTGAGCAAAATCACTCTCTCGGGCGTGACACGGGTCCCCTTCTCGAGGATGTCGAGTCTTATCGCATGTTGGTGGGTCGGCTTGTTTACTTGGCCGTTACTCGCCCTGATTTGTCCTATGCCGTCCATATTCTTTCCCGTTTTTTACACCAACCACGCCAGGTCCACCTCACGGCCGCTCTCCGGGTTGTTCGCTACCTCAAAGGTAGTCCGGGGCAAGGTATACTCCTACGTGCTGACAGTCCTTTAGAAATTATTGGTTGGTGTGATTCGGACCATGGGGCTGATCCCATTACTCGAAAATCGGTATCTGGTTGGCACGTTTTTCTAGGTCATTCGCCTATCTCTTGGAAAACTAAGCAGCAACATACGGTCTCTTTATCTTCCGCTGAGGCTGAATATCGGTCTATGGCTACCATCCTATGTGAATTAAAATGGCTCAAGGGTTTGCTCCTTAGCTTGGATGTCCGCATTTCTTCACCTATGAAAATTTTTACTGACAGTAAATCTGCCTTGGATCTTGCCCATAATCCTGTTTTTCATGAACGGTCCAAACATATAGAAATTGATTGTCACTTTATTCGTGATGCTATTCTTGCCGGTTTGGTCACTGCTGCTCATGTCCCGACTCATCTTCAACTTGCTGATATTTATACAAAGGCACTTGGTACTTCTCAGTTTCAATTCCTTCTTGCCAAGCTCGGCGTTCTTGATCTACACGCTCCAGCTTGAGGGGGGGTATTAGGAGATATTAGGAAATATTATTTTACCTTATTATATTATCTTATTGTGTTTGTGTTTTACCCTAATTTTGTAACTGAGAACTATATAAGCCTTTGGGCTCTAGCAATACAATTAAGCTTTTTCCCTCATACTTTGTTTAACATTTTTCCTTCTTTGATAATGAGGGGGTCGAATCTTCCGAGCCAATACGTTCTCGCACCACCACATAGATCATGTAAACTATCTCTTACTATACGGGGACTGCATTGAACCTGAGATCTCTCTCCAGTATTTTTGCGAGGTTCAAGGTCTAACTCAGTTACCACTAAACTAATATCACTTGATTGACGATGTCTTGTTTTCAATTGAAATCCACTTATTTCATAGTTCGTATATAGTTATATATATACAATATTACAATGTAGCCAGTGACATTTCTCTAATGTAATTTGATGTTCTTCATCAATAATTTGAGAAGGGTTAAAAACTCAAAATTGTGTATAATCGAGTAGTGTCCTATTCAAAAAAAAGCAACCCTACAAACTTTTTATTTTCTACTCTATCTCTCTTTAACCAAATTGTTAAAAGCTCGATTCTTTTTCCTTACATAAAATTTGATTTAAAAAGATCTAACACAAGTACTTTCACTAATTCCTCGATTACTTCATTTCTACTTTCGGTCTATTTATAAAATTGTTCTTAATTTATATTGTTGAGTACTCGTATATAGTATTTTATTGTTAATTTAACTAGTCTAAAGCTCGCATAAATGCGTGATTTTTTAGATAGTAATATTAAAAAAACAATTATACAACTGATATTTATTTGTAAAATTTATTATTATTAATGTTTTGTATTAATTGGTGGAAATAAAAGGGAAAGTTCAATATAATTCAGTTGTAGATACAATATAATGAAAGCTCAATTAAATATGATATAATAAAGGCTTAATTACAAATATGATATAATGAAATCTCATTTATAAACAAATTATTTAGGCAGTAAAATTTGGGAGACTTATTTTTTATTAATATAATAAGGAAAACTTGTTATTGCCTTTCTAATTTGACACTAATAACATTCGTCTTTTAATAATGATATACTATAGCAATATTTATAAAAAAAAACATAAACTTACTGAGGTTGTAGGTCTTAGCTGAAAGTGAAAATATTATAAATGGTGATGCTCATCTTTCTAAGTGCCTTAGTGGAATGGCACCAATTTACATGGTCTAGGGGGCAGTTCGTTATGGAACAACCCCTCTGCCTTATGGGGTATCAACCCCTTTTTTTGAGTTGTGGACAAGGCATGCCTCCCACTTATAAAGTTATTCCAACTTGCTCTTTGTTTACCTAAAGCACTTGTTTTTTTAACTAAGTCCCACTCCCACCTCACATTCCCCCCACTACCTTAACACCATTCACAACTAAGGTCTCGTTAATTAAATTGCGACGCACTTTTATTTCTTAATCTCACCTTGCCTATTTTGATCCATTTTTATACTTTTAAGCTGAAAGTCGCGAACTAAGTATAATTGTTGGTAGTTGGCATAATTATGTCCTCTGCATTTGTGTACAACAAATAATGCTCCCATATTTTGGGTTTTCTTCCCCTTTGGAGAGAACACAATACTTAAGGAATAACGTATTTTAATAAATAAAGGGTTGGGTGGGGGTTTGGAATATAAGCGAGATGAATAATTAGGAGTTAAATAATGAATTGTGGATTACAAACATTAATGAAACTAGTCTTAAACCCGTGCAAATTGCACGGGTTTGTTATTTAGGGTATTCTTGTAAAGCGTGTTAATAAGGATAGTTGCTTTTTAATTGAAATCATATTTCATGTTCTCTATGTGTGTCATAATTTCATCTACAATTACCAAATTTGTACCTATCGAAGGTATCTAAAATATGATAATAATAAAACAGCAATTTATATAGTCATATATCAAACGAAACAATGATAGTTAAATTTAAATGAAAAATAAACAATGAACTATTATAGTGTACAATTATAAGTAGTAAAATGTACTGTAAATTTTCAAAAATTTCTTTATCCACTATGTTATTTGTTCTTTTGGACTTACGTTATCATTATCGCAAATCAGAATAGTCACTCCCGACATTTGCTAAAGTAATAACATGAATCGCATACATCTCAAATGTGTTATTATACTAAATATTTGATCAGTGCGACTTTTAAAGTATATGTTGTTTCGGATGTTATTATACAAATATTAATAAAATTTTAGATTTCAGGTTTGAGCTATATGTATATTACCACAACATAAGGACCCTTTAAAGTTACATGTATTTAAGGTCTTAAAAAATAGATTTGAAGCAATCTAAGGAACCTATAATGAATGAAAAAGAGTATTATAATTTGTCAATTAGGAAAACAGAACAAAAATGAAAATTGTGACTTATACACATTTAGAATTATTTAATTAAATGTTAAATATTGATATAATCATTTGTATAATAGTAAATAAAAAGTAAACCTTAATATATCAGCAAGTCTTGTTGAAGACGGTCACAATCCGTCTCTTCAAAAAGACGGGCCAAATATTACCATTTTAACGCCAAATGTATAAGCTAACATGTTTTTTCACATGGTCACATTTGTCCTTAAAATGGTAATATTTGGTCCGTCTTTTTTAAGAGACGAAATTGATCGTCTTCAATGAAAATTTGTGCAATATTATAACTTTTTTTTTTTTTTTTTTGAAAGTGTAATATTATAACTTCATAAATTTATATTTATCCAACACAAATTCTCATTATGTAATCACCCTTTTCATAAATTTTCTCATTCTTTAATCTTCACTTCCGCCGCTTCCTTTCAATTCTAATATTCCATGGTTCCAATTCTTTCTTCTACACTATTAACTTCCAAATTTTTACACCAGCTAATTCAACAATGTATCTATATCTATATACCCAACTTAACGAACTTCGAGTTTGTATATTTTAATTGATGGTTTAATAAATTTGGATGTATAATCCGGAATTGATCGTAATCGAGTTTATTCTATTTGTATTACATTTTAAAGAGAAACATTTTTCGATTTATAATATATGGTGTGATTTTCACGTAAAATATTGTTCTATGGTTTTAACACGATAAAAAAGTCACATTCCTCAAGTGTGTATTTTAATATTTGTAAACACAACCAGAATTTTTGTCCTATAAAAGAAAAAAACTCAAGATCAATTACTGCATTTTGTTCTTTTGTTTTTGTATTTTTTTCATTTACTTTTACATATTTTATATTCCTCTTTTCATTTGTTTGCGTATTTTCCGTCACTCAAGATCATTTTTTGTTGTTTCTGAGCCTCATTTCTTTAATTTTAATTATTCAACTAATATTGAAATTTCTTTCCGTAATTATAAATTTAGGAGTAAATATGTAAATTTTCGTTGTGCTTTTCTTTTTTTCGTCCTCTTTGATTAATTTTTTACTATGAAAATTTATTCACTTATCCTAAAATCTAAAAGTTATATATTTATTTAGCACGGATTATATTTTTTCCTGTAATTCTATTTGGAGTAAATATATGATCCGGTTTTCTAAGTCTATTTAATACCGTATTCATAAATATCAAATTATGGGATTATATATTCGTGATTTTATTTATTGCTTCATATTATATTGCACAATTGATAGAGTTGTTTTTAAATATATAAATTCATTTGTCAAACATGATGGGACCATTACTTTAAAAAAATAAAAGGAAATAAAAAATATGCAATTAACCACAGGCTGACACGCCAGCACTGTGGTTGTTGCTTTTATAAAGAAGATAAATAAAATAAGAGTAAAAAAAGTTGAATGGGGTTGGATGATAAGAGAAAAGAATGAATAAAATATAATTTAAAGTTATCAAAATAGGAAAATAGAAGAAAACATGAATAATCCATCTAAGCAAATAGGAATGAAAACAATGAATACGAGGAAGTAACATGACATGTAAAAGGTCACAAGGAAACCCACCAAAGTCATGGGATGACCTTTTCATAGAAAATCTTCTTAATTTTTTTCCTAATACATCATTAGGGCCCTTGGTTATTTAACTGGTGACCTTACTTGAGGTGGTCTGACAGTTCGTGTTACCTTAATCCACTTATAGTAATAGTCCTAAACTTGAACTCCTAATATATACTCCTTACATAAAGGGAAAAGAATATCGACACACATCTGATGAGGCGTAAGTTTTGTTCAGTGAAGCATGCCTCTTTTGGCTAGAAAAATGGTCCTTTAAGGCTTTAAGCACATATTCTCCCTACTATATATTCGACCTAATTTTTATTGCGTTGTGATGAAGCTAAGTAGAGGCCGATTCACCAAGTCCGAACAAGTTTTTTTGGGAAAAAATATACGCAATAATAATTACAAATACATAAATAAGATTGATATTTCGACCCTATACAGAATTTGAACCTAATTTCATACTTAGATAAATTAGCTCGGAAAACAATCACGTCCCTTAACAATTAACATACGTGAGATTGTGAACGAAATAGAGTGAAACTAGTGTTGTATAAGTAATATCATGTTTTAGTAGATTTTCACAGTCGTTAGTCTATGATGCGAGAAATTTTTGGGTTCATCCAGAAATTTTTGGGTTCATCCAAAAATATCACCTAAATATCTAACCGATAATATTATTAGAATTACTCATATTTCTCGTGAATAACCCACCTAATATGTAATTTGTATTACTAATAAAATAAAAATGGTATGTTTTCGTCGCATTAGGGTGTATGTACAACAATATAGTACACAATGTGTACCTTGTGTACATTCCTTTACAGCCTTACCAGTCACGACCCTTTCTTTTTAGTTTGAACCATATAATGATTAATGATGATATATAATTTTGTTACCTAAGCCTTTTTCTTTTCACAAGGAGCCATGTATGGTTTTTGGCCAAGCTCACTATTAACAGGACAACAGGCTATTATGGTAGAGGCTACCCAACTTAAACGACATTTAGTTGTCCCGAGTTTTGCAAAACTCGAATTTTATACAAACTAAAAGGGTTGAAATTACTAGTCTAAAATAACTCGATCAAAATTGACACGAATCGATACAAAGTAACCAGTTAATAATATTGAAATTATCCCTTATGCTCGACTATTTATACCATTACTAACCCTTGTGTTGTATCGTATCGAACTTCTGACCTTGTGTGAATTTATACTATCAAACTGTTCTTAAATATTTGAACTCGACGAGTAAACATTGGTTTTAAACTTTTAATGTCTTGCCATTTTTTTTTATTTGTGTCGAGCTTTTTTTATGGGTTGTCTCGTCCAATTTCTTTTATGGGCCAAAATTTCCGTACTAGCCACACTCTTACCATACTCTGCTGAGCATATGGGCCTCACCATGGCAGCTGGAGTGAGCATTATCTTGTGATGGGAATCATAGGATCAAAATAGTGCTTGAAACCAGTCTAAGATTTTTTTTTTCTATAACAATAGACTTTCATAGATGAAATAAAGACTTAAACCGTTCATTCAAATTACAAACGATGGGAGATTAGAAACCATGGGGTACCTAAACCTAATATAACCGAAGAGAAGGTACAAAATGTCGTAACTGAAAAGAAAATACGACTCTTTCGAAAGGTGGATGATGGTGGTTGCCAAATTCGATGGAGTGAAAAAGTTGAAACGTCGACGGAAACAAAGAACAAACGAAAGTTTCTTCGAAGTAGTAGAAGCTACACCTAATATTTATTCTTTTTTTATACCAAAAAAAATAATGAAAAAATACACGCTCGGTGGGACTCGAACCCACAATCCTTTGATTAGAAGTCAAATGCCTTATCCATTAGGCCACGAGCGCCAGGTTGCCAAACATACTAATTTTAAAGTCTAAATTCATAATTAACGAATATGATATGTGGTTACTTTCGAAAAGTAGTTATATCTTACAAGTTAAGGATGGCATTGTAATTCTGTTGTCATCGATAGCAAATATTAGGATCCTAAGAACTTTCAAAGTCAGACGTGGGAGATCTCTGGTGATAAATGTAACAGGGTGCATATTTTTCTAAGAGAATTTCGCACTATAATTGATATTGAATTATAATTAATCAGAACGAAAGATAGTTTTCTCGATGTCACCCAAAAAAGATAAAATTAAAGTTTCATTCGCGAGTCTGGTTCATAGTGTGGAGCAATAATCCTCTTAGATGCTGCTTTGAATAGTAATGTGAAAAGCATGAAAATGCGTGATAGAAGATTTGCGAGTGAAAGAGTCCGAGCTTGAACTTCATAGTAGCCGCAACTCGAGTTATAACGACCTTTCTTTTTTATAAGCGGAGTTTGAACCTAATAGATGAACCATCTCAACCAAAACCTTAAGGTGATGGTTGAGACAACTATTATTAATATTCCTAATACGCTCCCTCACTCGAATGCCCATTGGGCTTGAAGAGTGGTTAGTTTGCACAGGCCCCCCATACCGTGTGCTGGGTTTCCACTTCGTGAGTTTTCGAGGGGTTTTGAGGTTGCTAGGGTTCGAGCTCGTGACCTTCGGTCACACTGGCTCTGATACCATAATAGATAAACCATCTCAACCAAAACCTTAAGGTGATGGTTGAGACCCAACTATTATTAATATTCCTAATAGAACCATGTAACGATAAGGCGTAATTAATCTTTTTCTTTTGTTTTGTTGACGAGGGAACGCGCAGCCGCTACCTTTGGTACGCATTGGGTAAACTCTCGGGTATATGCTGTGATAGTCTGCAGACCACATATACCAGGTATATCCCCGAGGGCTGAGGGTGACAGGCTCAAAGTCTATGAACTCGGACCAAAAAGGTTCTACAACATATCGCTTTTGGGAAGGGTTGAACCCGAGTTTCACCCAAGTTTTAACCACTAGACTCCACCCTTAAGGATGCTTAATTAATCTTTACACTCTTATTAATCAACTTTTCTAATTTTACACCCTTATGAGTTTTTTTAATATTTTACACTCTTATAAATACTTTTGATTAAATTTTTTTCCCTCTTATTCGGATTTCATTGTGAAAAAATGGAACATTCCGTCAAATTTTAAAATTTCCCAATAAAATCCATAGTTTGTGATGAAGATACCTCTTGGCTTTATTTATTTCTATTATCTCGCCCTCTCTTCTCTCTTACACCTATTTACTTTTTTAATAAGTCTTGCTTAAGACCGATATTATCTGTATTAAACTTAAGACGGGCAAATACTACCAAGTGGTGGTAATAAAGACAAAAAAAGACATTTTCTAGACAACAAATGGGGTGATTTGGTATGTATTTGACCCGTCTTACGCTTAAGACGGATAATGACGGTCTGAAATGAGAATTTCTGTTACTTTTTCTACCTTATTTATTTTCTAATATACTTGACATCTTGAACTTTATTTCAACAAGAAGATAGTGGTTTTCATTACAAATTTATGCTTGTATATCCGTCTGCATTATCGATATTTGGATTAGTTAAGGCTTATAAGAATGCATAATGTTGTTGTTATGATGATCATGTTTGATAGTTAGCCATGATTACTTTGGAGCACATCTGATTTTGGGATTATCTATGCATTTTGTATACGTACGTATCGTGTATCATGTAGTTAGGAGTGTCATTCAATCATTTATTCAATCTTTAAAGATGTTAATAACTAAGAGTAATATCGTAAATTTAATATGTGTTTATACCGAAATCTGGCTAAGGACAAAATTTAATCAAAAGTGTTTTATAAGAATATAAAATATTAAAAAAAATTAAAATGATGTAAATTTAGAAAAGTTGGTTTTATAAAGAGGTAAAGAGTAATTATCATATCATTACCATTATCATTACCATCATCATTCACCGAGATAAATGTGCATACCAAACCTTGAACGTGAGATTAATTGATCCTAAAGTATTTTTCTTACCGAAGCCTTTTTCTTTTCACAAGGACCCATGTATGGTTGTTCCAACTAGGCGGCATGGTTTATGGCCAAGCTCATTATTAACAGGCAATAGGCTATTATGGTAAAAACCACCCAACATAAGCGGCATAGATCATAGTTGTCCCGAGTTCTACAAAATTCGAATTTTATACGAGCAAGTGTTGAAATTACTAGTCTAATATAACTCAATCAATATTAACATAAACCGATACAAATTGACCAATTAATAATATTGAGATTACCCCTTATGCTCGACTATTTATACTAGCTATTACTAACCCTTGTGTTGTATCGTACCGAGTTTTCGACCTTGCGTGAGTTTAATTCTCAAATAGTTGAACTCGACGAGTAAACATTAGTCTTATGTCTTGTCAAAATATTTTAACTTTTCGTGTGAGTTTTTATGGATTGTCTCGTGCAATCCCTTTTTAGGGGCCAAAAGTGGTTGAAACAAGTCTAAAACTTGATGAATTTATTATCATTATTTAATTAACCTAGTTTTTGAACCCGTGCATTGCACGGGTTGCAATTAAAAGTTTTATGTAAAGTAAAACTTGCATAATTTTTTTTGATTTAGTAAACAACTAAATCTATTATCATCTTATCACTTAGAAGGAACTCAGGAAGGAGCTAGATGAGGTTTTAAACCAGGAAGAACTTCTTTGGTACCAAAAATCGAGGATGGAGTTTATTAAAGACGGAGATCGTAATACTCCGTACTTTCACGTTAGTACGTTGGTAAGAAGATGGAGAAACAAAATTAACACAATAAAAAGCGCAGAAGGGCGGTGGGTTGAGGACCAACGAGAAATAAGAAGTTTAGTGGTCGATTATTTTAAAAATCTATATACGGATGACATTGTGACGGAGGAACAAGACCGTCTTCCATGGGATTTATTTCAAGAATTTGGTTAAAAATATTGGGAATGGTTAGCTCGACCTTTTAATCAAGCTGAAATTGAGAGCGTTGTAATGCATATTGGATCACTTAAGGCTCCGGGACCAGACGGTTTTCAGTCTCTATTCTACCAAAAGAACTAGCATTTAATTCAAACCTCTCTTCTCAACATGGTTTTCAATGCTCTGGAAGGTAAAGGCTTTCCCGAAGGGATTAATGACACCCATCTTGTCCTTATCCCAAAGGTAAACTCTCCCGAGACAATTACTCAATTTCGGCTTATCAGTCTATGTAATGTAGCATACAAGATCATAAGCAAAACCCTTGCTAATCGGATTAAAAAAGTTCTTCCTCATGTCATATCCGAAACACAAAGTGGTTTCGTTCCGAGTAGACAAATTACAGACAATTTTGTAGTGTTCCAAGAAGCTATCCATTCTATGAGAAAAAAGAAGGGAGGTACTGGATATATGACTATTAAAATTGATCTGGAAAAAGCATACGACAGACTCAAATAGAATTTTATTCGGAGCACTCTCAAAGATATGTGCTTCCCTGGTTTTCTTATTGATGTTGTCATGGAGTGTGTTTCTTCCCCCCGTATGAGAGTTCTTTGGAATGGGGAACCTACTGAACAATTTACTCCTACCAGAGGAGTCCGGCAAGGGGATCCTCTTTCCTCGTATCTGTTTGTCATGTGCCTAGAAAAATTGCAACAAGCCAATAATTTGGAAGCTGCAACATGAATTGGAAGTCGTTTAAGATATGTCGTAACGGATCGGGAATTACTAATCTTTTTTTCGCTGGTGATATGGTCCTGTTCGTTGAAGCAAAAGAGGATAAAGCACTGGTTCTAAGATATGTGTTAGAAAAGTTCTGTCAGGCCTCAGGAGAAAAAATTAGTGAGGCCAAATCCCGAGTTTTTTTCTCTGGCAACACAAAAGCCTCTTTGCGTTCTAAAATTTGTAGCTTACTACGTTTCGAAGAAACAGAAGGTATCTCGGGATGCCCACGATCAATGGCAGAGTGACCCGTCACACCTTTGCTTATCTTGAGGAAAAAATGAATAAAAGACTTGCAGGGTGGAGCACCAAAAGACTCTCTTTAGCTGGAAGAGTCACTCTGATTCAGTCCACATTAAACATTGTGCACAATTACAGCATGCAGACAGCTAAGTTACCACGAACGGTATGTGACTCTATTGATCGTAACGCTAGAAAAATTATTTGGGGAGGATCTGAAAACAAGAAATCGATCCATCTAGTTTCATGGGAGAACATTCAAAAACCAAAGTCGCTAGGTGGACTGGGCATTCAATCAGCAAGGCGCTCGGCTTTTCTTACAAAGTTGGGATGGAGAGTTTTAGCCGAGCCAAATACTCTGTGGTCTCGGGTCCTTCGTGCAAAATAATATAACAATCGGTGTGATATAGATATCTTTCGACCAAAGCCAGGTATGTCGAATATCTGGGCAGGCATTTCAGAGCAATCCAGAACTATTGTGAAAGAAACAGCTACAGAAGTTGGTAATGGAAGACGAACTTTTTTTGGGATCATGCCTGGGTAGATGGGCTATGCCTTTCCGATTTTACTATTAATCATATTTCAGAATATTTACTCGGAGCTACTGTGAACGATATGTGGTCGGAGAACAGTGGGTGGAAATGGGATGTCTTTGCTAACTACTTGCAGTTGCAGCAACATATTCTCCAGCGAATCTCCTCTATTTCCCTAGAACCGGACCCAGAGCTTGAGGATACTCTTTATTGGAATGGGTCGTCGTTAGGTAAATTTACCATAAAATCTGCCCTTGGATTCTTGCATGGTTTTGATACCTCCACCAACAATGAAGACCCCGACTGGCGCACCATATGGTGCCTCCCTGTTCAACAACGTATAAGAATGTTTATGTGACTCGCGGGACATAATAGGTTTATGGTCAATGTCAGTAGGGTTCAGAGGAATTTAGGGGACGATCATATGTGCCCCATATGTAGTGATAATGAGGAAGATAACGAGCATCTTCTTCGGTCCTGCCACGTATCCAGACAAATCTGGTACTTGCTAGGTATACATTAATACATCCCTCTATCACATATTTTTTCACAACTCCTTTTGCTGTCTGGCTAACCAAAAATGCATGCAATGAGGTCACCTCTTGAGATGCTGACTGGCCTATGCAATTTGCCATTACTTGCTGGTGGATCTGGAAGTGGAGAAACAATATTGTTTTTGTAAGGCATAATGATAATCCTACCGAACCTATGAGCTTTCTTTACCAACAGTTTGCTAACTCGAAAAAAGCTTTCGATATGTACAACATTTTATTCCTCAACCAAAACCACCCAGATCCAAGATATATGTTCGATGGCTTCCCCCACCCCATGGATGGACCCAATTGAATAGCGACGGAGCCTCTAAATGGAATCCGGGTCAAGCAGGAGGAGGGGGTATCCTTAGGGATGACACAGGTAACTTTTTTTCTGCCTACTACTTCTCGTGTGGGATATGCTCATCAATGAAAGCGGAGCTTCTAGCCTTTCTTGCTGGGTTAGAACATGCAAAGTCTCTCAGAATCAAGAAATTACTCATTCACATGGACAATGAATCTTGTGTTGAAATTATCAAAGAAGACCAACTTATCAGCAACGACCTAAAGTTTACCGTGCAACGATGCAAAGAGTTAATTAATGACGCTCACTGGGAGACTACAATCGAACATTCATACAGAGAAGCAAACAGAGCAGCTGACTATCTAGCAAACCAATGAGTCACATCAAGCTCCAGCGTTCAGTTCTTACAAGTCCCTAATGCCGATTTAAGAATTATTCTCAGAGAGGACATATTTGGGGTTGTTATTCCCCGTGTAATAGCAAACAACTAGTTTCATTTTCGGAGCTTGCCCCTCTTTTCGCACCAAAAAAAAACATAAACGTTTCAAAAGCCATGGATGAGCCACGTCATCAACGCAGGTTTTGATTTTTTTTTTTAATTCTCTCAGACGGGTCCCGCAATGTGTTTGATAAATTTCCTGAAACATAACCGCCCGATATTCTAAATAAATGCCTGATATCGTAATTTCAGAAATATTACGTAACATTTTTATATAAATAATGAATTTCTACGAAAAACGGTCAATTTGTATAACATAAAATTAAATATTATATAATCGAATATATATGTCTCGTCTAGAACGATTAGACAACAGTTTAAATAATTAGAATAAACATTATGATTATTAACAATTTTCAGCAATAAAAAACCGACCATACAAAATTTAAAACAAGATTAAAATAACGTAATAATAATATATAACCAGGAACAATGTGGTGAATGTACAAATTCAAATACTTTACGAAAATCAAATTATAAACAAAACCGTTAAAATTAAACCTTAAAATAAAATATATACGATATTATAAACTCCTCCACAATTTCCTGTCCTTATCGGAGGATTCAAAACCGAACCATTCAATATCAGAGAACCGTAATTCATATAACTCAAAATTAAACCCTTCAACAAAAAATCAATTAATAAAAACAATATAAATTAATTTAAAAAAATTAAATATAAATTAATTTTAAAAAGCATGACTATATGTTCATTGATTATATATTTTATAAAAAAAACAATATAGTCATGCTGTATATTCTATATACATATTATATATGTACAAGCTAATTGTTAATAAATATAATTAAATAGTTTTAGTAAAAACAAAAGTTAAAAACAATAATTAAAAAATACAAGGATTACAAAAAATAAATTGTTCTTTTTTTCCCAAATATTTAAATTGTAAAAATTCTCTCAGATTTGGTAAGATAGTCAATCATCACCGAGAATTAATTTGGAGCAAATTGTTTCAGCAACTAATTAACAGCCCCCATTCCATTTTCAGTAAGGTGACAATGATAGACTACCGGGAACATTCCGCTGCGACAAATCCGTTACAATGGCAACAATATTCGTCATTTCAATCAATTGTCAATTCTACAAATGGCCACTATTCCGAAGTAAAATCAAGGGGCAGTTTTTCGAATTTCAATATGGGCCAACCAGCAACCTCAACCCTCCGAAATTTGCCAGCCACAGTCAAACATAATTTCAAAAATAAATTATTGGCCAACAATCGCAAACCCAAACAAATCTATATCCCAAGGCCTCACAAATCTGGCAGCCATTAGTGGGTGGTTTAAAAACAGTTACAACCATAAGTGGGAGGTTTATAAACAGTGGATGAGTGGGGTAGAGGGTGGAATAGGGAAGTTACAATGCACTTTGCAGTACAAATAAAAATTACACCTGATTTGTGATCAAATTTAAACGCATCAGACTCATAACATTTCCCATTGACAAACTTATTAGCAACAATTCCAGCAAATACACAAATACTAAAATAATAATGACAATTATTGAAAGCATTCCACTTTCGAATTTTGTCTAACGACAAAACGAACAGAGCAGATCACTATAAGGGTAACATGACTGTAGTGCAAGAAATCAGATACTGTTCCAGCACAAATACAAGGAGTAGAGCTTATTTTGGTGGACCAGAATGTAGTAATCTCATTTAACATTTGTAACATTTCAATATGCACATTTAATGTACTAATGTGTTCTATTTTATGTTATGTAGGGAGATACAATTCAAGCAACAATTAAAAACAAGTTGGTGAAGTTATTTCTCGAGTTGCTAAACGAACGAGACATATACAAAATAAAGAAATTTAGCATTTCATCAAATAGAGTGAGACTAGATATGGCAACATTTCATCCATGTAAGATATGGTTTGAATACAGTACTAGGGTGCTACAAATAAATAATATAGTCCTACCTCTAAGAACAAAAATTTTCTACACATTTAACGAGTTCTATTTTGGTGCTATGCCGGACATACTTTATGTTGGTAAGAAAGCTATAAACTTTTCTTATTTATTTATAACCCATATTAGAATTGCTATGAAAATTGTCAAACCACTATTATGTTCATTTTACAGATGTGATCGATAAATTGGAGCATGTCTACCATATTGTGCAAAGCAATAGTGAAAAGAAGAAGATGAAAATGATGCTAAAGAATAATGAGTTTAACCACGGGATTTTTATAGAAGTCAGAACAATATTTACTATCGTCAAACCCATTTTATAGAAGTCGGATTTTTTAATCGAAGTATACTTATCATGCGTTTTTTTCAGGAAATAACTACTATGTTGTACTCTATTATTAGGTGACTATGTGAATCAAATTACAGAAATAGACGAGGAACGTTTCAAGGGCCAAACAAAACCAACTTTGGTATTGTTACATATCAAGATATCAGTTTATGAGGGTGAAATTAGCATAACTACTACATGGGGGCAACCAAAATTTTGGTCAATCCTGACATGTACGCAGTTGGTTCATTAACAAAAGGTGATTATAATGCTACTCTTCATATACTTTCTATATGCTATTTTGTTGATTATATTCTTGCAACATTATTTATATTATATTTAGTTGATAAAAAAATTTATTATTCACACAAGTCATGTCACCCAAACCGGAATTTGTTTTGCCTTACCAGTTTCGAAGAGGCTGAACTAAAAAATAACCAGTGTGGGGAGGAAGCATATCATCCTCCAATCTTGTAAGTGCAAATATCAAGTCATTAGACGAAATCAAAAAACTGACAAGAGGAGGGGCATATGTGACAATGGCAACATTTGTTGAACTAGATACATCTGGAATGGGTTGGTATTATAATTCATGGAAAGAATGCAGATCAAAAGTACAACAAAAAGAAGATGGGGCTATGGATACTACCTTAGAAACCTGTTTTCGACTTTGTTATTGTGTGGCACGTTGTCCATACCAAGCAAAGTTTGGGAAGAAACGTGGAATCTTCTTTCTGATGATATCAACGCAAACTTCTTAAAAATCCAGGTTTCTCTTCCATATCATTCTACATTTTTTACTCGCTTCATTAGAATTAATTGTTAATTAACTATCATGTTTATCCTTTTTTTATTATTCTCTCGTAATATATACACACACACACACTTTTGAAATATATATATATATATATATATATATATATATATATATATATATATATATAATTGTTGAGAAATAATGTATGTACTTATCACCCATCTTTTTTATATTAGGCTTACAGCTAGCTGATGAAGAGTTGAAAAGTTATACACTTAACTACTTATGGATATTGAAAATTCTCTTCAATTGAACGGGGGTAGTCTAACTAGATTTGAAGGCATGTCACTCCCAGATTCTTCAACAACATCACATCATCGTAACAAATTAGTTATGGATGTGTTTTCTTACGACAAACAGTCATTAAGTGAAGAAAATGAGCGTTAATTATCTTCAATGACTGATGAACAAAGGTCGGTGTATAATGAAATTATGGATGCTGTTATAAATAACAGAGGTAGAGTGTTCTTTGTTTATGGATACGGCGGAACTGGGAAGACGTTCATCTGGCGTTCTTTGTGTGATGCCATAAGAAGTAAGGGGGAAATTGTTATCGCAGTTGCATCAAGCGGAATTGCAGCAATCTTGATACCGGTGGTGTAACAGCTCGGTCCAGATTAAGCATATCGATCACTGTGGATGAGGATTCTACATGTTCTCGAATTAAGCCAGGTAGTGATTTAACCGAGCTTTTGATAAGGGCCAAACTCATTATATGGGATGAAGCTCTTATGACTCACAAACATAGCGTCGAGGCTGTTGATAAAAGCCTGAAAGATGTAATGCGTGTTGTTAATGAGAGAAATGCCGTATTATCGTTTGGAGGAAAGGTGGTAGTCTTCGGAGGAGATTTTCGACAAACTTTGCCCGTTGTCTGTAACACCCCGGCCCAAACCTATGACCGAAAATGTTAGCCACGGTAGCTCGCCAGGCTTTGTATGGCCCCACAGACCAACACGAGTCCTTTTCAGCGCATTTTGTCCTCACTCATGCGCATCCCGGGAACCTTCCCAGGAGGTCACCCTGTTGGGAAAAGTGTCCTCAACAATAGTGCGATCACGTCAGTAAATACAAAGTACTGATAAATCTACAATAAGAATACTCATGGGATGATCCTTATCATATAGTCGACTGATCAACATTAATCGGTAATGATTGGCTTACTAGAGTTTAACATTACTGTCGTATGACGGTGGTGGTCAGTCGATCCCTTTAGGTCACACCTTTAGGACAACTCTCTTGATTAAGAAAACGATATGGTCGTATATGATACGAGTCATATCAATCCTAGTTTATATATCGAGTTTGGTAAATATTTATAATACGATTATAGATTGTAAATTTTAGTGAATGATATGCCATTACTAAAATTAATATGTTTATGAAACATCATTTAAGAATGAATTAATTTTATATTAGAAATGTTTTAATATAAAATCTAATAATAATAATGGGATTATTATTTCATGGTAATTAAGTTTAAATTAGTTAAACTTATAATGTACATTTTATATGTGATAAAATGGACATAATAGTATGTTTGGACCGTGTGATGGTCTATCACACTTGGACTACATTATACATTATTATCTTACATTATAATTTTATATGATAAAATTATTTTAATCTAATGTAGGAATAATATGACATGTGGTGTTTTGGTGCCCATGCATAGGGCACCTCAACCTAACCGTCCAAATACACCCTCAAATGAGGTGTGGTGTACTCAACCCCTTGTTCATTCTTACAAGACACACTAACAAGTTTTAGAGAGATTTTAGAGAGAAAAATTGCTCTCCTTCTTCTTGTTTTCAGCCGTGTATCACCAAGCCAATATAGAACAATTTATATTGTTCATTCATCAAAATTATTATAAGATAATAATAGTAATAACTAGGTTATTTATGTGAGATTCTAGTAAAATCAAACATAAAGATTATTAGAGTGTGTCTTGGTGTTAACTCATTGGAGGTCTTCTACTTTGGGGACTAGGAGGATCATCCTTTGAAATAAGCTCAAGAACAATCAAAGAAGGAGTCTTTGATTGTGCCCATTTAGCCGAAAATTCAAACAATGTAAGGAATATTTA
Organism: Silene conica; assembly: GCA_029255685.2. Taxonomy (NCBI): domain Eukaryota; kingdom Viridiplantae; phylum Streptophyta; class Magnoliopsida; order Caryophyllales; family Caryophyllaceae; genus Silene; species Silene conica. The sequence goes on from CM055317.2 coordinate 71,257,443, forward strand.
TTCTTCAAATGTTTTGGCTATCACTTAGTTATGCATGCAATAAGATCTAAGAGATTATGAGATAAAATTAGTATGACTAAATTTATAATAAGAGTTTAAGAAACCAACAATTGGTATCAGAGCTAATGGTTGTTTGCATGCATAATCGGTATTGTTTTTCCGAGTTATAGTAACTTAAATAAAACTACCTATTTCGTTTTATATGATAAATCACTCGAAATGTTTTGCATGTGTATAAATCCGGTCCTAAAAATTGTTTTAGGTTATATTGATAATTTGTGGAATTTAAAGTTGTTCATTTGTATCTTTATTTTAGTATTTTAGATGATTTAATTGTTTAAATCGGAAAATTGAACTAAAATAGATGGAAAGGTTTCTGGCCGTGATCTTCATGTATAATGTCACATGCATATTTTACAAATGGTGTGTAAAATTTTGTACAATATAGAGTTGTATTGCATGCATTACGATTTATGTGATAAATGGAGTAATATTGACATGTTGGTTAAAAATTAATTAATTGTCGAAACTAGTTCGAAATTTTTAACCATGAAATTTTGACATTAAGATTTTTAAAGTAATTTTTCAGAATGTTAAAATTTCGAAATTCAAATTTTAATTAATGTAATTTAATTTGAATTTTTACATGTTGTTTATGAGTTATTAAGGCCAAAATGAACACATAAATTAATTTTGAATTAATTTGCCTATAATTAGTGTAGACTAATTTTAATCCTAAAATGTGTTAGGAAAGTTAATTTTGATGTAAATGTGATTTATATTGAAGTTTTTGGCATGTTTAAAGGTTAAACCGTAAATTCCATAAAACCGGATAAGTTAAGGCTAATAAAATGTATTAGGGCGATTTGGCATTAAAATGAACATATTTAATTTTAATGCATTATATTATTTCGTGTGAATGTCATTTTTTTTTGTTATATAATTTTGAATTATGTATTTTTCTTAGTATGGCCTTAGTTTTAATCGATATTTCCCGTAATGTAAGGGTTTATCGATTCGGTTGTAATTTAATGTGATTTCGTATCACTTTATTTTATTGTTTTATTTTATAATGTATAAAATAGATAGAAAATTGTAATTACTTGTAATTTCGGAAATTCTTGAAGTTGGTGCCATTTCGGGAAGGAGTTCCGACCAAGACGGAGTTTGCCTTGGGATGCGTGCCGCGTGTGAAGTTCAAGGGACCAAAGGAGTTGGTTTCCGAATTTGTAATTTACATTTAATTTTTTATCTTAGGAAAGGCCATACTAAGAGTTTAAATATGCTTTGCATTTATTTTATATGTTGCATGCATTGCCAAATCGCCATCAACTTAACATGCATATCGAGTTTCGAGTCCCACTCCGTGTCAATCAATTTATCCATAATTCACCGAATTAGTTCACTTAAAGGAGATAGATAATAAATTGACAAGATCTCTTACAACATTTTTTAAAATTGAGACATAGCCATACCAAAAAGTAAAGAACCCGCGAAGGATCTTCTTCATAAGGGAGTAGGCTCGGCTAAACCGGGGTGCAAACCTTATTACGTTGGTGAAGTGGGGTAATAAGATTACGTTCTAGAAATTTGGTCGATCTCAACGAAAGTATTCGAGCCACCGTAGTGGTAATAAGTTCGGGCTAAGATAAGAATTAAAGTAATTTTATCGACCGGGAATTCTAAAAGTAGAATCGATTAAGGAGTTAATCCACCGAGTCATATTAATGAGGGATGTATCGGCTAAACCGTGCCCAAGTTAGTATGTATTTGGGTCTCGGGATCATTTACTTGATTGGGTAAGAGATCATTGAGTAAATGTTTTACTTGTTTACACAAGTGAATAAATCAAAATAATAAACGTTAATATTTTCCTTTATTTTCCGTTTTGTAGTAATTAAGACCGCAATGGATCCATCGAACCCTACTACACCCATCACCATTGACTCTTGTCATAAAGTATTTGACGAAATTTGCACCCGAAACAACTTTGATACTACTAGAGAAATTCATTTCGGAACGGGTCCGGATGGCAATGTGAATTTTGTCACTTCTCTCCCATATCCCAAGGGACCTTTACTTGACACGGCTTATATTGATGAGCTAAATCGAGAGTTGGATGCCTTGTATCTAAAAGAAAGAGCTTATGACAAAGCTAGTGGGAGCTCTAGCAAGAAAGGTCTTGCAAAGAAGAGAAAGAAGCGAAAGAAAACACAAAAGGGTCGATGTCACTATTGTAGTGATATGGGCCATTGGAGGAGGAATTGTCCAATTTATTTACGGCACATTCAAGAGGGTCTTGTAATTCCGTTAGGTAATTCTTTATCCGAAATTTATGTTATTGACATTAATTATACTTCTAATTCAACTTGGGTATTGGATACCGGTTGTGGTTCTCACCTTTGTAATAGTGTACAGGGTTTAAGAGGAGCCGAGAAGATTGACAAGGGAGAGATGGATCTCCGACTTGGAAATGGAGCTCGGGTAGCCGCCACTTCAAAGGGGACTTGCACTCTTGCCTTACCAAGCGGATTTGAGCTACATTTGAATAATTGTTATTATGTACCATCGCTTTCTAAAAACATTATTTCCGTAGCAATGTTAGACATTGAAGGTTATTGTTTTTCCATTAAGAACAATCGTTGTATTATCTCTAAGAATGACATGATTATTGGTCATGCCACTTCTATTAATGGAATATATGTTTTAGAAACTGCAACCTCATTCCGTGATGTTTATAACATAGAATCTAAAAGAGCAAAAGCAAGTGAACCAAATGAATCATTTTATTGGCATTGTCGACTTGGTCATATAAACGAAAATCGCATTAAAAGATTAGTAAAGACTAACATTATCAAACCATTTGATTATGAATCATATGGTACATGCGAAGCTTGCCTCCTAGGCAAAATGACTCGAAGTCCTTTTAGTGGTAAAAGAACAAGAGCAAGTGATTTACTAGGACTCATTCATACCGATGTATGTGGTCCATTAACAATCACCGCTAGGGGAAACTATGACTACTTCATTACCTTCACAGATGATTTAAGTAGATATGGGCATGTCTACTTAATGAAATTTAAAAGTGAAGCCTTCATGAAATTCAAGGAATTTCAAAATGAGGTAGAAAACCAACTTGACAAGAAGATTAAAGCACTTCGATCAGATCGAGGTGGTGAGTATCTTAGTGGTGAATTTGATTCACACTTAAAAGATAATGGTATATTATTAGAACTCTCACCTTCTGGAACACCACAACTTAATGGTGTGGCCGAAAGGAGAAATCGAACTTTACTAGATATGGTTCGGTCCATGATGAGCCAAACTGATTTACCAGATTCATTTTGGGGATTTGCAATTCTCACCGCCATCAAATCGTTGAACGTTAGTCCAACAAAAGTGACCGATAAGACTCCATATGAGATGTGGAGAGGAAAGGTTCCTTCATTATCCTATATGAAGATATGGGGTTGTGAGGCTTATGTCAAGGTAAAGACCGATGACAAATTAGCTCCGAGATCCGAAAAATGCACTTTTATTGGTTATCCAACCACCTCACGTGGATATTACTTCTATAAGCCTCGAGATAACAAAGTGTTTGTATCTATAGAGGCCGTCTTTCTAGAAAAGGAATTTGTTTCTAGAAGACAAAGTGGGAGAAACTTTGAACTTCGAGAGATCAATGAAGTCCAAGATCCACAAACTGATGTAGAGATGAATGAAAATGTTCCTTCTTCATCTACATCAGTACCTATTCAACCTAGGAGGTCGAGTAGAATTCCACATCAACCTGATAGGTATGTTGGATTAATTGAGGGAGATGGTGGTCTTGATGTTTTACTTTTGGAAAGTGACGAACCTACCACTTATAAAGCTGCAATCTCTAGTCCCGACTCCGCTAAATGGCAAGAAGCCATGAAATCCGAAATGGATTCTATGTATCAGAATCAAGTATGGGACTTGGTTGACTTGACTAAAGGCGTGCGACCTCTTCAGTGCAAGTGGATCTTCAAAGTGAAGAATGACATAGAAGGACATGATGATGTCTACAAAGCTAGGCTAGTAGCTAAAGGGTTTACCCAAGTGCAAGGTCTCCATTATGATGAGACCTTTGCTCCAGTTGCTATGCTTAGATCCATTAGGATTATGTTAGCGATCGCCGCATTTCATGATTATGAAATATGGCAAATGGACGTCAAAACCGCCTTCTTGAATGGGTATTTAAAGGAGGATGTGTATATGATACAACCTGAAGGTTTTGAGGATCCTAAAAATCGTGACAAAGTTTGCAAACTTAAGAAATCCATCTATGGTCTTAAGCAAGCATCTAGGAGTTGGAATCATCGTTTTAATGAGGTTATAAAAGAAAATGGTTTCGCTCGAAGTGTCGAGGAACCATGTTTATATACCAAATTCAGTGGGAGCAAAGTTCTGTTCCTAATACTGTATGTAGATGACATACTACTTATTGGAAATGATATTCCAATGTTATCCTCTGTGAAAGGATGGTTGGGAAGTCATTTCCAAATGAAGGATTTAGGAAATGCACAACGCATACTAGGTATCCGGATCTATAGAGATAGACCTAAAAGGATATTGGCACTAAGTCAAGAATCTTATATTGATAAGATACTTCGACGATTCAGCATGAAGAACTCTAAGAGAGGATTTATTCCTATGGGAAGTGGGATAATTTTGAGTAAAGCTCAATGTCCCACTAAACCCGAGCATGTTGAACGCATGAAAGAGATTCCTTATGCTTCTGCAGTTGGATCCATCATGTACGCCATGGTATGCACTCGTCCAGATATCTCACATGCTTTAAGCATGACTAGTAGATATCAAGCAAATCCAGGTGAAGGTCACTGGATTGCTGTTAAGAATATCCTTAAGTACTTAAGAAGGACTATGGATTCATTTTTGGTGTTTGGTGGGGAGGATGAGCTGAGTGTAAAGGGTTACACAGATGCTAGCTTCCAAACGGATAGAGATGACATGAAATCCCAGGCTGGATATGTCTTTATCCTTAATGGTGGTGCCGTTAGTTGGAAGAGCTATAAAGAGCCAGTGGTTGCGGATTCTACAACGGAAGTAGAGTACATTGCAGCAAGTGAAGCTGCAAAAGAAGCAGTATGGATTAGGCAATTTCTTGAGGGACTAAGAGTAGTTCCCGAGGCCGAAGATCCTATCACTCTCTATTGTGATAATAGTAGTGCGGTTTTTCAAGCTAAAGAACCGAAGTCTAGAAATAGATCAAAGCATGTACAAAGAAAATATCATGTGATTAGAGATTTTCTAGATAGAAAGGAAATTGTGATGTGTAAGGTTGGGACAGAAGAAAATGTTGCTGATCCTTTAACCAAAGCATTATCGCAAGCAAAGCATGATGCTCATGTTGTATCTATGGGTTTAAGGCGCATGCCGAACATGTATTAGGTTATGTGATATGAAATACAAGTTTTATTGTTCATATATGATAACCGCGTTTATTATTTAAAAGTTTTATGTTTTACATTAAGACTTAATATTTATATACTTTGTCATATCTAGATGGGTTGTGGAGACAAATTTGAACCCCATTAAGTGAATCAGATAGACTTAGTATAGCCCCTAGTTGCTTACATGAGGTGACGTCTCGAAGCAACTAGAATGTGAGGCGATTGATGGCAGGTTCAAATGTCATAGAGTCATAAGGTATGACTAGTCGATCACATAGGCAGACTGCATGAGGCATTTTGTCGGGCATATTGTGACCGCTTATAGAGTTCTGGAAATTTTATAATTAGCCTGGTCGTGGCGAGAGCTACTATATGTATTCTTGCTAGTCAATTCTTTGACTTGAGACTGTTCGCCCAAGGTGACATGGTTTTCAGAGTGACTTTGATTTTAGCTCTACGATCATCCGTTAAAGGGGGTCAAATGGGCTTCTTTTGGGTCATAATGGACTATGCCAGTCAAAGGGAACAGTAGGATAGGAATTGTCCAACCCCTTGTCAGGGTTGTCTTAAATCTCAAGGCCACTCGAGGAGAAGTTTAACTGGAAATGCGTGGCCACGCTCGGAAAGTATCTATGGTAGATAATTCCGGTCAAAACAGTTAAATCTCCGGATCGAGAAAAACTACTCATGATATGATCAAATGCAAGTACGACCTGCGAGACACCTTGCATTGAGTGGGAGATGACGTAACAGGACAAGAGAATTGGTGACGCACACTTGTCGAGGACAAGTGGGAGATTGTTGGGAAAAGTGTCCTCAACAATAGTGCGATCACGTCAGTAAATACAAAGTACTGATAAATCTACAATAAGAATACTCATGGGATGATCCTTATCATATAGTCGACTGATCAACATTAATCGGTAATGATTGGCTTACTAGAGTTTAACATTACTGTCGTATGACGGTGGTGGTCAGTCGATCCCTTTAGGTCACACCTTTAGGACAACTCTCTTGATTAAGAAAACGATATGGTCGTATATGATACGAGTCATATCAATCCTAGTTTATATATCGAGTTTGGTAAATATTTATAATACGATTATAGATTGTAAATTTTAGTGAATGATATGTCATTACTAAAATTAATATGTTTATGAAACATCATTTAAGAATGAATTAATTTTATATTAGAAATGTTTTAATATAAAATCTAATAATAATAATGGGATTATTATTTCATGGTAATTAAGTTTAAATTAGTTAAACTTATAATGTACATTTTATATGTGATAAAATGGACATAATAGTATGTTTGGACCGTGTGATGGTCTATCACACTTGGACTACATTATACATTATTATCTTACATTATAATTTTATATGATAAAATTATTTTAATCTAATGTAGGAATAATATGACATGTGGTGTTTTGGTGCCCATGCATAGGGCACCTCAACCTAACCGTCCAAATACACCCTCAAATGAGGTGTGGTGTACTCAACCCCTTGTTCATTCTTACAAGACACACTAACAAGTTTTAGAGAGATTTTAGAGAGAAAAATTGCTCTCCTTCTTCTTGTTTTCAGCCGTGTATCACCAAGCCAATATAGAACAATTTATATTGTTCATTCATCAAAATTATTATAAGATAATAATAGTAATAACTAGGTTATTTATGTGAGATTCTAGTAAAATCAAACATAAAGATTATTAGAGTGTGTCTTGGTGTTAACTCATTGGAGGTCTTCTACTTTGGGGACTAGGAGGATCATCCTTTGAAATAAGCTCAAGAACAATCAAAGAAGGAGTCTTTGATTGTGCCCATTTAGCCGAAAATTCAAACAATGTAAGGAATATTTATTCTTCAAATGTTTTGGCTATCACTTAGTTATGCATGCAATAAGATCTAAGAGATTATGAGATAAAATTAGTATGACTAAATTTATAATAAGAGTTTAAGAAACCAACACACCCATCCTAAGACTACTCCCAGCCAAGCACGCTTAACTTTGGAGTTCTTTCGCATGGATAACCATAAAAGAAAGTGCACTTTGTTACTTTGTTGATATGAGTAGTACTTTCACTCCTTTTAAGCACTAGTCATATAAGTCTATCAATGGACCTCTTCAAGGGGTTCCCCTACCCGAATATCATATTCGGTTCAATGGAATATTACATTGTCCCTAAAGGAAGTAGGGTTGTTGTGCGTGCATCTCTATGTTCATCGTATTTGTGGTCTTCTTATTACAAGGTATTTTTATTTATTATCATAATAATATATATCTATTACAACATTATATCTTAATATGTTTATAGTTTACGTACGTTCGTACTTTAACCTTTGAAATTGTCTAGGTGCTTAAACTCACAAAGAATATGCGTTTGCAAGTTGGGAATCCAGACAACAATGTTGAGGATATCATAAAATTCTCAGAATGGATTCTCGAAATTGGAGATGGTTTAGCAGGCGGTGAAAATGACGGAGAAGTTGATCTAGACTTTCCAGACGACCTACTCTTTCGAGATGTCACAAATCCGCTTGTGTCATTAGTAAATGTCACTTATCCAAATCTTTTAAGCCATTTATGGAACCCTGATTACCTCCAAGAAAGGGCAATCCTCGCCCCTATGCACGAGATAGTTGAAGCGGTAAACGACTACGTGTTGTCGCTTATCAATGAGGAGGACACTTTATATTTAAGCTCAGATGAAGTCTGTAATGATGATACGGGAATGGGTGATCGTGAGTTACACTCTACCGAATACCTCAATAGTATTAAATGTTCCGGACTCCCGAATCATCAATTGAGGTTAAAGGTCGGTGCAATGGTTATGCTTCTTAGCAACATCGATCAATCACGTGGTTTATGTAATGGTACGAGATTAATTGTGATAGATTTAGGATCACGCGTGATTAGATGTATGGTTATAACCGGTAGTCATAAAAGAGATAAAGTGCATATTGTTCGACTAACACTTAATATCTCTGTCAAACTCGAGTAGATACCCGGTTCGTTTCAGCAGAAGTCAATTCCCTGTTGGATGTTGTTGTTTGCTTTGGTATGACGATTAATAAGAGTCAGGGACAATCTTTATCTCAAGTCAGCATCTATCTTTCACAGCCTGTTTTTAGTCATGGTCAGTTTTACGTGGCGATTTCCAGGGTTACAAACAAACAAGGCTTGAAACTTTTGATTTGTGATGATGATAAGCATATATCCAACAAAACAACTAACGTAGCTTATCACGAAATTTTTCAGTTTTTAGAATCAAATTAGTTTGAGAAATATTAATTTTATATTTATATTTTCTTGAAAGATAATGTAATCGTTATTCATTTGCACAACTGTTTTAATTTTACAGTAATATTTGCCTTTTTTGGTACTCAATTTAATGTTCTAAATTGTATTTAAAACATGCATTTTAACGTATTATCAATATAATAGAAATTGAATGCAAAATATTCACGTATTATTGACAATCCACCACATTTTTTCTAAAAATATACCGTGCAAAATGGGTTTAAAACTAGTTATTATTAAATTAAATGTGTGTAGTTTTGCTTGATTATTATTTGCTACTTCGCCAAACTAATGTTTATTTTATTTTTTATTTAAAAAAAAGGTTAAAAAGATACACGCTCGGTGGGACTCGAACCCACAATCCTTTGATTAGAAGTCAAATGCCTTATCCATTAGGCCACGAGCGCCAGGATGTTGACATTTTTAATTCTAAATTATAAATTGCTTCACCAACCAATATGATTTGTGGTTTACTTTTAAAAAGTAGTTATATATACCTTACAAGTTACAACTTACAGGATGGATCTGTAATTCTGTGAATGTCATCGAAAGCAAATATCAGGATCATAAGAACTTTCGAAGTCAGAAGTGAGAGATCTTTAGTGATGAGTCGAGGAATTTTTTTTGACAAGAATAAACCATTATATTAAACCAAAGAAAAAGTTATAGTTACAAAACCGAGAACTAAAAAATCAACTTGTAGCGAGATTAACAAATCAATTACGATAAACACAAAACAGGTTGTTTGTTTCTCGTAGAGAATTTCGCACTATGATTAATACTGACTTATAATTATCTAGAACGGAAGGTAGTTTCTGGTTGTCATCCAAACAGCGACAACATTAAAGTTTTCTTCTGGTTGTCATCCAAACAGCGACAACATTAAAGTTTTCTTTGCAAGCCAAATTCATAGTATGGAAGCGTGGAGCAATCCTCTAAATGTTGCTTCGAATAGTGAAGTGGCATTCAATTTTCCTCTGTGTTAAACACAAATGAACACAAACTCTGATTGCTTCTTATTCCAATCCCCAAATATATAGTACAGCATGTATGAAACTGACAAAGATAAACAAAAGACTCAAGGCACACAAGAGACTCAGGAATTAAAGACTTGCAACACGGAGTAAATACGAGTATTAAACTCGTATTTAATCTCGGGTCTATTACCCCCCCTCAAGTTGGAGCATATGGGTTAAAAATGCCCAACTTGCGGACTAAACACTGAAACTGCGTGGCTCCGAGAGCTTTAGTAAGGATATCAGCCAACTGGACTTTCGTGGAGACATGGGATGGAACAATGAGACCGGCTTGTATGGCATCCCGGACAAAGTGACAGTCAATTTCGATATGCTTGGTGCGTTCATGGAATACGGGATTTTGAGCAATATGCAGCGCCGATTTGCTATCACTGAAAACCTCTATGGGTGTGGGGTGAGGTACTCCTAAATCAACCAAGAGACCTTTGAGCCATTTGAGCTCACCGGTAATAGCACGGAGGGCACGATATTCAGCTTCAGCTGAGGACAAAGATACGGTATGTTGTTTCTTGGTTTTCCATGCCACGGGAGAGGAACCAAAGTACACAAGCCACCCAGAGAGAGAGCGCCGCGACTCGGGACATGAGCCCCAATCAGAGTCACACCAACCAGATAATTTAAGGGTGGGACAAGCCGATAATAAAAGACCTTGACCGGGAGTGCCCTTGAGATAACGAATTGTACGAAGAGCAGCATTCCAATGATCCTCGCGAGGTGCACTCATAAATTGAGACAGTGTGTGCACCGTATAAGATAAGTCGGGTCGAGTCACAGCCAGATACACCAAACGACCCACCAAACGCCGGTAGGATTCGGGATAAGTAAGGTACCCGCTTGTGCTACGGCCAAGATGATGATGCTGTTCAAGGGGAGTTAAGGCGGGTTTACAGCCGAGCATTCCAACTTCATTGATAATGTCCAATGCATATTTGCGTTGGCATAAGAAAATGCCATCAGAATTACGTGCTACTTCAATACCAAGAAAGTATTTCAAAATTCCCAAGTCTTTCATATGGAAGCATTTGTGAAGATAGTCTTTAAATGCGACCAGGGCGGGGAGCTCATTGTCGGACACAATTAAGTCATCCACGTATATCAACACATTAAGGCGAACCGAATTTTTTACAAATATAAATAGGGAATAATCATGATAACTTTGAGTAAACCCATACCGTTTCAAGGCGGCGCCCAGTTTCGCGAACCAACAGCGAGGAGCTTGCTTGAGCCCATATAATGATTTCTTTAATCTACACACAAGACCCGGTTTTGGAGCAGAAAACCCGGGAGGAAGTCGCATAAATACTTCTTCGTCCAGATCGCCGTGGAGAAAGGCATTGTGCACATCCATTTGATGCAAGTGCCAATTTTCCGCAGCGGCCACAGATAAGAAAGTTCGAACTGTAGTCATTTTTGCAACCGGAGCAAATGTTTCGTCATAGTCCACCCCCTCTGTTTGGTGATTACCAAAGACCACCAATCGTGCTTTAAATCGTTCAATAGTGGAATCGGACTTGTATTTAATTTTGTATAACCACTTGCTCCCGAGAGCCTTCTTTCCTGTCGGTAAAGGTTCAAGCACCCAAGTTTCATTTTGAATAAGGGCTTTCATTTCATCAGCCATTGCCTGCCTCCATTCAAGATGTTGAACGGCGTCTTTGAAATTTCGGGGCTCGGTATGCGTCGTGAGAGCTGCTACATAAGAGCGATGTGGAGCAGTAAATTTATGACAGGATAAGTAATTTGCCAGAGGATACGGGGTACCTGAGGAGGAAGACGAGACAAGGAGACGAGAGGCTTGCGATGGACTATCAGCTTCGTTGTTGTCACTGTCAAAGTCAAGAACATAATCCCGAAGATTTGTGTTCGGAATACGGGTTCGCTGTCCACGACCCAATACAGGGGAAACAGAAGACGGAGTATCGGGCTGAGTATTAAAGTCAGTAGTAGGGGAGGACAGGGTTGTTGTGGGGGTGTTGGATACGGGATTTGTGTCACTGGGATTGGGCTGCTCACTGGGATTAGGCTGCTCATTGGGATTGGGCTGCTCATTGGTGTCATTGGCCCAATCAATATACAAGTCATCCATAGGCTGGCTATGATCAACATTAAGAAACGGAAACTGAGTTTCATAAAATTTAACATCTCGAGACACAAAGAAAACATGGCGGTCCAAATCATATAAGTACCATCCTTTTTGTCCCGACGGGTAGCCCATAAAGACACACTTCCGACTTCTACTAGCAAATTTATCGCCTTTTGACTGTTGATTATAGGCAAAACATAGTGACCCAAAGACACGAAGCAAGGCAAAATTTGGCACTTTTTGATAAATACGCTCATATGGTGTCATTCCCCGTAAGACACGAGATGGTGTCCGGTTAATAATAAAAGCAGCGGCTAAGGCACATTCCCCCCAAAACTTCATGGGTAGACCACTTTGAAAGCGGAGGGCTCGAGCAATATTTAAAATGTGTTGATGTTTTCGTTCAACGCGCCCATTTTGTTGAGGGGTACCAACACATGAGGATTGAAACATGATTCCGTGCTCAAAAAAATATGGCTTTAGGGTATGAAATTCGTTTCCATTATCACTCCGCACTATTTTTATTTCAGCTGAAAATTGACGTTTGACCATGGCAATAAAAAGTTTAAATTTATGTGGTACATCGGTTTTATGTTGGACCAAGTATACCCATACCCCACGCGAGAAATCATCAACCAAAGTGAGAAAATATCGTGCCCCTGACGTAGACGGAACTTCATATGGACCCCATAAGTCGCAATGAATTAATTCAAAAGCATTCATACTGTTATTAGTGCTCAAAGGGAAACTACTACGAATGTGCTTAGCCCGATGACAAACCTCACACGGTTTCGGCAAAAAATGTTCTTTAGTACGTATGAAAGGAAGTGACTTGACAACTTGTTCAGACGGATGTCCCAATCTATTATGCCATAAATTAAATAAAGAGGATCCGGAATCAATGGCGTGAACGGCCTCCGTGCTGGTCCGAAGGTAATATAGTCCATCGAGTCGGTCTCCTCTACCAATCTCCTCCCTCGTAGCCCGGTCCTGTATCACGCATGAAGAAGCATTTGTTATAACTTCACAGTGTAGATTATCACTCAATTGTGATGCTGAAATCAAATTTCAAGTCAATTGTGGTACAAAAAGAACCGGATTTAACGTGATAGTTGAAGTAACAATAACACAGCCAACATATGAACCGTTAATTTTCGAACCATAGGGAAGGCCCACAATGCGACTTGGAATGGTTTTAACATCTGAGAGCAACTCAAAATTACCGGTTACATGGTGGGAACAACCCGTGTCAATCAACCACTTACCGGAATGGTCATGGTTAGGCGTGCCATAAACATTTACCGAGGCAGCCTGTGTTGTGACTTCGGTCGATGAAGGTGTTGATGTCATTGTTGAATGAACAGAAGGTCTGGAGTCAGAAGGATTAAATTCACCACGGCTGTTGCTATTAGTTTCCCGAGAACGAGTGCCATCACTGCCACGCCCCCCTCCGCGTCCACGAGCAGAGAAAGCACGGCCAGTACCCTTGTTCGAACTCTTCAATTCATAGTACCAATCGGGTGTATGACCAAGCAAATCAAAACACATAGTGCGATCATGCCTGTTACGATTACAATGATTACAATGTAATTTTTGACGCTCGGTACGAGTCATTTGAGACGGGTGTTTCGATAAGGGGTGACTGGTTGAATTAATATGAAAGCTAGCAAGTTCAGGGGGTGAGTCGGGCACTTGACCGATGCCACGGACACGCTCCTCTTGACAGACCATATGGAACGCCCTTGCTACCGTGGGCAGCGGTGTTTGGGCAAGAATGACAGACCGTAATGATGCATAGGGAGCAGGCAACAAACCCAATAGAAAAGAATGCAGACGCTCAGACTCACGACGACTCGAATACTGTGTAGCACTAGTACACTGATTACAACATTTGCAATCAATTATGGGTTGATGTTTATCGAGATCATCCCATAATTGACACAATTTTCCGTAGTAAATCGTGACAGACATACCTTCCGTCTGACGACAGTCGCGAAGACCACCAATAATCTGTTGTATCCGAGACCCATCGACAACACCAAACCGCTCTTGAAGGGCATCCCACAGTTTTTTAGCATTCTCAAATTTCGGTAAGAGAGACGGTACCTCAGGTGTAATAGTGTTGGATAGCCATGAAACGAGCATTGATTGGATAGTTTCCCAATCGTCATCCGTGCAGGGGGGTTGCGGCTCGTTAATGGTGCCGTTCACAAAAGCAAATTTCCGACGCGATCTTAATGCGATACGAATATCATGGGACCATTCATCATAGTTCTCGGATGTCAGCCGAATAGGAGTGATAGAGTCTCCGGGTTTGTCTTGGGGACCGAGATAGTATGGAGAAGATGGGTCGATTTTGGGGACAGATTTTTCACCATTCGTCATAACGATGGTTAGTTGTTTGGAATTGAGAATTTTAATTGTGTTTGATTGTTCACTGATACCATGTTAAACACAAATGAACACAAACTCTGATTGCTTCTTATTCCAATCCCCAAATATATAGTACAACATGTATGAAACTGACAAAGATAAACAAAAGACTCAAGGCACACAAGAGACTCAGGAATTAAAGACTTGCAACACGGAGTAAATACGAGTATTAAACTCGTATTTAATCTCGGGTCTATTACTCTGCAAGCCAACATTATAGAGAGGTAGATAGTAATTTAAATTTCATTAAATTAAAAATATGATACCACAATATAAAAATATGAAACATTGGGACATCAAATCCGGCAATGTGAATCCTTCAATGATAATTGATAGAAATTAAGAGAGCGGAAATCATATGATTATTTTATTGATAATCGTTCGTGCCTCTAATGATTACATTGTCACGATATTTATAGCACACTCGAGATCTTAATCGTATCAACTATTATAGGCTACATATACTAAGGAGTCGTTTGGTTCGATATGGGAAGATAAAATTCCCCGAAAGATAAAATTCATATGAACTTAAAACTCACGTGAATTAGGTAAATATTGTTTGGTTGAATGTAGGAACTTCAATTCATGCGGAACTTCCAATTACCTAGAGGGGGCTAGGTAAGCGACTTCCTACATAATGTAGGAATTAGAACTTCATAGGAACTTCTAATCCCCATGAATTGGGCAACCAAACAAGACTCAATTTTCCCACTTCCCATAATTTTCTAATTCCCGTGATTTTAAAAGGCAACCAAACAACCCCTAAGTTATTCCTATATTATATTATTCCGAATACGGTATAATACAATATACCGTAATATTCTCAACATCCCCCCTCAAACCTGATAATTTGTCGAAATTTCCATGGGTTTGCACAATATCGAATTTCGTTAACATGAGAAAAGAACAATGAAACTTCTTCGGTCTTGTCGGACGGAAACGTCGTAGCTTTTCTGATTCGTTAAAAAAAACGGTACGAGAAATCGATTTTTTTGAACTCGTCGAAATTTCGTGATCAGAAACGTCGCAATTTTTTCAAACCTGATAGATTCGTTGAATGGAAAAAATATCCGCAATTGTAATTGTCGGTAATCAATTTTTTTTGAATGAGTTCAAAAAGATCGACGTTCTCGTTACGTTTGAATTTTGACGGATCCGAAAAGCTACAACGTTTCCGTCCGACAAAGACCGAAGAAGTTTGGTTGTTTCTTTTCTCATGTTATCGATATACGATATTGTGCAAACCCATGGAAATTTCGACAAATTACCATGGGTTTGAGGGGGATGTTGGACATTATTACGGTATATTGAAATATACCGTAATCAGAATAATATAAAATTTGGAATAAACATATACTCGTATGTAATAGGTGATACGATTCAGATCTCGATAGTACTATATCTTGTCAATGTAGTGATTCGAAACACAAACGAACAATATCAATAATACTACGATTCTATCCATCTCTATCTCTAATAATAATAACAATCCTACTTCGTTACAAAATCATCTCGTCTCTCTAGACCGATAACGTGGACAAATCTCTTTATATTCATTTGAAAGTTAAATCTCATTATCATTAGTGTAATTTAAGTTTTTGTACTTCAAGATTTCAAATAGTAGAAAATGGCAATCTCATTCACCATGGAATTAAAATCGTAAGTCTTGCTTGTGACAGGTTACCATTTGTGACGGATATTTTGTGAGATAAAATGGATACAAAATAAGTAGTGGAGAAAGGGGACCACAGGAATAGTGTTGGAGAGAGACAGAGAGAGAAAAAGTTAGTCTTTTGTGAGAGAAAACGGTATCCGTCACAAATTTACGACGGATAGTGTCGTTGCAAATAAGAATTTGTGTAATTGAAAATAGTAATATATTACTCCCTAGTACACTATAACACTAATAAGTGTACCATGTCGTCCATGCGTTCGTTGTCTTGCAAACCCTTAATCTCATCATACTCATCAATATCCGTTGTAAATTTGTAACGGGTCAAATATTATCCACTTGGGTAGAAAAAGACGAGACCTTTAGGATTTGATATGTTTTGTCTTATATGCTCAAGTGAGACGACTTATGCTCAAACATCTATACTATTAGGGTAAGATTATTGTTAATCTTGAGACAAGACTTTAGCAATTAAGACAAGACTCACTCAAAACTATCAATAATCTATCAAAGTTCGGACAAGGTCTTAAATTAAGTCTTGAAAATCCAAAATTCAACTTAAAACTTTGGTTGAGTCTTGACCCCACTTTCTAATGAAATTATCCTGGTTGTAATATGTCATTTCCTTTTGTAAAAATTAGGTAGTGTAAAAAAAAGTAAAGTATGAGGTGAGTCTAATGGATAATGTAAAAGTCCGAGGTGGCTTTGGGTGAGTCTGAACAATAAAGAAATAAAAAAAAGTTAGTGGAAAATTGATGTGGCACAATATTAAGACTTTGAAAGGTCTTGGTGATAATCTTACCCTTACTAATATTGAAATTACCCTTTATGCTCGAACATCTATACTATTTATATCTATACAATAACATAAAAAGCCTAGATTGAATAGTTAGTTGAACGACACGTGGCGAGCTATTGAATAGGTAGTTGAACGACATGTGACGAGCTACAATTTTATGCTAAATCAAAATATTAAAATAAAAAACAAATAGAAAACGAAAAGGCAAAATAGTAATCAATGTAAAAATGACCTAAACCTTTATCTACGAAACATTACTCAACTCCATAATTACAATTTATATCTCTTGATTCTTGAATGCGGAACTTTTCATATTTTACAATTATGAAACCAATTTAACAAATTTACCTATAAAATAAGATCAAATGATATAAATTCTAACACATTATTAACAAAAATAAAAAAATAGAAAAAATTCACGGGTAAGTTTATTCATTTTCGCCTATTTCTAATATCCTATTCAATTTCATTTGATTGATTATTTAAAACTTTTCATATTTTTATTTTTGTAGTGAGTTGGAATCAATTGAGAGTGAAATGAATAATTAAAATGAAAGTAGAAGAAAAGAGAAGAATCAAACAAGCATTTGTATCATATTCTTTGTTTTTGGCATTTTCGAATGTTAATGAAGACACTTTATATTATTAATTATCGAATATATTGAAACCTTAGTTTTATAGTCTCATATATTATTATTGATATAACGTTTTGGGAAATTTTTAATGTATTTATTAATTGATAATCCGTAGTGAATTTGTTGAAATTGATATTAACAACTTTATATATGGTCATGGCGTGTTTAGTATAATTAAGTATAATATTTTTTATGAAGTCGTCTAAAACAATATATGTTTCTTGTACTTTGAGTACCAGAGAGGAACATATCGTTTAATTTGTAATTTTAAATTTTTAATGAGAGAATATCGCGTGAGTATCGATGTTGTTTTTATCTATTGTAACCTTATTTAAATTATGTTTTATTTGATTAAACATTACATGATTATTAATGTTTTATTTAAGAGAAATTGAGTTAGAATATTTTAATTCTTAAATATTGTTATTATATTCATACTTAAAATATATAATCATTTAACTAAGGTTAATTTACTTACTAATTTCATAATATCATTTTAATAAAGTTGTAAACTAGGAAACATGTTATTTAAATGTCAAGTAAAAACGATCATTCAGCTACAAATGTTATATGTGAATAATTGAATTAAATTGCAATAACCAAGAAAAACATAATTTTTTTAATGAAGAATTAAAAAAAATCCCGTAGTTAAAGAGAAAATTGGAGAGCTTTTATCTAGGCAAAGGGCGTGCTATAGAAAAATAATGAAAAAAATAAATGAATGAGTAAAATTCGTACATGAATGAGTAACTACGTTTTTTAATTCAGATCACGTAGAATAATCATAATTAGTAAAATATAAACATAAAAAAGGTCTTAAAACCCGTGATTTTCACGGGATACAAAATTAGTTACTGAGTACCAACCCCGTTTAGTACTATCCCGACTTTTTTACCTTGTGCGAGTCGAATTGTTATTATATTTTTGCACTAGGCATGTATACATTCATTATAAGTCATGCTAAAATATCCTAGTTGTTTAGAGTTTATGTATTGTCTCGTCCACTCTTCATTCGAAGCGAGTGCGACTATAAATGTCTAGCTCGCATATGGGCCAAAAAACATATTAGCCATAATCTTTTGATAATTTGATACCATGACTGTGCTGAGCATTATCATGTTATGAGGGGATGAAAAGTGCTTGAATTATTAGTTATTACCTTATGCTAATTCGCCAAACTATTTATTCTTTAAAAAAGGAAAAAAGTTGGGGAAAAACACGCTCGGTGGGACTCGAACCCACAATCCTTTGATTAGAAGTCAAATGCCTTATCCATTAGGCCACGAGCGCCAATTTGTTAGACGTTAATCAAGACTTCTATCTTCTACTCGTCTAGCGAATAACTCAAACAAAATTGACACGAATTGTTACAAAGTAAGGAATTAATAATATCGAAATTAGTCAATTACCCCATATGCTCGACCATGCATACTAGTAGTCTATTACTAACCCTTGTCTCGTATCGTACGTATGGAGTTCTTGATTCTAAGTCGAATTGTTCTTTAGTTTTTGCACTCGGCTTTATACATTGGTCATAAGGCTTGCCAAAATATGTTAATTGTATAGAGTTTATAGGTTATATCGTCCAGTTCCCATTTAAAACGAGTACGAATAAAACATTTTCAAAAACCTTAGATATGGGCCTAAAAATATATATATATACGAACATGGATGTGTATTAGACTAAGACTAGGTTTTTGGGCCAAACTTTGGATGCTAGACTAAGCATTATCATGGGCTTAAATCTAGTCTAAAAACTTAAAAATCGTAGTTTTCTCTTCAGTTACGGCTTTAGTAGGTACTTCGGGGTTTTCAATCCCCCTTTATTTATATTTTGAATAAACGGTTTATACTAGTTTAAAGTTTACTAGATTTCATGCCCGGCCGTTGGCCGGGTAATATCAAAAATAATTTCTAAACATTTATCTCGAAATTTGAAGACATTATTATAACGAATATAATAGAAGAATATGATATTATGAATTCGATCTATACAATTTATGACTATTGAAAATCCCATATTTTTCAAATTTGAACCGAAATTCGTGCTCCATAATGCAAATTGTTTCGAGTAGTGTAGCTACTGCTATTATATTCCAATTAATAGAATTTGACAACTTAATAATCCTAACCATAATTGAGATTCAAGTTTAAAAGAGAGTATAACTCATTATAACGTTTTTACTTAATTTTTTTGCGGATTTCAAGTTATGATCAATATTTGTGAGTTACGGTTGTAGTAATGCAATTAGTGATGTAGCCAATATTCGAAATCAATGGGGGTAAACAGGTAATTGTATAGAAAACTCGAAAAAAAGCCAAATTATTTTACTAAAATTTACTTCTGTCGTCCTACTCAATAGTTAACAATAATCCAATGACTCTTCTCAAAGGATTGATAATAGTAGTTGTATGTAGTAGTTCTTCTATGAGACTCAAATACACACATACTAATACGGTTTTTTTAACGTATGCCCTAAGGATACACGTTAAATAAACCGAAAATGGAAAAATTTATAAAATATTCTCACTCATTAAGGTAAAACTAACTTTATACTACTTTTTTTTTGTTAATAGTGATTATAGTCCTTATAAGTTAACGAAATAACTCCACTAATATTTATTGTACACCTTCAGTTTATAACATGGTAGAGTTGAGAAGGGTAACTCAATATATTTGGACACGTACGTTCAAAATTTTAATTGAACTTTATTTTTGTTTTCATAGTTATATGGGATAACAAATCTTTCTACCCAGAATTATAGGTTTAATATATGATTGCAATTTACCTTACTTTTGAATGTAATTTTCTTCTTTTTAATTACAACTCCTTCCATCCTAATCAATTGTCACTTATTTAGGTTTAATATATGATTGCAATTTACCTTACCTTTGAATGTAATTTTCTTCTTTTTAGTAACAACTCCTTCCATCCCGATCAATTGTCGACTTATTTAATTTTGCTGTTTTTTGATCAGTTATTTTCAAATGCCAATATGCTATAATTAATCCCCATATGGTTTAACAAAAGTATAGAAAATCAAGTTTTCTTTAGTTTACATAAGATGTACATGCTCTATTTATTTACTTGATTATTTCAATCATTAGTTTGTGTAAGTAAAAGACGACACCTGAGACAAAAATAACACAATTAATGTAAATTTCCAAGATTCTTGTCCATATATCAGTTTATGGTAGTCTCGTAGACTACTAAAGATTAAATGAATCATTGGCCATAAGAATACTTAGCTTCATAATTTTAAAATTGAAACTTTAAATTATAATAATTGAGATAGTTTATAATTTTCGAAATCTCTAATAGAGCTCGAAATAATTTACAATAAAAGTTGTAGTTTCTTATATAGCTCGAAATAGTTTACGAATGTTGGAGTTTTCAATATTGCCCGAATTAGTGTACAATTACTGGACTCCAATAGCATTATAGCAACTACATACACTTAACCCATCTTTAGTCACTTAACCCATCTTTAGTCTTTACGTACTCCCCTCGATTTATACCTTTTTCTAGCGACTCTTAAACCACATCCTTCACAAACTTACACTTTCCAAACACATGTATGATATTTCATATGGAGCTAATATTATGTTGGCAAGGTCAGCCAAAAAAATTGTAGAGGAATCAATGAATCATAGATGAAGATACTCTTACAAATTAAAGTCTTCTATTTAACATCATACTCCACTACGTATTAAACTATTAATTATGTATGATACACAGTTGTAAGTCTATTCAAACTCTAATACATATTTCTCTATATGTTTCTAATAATTATCTTAAACATAATTTCTTTATCTTTTACGTAATAATTACTTAATAGTTATTGTTGTTTGAGTAGTTTACAAAACATAAACTCTCCTATTGATACCACTCCTATGATACGGAGTATATTACAAAAATAAAATATAACTAAAACATAGGTAAAGTAACCATACAAAATGTAGTAAACTTATGTTTGATTAAATGAATAGGTTATTGACTTTTTTTAGTTTTTTTTTGTAATGATTTATCTATGTGTTAAATAGAAATTTGAGAGCTTGTACATACTCCATCTTATTTCATATTTTGTTTTCTCTCGTTATGGCACAAAGATTAAAGTAATAAATAGAATAAGTGTAAAAAAGTTGGGTGGGGTTTGGTGATAGAACGAAGAGACATGAATAATTAGAAATTAAATAAGAAATTGTTGGTCACAAACATTAAAAAAAGAATAATTAGAGTAAAAGAGTTAGGTGGGTTTTGGTAAAAGTTTTCAAAATAGAAAGCCGTTTTAGGAGATAAGGAAGAAAATATGGAATGAGAGGAATTAATATTTATCATTTGAGTCTATTGTTAAATACAATCCAAATTAACTATGGTCATTAGAAATCTAAGTTGCTAAAAGTCCGATCGAAACCAAATTGAGTCAAAGAGAGTAATACGATCTCTCAACTGCTACAAATAATCGTATTGATCGATTATTTTATGAACTGATATGTGAACTCACTCTTATAATCATGAGCTGAATGACTTAGAGATCTATTTAGAACCAAACCTAAGTAATAAGTTCAAATTCTGTCGTATATTCTAATATTATCTTACTACGAAATAGCTTGTTCGATCTTATAGAAGTATTACGATATAATATTTATATGATTCCATATCTATATAAAAGTATATAAGAAGAACCACTACATATGAAGTGGACACATGTCACTTCCACATTAAAAAATTTCCCGCCCAAGCTTTCATGATGTAATATCGATTTTGGAAAATCTTGAAAAAAAATATTCTCGCTGATTAATGTATACAAAATAGGGAATATCTGGCATGTCCGTGCAATATGTAATAAATTTAGACTGATATTC
This sequence comes from Silene conica, assembly GCA_029255685.2. NCBI lineage: Eukaryota > Viridiplantae > Streptophyta > Magnoliopsida > Caryophyllales > Caryophyllaceae > Silene > Silene conica. The sequence goes on from CM055317.2 coordinate 71,279,713, forward strand.
AAAATCTATAATATTCCAATGCATATCGGTGCAAAAATATTCTATATAAATTTAGAAATGTTTTGACTATAAAAATATTTTATATAAATATTCTATAAAAATTATTTTATATATCTTTTAGATTTAGACATTTCTTGGTGCTCATAGACAGTGAGCAATATTATTCACAGATATTATCTGTGCAATATTAAATTTATTTGTGCAATATTAAAACCTCCAAAAAATATTCTCACATACAATTGTTGGAAAAAATATTCTCACATACAATTAATTATGCAATATTATTCAAAGATTCAATTAATTCAATGAGATCCAAGCTACCATTTTAAGCGTAACTATAACATATATTTTCAATTCTATAATAGTGCTATTATGTCACGGCAAAATATAAAACTAAGAACTATTTTTAATAATTAGCGATGGGGTCATTTACACAAGTTGTATGTAACTGGTCTGTCTTAAGAAAGACGTATTGTTTAATCAAATAGAGACTAATATAGGAGATATTAAATTATACAATCTATATATTTATCTATCTATATTATTGTTTAATCAAATAGAGACTAATATAGGAGATATTAAATTATACAATCTATATATCTATCTATCTATATATAATTATAATAAAGTAACCATTAGACACATGGCAACATTAGTTAAATATTTTCTCGCTCAATGCTTATTTCGTTATTTATGATAAAAAAACATTACTTAATTTCTTATTAATATTGATTGTAATTATTATATTACAGTATTATTATACTCTCTTTTTATAATTTTATGTAATCACATTATCTATATCTATTTATAATTTATTGTTCTTTTTTTATTTTATCGTGTATCATTTTTAGTAGTTTGAAATTACTTGAGTAATTCGACGTCTGCGAAGGATTACTCGGTCGATAATTTCTTATTTGTAAAGAAGTATTTCTTAATGTAATTTAAATCAGGTTCTGTCGGGCCAATTCGGGTCATGTCAGTTTGGTTCGTCATTTTTTTTGAGATAATTAGGGTTGTATTAGATTGGCTCATTACGGGTCAGGACGGGTCGGGTCGGGCCAATGATTAAGAGAGAAATCTCATTTCAAGTCATTTTGTTCATTAGAGTTTTTGTTTTTCCAAGTTATTTTCGAGTTGGGTGGTTTCAGATTATACCACTTCGGGTTGGATCAATTACGGGTCAAATTAGTTAAAGAAATTTTTTGGGACGAGTCAGATTAATTCGGATTTTGGGTGATGTAGTTTGGGTCAATTTCGGGTCTCAGGTCAGCCTATTTTCGGATTTGTTCTCAAATTGAAATATGACAAAAATAATCGATAGTAAGGGAAAAACCGTAATAGTCGGGCAACGAAAAATTGGAACTTATAAATAAAGATAAAAGGCGAGACCAAATATTACTCTAAGTCTCAAATTCCAAAAGATGAATTGTCGCCCTGACTAATTCTAACATATTGATAACAATGTTATTCCGATTTTTAATAAAACTAGGAACTATTTAACTATGCATTTCCGTGCAAAATTGCACGGGTACTAAGCTAAAATAATAATCTAAAACCTTTAGTGGCTTTAGTTACAAACACGGATAAAAATCAATCAACCACGTAAGTAATAAGGGAGTATTTCATAACATCTAAAAATTTGTAAAAGTAAGATGATAATTCAATTATTCAAAAAATATAAATAAGAGGACCATAATAACATTGAGCAACATTACATGTGTAAATGTGGATTTACAATAAAGAGTCTGTTTTAGTTTTCTATAGATATCACGGACCCAAATATTATCTACTTTAATAATGAAATTCTATAATCTATTCATAAAAATTAAATATTTTAAAAATAATATTTGTATATTGTAGACGTGGATAATATGGAGATAATAAAATCTGATCTCGTCAATACGATTTACCGTCATATTCACCTGCACAAATCGTCTTATTTTACAAAGGTCAACCACCAGCAATGACACTAATGATATCGTAACCGCGTCTTGTAGGCCAGAATTTCCTTGGGAAATTGAGGAAGATCTAAGTGGATATACCTAGACTAAATTTATCAATGGCGACCCTTCTTTTCCATAGTTGTTTCCAAAATGAAACGCATTAAAATTAATTTATATGTCGACACCTTTAAGATAAGTTGATGTAAAGAGTACGTAATGAGGTGAACTTATAAGTTGATATCAATTACCGGTAATTAAGGATTAAATTTGATTAGATCGCTTTGAAGAACACCAACACTTGGTGAGATTATCGCGGTTTTGCATGAAATACTTTGCCATCTTCTGTTTAATGGTCACTCCATTAACTGAGTAATCAATTTCCCTCACGAATAGTCGTAATTCTAATCTAATTATTTTCTAACCATATAAGTATATAAAAAAACTCATAAAATCAAATTACGTAAACGTATCACGTATGTATAATTATAATGTAAATAACAAAATAAATCATAGATAAGAGATAATAATCAAAAGAATGAGGAACATTAATTAATCATTAATAATTGGGAATTGAAAATTAGAAATAATAATAATCAAAAGAAAGAGAAAGAGAAATTAATTTGTGTACCATGATTCGTGATGTTGGGCACCATAATATATATAGTTGTGAGAAAGAGAGCAATAACTATAATTATAATTATGATAGGACTCTTGCAACATTATCGTATATAAATATACATACAATTCAAGTAAAGATAGAATTCTCTAAGACTTCTATTAGGGAGTATATCTTAATGTAAATAATATTCTATATTTTATTTAATATTTGATTTATAATTTTCTTTTTATCACATAATTATAATTACTTAAATAATTCACAAAATTTGAACCAATAATATCACTCCAAAAGTTCCTCTTTTAAGTATATATATTGATTGTTGTAAAAAAATGTAGTTTTGCTTAATTACCCCATACACTAATTCGCCAGGCATATGTTTATTCTTAAAAGGAAAAAAAGGGGAAATTGTTTTGAAAAAATACACGCTCGGTGGGACTCGAACCCACAATCCTTTGATTAGAAGTCAAATGCCTTATCCATTAGGCCACGAGCGCCAGCCTGATAGCCATGGTAACTTTTAATTATAAATTTTATTAATTGATGATTGATATGGTGTTGAATAGTTTATTTAAAAGAGTAGTTACCACTAACAAGGATTGCAATGTAATTCTATGAATATCATCGTAAGCAAATATCACGATCCTAAGAACTTTTGAAGTCAGAGGTGGGAGATCTCTAGTGATGAAGGGAGGAAACTTGGAAGAGGACTTCTATCTACCTTCGTCCTCTCATCTTCTACCTTGTCCTCTCACAATCAATTACGATAATATATATCGTGTGGGGTTCAATGACGAGTAGATGAGGCCAATTATACTATATTTTAACGGGTTATTGTTGGAAGTATATATATTAATTCACCTTCATTGCATACAAACTCAAGTCACTAACTTCTTGTTTGTCCCACATCGGTGGGAAACAAGCAGTTTCCTATGTTTATATATATTTCACTCAGTTGTATGGTTAACATAGTTGGGGTTTTTGTTGATAGTCTTGGACTAGGTGGGTTTGGGTCCAAATAAATGCCCGCGCATCTGCTCGGGCTATAGGGTAGATCATGCTCGGTGATTACCTTTGCGGGATTTTATGCATAAATGTAAAGTTGAGAAGGTAGTTAACTGTTTCTTTTCTTGTATGTTCCGTAACATATTACCTTTGTTTAATGCACTTGAGAAGAGAAGGTAGTTAACTGAGGTTTGTTTTTTTCTCTTATATCGTTCCGTAACAGTATTACCCTTGTACCTTTGTTCAATGCACTTGAGAAGAGAAGGTAGTTAACTGAGGTTGTTTTTTTTCTTGTATGTTCAATGTTCCGTAACAGTATTAACCTTGTACCTTTGTTCAATGCACTTGAGAAGAGAAGGTAGTTAACTGAGGTTTGTTTTTTTATTGTATCGTTCCGTAACAGTATTATCCTTGTACCTGTGAGGGCGTTCCCGCGCATGGTAGGAGATAGGGTTTAGTGTATGTAGCCTTACCTTTGTGTTGAACACAAAGTGACTGTTTTTCTTAGTAAGCTTTTGAGATTTGAATAATTATTTGTTGCTCTTAAAATTTATGTTTTTCAATTATTTTTTTTTGTGCAAGATGTTTGGCTCAGCTATTTGGGTATGCTGGGATTGATTACAGCTCTCCGACTCTTGCATCGGCAATGCAATATAAGTGAAGAGTGCGGCCTGCAGGATTGATGTGCGTTTCTTTGACGGCTCAACCTTGGCCGACTGTTTCTTTGACTTCGGCTTGAACCTCGAAGGACGCGCCGGTTGCAACGGCTTGTCAAAATCATCATAGTTCATCTTTATGTAATAACGATAAAATGAATGAGAGTATTTTCAAATGAAATGATCAAACTAGTTTCTTCGGGTTTTTTTGGGTTTTAGCTCTGTCAATATATTTAAGGGGGTTGCTTTTTGTAGACGACATTTTAGTAAACGTAGACGGCGTTTTTCATAAAAAAGACGAAAATGCCCTTGACCACTTTCTCTCACTAGAAAAATTTTCTGAAATTCATGCGAAAACCCGATTAATTCATCTAAAACCCAAAAAAATTAAAAACACCAAAACCATGGAATGAACAATTAATTATATGTTATGTTTAATTTTTAGTTTCGTGTTAGACTAATGATAAAAGTCGATTTTTTCAATGCGTTGCAAACATAGCATTCACGGTCTGTCCATGGAACGGACATTGAATGTCATTGTTCATTTCATGGTCGGACATGTCAATGACCGGCCATGGAATGAACAATGAGATTGAATGTCCGGCCATGGAATGAACAATGACATTCAATGTCTATCCATGGTCAGACATTCAATCTCATTATTCATTCAATGGCCGGAATGTCAATGTCCGGCCATTGAATGAACAATGACATTCAATGTTTATCCATGGTCAGACATTCAATTTCATTGTTCATTCCATGATCGGACATTGACATTCAATGTCCGGCCATGGAATGAACAACGAGATTCAATGTTTATCCATGATCAGACATTCAATCTCATTGTTCATTCCATGGCCGGACATTGACATTCATTGTCCGGCCCATGGACAAACATTTTTTTTTGTAATTTTCGATTAGTATTCCCCATTTTAATGTAATTTAGTACTTTATTTTCCGTTTAAGTTAATTTATGTTGCTTAATTTAAAATATATATGTTAACGAATAATAAATTTTCAATTAATAGGATTCGTTCGAGGAATTTGGTTGATTAATCGTGATGAAGCATTTTGTTGGGCAAAATCGATTGCCTTTTCGAACGGTTTTGATTTGGAAGTCGTGATGAAGCATTCTAGCATGTTCAAGGCAAGGTTTACCTCTTCCAAGTAATGATCCCGAGAGGCGTACGAGGTCAAGTCGGTGTAATTGTCCATTTAGAATTCGAGCCGTTACCTTCCAAGTGACATTCAATGTCTGGCCATGGAATGAACAACGACATTCAATGTCTATCCATGGACAAACATTGAATGATATGTTTGCAAGCATTGAAATGGGACTAATAATTGAAAACTAAAAAAAAAAACTTGTCTGTGGTCGGACATTGAATGTCAATGTTCGGCCATGGAATGGGCAATGACATTCAATATATGTTCCATGGACAAACCGTGAATGCTAGTTTACTAAAATGTCGTCTACAAAATCTAATCGGGTTGAAAAAATCGATTTCTATCATTAATCTAACGCGAAACTATAAATTAAATATAACATAATTAATAAAATGTTAAGAATTTGATAACTAACCGAAGAATTGGTTGAATGAGATTCCGTCATGAATTTTAGATGATTTTCGTGTTTTTAATTTTTTTGGGTTTTAGATGAATTAACCGGGTTTTCTCAAAAAATTCAGAGAATTTTTCTAGTGAGAGAAAGTGGTCAAGGGTATTTTCGTCTTTTTTATGAAAAACGCCGTCTACGTTTACTAAAATGTCGTCTACAAAACCTAATCGGGATATTTAATTATTTATACTTGGGATATTAGATATATATGAGTTTATCCCACATCGGTAGATTAGACTGAAATACGCGTGATTATATACGCTGTAATTGCCAATAGAAACCAACATTGGTATTCAGAGTAAAATTGAATGGGCCATAGGCGTAAGTCAAGGCCCAGGAAAGTCCCCGGGCTAAACTACCGCAGAGATGTGGGCTCGGAAAAGAGTATCCTTTGAGAAGGAGGCCTAAGGCTGAGACGTGTGTGGAGCTCACGACATCTACCAAAGTTGTTCTAGTCGATTTCTACAGTTATTCACTTGAGCGTATTAGCTTAACAGAACGGGGCTTACTACTCTTGTAATCCACCTTCTTTTTGTATTTGGGTCCAAACAAACGCGGGAGCATCTGCTCGGGTAGAGCACCTGTGGTGCGGGCCAACGGCCTTGTTTTAACCTTTTGACCCAGTGTGTTAGTAGACTGTCCACCTTCATTTCATAAGTGTATCTATTCTGTTTTTTTAGTTAAGGGGTTTTTGTTGATAGTCTTGGACTAGTGGATTCGGGTCCAAACAAACGCGCGAGCATTCGCTCGACTCGCGCTCGGGTAGAGTACCTGTGGTGCGGGGCAACGGCCTTGTTTTAACCTTTTGACCCAGTGTGTTAGTAGACTGTCCACATTCATTCCGTAAGTGTATCTGTACTGTTTTTGAGTTAAGTAGATGTAACAGTCAGTCAAAATACCTCGTCTTGCTCCCGGTTTTTCACCTCTAACTGCCACCTTTTGTGGAGCTGTTTTGGCTCGTCTACTGCTCTATTTTGCTATAAATAGAGCAGCTTAATTCATTCATAAACACAACACAAACACTTCTCTTCCCTTCGTTCTCTCTTCTTTTCTCTCTCAAATTTATGGGTAAAGATAAGTTATCGTTCCAATACTCTCAGTCTCGAGTGGGCGGTTCTGAGCGCAGTATAGTAGTGTTAAACCTTGGGGGACTACCGGTCATCTGCTGATCGTCACCACGGTCGTACCGGAAATAGTTTTCAAAGTAGTGGTTCCATCACCACGTCACTACGAATCTGGTTTCCTCTTTTTTCTAATCTTTACATTGTTATTTTCGCATTCTCGAATAACGGTTATTATAAAAGACGGTAAAAAAGAGAAGGTGCATAACACTTCTCAACTAAAAAAAATTGCTTATGCAAAACATATATACTTTATGTTTTTAACAATGTTTGGTGTGTGCGAAGTATTTTTAAAACTTATTATAAGATGTACTTTAAAATGTTTTTAAATGAAAAATAAGTCAAATAAATATAAAAATATGAAATTGGACATTCTTTACGGTGTACCGGGTTCGAAACATTTACACCTTAAATCGGGTAACGTGGATCCGTCAATGATAAGAGCAATCCTACTTCATAACAAAAAAATCACGAGTCTCTGTAGATAATTGGGACAGATCTCTTTTTATTCAATTGAAAGTTAAAATCTCATTGTCAGTGTAATTTAACTAATCTCATTCGTCATGGAATTGATTTTTTAATGTTTCTTTTAGGATGGATGCAAGTGCTTATTTGTAGAAGGATAGTCTATCTAGGTTTCGTGACGATTATATAGGAGATGAAAAATTAAGTTATTTTGTAGAACAAGATACCTTGATGGCCCTTCATGATGGATAAATTGTTTTTGAGGGTCGGTATGGTTAAGAGAGTGGTCCAAGGGGTTTTTGTCGAGAGCCTTGGACTAGTGGGGTTGGGTCCAAACAAACGCGCGAGCATCGACTCGGCTCGCGCTCGGGTAGAGCACCCGTGGTGCGGGCCAACGACCTTGTTTTAACTTTTTGACCCAGTGTGTTAGTAGACTGTCCACATTCATTCCGTAAGTGTATATGTTCTATTTTTGAGCTAAGTAGGTGTAATAGTCAGTCAAAATACCTCGTCTTGCTCCCGAATTTTCTCCTCTAACTGCCACCTTTTGTGGAGCTTTTTTGGCTCCCCTACTGCTCTATTTTTGCTATAAATAGAGCAGTTTAATTCATTCATAAACACAACACAAACACTTCCCTTCCTCTTGTTCTCTCTTCTCTTCTCTCTCAAATTTCTGGGTAAAGATAAGTTATCGTTCCAATACTCTCAGTCTCGAGTGGGCGGTTTTGAGCACAGTAGTGTTAAACCTTGGGGACTACCGGTCATCTGCTGATCGCCACCACGCTCGTACCGAAAATAGTTTTCAAGGCAGTGGTTCCATCATCACGTCACTACGAATCTGGTTTCATCTTTTCTGATCTTTACATTGTTATTTTCGCATTCTCGTATAACAGTTATTATAGAAGACGGTAAAAAAGAGAAGGTGGATAACACTTCTCAACTGAAAAAGATTGCTTATGCGAAACATATATACTTTATGTTTTTAACAATGTTTGGTTTGTGCGAAATATTTTTAAAACTTATTCTACATACAATGATAGGTGTACTTTAAAATGTTTTTAAATGAAAAATAAGTTAAATAAATATAAAAATATGAAATTGGACATTCCTTACGGTGTACCGGGTTCGAAACATTTACACCTTAAATCTGGTAACGTGGGTCCGTCAATGATAAGAGCAATCCTACTTCATAACAAAAAATCACGAGTCTCTGTAGATAATTGGGACAAATCTTTTTTTATTCAATTGAAAGTTAAAGCTCATTGTCAGTGTAATTTAATTAACACAAATTCTTATTTAAGACGGAACTACCCGTCGCAAGCTTGCGACGGGCCAAATACGCACCATATTTAGCAAAATGGGTTTGGGTCAGATTTACTAACAAATAAGATCTCGCAATTGTGTGATGTTTGTGTTTTAATGTTGATATATTTAGGCATTATGTATGATGACTACAATGTTCTTTATTTTGCCGACATATATTTTTTTTTTTTGTTAAGTAGATATGTTATATTCTTTAACTGTTATGTTGTATACGTTACATAATGTTATATATTACGTACACATGGTTATGCTGCTTTGTTGTTACCTTTTGTCATTATGTTTACCCTCAGTAGTGTTGACATTATGGTTTAGTTAGTTAACATACGAAAATTTATGCTGTGTAATTAGATGTTGATATACTTATGTATTATGTACATATATATTACACATGTTGTTAGACTGATTTGTAGTTGTCATTTGTTATTATGTTTCCCTTCGATTGTGTTAACATTATGCTTAAGTTTGTTAACATGTTGTCTATGTTTTGTTCTTTAACTGTTATGTACTGTACATTCCATCCATCAGCCACAAGTGGTATGTATTCGACCCATTTAACCGATATTTGGCCCGTCGCAAGCTTGCGACGGGTATGTCCGTCTTACAAAAAACGGACACATGATAAATACGTGGGATTATCGAATGCACACAAAGATAACAGTTTGTGGGTCCCTTTATCACCAAAAAAATCATAAAGGAAATATTTTCTACATTTCCAAAAAAAATAATAAATGACGATAACGGTATTTGGTACCAATGACAAATATAAACTCACAAAATATATTATGCCTATGACTTGAATTTTCTTACCTTATTTCTCAATTTTTTAAAAATACTAGTTTACGACCCGTGCAAAATTGCACGGACATGTAAAATATAAAAATAGTCATTTAAAATTTTAAAGTTGAAATGTACAATATTTTACACATGCAAATAAAAGTATATTAAATTTAAATTCAACGTTTATTATACTTTTGACTTTAAATTAAAGGGTACATGCCTCACTGATATCGACACATCCCTATTTTGATTTAATAATCAAAATACACATGATCAAAATAATTATAATTAAAAGATACACATAGAAAATAAATATCGTGCGTTTTCCCTATGTTCTTAAACTAATACAACAATGTTCATATAATTATCCCTGACATAGAACGGAATAGGCTATGTATAGTTAAATTCAACTTCATTTACTTCAACTCATCTCTGATGAGACGGTTTTAGTATATACTAAAGAGGGTCAAATTAGTGAAGTTCAAGTAACAATGACGGTACTTTATGACTTATAATGGTACAATGCTTGGAGTTGTAATAATGGCGGAACTTGGATCCTAATATTAAAGATGAAGCTTGGAAACGATGAAGAAGAGCTTGTGGGACGGTTTTATATGTCAAAGACGGAATCTAAGCTTGAGGATAGATGGGCCCAAACTCCTATGAAAATACCTCAGACGTGTGCGCTTAAGGTGCGCTAATTGAGTGCACTAATGTGTGAAATCAACAATGGGCAGCCCCAAGGTACGACTGAAGTGCGACCAAGGCGCGACTAAAGTGCGACCAAGGTGCGAGTGAAGCGCGACCGACATGCGTTCAGATTTTAGTTTTTACCTAATTACTATATAAGTTTTCTATCTAGGTTTTGAGAAGGGGAGTTAGCCGCCATTGAGACAAAAACATTATTTTGCTATTTTCAAGACTATGTGTAACTAATTTTCCTTTTTCTTGGATTCGGGCAATTGAAGCACTCTTTATACAATTGTGAGTTTGAATGTTTTAATTTCTTTTCTTGATTATTGTGAATTGTTTGTTCCTAATTTTATGAATGATGATTTATAATTGCTAGGTGTACAACTAGTAAGAGATCTCTTCATTCTATTGTTAGTATTGTTAATTGAATAGGATTTATTGATTAACTTTACATTGGTAACATCTAAGAATTAGTATTGAACGGGATACGTTGATACTAGTACTTAGAAGCAATTCACATAAATATCTAAAGTGCAACTGGATTGTATGCGCTATTTATTCTCTATCGAATTCTCTAAATTATATTGCTGTTGTTGAATTAAACCTTGAACTGGATTGTTAAGGTTGTTTAATGGTTAGGGTTGATTAAGAACGGGATTCGTTTTAATTGACTATTCGTAAGGAGAATTGGAATTTTACATTCACGATAGATTAATCAAGATTAGTAATTGAGACCGTCTGACAGTGATCAATTGTTGTCTTTGAGTGTGGATATATGCTTGGTTCCAAGACTCATCCAAATCATTTGATACATCATACATCATACATCATTAGCTTTATTACTTAAATTGCATTAGATATTCATCTTAGTTTGTTAGAAAATCAATCCAAAATCCCCCTTTTTGTTACGACGATCTTTAATTTCATTAGAGATCGACTTTTCCTACATTATAATTGCATAATTTGTTAATCTGATTCCCTTGGGTTCGACCCTTATTTCCGCTTTACTACTGTTTAGTATTTGGATTTAAGTGATATAAATTGTTAATTTGAGGCATACGACTTTAGCCTGTCAATCTCATAACAAATTCTCTTATTTCAATTTAGTTCGGTTCAATTTAGCTTCACTACAACCAGTTCAATTCAACTATTTTCAGCAAAAAAAACAGAGTGTAAAACCAGTTACTAACCATATTTTTGGTGAATTACATATACCTTTTACTACACGAATTTACACTAAATTAATATGAATATTTTTCAACACCCTTGGTAGAACATAGTTATGTTGAAAAAGATTCATTAGTAATTAGCTAATTGTATCATTCAGAATAGTCAATATATAACACTAAAAGTTTGGTACTTATATAATTATATGTATGTAAATAATACAAAATAGTAGAATCTATATTATCTTATAGCTATTTTATTACAATCTCAATGAGTCAATATAAATATAATACTGGTAGTTAATATTAATTCAAATTAAAAGTTAAAAAGCGAGTAAGTTATTATTTTTTACTTATTATTATATTATGCTAAGACAATCATATAAAGTTAAAAAAAAATATGGTCAATATTATAATAGTTGATCTTGACCATCTTAAATTAAGACTTCTCAAATCTCACATTCTATTTACTTTTTCCTGTTTAAATTGATTGTGACTGTCGTCTTATTTAAGAAGTTGTGAAATTGAAAACCCATTTACAAAAATTTGCTATTTATAAATATAAAAAAACTAATAAATCTCATATAAAACAATTACGTTATTGAATTCTGATAAAATCATTACTATAAAAAATTTTAATATACGGTCAAATATGTTAGATGTGTAAAAAAACGGTTTTCTAAGAGCATTTGTAAAATTAATCAATGGTTTAGTTGCTCTTTAGAAAATAGTATGACAATTATTATTATTTTTTGTATAAATAAGTGTAACAACCCTCCCCGCCATCGTCGAGTTGAATGTGAATTTTTGGGCTCGTTATTTGTATTCATTTAAGCCGAAAAACACAAAACTTATTACTAAATAATGGGTAAGAGCTATTATAAACATATCACAAGCCTCACATTCTACCGATGTGGGACAAATCTCCACACAAACTCATATTTTCCCAATGTGAGACAACTTTCCTCTCATACTTTTGGGGTGTTACAAACTCCCCCACTTAAAGAACACAACGTCCTCGTTGTGCCTCAAACCCGACCGCATCCACTCATCTAGGGACAGAATCCTCCTCTACTAGGTGTGTCACTCAGGGTACTCCCGACCACATGGCCACCACACGGTCGCAGCGTCCTCGTTGTGCCTCAAACTTGACCGCATCGACTCATCTAGGGCCAGAATCCTCCCCGCTAGATGTGTGACCTCACTTAGGCTCTGTTCTTTCTGGCTTAATTTCAGTTCGTTTCAGTTTTTCTTAGTTTTATTCCGTTAAGTTTTATTTATGTTCAATCAATCGTTTTTCAGTTAATCTCTTCACAAAATTAGCTTTTAATTCAACTAAATTCACTACACCTCAATTCCACTCAATTTAGTTCAATTAAGCCCTACTCCAATTAATTCAATTCAGCTAGTTTCAGCCGAAAAGAACAGGGCCTTACACTTTCAGTTATTGTAGATGCTCGCTTCTAATTTTGCTTATGGTGTGCATTGTAGTTGGTGAAATAAGTCCCATTTCAATGCATTGTAATATATAGTTTAAGTGAATGTTGGTGAAACAATACTCCTTTTAAACTTTTTGTAATAGCTTGCTTAGGCTTTATTTTGCTACAATGTTAACAATGTTTTAATGTAATGGCTACTTTAAGCCCTGGTTTGATGCAATTTCAATGCAAATAATGAAACTCGTTTTTGTAAGATTGACGTTGGTGTTGGAAAGTTAGAATGGATGGCCGACTCGGTAGTATTCGAGATGTTAGAATATGGCAAGACCTTCCGGCGTACAAGTATCAACGACATAAAAGTATTAATTTGCTAGCATAATTAACAACATAAAATATGGAAAGAAAATGAAGTGAGGTGAGTGAGATGTGATAGAAGTGGGAGGTATAGATTAGGGAAATTGGAGGGAAAATGAAATAAAGAGGAATAAAAATAAGGTAGTTTTTGACAAAAATATAAGAATGAATATGACTCACACGTGTGAAATCGAAGTCATCGTTTGAAAATTGGCCTGAATCTTATTTTTGGTAATTTTTAACAAAACAATAAAATTTAAGGTAATTTTTAACAAAAAAACTAATTATTTACAAATGGATATAAATATAAGATCGTTTCTCACAAAGAAACCTTTCTGCAATGATAAATTCTTGATAAATAATAATGAAGCACTCTTACACACATGCACAGATGCACTGGAATAAAGGTAAAGGCAGGAGTTAGTAGATTTCTTAGTCCCACATCGGCACACAAGCTAGCTCTAACCAGGGAAAGAAGTATAAAAGCAAACTGTTTGGCATTGTACAACTCATACCTTTCTCGGCCTTTTGGCTAAGATCAAGTGTAGTATCTGTTCTTATCAGTTTAATATCTGATATGTGGATCATTGATCCACATGATATTAAATTTATTTTTGAAGGGGGGAGACCCATCACAGTAGCTTGCTGCTGGGGTCTTCGAGTGTCGCCCATGCATCGCACTAAAGCACGGGCCTGGCACACCCTACCAATTCAAGTCTCAAATTTGTTTACTAACCATTTTTCAAATGACTCAAGTCTTCATGGAGGCAATAGTGTTTTCATATGCGAGTCTGGTTTCCATGTGATGGAGATTTGCCTGTGATGATGCATTTCTCTCTTTGCTTGTGATGGATTTCTCAATTCTGATTTGTGTTGATACATGGATATGTTATTTGATATGCCATCTTGAGTTGCTTGTGACGGATTTGTCCTGAAAATTTGTGTTGAAATGCATTTGATATTTGATATGCCAGTTCGGCTTGCATTTGACGGGGGGGATTTTTGTTGGTAATATGCCAACAATTTTGCCCGTCACAAATTCTAATTTGTGTTGATATGCATATGATATTTGATTTGTCAGTCCGACTTGCTTGTGACGAATTTAGCCCGTAATAAATGAGAATTTGTGTTGATATGCAGATGATATGAAGTTTCATATGTATGCCATAACCGGGCCAAGTTATATGATAATATTTTCTACAATCATTAATCTATTGATGATCTAGTCCGGTTAGTTTGACCCAAAATATGAATTGGAAAGAAAATAATTCTTGAGGTAATATTTACGTATGCCATAATCGGCCAAGTTATATGATAATTAGATTAAATTATTAAATCTATCAAAACAAATTTTGGTTTCTTACGCTATGATCTAGATTTTTGTAGGACTTTCTTCAAATTGCCGGCGTTGAGGGGCCACATCACAAGACAACCGGAATCATTAAATGACATTAACCGTTTTTAGGATGAAGGTTACGGGCGTACTTCGGTGAATAGTCAAAGGAATGTTTTGGCCCGCCTTCGTGAATTACTCCGCTTCTTTGGTGGGTTTGGGGAGGTTGAGAGTCTCCCTCGGCTTAAGGGGAGGCTCCCACTTGTCCAAATAAAAGTTACTCGTGGACAATCAAGGAACCCACCTTATGTCAAGGGTGTACTATTTAAAGGGGCTCGGGCATTGGCTTGCTTCTTTTCACTGTATTTGTTTTAGTTTCATTTTCCGTGGTTTAAATAAGATTATCTATAACCTTGCTTTGAATGTCACGAGATTGTAATGCTATTTGCAGTTTTACCATTGTTAAAAAAAATGTTGTAAACCATATCCATTTAGTAATATGGACGCCTATTCGAGTATTCACGGGTTGTACACATCCGCTATTGTTCTTGCATTCGACTTTGAGCGTAACTATGTTGAGAGTTGAATTGAGTTTGATTTGATTTTTCAACGCAATTGTTCTATTTGAGTTTAAAGACGACACAAATTGGCTATGTCTTATACTGGTAGTGACGTGAAAATACATATATACAAGTATATAATTATGTTGTAATCGAACGGATTTGGGTTCAAACTCATCCTCTTACTTGAAACTTGAAAGTCACCAAAGACAACAAGTATATGTTAGATCGGATTTGGGCTATATCTTATACTGGTAAAGTGGTAATGATATGGTGGAAGAAGATGGGTGAGAATATACATGTGAGTTGTGACACAAATATGAGATGAATAATTTATAAGCATTTTTCGTCTAAAATAAGACGAATTAATTGTAGTCATTTTATGGTAAAATGTTATCATCATTTACAGGTAAGAAGTCACAATATTAATTGAAACATTTTGTCATTAAATACTGGGTCAATTAATCTTTAACTCCTAATAAAATCAACTTTTATAAATTTACACCTTGTAAAAACTTTTTAATATTTTACACCCTTATTAAACACTACCGACCAAAATTTACCCCCTTAGTCGGATCCCGATGTGAAAAATGGAATATTTCGTCAAATTTTAAAATTTCCCACCAAAATCCATAGTTTGTCACAAAAATACCTTTGTTTTTATTTATTTCTTTTATCTCACGTACAATCTCTTCTCTCTTGCACCTATTTTTACCTCCACCTTGATTATTTTCATTCTATTCTATATCGATAATTAGGATACTTAATTTTATTTACGGATTTATAGGTATAACTTCTGTTCCAGTGACTATAACCATCTTCTCTTTTCTTAGTTTTTTTACAAAAAAACAAAAGATAAACAAATAATCCGAGTCGAGAGAATACATCAAATAAGTATGTTAAATGGAAAGGTAAACAGTTGTTGGTAAAATGATGTAACAACAAAACATAATCGAAAAAACGAGAAAGAGAGAAAAGACATAACCGAAAATCGTAGCGCCGTGGTAGGAGACCACTACCCGAAAACTATTTTTCCGGCACGACCGTGTTGGCAATCAGCTAGTGCAAGTAGTTCCCCACGGTTAACACTACAGTCTCCACGCAGCTCCGCCCACTCGGAACTGTGAGACTTGTAACGATTTAAAACAACTTAGAAAAGAGATAAGAACAGGAGAGATTTTAAGAGAGGATATGAGAGCGATTGTGTGATTCTGTGTTTGCAGATGAGGGTTTATATAGCAGAGAACCAAAAAACCCTAGGTAGAAAACGGCCTCCTCGAAAGCAGTAGTTAAGGGTTGGGAGTGGGGAGAGAATATCTCACCCACCAACAGTCAATTGACTAACTGTTTCAACAACACAAAATACCTAGACGATTTGGAATCTACACAACAAAAACAAAGCCTCGGCCCAAAAAGATAGGCACAGCCCGCCGCAGGCGATTGCCAAATCCCGAATCCCGATCTGGACTCAGACAAAGGACAAGCGCGTGCGTGTGGAAGCTAAGTTAAGCACCTCACAAAGCCTCTACAAAAGGCTCCCTTGACCAACTAGTGATAAGTCTATGTGTAGTCATAGAAGTATATATAAAAACATACAAACTTCCATAACTCTCCTATGTGGGACAAATGTTAGAAATTGACTCTCTAAAATAAGCCCTTATTTCCAACAACAAATAATTGGAATTGAGAGAATACAAATAAGTATGTTAAATGACGTGAGTTGTACGTGGATGACGGCAAAAAAAGAGTTAACAATGTGAATTTTGTATTTTTTGGGAAATTAAAGAAAATTAAGGAAAAGAGGAAAAATGAAAGGTTGAAAATAACGGTAGTGTAAGAGAAGGAAGTCTAGACAAAGATAAAAAGAGTATATTTGGTAATAACTAAGGGTAATATCGCAAATTCAATTTCTTTTGCACCAGAATCCAACTAAGCGGCAAAATTTGATCAAAATGTTTTATAAGGTAAAATATTAAAAAAAAATTATAAGGGTGTTAATTTAGAAAGGTTGGTTTTATAAGTGGGTAAAGATTAATTGATTCTAATATAAAATATAAAATTGGTTTATAAAAGAGAAATTAACCCTCCATTCGGATTGGATTGAGACGGAACAATGCACAAATTGTTTTTTGTCATTGTCGATCTTGAGGATGTAGAAGTATGAATGAACGATCCTCTTGAAAAATTATGGTTCAAATACCGAATCGCGAAAGGTCGTCGACGTTTTGCAAAAAATCGTCGACGTAATTTAGTAAAAAGACAACACCTACCCTCACCCACCCACAACCTCTCAAATTCAAAAAAACTAACCCAAAACCCTCACCCACCCACAACCACCGCATAGCCACGACAAGCACCACCACGACCGCACCCCCACCGCACCGACGCCCTCTGACCACCGTAGCACCACCCACCCGCAAGGTTAGTTTGATTTTTTTTTTTTTTTTAATTAAACTTGTTAGTTATTGTTTATGTTAATTAGATTAGAGTTGTATTATGTTATGGTTGTTATTCTTTATGTTAATTAGATTAGATTTGTTAGGTTTAATGTTATTTGTTATTGTTTTTGTTGTTTTTGTTATTTTTTCAAATTTGATTTTGTTATTGTTTGTTGTTGTAGTTGTTGGTGGTTGTTGTTGTTGTTGTTGGTAGTTGTTGTTGTTGTATGAATCGAAAGTATGAATAATATCTATTGTGAATCAAAAGAATCGAAAATAGGTAGAAATTGCGATTGGGGGAGTGGGGTAGACGTGAAACACGCACGTCTAGCCTAGGTAGAGACGTGGATGTTCCACGTCTAGGCTTGGTTGTGACGTGAAACACGCACGTCTGGGCACGGGTAGGACGTGTGGGTAGCACGTCCAGGCAAGGGTAGGACGTGTGGGTAGCACGTCCAGGCAAGGGTAGGACGTGGGAATCGCGCGTCCATGGTGGTGCTAGACGTGTGTTTCTCACGTCTATGCACGGGTAGGACGTGTGGTTTTCACGTCCTTCTTTGGTTTGGACGTGAATTCCACATGTCCTTCTGTGGTTCGGATTTTTTTTTATTTTTTAACCGTTTATTTTCAATTTTAATAGTTAAATGTTATTAATTTTTCATTAAAAGTATTTATAAAAAGTTGTTAATTTTGTAATTTTATGGATAATTTATATTATTTAAGTTGTTAATTTTGTTTAATTATGATTTTGTAATCTCGTAAATGCAGATGTCTTACAATGAGGATGATATCATGCCTGCGATTGGCCGTACCGCAGGCCGAAGAGTGACGGGATCTAAACGTCGTGTCCCGATAGCATCACAACCAGCAGCAGCACCAGGAGCTGGTAGGGGAGGTAGGGGTAGGGGTAGGGGTAGGGGTAGGGGAAAGGGTCTCCTAATAAGGACTCCCGACCCTACTCCCGAGGACCAGCTACAGCTACCGAGAGCTTTTTTCAGGGACCCCCGAGTTAGTAGTTCGGAGGAGGAGGAGGAGGAGGAGGAGGAGGAGGTGGAGGAGGAGGAGGAGCACGACTCCCAGTTTTTGGACGAGGAGGCAGCCGATCGACCAGCTAAGGTGATCGTACGTGATGGTAGCGGCCGATATAGGCCATTTGTGGAGAGTGGGGCCTCTAGTAGCACGGGCGGGAGGAAGAAGACTCCGGATCTTTCCTGGCGTCTACAGGGTCCGGTTGTAGGGGGGCCGTCTGTACCTACTGTCTTACGTAGCTTCGGTGGCCACGTAGCTCGCAGTAGTTGGACGGATGAGGGGAGCGCGAGACAGTGGATCACGTGTTACGAGAGGCCGGGAGCTGTGGAGAAGATGAGTAAGATGAGGGTCCGCTCTGCGGTTATGGATAGAGTTGCCGAGAGCGGGCTTGGTCATCTTAGGACCTGTTTGACCACCGGGTTGGATGAGAACCTTATTAGTGTGTTCGTCGAGAGGTGGCAGCCGGACACCAACACTTTCCACATGCCGTTTGGTGAGATTACGATACTGTTGCACGACGTTCACAAGATCCTCGGCATACGGGTGGATGGCGCTAGGGTTATGGACGAGAGTACGAGGGGGGAGATTGGTCTGAAGGGGAAGTTCGCGGCCTTGTTTGGCGTTTACGTGGCAGCCGTGACTGAGATTCCGTTGAGACAGCGTCATGACCGGGCTGTGATGTCGTTTCAGTGTGATCCACGTTACATGAGTTGGTACAAGAATATTTCTCACCCATACTTCTACCCCCCTGCACGCCGTGTTGAGATGGAAGCACCCCCTTTCGCCGAGGAGCCGGAGGTTGGCCGGGCTCTTAGCCGTCATTTCTCGCAGATTTATACTCAAGACCCCGACCAGAAATGGCCGTACGTGCGACGCTTGGTCGATGATATGGAGCGGTTCTACATATCGAGGGATGACGTTGAGGATGATCAGGCTGATGATGATGATGAGGAGGAGGACGATGATGATGATGATAATGTAGTTTACTAGTTAGTTTTTTTTATGCTTGGACTTTATTTGTTGTCTTTCGTACGGACTATTTTATTTTTCTCGTGACTTCTTTGTTAGTTTATTAGTTATTTTATGCATATTTTAATACATATTAGAACTCATAGCTTACATCGGACATGAACAAAAGCACATAAAACATAAATCGTAACTAAAATTTGATGAAAACATAGAATACATTAGACATTAACGAAAACACATCGAACATCAAATACAAGTTTACAATACTTAATTATCTTCAGATGACGAAGATGAAGAATCCACATCTCCTTCGTAATCTCCAGCTTCAATTATTTCAGGTTGACTAGCCACGTAATGATCATAAAACATTAAAATGCGCAGACGGACATTACCTAGATTGAACACTCTACCGGCACACAAATCAGATAGTGTTGCGTAGTCTATCAAGTTTAGTATAAGCTCGATATATTTAAGGAAATCGCTTCTTAGCTTGCGGAACTCCCACATCTTCCCAGTTACAATCTCATCAGTAACTTCATCGTCTGGAACAACCGGACTGCAGAGGGGGTTACCGTGTAGGATGCCAAAAAGGTTGGCAATTGGAGGATGTTCTACCAGGTCCCAGACAGTGTCACTCGGAATGACTAGTTCAAGGCGAGAAACTAGTACTGGGAACTGCGTAGTTATAAGATCGATCCTTAGCTGATAAGCTCTGTTTTTTTGAACATTTGTGAGAGCCATATTAAAAGAAATGATTTTAGTAGCGAATGATGTTGTACGATTACAATCAACATGAAAACCAAAATTTATAAGAAGTCATAGTATAACGGCAACATTTTCAAATTGTAACGGTTACATTTTGAAATTTGAAATCACAACGGTTACATTTCAATATTACAACCGAAACAAAATTGGTTAAAATGACGGAAATATAAAGACTTGAAAATAGTACACGTCCATACATGGTATGGACGTGTACTATTCACGTCCATACCATGTATGGACGTCCAGGATTAACGTCCATACATGGTATGGACGTGAATAGTACACGTCCACTCCATGTATGGACGTGAATAGTACACGTCCATGCATGGCATGGACGTGTACTATTCACGTCCATACCATGTATGGACGGCCAGTTTTCAAGTCCATTCCACGCTAGGACGGTTAGTTTTCAAGTCTAATTCAAAATTTCGATTGAGTTCAATTTGTCTATTCCATGCCTTGTACGATTAATTCAACCTAATTTCAAGGCTTAAACATGTAATTCAACAAAAATTAATTGAAAAAAAAATCTAAGATTTAAGTTAGTTATCGATGAATCGTTGTCGTCGTTTGACATTAAATCGTTGTCGTTATTTGATGTTGATGTTCGAAGTTGAAACCGTTTCTTAGAAATTTACGTTGTTTTTGTTGTTTTTGTTTCAGAGAATAAAAGCTAGAGAGAGAGAGAGAGAGAGAAAAGGGCAAGAGTTGTCATTTGTCCAGAAAACGTCGACGATTTTTCGCAAAACGTCGACGACGTTTCGCAACCCCCTTCAAATATTGTCCCAATTATTTTTACTCGATGAATTACAATAAACGTGAGCATAATACTGTATTTGGCAATGTGGGGATTCTCTACTCTAAGTCACTTTCCTTTGTTAAAAAGAGAAGTGAGACCGAATACTTTGCGGTCGTCTGAAGCCTTGCAATGGCATAGGGGCCGGGTCACTTTCCTTTGTTAAAAAGAGAAATGAGACCGGATACTTTGCATTCTTCTGCAGCCCTTGTAATGGCATAGATGACGATAGATACTTCACCGCAAACCGAGTAGGCCATAGCAAATAAATAAAAAGGAAGTTTGATAAGAAAAATAAAAATAAAAAGGAAGTAAAAGAAACAGTAAGTCTTGTTTGCGACGGGTCACCAATTGTGATGGATATATTGTGAGATAAAATGGATACAAAATGAGTTAGTGGAGAAAGGGGACCACAGAATAGTGTTAAAGAGAGAGAAAAAATGGGTATTTTGTGAGAGAAAACGGTATCCGTCACAAGCTTGCGACGGATAGTGTTATTGCAAATAAAAATTGGTGTAAAAGAAAAGGAGTGTATTAAACAGCTATGTGTTCATCCCAGGCACAATAGTGGGCTACGAAACGATCGTCTACAGCAAACCAAGCAATTTACCGATTGCTGGCAGCCATGCCATAAATCACGCTCTGATCGCACGACTATTGGTTCATCAACCACAAGTTGTTTCTTGCCTCAAAAGTACGAGCCAATAGGTTATGGGACTTGCTAAATCCCGCACACTAATTTACTTATTCCCGCACATTAATTCCCGTTATGCCGAGTGTGCCCCTCTCATTTCTCAATCCTGTGAAAGAAACAAGAGAGAGAGAAAAAGAAAAGAAATATAAACAAACCACCAATACCAAATCCCAACCTCTGATATACGACAACTCTTCCTCCACCACCCTCACCGCGCCGCCGACCACCCCTCCGCAGCCCCATCCTCGCACCGAGCCGCCGACCATCCTTCTTAGTCCCACCCTCGCCGACCACCCATCCTTGCTGCAATTCCCGCGCCTCAGCAATCGACGAAATAGACGGTACATGCCTGGCGGCTGACACTACCAATCGACCCCACAACCATCCTACTCCGGCTTTACGATCCCACAACCATCCTTGCAACAAACCAATTCAAACGAAACCCTAATTGTTTATAAAACGAGTTAAAGACGCGAGAAGAGATGAAGTGGTCAGCGGTTTGTGATATGAATTTAATTTGATATTTGATATGGGTAGTCGATGACTTAGGGTGGTCATGGAGGTTGGGATATGGTGGTCGGGGTTAGGGAATGGGTTGGTCGGATGATGGTGAGGAGTTGGAGGGTTTTTGTTTATTCTTTTAATTTTTTTAATAAAAGGGTAATAATGGAATAATAGTCAAAAATGTGTTGGAATATAGTAAAAGAGTGTGCGGGATTTAGCAATTACGTAGGTTATAGGTAAGATGCTGTTAAAATATGAACATGTCCAGTGCTCATTGATGTCAATCTATAAACATGGGCAATAATCATTACTTTGCTGATGTGGAGTTTGATACTATCTGTCATTTCCCTATGTTTATTTTAGATCCTCTTCATATAAATAAGGATCAATTAATATTTACATCCTTATAAAAAGAACTTTTCTAAATTTACACCGTTATAAAATATTTCTATCAAAATTTGCCCAAATTCTCTCGTTCTGATGTAAATAAATGGAATATTCCGTCAAATTTTAAAATTTATCCCTAAAACTCATAGTTTCTAACGAACCTTTTACCTCATTTCTTTCTTCATCTTTCCCTCTGTTTGCTTCTCTTTTATACCTAGTGAACGGATTTGTTGATTAGTATTAAATATGGGGTAGCATTTGAACAATTAACAAGTTATTGTCGGTCTTGATCAACAATGACAAACTACTAAATTGGTCAAATTAGTATCAAATCTCACCTAACATAAGATAAAATAAGATAAGAGTATGAAAATGAATTAATAGACGAGGGTAATATCGCAAATTCAACATACCAAACTCAAAATAAGGGGGCAAATTCTGATAAAAGTATTTTATAAGGGTGTAAAATATTAAAAATATTTTATAAGGGTGTAATTTTAAAAAAAGTTGTTTTTATGGGCTAAAAATTAATTTATCCTTAAATAATTAAAGTTTATTAAAAAAATGGTAACATTTAATCCGTTTTATTTCAAACTGCCTTTTACAAAACTTATTGTTACTCAAATGAATATACATCCCTATACTATAAAAGGAATAGCTTTTAAAGCTTTTCTATTGGTCCCTAATATTTAGGAGTAAAAAACTTTTTATTTGTTATAAACCCCACGTTCAATTTTTGTTATTTGTTTTCTCTTTCATCCCATGTTTATAATTTCAATCTTTTTATGTTAACATGTTTTAATTTATATCTAATCATGTACAAAAACATATTATATGCATAAAAGGGGAAAATTTGCATACTTATTCACAAAATAAAAAATTAAAGTACAAATTATAGTACAAATTAATAAAAGGGGATATAATAAATTTCGCCCATACCTGATTAAATAAAATATAGACAATGAACATTTTTTTTAAAATAGAACATTAAAAATATCGTATAATTACTTAACAAAAATTAATATTCTAAATATAATAAATATTTGTTTACAAGATGAAATAAATATTTTTAACATAGTAAAAAAAAATAGATCTATAAATTTAATAAACGAACATAATTTAAAATATTGAAAATTTTAAAAATTACTAGATTTATAAAATTCACTACAATTTAGAAAATGAAAAAATGAGCACTATATTGTTACAACTTACTGGATTATTGGATTTATTAGTTAAATTCTCTTTAAGAAACCTACAATAAGTTAAAATGAGTATATTTAAATATTTTCGTTATTAAAATTACTATTTTAAATTTGTTTTAGGAAAGTGAAATAAAATTAAAATGTTAGATTACTAAAATCATTTTGGAAAAAAATAAACAAACGAAAACAATAAAACATTTAAATATATTACGCGGGTTCTTTTCGTTATAAATTAGGTGACTATTTCTATGAGAAAATGTGTAACCATTATTTGATGGGTAACATTTTATGAGTGGATATTTATTATAAAGTGGTCATATTTGGGGTCGTCAAAATAGAGACCAACTATTAATTAAGCTTTATTTTTAGCAATGGACGTTATTTATTTTTATATGTATATTTTCATTCCCCTTGGCTATTTTTTATCTTTTCTTTATTTTATTCTATTTAAATGGAGGAATTTTACGATGTATGTCAAATAAAACCCAAGGTAGAAATAACTTTGACGGTAATATTTCATTGTATAAAACACTATTACGAGTATTTAAAATAATCTTCATTTACGCATCCACGTTTAGTTGATTGATTACCGAAATTAATAGCATGAATTATATGTACGTTTCGTATAGTATGTCATAATTTGAAAATTAACCCGTGCATATTTGTGCACGAGATTAAAACTAGTGTAGAAAAAATCCAAAGCAATTAAATTGCCGATTTTAGTTACTTCTCATAGATGGGCAATTAGGAAGTGGAAGCCCAAAGAGCCAAAGATTGATGACAGACATACCACAAGGAAGGCTGTAATGCGCACTAAAGAAATTTCCCACATCGTTAGTTTTTAGAAGATTACCTCCAGCTGAGTGTATAAATACCTAGAGAAGTCTACATTAAAAGGTATCTTTGCGCTTGGGGCAATGACGCAGCTAGTGAGGTACTAACCGAGGCGCGTCAATTGCTGGTTGAAAACTATTTCCAAACCCCCTCCTCGGCCTGGGCTTGTCCTTGACCGTCGAGAATTTCTGGAAGGGCTCCCTTGCAAGAGGGTAGAGCCCTACAATTCTTAGTTAAATTTTTAATAGGTAAACTAATTAAGACTTTAATTAGTTTATTAAAGTTTATTTTTTAATAGTTACACACTTTGCATTTCTATTTTGACCTTACCTCACTTGACGTAATTAGGGTGGGGAAGAAAAATCCAAAAAGAATACATGTAAGGCTTAAATCGATCACCAGCCGGCAGCCGCTCACGAATAGAATGGCACCACCACCTACCGCCACAAATCGACTCACCACCAGCCGCCATAAATCGACCCACCTTCAACAATCCAAAATCCCAAATCTTAAATTTCAAACCCTAATTGTAAAAATCCTTCATAAAAAAATTAAATTAATTCAATCAATAAGAAGGCGTATATTAATAAATTTGTTGATAGAATAACGAAATTATTTGTGAATGTGCGAATTAAAATCCATAATTTGGTAAATTATTACTCCGTAGTAGTTTGGTTTGGGTGAAAAAGGAAAAGGGAGATGACTTTTTTAAGTTGTTTTTTTAACAAAGGGTAAATTTTGAATAGGGTGACAGTATGCCAAATCAATTTAAATCATGTATGGAATTTAACAAATACGTTTTTTTTGTACAAACTCGTATTTACATATACAGTCAAAATATTTTTGACAATTTTTTTATTAGCTTAAATTTATCCTTAGGACCTCAATTGTGTCCCTATTAACTTTAAATCCAAACACCTAATAATCTAAACAAGAATTTTTCTTATGTTTTAGAATGCTTGAATTAGAAGAAGACTATACCACCTCCATTCAACTTTTAACACCCCACTTTTCCAATATATGTGAGGACCAAGGAGGATTATATTGAAGTGAGGTGATAAAAGTAGAATGGAGGATGCAAAATTTCCGATTCCATAGTTTCCTCTGAGCGTGTTATTATGCTCTTAGAGTCTAGAAAGAGCAACTATGCAGATTGCGCAGAGACTCTTAACTTGAATCGAAAAAAAAACTCCACCAATCTAGTCCCACATCAGTCGTTTGTTAAACATTTAGTGCTTTAAATACGAAAAACCAAGACATTCTACTGTGTTCAATAGAAGGAGAGATGGTTGGCATCTCCCCTGACAGGGACGGGAACTGTCTTCGGACATTCTTGTTAACACATCGGTTAAGGCTTCCCATCCTTCGGGATGGATCTATAACCCAATTTTTTTTGCAACTCAGGACTTAATTTTAACGGGTGTTTTGAGTTTGAACAGCGGATTCTTTTACCGAAAGGGACGAAGTAAATAGAACTGTTGAGCTTAAACATACCGGAATGTATCAGAACAGCACGCGAAAGAGAAATCCTTTTAACTCCCAAGCATCTTATTGTTAATTGAAAGCCTGAAAATTTCTATATGAAAATGAAAAAGCTGTACATCTTGCTCGCGTCATATATGCAGTCATCAAAACGATTTGCAAACAAAAGGGCCGATGTAAATAAGGAGAAGTTGTGAATCAGACAACTAAATAACTTGGTTTTGTTAAAGACATGCTGGAGTTTTCTTCGAGTTAATGGACGAATGGAGCAGCTGCTTTCGACATCTCCTTCTGCAACATTTTATGAAAGTTAGCAGTTGCAGAAGCAAATGGTTCAATCTTTTCCTACATGGAACTAGCTAAAACATGGCCAAAGATGTAAGTAATGACAAAAAATACAATTGTGAGACGGTTTTACATACATTATCGAAACTTCATGTTTTACCGTTATTCTGCTCTGTATTTCTTTTAGAGGTTATTTGGATAAAAACATGCAGTTTTACGATATTATAGGACCAAGAGACTTCGACAATATTACTCACATTGGATATTTCTCTCCAAGACTCCAAGGTCCTTAAAG
Source organism: Silene conica (assembly GCA_029255685.2). NCBI lineage: Eukaryota > Viridiplantae > Streptophyta > Magnoliopsida > Caryophyllales > Caryophyllaceae > Silene > Silene conica. The sequence goes on from CM055317.2 coordinate 71,306,462, forward strand.
CATTGCCAGATTGTTGAGTTTTCCGTGCTAGAGCAACCCCTTCACTTAGGCTATTGACACGCCCACTAACTAAGAGGGCAGCCGCGGCATTTAAGATCTGTTTCGGTAGGATACAACGAACTTTTTATCAGAAAAAACCTTTCTCATTAAGAAGGAACAAGCAGCCCCTATTCTGCAAGGTATACCGCGCAAAGACACATTTTTCCTTGGTCATGGATTATGAAGTCGAATGAAATGACTATAGTCATTAAACTTGTTGTGCTTCTTTTTTTTTTTTACGAGAGGTAGGAGTCATCAGATGAAATTCTCGGCCACCTCCTCGTAAATCTTTGACAGTGCAACGGAAGTAACAATTAAAGGTAAAAACGTAAACTCACAAATGCATCAGCAACAGGTCCTTTCTCTCCTGCTAATACACGCTTCAATGCTTCTGCGTTATATTCTGGGCCACCTCCTCGTAAATCTTTCACGGTGCAACGAGGGATGCCAAATTCCACTGCCAATAATAAACGAGTTAATAATCTAGTTTAGTATACTAGGAGTCCTAGGAGATTCATATATAAAATTAATTTAATTTGTCGAAATGAGATGAGGAGAAAAATGAAAGAGTTCGCACAAGGATCAAAAGAGAACTTCTCTATCTTATCAGGAGTTACATCAAGAATCATCCCCGGCCCTGAAGTTCAATAACCAAATGAATTGCTTTTAGTTACATTTCAACAATTAGCATATCAAACAAATCACGCTTCAAAACTCTAGATTAGAGATGTTACCCATCGGACTCATTTCATCTAATCCTTCTGAGTGCACAACCAGTGCCCTTTTCATGCCAAATCTTTGAAGGGCTTTCGCCATTTTGGGTACCTGGCGTAAATGTTCGAGTAAATCAGTAAATCAACAACGGTAGGTTTAATGGTAATGCTATGCAACAATCATTGAGACTTGAGAGATATCACAACATAGATAATATGAACTTACAATATCTTCGGTGTAGACACCAACAACTGCGTAAGGTACTTGAGCTGGATTTAACATCGGACCTAAAATGTTGAAAATTGTTTTTACTTTTAACTGCTTCCGTATCGGTCTAACACTCTTCATTGCAGGATGGTAAATTGGCGACATCATGAAACCAATCCCTGCATCCCTAACACAGTTTTTTATTCCCTGATAATCAAAAGGAAAGCGGTCAAGATCCTGCTAAAACTCAAAATCACATCCCGAAAAGGCAAATATGAGTTACATATTTCGACCAGACAATGTTCTGAACATAAAACTTGTACATCCCAATTCCCAACAAAATGAAGCATCGACTGCAATAGTGCATTGAAGAGCAAGTATCGTCTCAATTTCCTATTCTCAACAATATGCCACATTCATCTATAAAAATGATCTAAGGGTCCCAATATTCTACAAAATGGAAAAAAATACAGTAATTGTTTAAAATTTATTTTCATCCTGCTGTTACTTTTCTAGGTATTATTCGGATTACGACATTCAGTGATTTGGATCGTTGATAAGAAATGGGCTGTTCTTATAATGTTAGGAAAGGGAAAGGATCCTTGTGCCGCATTAAAGACACCTCGATCAACAAATTTACCGCATGCAACTTCAATTGAAAAGACAGTAATATTACTGAAGGAAAGGGAGGGGTCCAGTATCAGTCATGCATATCACAGTAGCACACTAGAAATCAACACCATACAGCTGAGTACAGAGTTCATTAATGCATCCATCAGTAGATTTATGAAGTCTATACAGAACTAATTTTGGAACGGCCAACTCGGAAAAACGGCGGATATTAAATGACAACCAAGTGTAATATACCTGAGGTTCCAAGTCAATAGCAACCCCAAGTTCTTCCAACACATCAGCACTTCCGCAGGCCGAAGAGCTTGACCTGTTCCCTTGCTGCCAAAACATTCCACCGTCAATTATTACACAACTTGTAACTCATTTTTAGATTCTGATCTCAAACAAGGGCCCGTCATTACGTCACGTCTCTACATTCTACTTGTTTGATTATACCCCATACCTATTTCGTGAATACTAAAACATCACCCAGTGTCTCATAAGCTACCGCAATTAACTATGTTACTCAGACTCGTTTAAAAAGTATCTGACATGCGTACGTGTCCAAGTGTCACTCTGCTATTTTTGTGAAAAATAAACATATTTTGGTTTAAAATGAGGTGTTCAAGTGTCAGAGTGTCGGACACACATAAGCGAGCAATTAGAAGAGTCGGAGCAATGTAGCCCGCAAATTACCGAGTAAGAGAGTCAAATCAAATGCAATAATGCATGCACCCTTAGACTATTTCTCCAATTAAGAAAATCAGTAAGAATTCATATTAACTCAAGGGTTAGACATCAACCTTGGCAACTTTAGCACCACAAGCGGCCGCCAATATAGACGCACCAGTCGAAATATTCACCGTATTCGCACCGTCCCCTCCAGTACCAACAATGTCAACAGCATCCTCCAAACCCTCTACCTTCTTACAATGATTCATCATTGACTTTGCAAGTCCAACAATCTGTTCATTCACATATCACATTACAAAAATGTCAACCCACCTTATATTACATCAAAAAAATCACACTCCTCCTCTAGTCCTCCGTCTAAATCATTTGTTTACCTTTGTTTAAAAACCTATCGCAACTAATTGACCGAGACGGAAAGAGTAATAAAATAAACATTGGGACTTGGGAGCATTGTATACTTTGCATGGTCAACTTATTTACAATTTTCATCTAATGAAACAGTAACCATGAAATTACTGTTCACTATAATAATCAACACCCCTTTTGTTTCGATCATTTATACACATTTTATTTATTCTTTTCTGATAATATTTTAATCAAAGGTAAACAAATGTAAGAAATGGGAGAAAGTAACAATAACAAAAGGGGTAAAAAGTGACTTACTTCTTCAAAGGTTTCACCTTTAGCTCGTAATAACACAAGAAATGCACTAATAAGAGCTTCATTTGGTTCATCTAGCAGAAAATTTAACGAATCCTCTGCTTCTAATTCCGTTAAATTTTTCCCATCAATTAATTTTTCAATCAACTGCGCACAAAAAAAAAGTTTGGAAAACCCAATAAAATTATATAAAAAATATTCCCTTTGTCTCGCGGTGAGACGTATTTTAATAAAACGTAAACACATGAACGAGACGGAAACTGACAATGAGAAAACCCACCTGAGGGAAGGAATTAAAGGAAGGAGAAGAAGATTTATTAGTGTTTGACAGTGCAAAAAGCTTAGGAAAAGAATTAAACGACGTCGTATGGGTTGATAATTTAAGGGGAAAAGAAGCATTATGGATTGGAAAAGTTGATGAATTGATGGTTAAATTGGATAAATTGGATAAACTGGATGAAGAACACAAGGTGTTGAAATGAAGCAATGCCATTTAATGTGTCCGGTTTTTTTATTGTTTGTTTTTTTGGTTTGGGTTTGATGAAGATTATGAATGAGATTGATGGAGAATTAGAGAATATTATATAAAATAAAGTTGGTATCTACAAGTGGTAATTAATTATGGATTAGTGGGTAATTAATCGCGTAATATTCGGTTTATTCGGGCGGAAACGAGTTGAATTGAAATGAATATAGTTGAGCTAATTGAACGGAGGTGACGTGAATTACAATATATCGATTATATTTCTATCTAAAATCTAATATAGTACGTATCAGACCTCTTTGTTGAGATCTTTAAACAAATTTTTACATTCATACTAGTGGATGGTCGGAAATTTACACTCATCTATAAGATATTCAATAAAAGAAAATAGAATGATTTACTTCGAATGATCAAACAAAACACGCACAAAAAAAGGCGACCCTCTCAAACTCGTTTATGATAGCAAATTTGGCACCATTGGATTACTCCATTTAGTAACATCCCCCATACGATGTACTAACTCTCAAAAGTAGAAGAAAATAAAACAGATGATATCCTCCTCTTTTTTTACTCCTAGATCTTCAAAAGAATTTTTCCAATTCTGATCGAGGTGATACAAATGACTGAATGAGTAGTGAGTTACACTACCATAGTCACCATGATGGTTATCCAAATTTGTTTGGAATTTGAAAAACTTAGCATTCTCCAAACATTGAAATTAACTGATATTTTTCGTTTTACTGAAAATTGTTTAAATCCAATTAGTGTTTCTAACAAATTATTTGATATGCGACAAGTTCGAAAAGTTTAAGGTTTTTGTTCGAATAATTTTTTTCTAGCGAGTATTGTACTCGTTTTATCTTACCACCTTATGAAAATGAGAATTTTTTTTCTCAAAGAAGACCGAGATGAAGAGATGAGGACATTCATATTTTTTAAATTGGTTATGATTTATTGTAATTCTCCAATCGTAAAGTTCATACTATAAACTGTTTTTACGATTGCAAGAGATCATTACATAATTCCTAATAATTAGTGCGGAGTATTCAATAAATTGTGTTAATTAGATAGCTTTTCATATTCCATAGGTTATGAAATAAGAGGATGGAACCAAGCATTTTCAATCAATATAATAATATCGATTGCATGAGTTTTCACGTCTCAGATTTCACGTCTAAATGAAAACTTTTTTTTACCTTTTAGCTTTTAATGAGTTTTCACGTCTTGGATTTGTTTTACCTTTTAGCTTTTGACTTATATAAAAACTTTTTTGGTAGGTTAAAAGAAGTTAAATTGAACTAAATGAAAATTAAATTAAAATGAACTGAATGAAATTGAGCTTAATTGCATGAGTTTTAAATAAAAAGTTAATTTGAATAGAGCAAAGCTAAACTAAATAAATGCGTTGTTTAACCAGGTTTTAAAAGTATTTTCGTAAATAAAAAATAAAAGTTAGGTCAAACACTATTGTTTACATGTAGTTCGAAACCTGCCTTTTAAACCACTAGAGGTATAACTAGCAAATTGTACATATAATTTTCGTTGTATTTATAAAATTATATCACATGCCAAAAATAATATTTGAGTGAATATTATATTATTCCCAAATTCCGTCCATATAAATTTCGTTAAAATGAAATATTTGGGAGGTGATATTTTTAAAAAGTAAAACAATATTTGAGTGAATAATATTTTTTATAGTTTGTATATGTCGTAATATTTTAGATAATAATAATAATTCAATGAGATAATTCTACCGAATTATACTCCATCGTATGACACATGTAGATGACCGTTTGGCCTAAATATTAAATTGGATGACATTTGATCATATTCTTGAAATCAATTGGAGGACCACGTAAATTTAGCAATCGGTCTTTTCTGGCCTACTCATCACCATTCCGGTTTTATTAAGCATGATACTTTTTAATACCAGCAAATCTCCCTATATCTGTCATAAATTAGTGACGGGTCAAATATTACTCAGATTAATGAAAAAGACAAAATAATGTACTATTACCAAAATATTTTACTTTTGTCATATGTCTCCATATAAATATTACTTGACCCATCAAAACTTGCGACGGATATCTCCGTCACAAACGAAAATTTGGATTTTAATTCCCCACCCAATCCCTACTTTTTAGCAATCAATGAAGTATGAAATATTTCTAAATAGAGGTGCAAATGTGCAATGTTATTAAGTATCGATGTTATTACGTTCATGGTCGTACAATTTGGGTGTAAATCTTTTTCAGCTATCTACACCACCACTACCTTTTCACTAATTCTAATTAAAAACGGACACTAGCCGTTACAAGTTAAAAATGGATAATTTTTTCTCACAAAATGTAAGTTATATGGCCCATGAAAATGCTCAATTTTTCTCCACTTGTGACTTGTCTTCCCATTTGCATTGTTGTGAGAGGTATACTATTCGTCTTCGGCTTGTGGCGGATAGTATCCGTCTTCAGCAAGACTCCTTCTACCTTTTAGGCACAAAATTCATTTATGACGGTGTCGCAAACTTGTAACATATATATGCATGTTACTAGGGACTTATTGCTTTTTAGGTAGTATGAATACTTATTTTAACTAGTTGTTTCGTGTCGGCACTGTCTAACCAACACTTAAAGAGATTGATTTGAAGATGAATTTGAGTGGAAAAGTATAATTAGTTATAGCAACGAGTGAATTGTATCACCTGTATACAAATGACTGTACATATTTTGAGTTTTTTAATAGAAATTTCGAGTTTTAGTGGAAAAAATATGAGCTATATTATAAAGTTTATGAACTTCTTTACGAAATATTAAGCTTAGAAAATTATTACTCCCTCCATTCTTTTTATATCACCCAACTTTTGTTTTGACACTATTCACAATAGAGCATTCAACGTCAGTTTTTCTCTCAATCCGTTCACGGAAATATATTCATGTGAGATCTTTTTTGGATTGTCTTGATAAGAGGATTAAGAATATCAAACTTTTATAATTTTTAGTAGTATGTAGCTAAAGATATAATCAAAACAAAATGAATATCGGCAAACGTGAATAATGAAATGGGGTGATATAAAAAGAATGGAGGGAGTATATAATTAAAACACAATACATCTGAATTCAACTATATTTTATTTTTAATATAAAAAAATTAAAATATAACTCAAAATAGTTTAAAAACTCAACAAATATATACACAAGCTCAACTGAATGCATCTTGGTTGTAAGCTTTTTATACATTTGGTTGTATAATCCTTTTGTGTTAGTTACAGTCAAAACCAATTTTTTCTTCACTTATTTAAATTTAATATTAAATACATTACAAAAATAGGATCACATGTTATTTAAAATTATAAAGTATATTTTATTAAATTTAAATAGCGTAAGTCTTAAATTTCATAAAATGTCATATTATATGTCTGTATGTATGCTACTGTTACCTTCAGGATGGCTCACAAAGTCAGGGTATTCTGTAGACTGTAATCGAATTGTCCATATACGATATGACACACGCCTCCACTACGTCGACTGGTCGTCATATTTGTATGATATAAACTAAATATGAGTGGCGAGTCTCTTATATATAACTAAACTTGACTTATTTTGGTTTTTTAACGTGGGACTACTCGAGTTGCTACCCAAATAATTTCAAAGCTAATATTGGATTTGAAGATTGTAGGCAAACATAGTCTCCATTTGTTGGCTGAATATATCAACGCATGCGTACGACTTACAAGTATGCAACGCAATCGTTGACATCTCGCAGCACTACTGTATTATTTGAGTACTTGACGATCCAATCTATTTTATATTCTACTTGCATATTTAATGTTTAGGTCAAATAATAGCAACGAACGTTGACATCTCTTATTCACGACATAACCACATTCATTAAAGTTCAAGATTATTACATTATTTTGAATTCGAGTTATTTATAGTTTACAATTTGGAGACGTTCAAGTTAAAATGGATCAGTATAATTTGAGTTTGATTCGATTTCAGGTATATTATTATCGAGTTAAATATAGTTAACGGTTAATATATAATAATAAACATTTTAAATTTTGGATCAATTTGAGTCAAATGTCAAATTCGTTCGTTTCTCCGTTCAAAGCAATGTTCTGTGTTTCTGACTAAACTCATAAGTTGTCAAGTTGATTAAGGACATTGACCCTTCTAATTAAAGCACCATGTTCTTACAAAATACCTATTGAATTTGGACTTTTTTACCATTATATTACAAACTTCCTCTGTTAGAGTGATAAAGTAACAGGTTTGTAACGGGCCAATTATTACCCATAAAAATAAATAAGACAAAAAGTAGTATATATGCATGAGAAATCTTAAATGATTTATCTTTATCTTTCTATTTCGATTTTATTTGACCCGTCACAAGTTTGAGACGGATACCGACTCTCACAAGTCACAAATAAGAATTTGTGTGATTAGTTTAATCCTCACAATATATATATAAAAGTCAATAAATACAAAACTTAGAGCACGCACTCTCATGTGCTACATGTTGGTCTCTTACCTTGAAGAAATAGGAAAGTGTAATTATTTTACAAGACAACAAGTTATACCACCCATTTGTCGTTTGGTTTCGGGATGAAACCTTCCTTAACCATACCCACAAGTGAATCAAATAAAAGTAATTAATTACTCGAACCCGCCTAAACCGAATCTATTTTTAATCAAAGAAGTAGAAGTTGAATCAACGGATAAAATGTATTTACATACACAATTGTATTAAAAAAGGCCGTCAAAATTGAGCCTCCTGAGGTCATTGATTCAACTGCACAATAAGAACAAATTTCGTCAAACATCCATGCTTTAAGTGACGAAACCAAAAATTAAAAATCTGAGTCGAAAAATTTCAAAGAAACAAACGAGCACGCATATATCCATACTTAAGAAAATAAAAAATTTAACGAAAAATCGCATTAACGTTAATGCTGCTTTTTAGTTTTTTCATATGCTTTTCTTAAAATAAAATTACTTACAAAATTACGACAATAAAATAAAATAGTTTGTTCACCTGATTTGGAATCACAATTTGTAGTAGAATTAAAACTTCCACAAAAACATAACTCGACAATTCCACCACCATCATCACTACTAAACCCACACGCGCCACCAGTAGCCTCACACGCGCCACAGAACGCGTCGTGTCCTTGGACCGAGTACTTCACACGTATGCCGTATGACCACTCGTGCGGCCCATCAACTCTAAGTGGGGCCAAACTATAAGCACTACTATACCCTTGGCAGCCCAATTTAGTAAGATTTACACCTTGAGAAGGCCCAAGTTCTTCAAATGCAACCCCACAACATTCCGGCGGACCTGACCCGTAAACCAGATCCAAATTATTTGGGCTTATATCTGCCCATGCTGGACACCTATAATAGTCATCACAACTCAAGCCTGATATGTTCCTACATACCACATGCTTGGTTGGAAACCCTTGAAAAAGTGGTGATTTCCTGGAGCACCCGATTAAAAAAAACGCGTTATCAGGTGCTGGAGTCAAGTACGGGACCCGCCATGGCTCGACCACAAACCCATTTCCTTGGGAACCAAGTTTAATTGTTTTGCAATTTGACAAGTTTGGGTCAGACAATGTGAGGGCTTGAAACGGGTAGTCTATGTTCAGGACCCTATATGACCCTGAACTTATATGAAACATAAGTACATCATTGATGCAATATAAGAGGTCTCGGTAACCCGGGTGCCCACACCCGGGTTTCAGCCCAAATGGGTAATCAATAGTTATATTGCCACAATACGATCTACAAATGTTACTGTGTCGATAACTTGTACATAAGGGGATTAGTAACGCCGGGATTAGATATATAAATAGAGTTTTGGATAGCGAAGATTGCATAATTTGTGTTGAAAACCGAGATTTTGTAAGTAATTTGAAAGAATGTTAAGATAGAAAATGAGGATGAATGGAAGTTAGTATTATTAAGTCTTAATAAACACTTTAAAGTAGTTGTTCTTGTCTTGTGAAGATACGTTGCTTGAAAATGTAAGCTAAGTAAATGAACTACTTTTTTTTTCCCAGGTGATAAAGTATTGTAAGAAACCTTTGGTCTACTGCAAGTACTCGATCATGTGATTTGAGGAATCTAATCTCTTGTTTCTTTTTATGTCGGAAGAGAGTTATAAAAACGATTTTGATATGATATAATATGATTTCAGATTATGATGAGTACATTTTTCGCGACTTCACAAATTAAGCTAGTTGACATTAACAAGAATCTGTTCTCTGATGACGTCCAATTAGTTTGATCATTTAGATTATGCTTGAAAGAGATGCAACTTAACTGATAAACAAGATTTGCATGATTTTTTTAACAATCAGATTAACGAGTTCTACAATTTGACCATAAAGTTGGATTGTGGACCAACCCATGTATTGGTTGCTATTTGATAAACAAATAGATATATGTCAAGTATTTTTCCATTTATTTAAAAATCTTTCTTAGAATGGGAAAGGAAAATAGATAATTAAAATAAAATGAGTATAAGGTAAAACGAATTTCTACAAAAGTAAAAAGTATATATAATTGTATTGCTTTTATGTTTGTCATACTTAAACTTTCTAATTTGCATGAGATTTGAAGTAGGGATGATACAAAGTAAACCAACAAAGAGTACTATTTGTGGCATACTTGAATTATTACCGAATCGCGAAAGGTCGTCGACGTTTTGTAAAAAATCGTCGACGTAATTCATAATAATTACCAAACCTATCCTTCCTCAACAACAAAACCTCTCTAAATTCAAACACTCACCCAAAGCCCTCACCCACCCACAACCACGCACCACCACCGCACGACCACCACCTGCGGCACCAAGACCACACCCCCACCCCACGGCCACCGTACGACCACCCCACGGCCACGGTAAGCAATTTTTTTTTGTTGTTTTAATTAATTTGTTAGTCTTAATTATGGTTGTATTATGTTATTGTTGTCATTGTTTATGTTAATTAGATTAGATTTGTTAGTTTTAATGTTATTTGTTAATGTTTTTGTTATTTTTTCAAATTTGATTCATAATTTGTTTTTGTTATTGTTTGTTGTTGTTCTTGTTGTTGTTGTTGGTATTGTTGTTTTTGTTATTGTTGTTGTTGTTGTTGTTGTTGTTGTAAGATTAGAACGGGCTAGAAATCGAAAACACGTAGGTTTGGACGTAAGAGGGGCACGGTGGGTCTGGGTAAGGACGTGGGAGGGGCACGACTGGGCTAGGAAGGGACGTGGGAATGGGGTGGTGGGTACGGGTAGGGACGTGGGAATGGGGTGGTGGGTATGGTTTTTTTACGTTTAGGGTTTAGGGTTAAGGGCTTAGGGTTTAGGGTTTAGGGTTTAGGGTTTAGGGTTTAGGTTTTTTTGTTTATGTTTTAACCGTATGTTATCAATTTTAATAGTTTAAATTTTGTTGTTTTCAGGAATGGCAACCATGCCGTTGAACGATGAAACTTGGCTTTCACAACGGATTGCAGAAGCTGAGACAGATCTCGCAAGCCATGCAGCGGAAAACCCGATGGTGAAAGCATCTCTTGAACATCAACGCGACTACTGGATCAAGAGGCGTGACGCAGTCCGGTTAGTGAACGAAGCTGCAAGTTCGTACCCTCGACGTCCTGACACTCGCCGCCTTGCTGAAGCGAGAAACATGATACGTCTTGAGCCCCCAGTCTCATCTCAACAGGCAATGCATGTGTATTGCAAAATTATGGACGTCATTAGAATGTATGAAGATAATCACCCCGATGTTAGCGGTTCTCCTGAGATGCGTGGTTGGTGGGAGTTCGAGAAGACTTTTTTACGGATAACCGGGGTCATCCCTGTGTATTTTTCGTTTTGGGCCAATGAGGTCTGAACGACGGGATGTATTAGTTAACTGTTATGACTGTTATGCAACTTTGTTTTAAAATTAGTTAACCTTTATCTTTGTAATTTGTTAACTTTTTAGTAGTGAAGAAGGTTTGTTTGACAATGAAATCGCTCTGTTTTATTGAACGTTTGTAATTTGTTAACTTTTATCTTTGTAATTTCTTTCATAATGAAATCGCGATTACAAACAACATGAAAACAATTCGAAATTGTAACGGTAACATTTTGAAATTTGAAATCACAACGGTTACATTTCAATATTACAACCTAAACAATACAAATAAATCTCGAAGTACAATTTGAACCCGGGGGAGGCTGTCTTCGGCGCCTAGTTCAAGGTGTTGTTCCCATTAAAGTATGCCATCTTTCGATGTTCGACGCGTACAAGTCGGCAATGTGCAACTGCAGGTTCTCTTACCCACTCCCAACAAAGATCGATCAGTGGCATGGGTGCTTCGCTCAGTGGGCCACTGTAGTGCAATCTCATCCAATGGCTATGATAGTGTACGATCCACATGACACCGTACGACCTCGACTCGTGACCCGTGGCCCTCAGCGGTAAGAATGTATAACAATTCCAATGCCTGACTCCTTTGTCCGTCCACTGCCCGATACAACAGATAGTCCAGTTAAACAACGACGCAAAGGCGGTCAAATACTCGGAAGACATCCAATGAAATTCACCGCAACCCCCGCTCCCGGTAAACTCGATAGCCCTCAATGTATGATCCCATCTGCTCAAAAGCGGAGGTGTACGAGGAGACTCATCAAACACTGTCTTGTACACATCGTTTCCCTGAATCTCTCTAAGACACCACACTCTCATGACCAAGTGGTCCTCCTGCCGACCCCGGGCGGCATGCGATATCACCCTATAACCACAATGACCATCAGCAACCACATCAGCCCAACCATCAAAGTGCGCCCATAAGTCTTGGGGGACGACATATTTTTTGGCCCAAGAACATAAAGGTCCCGTTTTGTAACCGACCTCCAACGGTGCACCAATAGGTCCATCTCCGAAATCAGACACCGTACTGACCGAAGGTGTCGTCGAAGGGCTAGAAAAAATCTTGGCACATCTTCGGGCAGCATGCTCAAAAGCGGACTTGTTCCGAGTAGTGGAACCCCTCGGTCTCCCCTTAGGGTTTTCTCGAATCTCAGGTGGACGAATATCTTCATCTGCCGGGTGGAGACCATCTCGAAGTTTCTCAATGATTACCCGTCGCTTCGCCGGATCGCTATATCTAGCCTGCTCTATAAGAGCATCAAACTCATCATCATCGGTCTTCGGCCTATATTCGGAACTGTCATACACCAAAGTCCTCCAAAACAAGTGCACGTCCTCAACGTGGACCCTCCTACCGTTTCTTTGCATCAGAATCATAATGCAAGCACAAGGCAACCCGTGAGTAACCTGTATCGCACATCCACAATGCTCTTCAAGCCCGTTCCCCAGCTCCATCCCTCTCTTAACCTCAGCTTCCAGTAACCTAATGGCTTTGATAGACACATGATTTCGCAATAAGGAGAAAAACGGTCCAACACTTACAGACTTGGTCATCGACGTCTGTAACTCATGTCGAATCTTGGAGTGTTGTGGAGTGTTGAGCTTCAAGCATGCCGTGAATACGAGTCCACATAGTGTCGAGGTTCAAGTTTTGACTCTTCAACCAAGCTTTCAGGAGGGAATGACACGACTCTACCCGGGAAGTGGCCGTGTTACCGAGGTGAAAGTATTTGTTCGTATAGAAAACAACGAACTTCTTCTTGTAATGCGCCATGTTCTCATCACATACCCGACCAAATCTACCCAAGTTTCAGAAAAGGCTTCCCATGCTCTCCCAAACTCAGCTTGTCTGGTTGCATTGATCACGCGGTACCAACCCGTTTCTTTACTATGCATTATCATGTCTTGGTACATCATCATCTTTCTTGAATTTTTTACTCTGGTCTCCATGGCTTTGTTCACATGCCAACGACACAAAATGTGAGAAGTTTCCGGATAGAGGTCCTCAATAGCCCGGATCAAGCCCAACTCTCGGTCAGTGACAAGAGTAGGCATAGGTGACGCCCCCAGAAGTAGCTCCTCTAATCTCCGCAACATCCACCCATAAGATGTATCATTTTCAGACGGAAGGAGAACAGTGGCAATTAAGAAGGAGGATCCGACCGGTGTCACGCCAACTATCTCAATAAGTGCAATCTTCAAAACATTGGTCGAGTAGGTAGCGTCGATAAGAGCCACATATGGGTAAGCACGGAATAGTTTGACGGATTCCGGATGACACATAAACACATGAGTTAACTCTTTCGTATCGGGATCTGATTCGTGCCACTCCACATATTTGGCAGCAACTGCTACAGCCAACAGTTGTTGAGCGGGATTCCTACTTTCTCTCATCTCACGCCGAACCTTGTTCGACTCGCTATAAATTTGGGTGCTACTTGGTTGGGGTTTTTCCGGGGTCCTTTGATGAAGAGCGTTCTTGATATCCCTCGGCGGAATCGACGCCCGCACTTGTTGCCTCACAAATTCTTTCTCTTCGGCATCCAAGCCGGCAAAATGTCTATCCCCATCTTTGTAGGTCGCTACTTCGTGGTTGTGAAAACCCGTGTTAGTCGAAGTAATAATGTACCAAGCAATCGTCGGCTTCCCATCATCCAAATGGGCGTACTCCTGCACCGCTCGATTCCCAAACAAACATCCGCACTTAGCCGACCCTCTCTTAGTAGAATTCTCCGGTTTCTCAGGATCGATCTTCTTTCTGGTTCGGTCGTACCTTGAACAACGGAAGTACGACTCGAGCAACTCCGGTTGTTTGCGATTTTTCGCCCCATTTGTTGCCTTCACTAAGGCAAAACCATTATCGATAGCTATTTTTTGAGCCCAGTCAAACGCCTCATCCCGACTATCAAAAGATGTTTCCGTCTCAAATAATCGGTTGTAATTAACCTCATTTCCACCAAACTCCTCAAACGAATCCTGTTAATACGCAAATTTGGTAAGGATTATATTAAAAAATATTAAAAACCACTTAATTTATGTTAAAAACTGAGTAAAAATAACGGAAAGAAAAGGACTTGAAAACTGGCCGTCCAAGCATGGTATGGACGTGAACAGTGCACGTCCAAACCATGCATGGACGTGTACTACTCACGTCCATGCATGGTGAGGACGTGAATAGTACACGTCCATGCACGGTTTGGACGTGTACTATTCACATCCATACCATGCTTGGACGGCTACTTTTGCCGTCCTCTCCACGCGAAGACGGCCATTTTTCAAGTCTATTGCAAAAATTCGATTACGTTTAGTGTGTCTAATTCTATGGCTTCTACGATTAATTCAACCTAATTTCAACTAAAGGGCTTAAACATGTAATTCAACAAAAATTAATTGAAAAAAAAAAATTAAGATTTTAATTATTTACCGATGAATCGTTGTCGTCGTTTGACATTGAATCGTTGTGTTGTTTGATGTTGTTGTTCGATGTTGAAACCGTTTTTTCGGATTTTATGTTGTTTTTGTTTCAGAGAAAAGAAGGTAGAGAGATAAAGAGAAAAGGGCATGCAATGTCTTTTTTATAGAAAACGCCGACGATTTTTCGCAAAACGCCGACGACCTTTCGCAACCCCCGATTATTATTAGCTTGCCTGAGCAGAGTCGTGAGGCCGAGCTCGAGCAACACTTCCACTATTGACTTCAAGCTCGAGCTATGATTTCCGAGCTTGACAAGGTCGAACTTGAGTCGAACAAGTGT
The DNA here is from genome assembly GCA_029255685.2 of Silene conica. Lineage (NCBI taxonomy): Eukaryota > Viridiplantae > Streptophyta > Magnoliopsida > Caryophyllales > Caryophyllaceae > Silene > Silene conica. The sequence continues at coordinate 71,321,539 of CM055317.2, forward strand.
ATGAGCTTAAGCTAAGCGACCATAGACTCACCTTCGGCCCAACTTCTGAACTACAGTAGAACAAATTATTTTGAAAATTTCGACGTTATTTCATATTCTTTTTTATTTTATGTGAGAGCGGGGTATAAAAGATCACACAAATGGTGATTTATATTAATAATCTAAACAAACTCGTTGTTTTATTCAATTTCAATTGAAAATCATATGAAACCGACACTTTCATTCACCAAATCAATATCAAAATTAGTGATCCCCATTACAAACGTGAAATCTGTGATATGCAAATTTATCACTAATGAAATACCCCACTTGGTAGGCATGGTAAATAAACAAACAACATTTTAATCACAAATTTATTCTATAGCACAGTAAATCACACTAGTATTTAAACTGTGATTAGTGATTACCGATTACTGATTACTGATTAGTACAAACAAATCAATTAGTGTTAGTCGATGAGTACTTTTCCGTCAGAACTCAAAATGTGTCCGGCAACGCAGGGAATAAGACCACAAATCATATTATTTGGAGATTCAATTACTCAGCAATCCTTCAGCCTTAATGGTTGGGGTTCTTCTCTTGCTGACAATTTCTCTCGCAAGGTTTATACTTTTTGCTCAATTTCTCTTTCAAATTACTCTACTTTCCTGTTTATTAATTACTCAGACCATAAATTTCCTCATTTTATTCATTTTTTGGGATTTAATTACCTTATTTTGATGGTTTCTTCTGATTTTAATCACATTTTTTTTTCAGGCTGATATTCTTAACCGAGGTTATGGTGGTTATACCACCAGATGGGCATTGTTTCTACTGCATCACATTTTTCCTCTGGTAATTTTTGTGCTCCTTTTACTCTTTTTTGTAGGGTTTTTGGGATTCTCGCGTATTTAAAAGACGGCATCTTTTCATGCTATATGGTTCATTTAATGTTACGAGTATGTTGTAAACATTTGACGGTTCTAAGAAAGACTAACTCCTTGGGCCGGTTGTCTTCATATGTGACTGTTATGGAATTATGATCTGATCTGGTCTAAAGTCGCAGACATGTTTGCCTTCTGTTGTACTTGTTGTAGTTAGTGCACTGGATGCATAGATATCCGTCACAAACTTAGCTGAGGATAAATACAAGTCATTTGTTGTTCCCTATGCATTCTACTTTTTGTCTTATATACCCACGTGGATGATATTTGACCCGTCTATTGTAAATTGAGATGAGCAATGTGAAAGATTTAGTTGCAATTTGCAAAGGACAAACTGATTAACTGGCTAATACAATTTTGGATTTGGCCGTTATTGAATGACATGTTGAATCAATTTGGCAAGATTTAGTTACGAAGGACAATTTGATTCATCTGTTTTGTAGGCTCGTAATTCTGAATCCTGGAGTCCTAAAGATGATAATGTCTGTTGAGGATGTGTCTGTGATCTCTTATTGAGCTGCCACTTACTTGCCTTTGTTTTTGTTTTGATAATAAGCCTTTTTTGCCTTCTTCATTGTTCGAATTTCCAAACAGGGTTCAGCGACTTCTCCAATTGGAGTTACGATTTTCTTTGGAGCTAATGATGCAGCTTTGCCTGGGAGGAATAGTGAACGACAACATGTTCCCATTGAGGAGTACAAGGAGAATCTCAGAAAGATGGTTAATCACTTGAAGGTTGTTTTTCTTCCTCTCGAGTATCACTGACATTTTTGGCTGTCGTCTGTCTTATCGTGAAATTTTTAGAGGATGATGGCTAGCTAGCTATAAACAGGTGTCTGATTTACAACGTTAAGGAATCTAATACTCGTTCTTCCCCATGTTTCCATATGATATTATTTACTGTCACAAAGGTTTGCTAGTATTTTAAAATTCGCAGCCCTTGGTCAGTTTGTATCGCTTTACCCGCTGATGAAGTAGGCGTTCACTGCGACACTCAAGTACTGAGGTTCACTGACTCGTCCTTGATTCTTGGTTATCTATATTCTATTCCCTTTTTTTCACTATCAAAACAACGAGCTTTGTCGACCCTTAAAAGTTTGAGGTTACAATTGGTTTGGCTTGCTCTCGACTTGCTTTTCATCTTACATTTGTCAACTTCTACTTTTGTTGGTCCAGTTGCCGTTATAATAATTACGTGTTGATATGATCGCAGGAATGCTCCCCCTCCATGGTAGTGGTGCTTATTACTCCACCTCCTATTGACGAAGAAGGCCGCATGGAATATGCAAGGTATATTAACATTCCTCTTCGTTCGTGGAGCAATAAGTGGTTCGTCTTCTTGTCAAAAAAAAATTACGTTTTTGGGCTAATATAGTAATGATGTAATATAATATGAAGTGGCAAAGGTTGGATTTTCGGACATGAGAGATGCACCAAAAGTGAAATGCCCAAGTGATTTGGCTGCCTTTTTTTATTGCTTTGTGCTCAAAATTTGGAAGGATTGAATTTGCCGTGCTGTCCAGTAGTAGCTGCCTTACGTCGAACCTATCTTTCTTGCTAATCTTCACGAACCTATTTGCTCTGTCCTAGACTCTTTTGACTTCTGTTGATAACTGCAAAAGTGCTATCCTCCTCAGAAGAGGCGTAAATGTTGAAGGATAAATTTTTAGAATGTATTTTTCTGTGCTATGCGGGTTGTCTGGTTTCTTATGTTCTCTTCCCTACATCTTTTTTCACTGAGTTTTCAGTATCGAACTGAAGTGTTGCAGTAGATTACAGTTGTAACTGAGTGTTAATCTTAGCAACGAAAATTACGTTGTGGTAGGTCAGTATACGGTGAAAAGGCAATGACCCAACCAGAGAGGACAAATGAAACAACAGGAGAGTATGCAATGTTGTGTGTTTCATTAGCTAAAGAACTCGGTGTTCCCTACGTTAATCTTTGGTCTAAGATGCAAGAGACGGAAGGCTGGCAGAGAAAATACCTGAGGTAAGCTTTCAAAAACTCCCTACGTTTTCTGCTCGTTTAACAGTGTACCTCTCTGTCTTCATTCATCCGTTTTACGTTCATCCATTCTATGGCAAGATAAAACGCGTCAAACAATAATTATGTTTTCACACCAAGCGACCAAGTCCGTATGACTTTGTGTCGTAAAATGCATCGACTTAGTATTGCTTCACAGCAAGAAGCTTAGAGTTTTGTGAGTCATATTACTTTACTCCATATTCAAAACCTAAATAATAGCGAGTCTTTGAGACTTGCATCTCTATTGGAAATGGATAATTAGATACTCGTAAAAGCATAGTAATCGATTTTAAGTTTGAATTATCTTGCTGACAGTGACGGGTTGCACCTGACGCCAGAAGGTAATGCAGTTGTATACAGAGAAGTGCTTCAGGCATTTAACCAGGCCGGTGTTTCTGCTTCTGCCATGCCATTTGATTTCCCTCATCATTCAAAAATCGATCCCAAAAACCCTGAAAAAGCTTTCAATACACAGTCGTCTCAATGATATTCACCTTTACTTTTAATTTCTTGGATCGTTTTGGTGCCATTTCCAGCAGTCGTAAACTTGTAATCTTTCACTTACGTTGAAGTAGTATTACGGCCTTAAGGTACTGCCGTACTGGCAGCAATAGAAGTGTCCAAGCTGGTTATACTACTATTCAACTGCTCGTCTTTTGCCTTACGATGATTAATCAATAAGATCTGTGAAGTGTGGCTCAAAAATGTTCGTAAATCACACAGATAATTTGTTGGACCAGATAAATAAGTCACAAATATTAAGGAGCTGTCCGTATGCAATAAACAAACGTCGGGCCAAAATCGGATATTTGTTGATAGATTAAAATTGTTTTTTGGCATCGAAATCGAACATGGTAACTCCTAAATCGAACCCGGACGCGTGACAAAAAAACTACTACAAAAAGAAACGTGACAGTACATGACCCCAAACGCCTCAACTTGAAGTGTATATTACACGGTTTTCGGGAATCTAGGGTTCCGAAATAAAAATGCCCGTAAATCATACTGACGGTTCGTTAGATCAGGTAAATAAGCCACACAAATATAAAATATTAAGGAGCATCAAAGGATATTTGAGGGTACCCATATGCAATAAACCAAAGTCCAACCAAAATCGGATATTCGTTGAAAATGGATTAATAATTGTTATTTGGTATTGAAATCGAATAGGGTAACTCCTAAATCGAACTTGGGTGCATGAAAAAAAAATCTGTTGAAAAAGAGATGTGAGTCATTTGACCGAGCGTGTCCCCTGAACGGCTCAAATTAAAGTGTATATTACACGGTTTTCAGGATTCCAGGATCCCGGAACAAAAAATCCTCAAAAATCACACAGACAATACATCGGATAAGATAAAACAACCACACAAACTTTAATGAGTAAAAAAGGCATTTGAGTATGCTTGTATAAGATATCAGCCTCGGGCTAAAATTGGATATTCATTGAAAATGAGATTAATACTTGTTATTTACTTATTTGGCATTGAAATCAAATTGGGTAACTCCTAAATCAACCCAGGACGCACAACAAAGAAACTGGTATAAAAAGAAACGTGACCGAGCGAGTATGACTCTTGGACGACTCATATTGAAGTGTATTTACATGGTTTTCGGTAATATAGGCATCCCGAAACAAAAACGTTTGTAAATCACACAGACGCTTCACTGGATCAGATAAATCGACCGTACAAATATTAAGGAGCAACAAAAGATATTTAAGGGTGCCCATGTGCGATAAACTAGTCTCGGGCCGAAATCGAATATTCTTTGAAAATGGATCAAATAAAAAAAAATTATGAGATGTGTCTTATAATTATACTATTTTGATGGCTCGCTGAATAGTCGGTTGACATTAATTAATGAATTTGTATCGCTATTTTTTTTGGTGGCTTGACTTCTGCCTTGACCCTGGACCTTTGTTCATCGGCTGGAATCGTTTAGGTTTGAGAATATAGTTATTTCGCTTGACTAGTCTCAACGGCGAGTGAGAGCCGGGGTGAGGTATCCTTAGTCTTCAATTACAAGCCCACCCATGAAAAGGGTTGGGGCCTTGGGGGTAATTGGAAGTTTGATGCGGACTTAAAAATTTGAACATTGCGAACCCCAAGGAAAGGTAGCCTAGATTATTTGTATTGAGCACGAACCCAGGAGGGAGGAGGGCGATACCTTGAGGCATTTTCCACCTAAGCCAATTGTCTAGCAACTCACTAATGAGACCCATGAATGTGAATGAAATGTGTCATAATCGAGTCTTCGGCTCTATCTATTGTAATCAAACCTTGTTCTATTACCTTCTCATTAATTAGTTTTTGATTTAGTTGCATCTTTGTTAGCTTACTTAGACATTGTTCTTTCTAACCTAATTGCAGCTCTTTTCGATTTTTATTGATTCTATTCCATTAAGTTTTATTTACGTTTAATCAATTACGTTCAGTTAATTTTTTCACAAAATTAACTTTTAATTAAACTAAATTCAGTTCACCTCAGTTCCACTCAATTTAGTTCAATTAACCCCTACTCCAATTAGTTCAATTCAGTTCGTTTTAGTCGAAAAGAACAGGGTAGTCGAAAAGAACAGGGTCTAAGTCTATTAGTCAAAACAACTCTCGCCTTTTGATCAACTTAGCTGAATATTAGAATAATTCAACTATTAGGCTCTGTTTGGTAAACAACATATTGATCAAATTTCAACATATTTGAGAGATTTAGCATATTTGACTTACCAATATGCTATTTAGAGTGTTTGGTTAATGACATATTGAAATAATATATTGGGGTCCAATATGCTATTTTACAATATGTTGCTCCTACCAGCATATTGGATTAGCATATTAGAAATAAAAATTTGTCTTATTTACCTTCTTAATAAAATATTAACATTCTTTTTATATATTTAATAAATAATTTTTTCATGTCCTTATATGTCATTTTACAAAGATTCTAGACAATCTACTAATCTAAACTGTCAATTACCAAATACCTCTAAAATAATTCTGCTAAATAAATGGGATGTGCTTTTTCACATACGGATTTTACTCTTTCACATACGCTTTTTACCATATTACCCTTGTCACTTTTTTTCATCACACATCACATTTGATTTTTTTCTCTACAGAGAAAAGAAAAGAGACTCGAGTGAATGCGAGAGGTATAATTAGCTCGACCATAGGGGTGAAATGCGCAAGAAGGAGATAGAAAATAGACTCTACTCGCTTGCTCGTTAACATCTTTACAGAAAGCGGGACAATTTGAATGCCAAACGAGAATCCTAGCTCATAGAATTTCTCGAAGCATCTTCTCTTTTAAGGTGAAAAGGTCAGACAATTTGGCCAGCTGGCGGCTTTCCTCGAATGTCTTCTTAGCTTCAAGTGGAATCTTAACTTCAAATTGCAAATTTGCAATATTACATTGAAATGAAATCTCAGACGAAGCGATTTAGCCTAATACATACTACAAGAATACAGAAATCAGGCGACTGCATTCAGTCGCCAAATACAAATTGGCGACTGAAAGTGTAACACCCCCATTTATTTAAGGGCCTGTACTAGGACTCCCTAGATAAATGAGGATGTTACCATCTCGGTTTCCCGAGGCAGTAGATACAAAGGAAAAATAAACAGTACTTTAAATTGATAAAGTTAACTCAAAGGACGAGTTTATACAACTGAATTAAAACAAACTGTCTTGATAAAACAAAAGTACAACTCATAAGTAACTACTATGGTGATCTAGACTCTAGGCAGGTCCGGATCCAAGCTTCTCTCTTCCCCTAGCTCCCATAGTCTCAACACCTGTCAATCTGCTCCCCAATAATTGGTTCATCACAGGTGATCACGAATACACAGGGTCAACCACGAGGTTGAGTAGCAAAAAACTGTAAACAAACCACACTACTATAAATAGAAAGTCGAACTTCTCCACTCCAAATCACAAGACCCATAATTCTCCACACCAATCACAGACCCTTTATCTCCGCACCAATCACAGACCCTTTTTATCAATTTCCGCATCATAAGAATATATAGTCAATATATAATATCACAACATTATTCATTCAACAAGATATATATAATTCACAACAGTTAATGATCATGTTTCACATCATAAACGAGTGCACAGTTAATCCCCTACTTGAAACGGCAGGAAAGCAAATAAACCCAAGCTTGCTAGAAGTGTTCCACACGAAACCCGCTACCTAAACACGTACACATAACGAATTAAAACCCTTCCCGAAACCCCATAGCATCCTATACATACTATAAATAGAAACCTTCCATAAATGGAAAGTTTCCAAAAATAGAAACCCATTATAAATGGAAAGTTTCCTTAACTAGAAACTTTCCTTAACTCATTGATTTCCGACTCATAAGCTTCAATTGCACGATGACAAATTAACTTGAAATAACGAGAGACGGCTAATATTAAAATAGTAGTCATAATAATAATACTACTAAAATTATAACAATAATAAATATAATTTTAATAATAATAATAATAGCAATAATAAGTAATAATAGTAAATAAAGATGATAAATAATAACAATAATAATAATAATAATAATAATAATGAGAAATAACAATAATAGAACATAATAACCCAACAAACCCCACGACTCCCAGCCCTAACACGACACCAACAACACCCCAAAACAGCCGCCTAAACCACCACGTAGCTCCTGCCCACCACCGACAACGACCAACCCAGACACCCACATACACCGACCACCCTGCCTACACACCACCAGGTCGTCGACTAGCACCGGCAAGATGCACCAGACCACGAAACAGACCTGGTCCACCTCCTGTACTCTCTGGACCGTAACCACAGACCTGCCATCGACACCCCTAGACACCACCGACAACCCCTGAAACCACCAACACCTTTCCCCTGACGCACCACCTAGACACCACGGTGGTACCACCGCGTCGACCTCCCCCGAGTCGACGGTGGTACCACCCCAAACTCCTCCCTTAAACACACGAGCAGAAAGCCTAACCCATAAAACAATTATACTTACGACCAGGGGTGACAAACACCCCTTAAACACCGACTCCGACGCACCAGAACCCCCGTGACAACCTCCCTGACACCCCTTCTCCCACCAGCAACACATAACAAAACTAACAAGATCAAAATGGCCAGACGCAACCCCTCCGACACTACTGTTAAAACGACTAAACACAACCGAGATAAAACAATGTCAGGCGCATACCTGACTTCAGATCAGAATTAGGGGGAAACGTGAGGGTGTTTGTGGCCGTGAGAACCCCCTTTCTCCTCTGTGTGGTTGCGGCAGTAGGTTTAGGTTATCAGTTGTGTAAAAGCTAGGCCAGAAATAGGACGTTTAACCCTCTAATATGGCGGCATCAGCAGGTTATACGTGAGATGAGTGTTAGTGAGTTGTGTTAGGGTTTTAATGTGTATGGGCTGTGGTGTTTGTGCACAGAAATCGAAGCCCAACACCACCCTCTAGAGGTCCCGTGCTCGAAACCCACGAGCAACACATAATATTCAACATAACATCAAGTACTATTATATCTAAACTAACCTTATGTCAAATATAAAAATCAACATCGTAACAACTATTTCGAGTTGTATTATAATGAAGTATTACACCAATAATATATAATATAATATGTAAAATATAAAACACGCATTCGATAACTTAATTATCGAATATAAATAATCAAATATTATCAACACCTTAATAACCATATAAATTAATTACCGATAAAATGCGGGGTATTACAGAAAGCAATTGCCAAAATTCAGTCGCAATGCTTAGTCGCCAAAATAAAATGGGCGACTAATTTCAAACCCCAAATTTGGCGACTGAACATTCAGTCGCCAATTGTAGGTTTTGGTGACTGTAATGGTAGTCGCCAATTTGGCGACTAAAATGGGGTAGCCGCCAATTTGGCGACTGTATTTCAGTTGCCAAACTGCTTAATCAGTCGCCAATTTGCCTGGCATTACAAAAACTTTTGATTTGGCAGCCCTGTTTTGACGACTGTCATCAGTCGCCATTTACATCGTGTCAGTCGCCAATTGTGCTGGGTATTTCATGGTCAATTTCCATTTTGATTGTGCCAATTCTCCATTTTAATCATGCCAATTCGCAATGACACCCTGCAAACAGAAAATTACAACCAATTTGCGCGAACCACACCATTTAAAACACCAATTTCTCATTTATTCAAAAATGAGAAAATTATCCAACTACAAGCTAAAGTAACTAAAAATTATCCAACTACAAGCCAAGGACAAACTAACTAAACTACAAATCCCATGCTGGCTTCACTACCACCACCCTTTCCATGTGGATCGTTAGGGTCATTACGTGGTTGTGGACCGGGGTTACATTGGGCGAAATAGGTTTCCATGGCCTTCATGCGCTCCTTCATTATCAACCGAAACTTTTCGTCACGTTCTGAATTCACCCTTCTTTCATCAGCAAGTTGAGTCTGTAGTTGACTCACCAGAGCGGGCTCATATGTTTGTCGCGGCTCATATGAAGAGCTTCTTGCCGGTTGTTTGAAGAAGACACCATGAGCCTTTCCGGTGCCATAAACATTCTCCTTCTTGTATCCCTTCACCAAATCAAACCAAATCTCATTATCTGATTTTTCGGGATGTGCCTCTTTCTCAGCCTCGTATGCTTCCTACATTAGTTAACATAAAACTCTCATTAGTTAACAAAAAACTATCATCATTAGTTAACAATTCAAAACTATCATAAGTTAAAAAAAGATCATCTTACATATAAGGCTTTGTCTTTTGGCTTAATCCAAATTCTTTCATTTTTAGCGTTCACCCTGGAATGTGTGTCAAGGAATAGTTCCGGGGCCGTCGCAAGAGGATCAGCTGGCTGATCAGCTTGCTTCTTCTTCTTCTTCTTGATCTACACGAACAAAATTCAATGAATATTAATGACATTATTACCAATATTCAAATAAACTAAATAAATAAGTATTACTATACATATGTGAAATCTTATACCAAAAAAAGTACTTCCAAAAATGACCGTGAACCGGCATTATGGGTAGGCTCGGCCATTCCATCCTTCTTCCCTCCCCTTTTGTTCTTCGCCTTTTGCGCCGATTGGCTTGATACTCAGGGGTTTCACGACGCTTCATATATAAGACCCTCAAACGCCTCACCTACAATGATAAATTATGTTATTAGTAAGATGTTCATCCTTTATTCAATACAAGTGATAAATAAAGCTAATTGTATAGATATACCTTCCCCTTTTAGCTATATTATAGATAAAGTCTTTGTATCTAGAGGCACCAACATCGTGGTACCTCTGACGGACAACAACCTCAATTTCAGGCGCCCAAGAAAAATTTTGCTACAAAAAAATAACATTAAGTATTAGTTAAAAAACAACAGTTAGTAAGTATTATACTAAAATAAGTAATTAACAAAAGGATTTTGATTACCTAAAAGTTATTAAACCATGCTTCTTTTTGAGCTGCACTAGCTTCAGACCAACTAAGTGGCACAGGACCTAACAAAGATCTCACAATTTGATAGAACGTATAAGTGAGCACGATTGTATTCCTTGTCGTCCAAATATCTCGTTCCACCTTTTGATGAACAACCTTCATCATCTTAAGTTTGAAAAAACTCGGGTAAACTTGAATCAACATCTGCTTTATCAACATTCAAGTTTCTTGCTTTGGTTTCTATATGCTTTTCAAAGTAGAGAGAACAAAAATTTGCAATCTCTTCTGTTAAATAGACATTACATATATAACCTTCTACCTTAGCTTTGTTACCAATCTTTTTCTTCACATTTATTATTAGATCAATGTTTAATAATATAAATTAGTAATTTAATATTCTAAAAATAGTTAGGACTCTTACTATTATTACCTTTCAAATGAATACATCCATCTATATTGAACGGGTCCTCCAACTTTGGCTTCGTAGGGCAAATGGACAGGTAAATGCTCCATAGAGTTGAAAAATGAAGGGGGAAAGATCATCTCAAGCTTACATAGTATTTGTGGTATTTGATCTTCGAGACGAATCATGTCATCAACACATATTGAGGAGGAATATAAATCTCGAAAAAATTGACTAATCTCAACAATTGCATTCCACACAGTAGTTGGGATGAGATGTTTCAAAGCAACGGGTAATAATCGCTCCATGAATACATACAATCATGACTTTTCAAGCCTTGTAACTTGAGCTTCGTGAGATCAACACATCGACGAAAATCTGAAGCATATCCATCAGGAAACTTCAAATTCCTTAACCACTCACATAATACCTTCTTTTGAGCTTTGTCAAGAGTGTAAATGACTTTTGGCTTGTATCCATCTTTGCGAATGTGTAATTTGGGACGATCACAAAATGTCTTCATGTCTTTTCTAGTTGCAATAATATCACTTGTTTCGCCTTCAACATCCATGATCATGTCAATGAGTTGCTCGAAAAAGTTCTTCTCTATGTGCATTACATCCAAATTGTGTCTGATTAACATAGTTTTCCAATATGGAAGGTCACAAAAAATGCTTCTTTAATACCAATCATTCTTCTTCTTTTTCAGCTCTTTAAACTCTTCTTCGGTACCATCAATAGAAGATGGCAAATCACGTACCAACTCCCACACCGCATCACCCGGAAGATGATCCGAAGCATCATCAAGTACTTGTTTACCTTTTTTGAAAGCTTCTTTGTTGCTCCTAAGAAGATTACTTTCTGGTAATAATAAGCATCTATGACAATCAAACAAACTCATTTTCTTGCAATTTGGAAGCTAAAAAGCTTTACTTTCACCCATGCAATGAGGACATGCTTTTTGTCCCGCAGTAGACCAACCAGATAACATACCATATGCGGGAAAATCGTTTATTGTCCATAAAAGTGAAGCTTTACGTTGAAAATTTTGCTTTCTTGAAACGTCCTATGTTTCCACCCCAACTTCCCACAATTGTCTCAATTCTTCCACTAATGGTTGTAAATAAACATCCAAATGGCCTTTCGGATTTTTAGGCCCGGGAATAATGAGAGACAAGAAAATAAATTCTCTTTTCATACATAACCAAGGCGGTAAGTTGTATGGTGTGACCATTACGGGCCAACAAGAGTAATTCTTACCAAATTGGGTAAAAGGACTAAATCCATCCGTACACAAGCCAAGTCGCACATTCCGGGGTTCCTCGGCAAATTCAGGATAGATCTGATCAAATCGTTTCCATTCTTCCTCGTCACTTGGATGACACATCTTCCCCGGAGTACGCGGATTTTCTTTGTGCCATGTCATTTGTTCGACAATTTTTTTGGTAAAATAAATTCTTTGAAGTCTTGGGGAAAGAGGAAGGTAAATTAATTGATTTTCTGCTATTGGTTTCTTACACTTTTGACCCCTTCTATTACTCTTGTTGCCTTTTTTCGCTTTCAAAACAACATCCCCATCACTTGTCTGAAATCTATCCCTTCCACATTTTTTGCACTTGTCAAGTAACGCATCATCTTTCCAAAAGAGCATACATCCTTCGGGACATGCATCAATCTTTTGATGCGGTAACTGATGACCTTTAACTACTTTTTTGGTGTTGTAGAAACTTCGAGTCACGACGTTATCTTCGGGGATAGCATCCTCAAGCAAAGAAGCAATACCATCAACGACATTAAATGACATATTATGCTCACAATTCAAGGTTACTATCCTAGAGGCGGCTTGTAATAATGCATTCTGTTCCCTTCGTATAAAGGTTGTTCCGCAGCTTTTAACATGTCAAAAAAAGCCTTTGCTTGGGGATTTGGAGGTTGTTCTTCATTTATAGCTCGACAGTCGTCATTATTGAGAACATTAAACTCCAAGGCATCAACAATCATATCTCTATATGGGCTCTCATCAAGTTGTTGGATGTGAGGTTGTTCGTGAATTGGAGAATATACTTTCCAATGAGAAATCCAATTATAATAATTTGGACAAAACCCGTTTGTATAGAGATGTTCTTGTACCTCAATGACAGAAATGTATTTCATGTTTTTACATTTGTTACAAGGACACCTAAGTTTATTTTCTACCAAGTTATATTCATCTTGTTGCTTAGCAAATTCAATAAACTCGACAACACCCTCTATAAACCTAGCATTAGGACGTTTCTTCTTAATACCAACCCTTCCATCGTACATCCATGAACGTTCCAATCTCTTCATTCTAATCTAAACAAAAATCTATAAACAAAATAATTTTCAACAACCTCAATCATAGGATAATAACAACTTATCAAAAATCCCCATTTTTTATAAATCATAACCCCTAAGTTGCCATAATTAAGTAACAATTACAAGCATAACAACATTAATAAGACAAACAACATCGTCTTAATCAACATAATACAACTTAATTAACTACAACTTATCAAAAATTCTCAATTTTACACGCTAACTTATCAAAAATCCCAAATTTTACACACTACCTTATCAAAAATCCCCAATTTTTATAAACCCTAACCCATAATTTAACATAATTAAGTAACAATTACAAGCATAACAACATTAATAAGGCAAACAACATTAATCATATACTCCCTCCATTCATATCCACTTTGCACCTATTCCATTTCGATCCATTCGAATCCACTTTGCACCTTTTCTTATTTGGTTGTACTTTTAATACTATAATACTATAAAAACACTATTAAGGCCCACTTTTTCAACACAATACTACACTTTACACCTATTTGTTGTACTTTTATTAATATTTTAACGATGCGTAAAAATCCGTGCATAAAGCAAATGTACCAAGTGGAAATGAATGGAGGGAGTAAACCCTAACCCCCAATTTCATATAAACCATAACCCCCAATTTATCTAATTAACATCCTAATTGGCTACTATAACTTAATTAACTACAACCTAAAAGTTAGAGCTGACCAAATCCGGGCCAACCCGTTTGGCCCGCCCCGTTCGGCCCGCTTTGTTGGTGGGTTTGGTCAAAAAAAAATTTAAAACAAGTGGGTACGGACAAGAAAATTAGGCCCGCTAAAATTAATGGACGGGCTTGGACTAAATAAAATTGTCCACGGACAACCCGCTAGGCCCGCTACAAAAATTGTAAACTATAATTTTTATTTAACCTAAAAAGAGTTATAAATTAAAACTGAAAAGTTTTGTATTGAAAATAGTATGTGTGTTATGAAGTTTGGTTACGAGCTAAATGGTTATCGTTAGGTAATTTTTTACTTATTTTTATTCTAGCATTAAATTAATAATTATCTCCCCAAATATGTTTTTTTTACTATTTCGTTATATTAGTAAGGTAGCTATTAATATCTTCTATTATATACATATATGTATAATATCTCATGATTCTCAGGGGTTTTTTACTCTTATGTTATTAATTTTATTTTGTAAACTTGGTAATCATGATATTTTTTTTCTACCGTTTTGTTGGTTTTATTTTCCAATAATTAATTTCAATAAAAGTCCGCAAGCCCGCGGGTTGGCCCGCTAAGGTATATAGGGCGGGTATGGGCAGTTATAGTAGGCCCGCCATAGCGGGCAGGGCCATAAAAAAGGCCCGTTGGACACTTTTTGATAGGTTAGGCCCGGCCCATGTCCAGCCCAAGCCCGCAAACGGTCAGCTCTACTGGCTAAAAGCTAAGACGATCCTGATTGGCTACTACATCACTAAATCTACAAAACAAAACAAAAACCAAACTAAAAATTGAAATTAAACTAAAAAGAATACAAACCTTCAATTGAATAAAGGAGAAAAAGAAGAGGGAAGTTGCTGGTGGTGGTGCCCGGTGATCGTCGTGGTGGCTGCTGGTGGTGGCCAGTGGTGGTGGTGGAGGTGCAAGTAGTGGGTGGTGACGGAAAAGGGTTTTGGGAAGTCGGATTTTTGTGTTTTTTGGAGGAAAAATAAGACGCGCATAGCGAAGGGAAAGGAGTTTTTGTTTTCATATCGCATTTTTTGGCGACTGAAAACTTATATTTGGCGACTGACATATTTCAGTCGCCAAATTGGCGACTGCATATATTAGATTTGGCGACTGTAACTTCAGTCGCCAATTTTGGCGCTAAATTTGGGGACTGTCTTCAGTCGCCAAATCTTTGTTTCGGTCGCCATTTTGTGTCGGTGGTAACAAAGTTGGGAAAAGTTTCAGTCGCCATTTTGGCGACTGATTACAGTCGCTAAATTTTATTTTCAGTCGCCAATTTGGCGACTACATTTGTCAGACGCCATTTTCCATCGTATGTTTTCCGTATTCTTGTAGTGTACAGTACACAATCGATGGAAATGGCACAGGAAAGGCGAATGAAAGGGGGCTCAATCAAAAGGCAGCCTCCGCTCGTCCTTAACCCCCTTGAACACCAACCAAACACAACACAAAATAAACCGACGTCGACGCCGACTACACATTCATACTCGTAATCCGACGCCGATTACCGTGTCATCCACCAGCCATAAACCATAATAATATTGTGTTTATTATATATATAATTTCAAAAAACGTATTAAACCTAATAAATTTAACAAAAAGTATCAATAATTTGCTAATAAATAGCATTACTTCAATAATTTTTTTTTTTTTTTTTTTTTTACTTTTGGTGACGAGGGAACCCGCAGCCGCTACCTTTGGTGCGCACTGGGTAAACCCGCGGGTATATGTGATAGGCTACAAACCACATACACCAGGTAAACCACCCGAGGGTGACAGACTCGAAGTCTATTTAGGCATGGACTCGGGCCAAGAATGCTCCACAAGATTTTGCTTTTTGGGAGGCTTGAACCCGGGTCTCCTGGGACTAGAATCCATTGTTTAAGTTTTTCGATTAATTAGATTCAATATTAGGGCAAATATGCTTATATAAGAGTTGTTTGTTTATGTTTAGGAGAAAGGGGGAGTTGTTTAGGTTTAGGTAAAAGGGTAAGGTAGGGAAATTTTATGAAAAAATGTATGTGAAAAAGTAAAATCCGTATGTGAAAAAGTAATTCCGAAATAAATCTGCTAGTCAAATCCGCTAAATCATTCTACTAGTCAAATCTGCTTTTTAAATCTGCTTCTGCCAATATTAATCCGCTATTTACCAAACAGGGCCTTAATCTTGTTTTTCCTTGTGCCCTCGATTGTGCTACGACATTTGTACACTTACGAGTAGGGTAAGTAATAGGTAGAGTTTGGGTAGGGTCCAACAAGATCCGTACCCGACCAATGAGTTACATATCTTGGACCCATACCCGACCTAGAAGGTCTGGGTCTAGGTTAGAGTCTGTTTTTTTCTTGACTAAGCAGTTTTTTACCTAAATTATACTACCTCCTATTCACGATAAACGTCCCATTGTGTGTTTGGCACAAATATTAAGGAAATCAATTGTTTATTGTAAAGTAATGGGTGGGGTAGGAAGATTGGAGAGAGGGAATATATTATTAATTATTATTGTGAGTAGAGGTGATTAAAATAAGTAATGGTGTGGGGTAAGGTGAGGTATTGTAGTGAGTTAAAGTGATTAAAATAAGTGTAAACATTTACAAAAAATGGACAATGAGACATTATTGTGAATAGACGAAAATAGACAATGAGACAATTATCTTGAATAGGAGGGAATATCATTTACTTAATACTCAAACTTATTATTTTCATTAATTTCCTTGGTATTTGGATATGCGTATAGTATATTACTGATAACTAATAACAGTCGTCTATATATGTGTTATATGGGTTATTGACGTTCGTATGCGTGTTTTTTTTTCTTTTTTTAATAAATCTAAGGGTCTAAGGTTGGGTAGGGTCCCAACACCAAGACCCGGACCCGAACCCAGATTTTTTATATAAGATCCATATTCGAGCGGGTGTCAAAAATTCAGACTCATACCCGACCTATAAAGATCAAACCCTGAGGATCTGGATCGGAGACCCGACCCAACTGCCATCCCTACTTAGAAGTTATTTAAAACTAAAATATTGACCTTATTCAACTTTTTTCTTGACTTTTACAACCCAGTATCGTCCTCATAATTTTTCACTCAAACTACATATCACAAATCTATTGTAAAATTCAAATTATGCACAATAACTATAATGTGTTGTCGTGTTGATTGTTTCAAAAAATCATGTGCATGACAATAATTAGATGAATTAGAAGAACAATTTATTCCTTTATAAAAATTTTAAACAAGATATGAATCACCCACTTCCAAAAAATGCCCAAGAGAAGCACCTAATAACCTATTTTGGCGGGTCTAAATGTGGATGATTGATCTATGGTTTTACGGAAGAGTAAATCAAGTCTCCCGTGCCCCGGCCAAAAATATGTTTTTTTTTAAAAGAAAAAGTAGGAAACTATATATATCTTCACTTAGACAGAAAATTATGATCATATTTTTTCCATTTCTTCATTGTTGATGATGTTTGTCGATCATGAAGATGTACAATCTAATAAGATTTCTGACAAATTATATGTTGGTTATATTTATATAATAGGGTTATTTAACAGGAATACTATAAACTATGAGTCACCTTCTCAAGATACTCCAAACTTTAATTTAACTCACAATAAACCGAACTATCAACACCCTTTCTCATATTACCCTAAGTAACCGGCTATTTGTTTAGAAGGTAGCAAATATAATAGAAAACTGACTAAATAGACTTCTCAACTCTTTGCCCCCATTTTTGCAAATTTACCGACATACCCACAAACACCACCATCAAATCATTATTACACTGTGCCCAAATCCTATAAACACAAACCATAATCAATATTACACCACCATTAACACCACTATCAAAATCACGAACTACCAAAGAGATTATTCTACCCAAATCCATGAACATAAGCCATTAATTTGACCCAAAAACTCTGCTTAAAGTCTGTCGAAAATACAACATAATTAAAAAAACCTAAGTTGACATTTTCACATACATTAATTAACATACTAATCCTAATTGAAAATTCCCCAAATCAAATTGGGGATTAGGATTCTGGAAACACACATCAAATGTTAGTGGTGGATGTCGATCTATGGAGACAGTTGAGCGACGACGGCGAGAGTGGCAGTGATACTAGATATTGTTGGAAGTATGTAACATTTTGAGGGAGTTGGTTGTCCCACATCGGTGGGCAACTACTCTTCTCTTATGTTTATATACATTCCTTTTCATTGGATGGTTAAAAGATTGGTCCAAGGTGGGTTTTGTGTGTGTTTGTTGGGCCAGTGGGTTTGGGTCCAACACACACACGCGCGCCGGCCCGGCCCGGCTCGGCTTGGGCTCGGGTAGAGCCCCTGCGGGGTGGGCTGAAAGCCCTCTTTTATCCTTTGGGCCTATCTGTTTTTTTGTTTTTGTTGGACTTCCTATAATGTGACTCGGTCAGTCAAAGGGTGAGATATTCTCTCCTCTTTATCAGCCCAGACCTAGTATTTTTAGGGGTCTGTTTTTCGGCCTTAGCCTCTGCTATTTTGCTATAAATAGCAGAGCTCTCCTATTCATAAAAACACAACACAATACAACCAAACAATTCTCTCTTCTCTCCTTTCTTCTGTATCGAAAATCTGGGTATTGCTATATATCGTTCCAGGTCTTCCAGTCTTGAGTGGGCAAGACTGTAAGGCAGCAGTTGTGTAATCCTTGGGGAACTACCGGTCATCGCTGATCGCCACCTCGGTCGTACCGGAAATATAGTTTTCAAGGTAGTGGTCTTACCACGTCACTACCTTCTCTTGGTATCTCTTCAATTCTGCTATTTCGTTACTGCATTCTTCGTACCTCAGAATTACTGTTTTTTCCGCGTTTTGTAATTCTGTCCAACAATTTGAAAACTATATTATTATTGCGGTAACATGTCGTCTATTTTGGCAAAAACCCTTCCTGATTTGACCAAACTTGAACGTCTCGATGGTCATAACTACAAGCGCTGGTCACAAAAATTGCTCATGTTTTTTGAACAACTAGAAATTGATTACGTGCTGTTTAGTGACCCCCCTGCTGTAGTGTCACCCGACCCCCTGCTGCTAAGGAAACATTTAATGGTGCTGCTATTGTCTCTATTGTTAAGTCTAATGAGGATGATGTTAAGAAATTTGATAAGGATAATAAGACTGCTAGATGCCAACTTCTGAACAACATGACCGACACCCTGTTTGACCTTTTTATGATTCATAAGTCTGCCAAAGTGATATGGGAGTTTTTAGAAACTAAATATGGGGCTGACGACGCGGGGAAAAAGAAATATGTTGTGGGTAAGTGGCTGGGGTTTCAGATGGTTGACGGGAAACCTATTATGGATCAAGTACATGTTTATGAGAATTTATGTGCTGATGTGGTTAATGAGGGTATGAAATTAGATGACACCTTTATAGCCAATGTACTGTTAGAAAAATTCCCTCCCTCCTGGTCTGACTATAGGAACCACCTCAAGCATAAGAAAAAAGACCTGACCCTCAAGGATTTAGTGGGACACATGAGGACTGAGGAGGCAAATCGCCTTAAAGATCTGCCTGTTAGTCAATCTGCCAACACTTCTGTTGCTGCTGTGAAAGCTAATCTGGTCAGGTCTGGTGGTCCATCTAATGCTGGAAAGTTCAAGGGTAAGGGTAAGGCCAAGGTTGGTCAGGGTCAGAACCAGGGTCCTGCCAAGAATAATGCTGCAGGGAAGCATACCAAACCAGTTGCGAAGATTCAGAAAGCTAAGGGTCCCATGGTTTGCTATGTCTGTGGGAAATCCGGTCACAAAGCCTACCAGTGTACTGAAAATAAAACTCCTGAAGCCAATATTGTTGTGACTGAGGCTGAGGATGTCATTGCTGTTGTGGTTATTGAAGCAAATCTGGTGGGTAATGCTGCTGAATGGGTCTTGGATACTGGTGCTTCTAGACACCTCTGTGCTGATAAGGGGCTGTTTGCTGAGTTCGAGGAAGTTGTTAATGGGGAATGTGTCTACATGGGTAACTCTTCATCTGCATTGATCACAGGCAAAGGCAAGATCTTTCTCAAACTCACCTCGGGGAAAACACTTGCTCTCACTAATGCTTTATTTGTACCCTCGTTGCGTCGAAACCTCGTGTCTGGTGCCTTATTAAACAAAGCTGGTTTGAAAATTGTTTTTGAGGCTGACAAGGTTGTAATGTCGCGTAATGGGGAATTTGTGGGCAAGGGTTATCTCTCTGGGGGTCTTTTTGTATTGAACACTAATTCAGTTTCTAATAATATTGCATCTACTTCTGCTTATATCGCTGAGTCTATTGATGTTTGGCATGGTAGATTAGGTCATGTGAATGTCGACTATATTAAAAAACTTAGAACTATGAGTTTAATTCCAAGTTTGACGAGTCAAGAATTTTCTAAATTTGCTAGCTGTGTTGAGGCTAAGTTTACAAAGAAACCTAGTAAACCTGTGACTCCTAGGACGACGAGTCTTCTTGAGTTAATTCACATCGACCTAGCTGACTTTAAAAATGTTGCAAGTAGAGGTGGCAAGAATTATTATATCACGTTTATAGATGATTGTTCGAGGTACACTCGTGTATACTTGCTTAAAACCAAAGATGAAGCAGAACAATCCTTTATAAACTTTAAAAATAAGGTCGAGAACCAACTTGACAGGAAAATTAAAAGAGTAAGGTCCGATCGAGGAGGTGAGTATGGCTCTAATTCTTTGATCAATTTTTGTGAGAAAAATGGTTTAATTCATGAAAAGAGCCCACCATACTTATCTCAATCGAATGGAGTAGCTGAACGTAAAAATAGAACTTTAAAGGAGATGATGAATGTTATGCTTTTAAGTTCTGCCCTATCTGACGATATGTGGGGGGGAAGCTATTCTGTCTGCTTGTCACATCCTTAATCGTGTACCTCATAAGAAAATTGACAAGACACCCTACGAGATCTGGAAGGGCTATCCACATAACATAAGCTTCCTTAGGGTTTGGGGTTGTTTGGCTAAAGTGGGTTTACCTGATTTTAGGAGACCTACCGTTGGACCTAAGACCTATGATTGTGTGTTTATAGGTTATGCTCAAAATAGCTCTGCTTATAGATTTATGTCTTTAAGTGATCGTTCTATATCTGAGGCTATAGATGCTGAATTTTTTGAGTATGTTTTTCCTTTTCAGAAAACTGTTGTCCCATCCCCTAGTTTATCTGTTGCATCTTCTGATTTTTCTTCACATGCTAATGCTAGCACTTCAATGGATTTACCTGTTGAACCTAGAAGAAGTAAAAGACCTAGATGCCCAAAGAACTTTAGTGATGATTATGATACAACTTGTTTGTCTGAAGTTGGATACACTGTTTGTGCTAGTGATGAGTTTGTTTCAGCTTTTTTAATAGAGGATGATCCCAAAACATATAGTGAGGCAATGAGATCAATTGATGCTAATTTTTGGAAAGATGCTATTAAAAGTGAACTTGACTCTATTGTGTCTAATCAGACTTGGGAGTTGACTGATTTACCTAAAGGTAGTAAACCCATTTCGAGTAAATGGATCTTTAAAAAGAAAATGAGACCTGACGGTACAATAGAGAGGTTCAAGGCTAGACTTGTGGTTAGAGGCTTCACACAAAAGAAGGGTATTGATTATTTTGATACCTACTCTCCTGTGACCAAAATTTCGACCATTAGAACTCTTATCGCCTTAGCTGCTAGTCATAATCTTGTTATACATCAGATGGATGTTAAGACTGCATTTCTGAATGGTGAACTAAGGGAAGAGATCTATATGTCTCAACCTGAAGGTTTTGTGATTAAGGGTCAAAAGAGTAAAGTGTGTAAACTGAACAAGTCTCTTTATGGACTGAAACAAGCACCTAAATAGTGGTATGAGAAATTCAACAATACTTTGATAAGTAATGGCTTTATGATTAACAACTCTGATTCATGTGTTTATTCCAAAGTGATAGAATCTGATTGTGTTATTATATGCCTATATGTGGATGACATGCTTATTTTTGGTAACAATTTAGATGTGATAATTAAAACCAAAGAATTTATGTCATCACATTTTGAGATGAAGGACTTAGGAGAAGCTGATGTAATCCTAGGGGTTAAGATTATTCGAAACACCAACAAAATCTGTTTAAGTCAATCTCATTATGTTGAAAAAGTTTTGAAAAAGTTTAACTCCTTTGATGAAGTGCCTGCTAGGACACCTTATGATGCTAGTATACATTTGTGTAAAAACTTGGGTAAGAGTGTATCCCAAGAAGAGTATGCTAAGATCTTAGGTAGTCTGATGTTTCTTATGAACTGTACCCGACCAGATATTGCATATGCTGTTAGTAGACTGAGTCGTTATACACATAACCCTAGTAGTGAACATTGGAATGCTCTTCGTCGTTTACTCAAAAACCTAAAAGGAACAGTTGACCTTTGTTTGCATTATAGTAAATTTCCTGCTGTGTTAGAAGGATACTGCATGTGATGCAAATTGGGTTTCAGGTAACGATGAGATCTGCTCCACTAGCGGATATGTCTTCACCATGGGTGGAGGTGCAATATCGTGGAAGTCTTCCAAACAGACTTGTATTTCAGGCTCTACCATGGAATCGGAGTTCATAGCTCTTGAGTTGGCAGGACAAGAGGCTGATTGGCTGAAAAACCTATTAGCAGATGTACCAGTGTGGGGAGGACGACAAACACCGGTCTCCTTACACTGTGACTCACAAGCTGCAATTGGTGTTGCTAAGAATAGTGTCTATAATGCAAAGAAACGACACATTTGAATCAGGCATGCTGCAGTTAAACAACTCCTTGAGAATGGAGTAATCGCTATGGACTATGTGAAGTCTGAAAGCAATCTTGCTGATCCCTTTACTAAGGGGCTGACTAGAAGACTAGTCACTGATATGTCGAGAGGAATGAGACTTAAGGCCTTAGGTCAGGAAAAGTGACACTTGACTAAAGTTTGAAGTCTCATGTTCTTCTGACGTAGTATGATTCATAGCCTTAAATGGTTGTGCTATTGAGACGCACTTGATGAATTATATACTAGGATGGACTTATGTCCTTAATGGCTCATGTGAGAAGTGCTACTGAGAAGCACTTGAGCCACCTACGTAGGTGTGGTGATCTCAAGACTATGAGAAGTCTTGTGAACACATCTATTAGTACCAAGGTAATGCTGTAACACCCCCATTTATTTAAGGGCCTGAACTAGGACTCCTCAAGTAAATAAAGGTGTTACCATCTCGGTTTCCCGAGGCAGTAGATACAAAGGAAGATAAACAGTACTTTAAATAAAGTTTAACTCAAAACATGTTCTTACATCCGTGTCCAAAAAGGTCTTAACAAAACAAATAAAGTACAACTCTTATAAACTGGCTAAGGTGATCTAGACATCTAAACTGGTCTGGATCCAAGATCTTCCTCCCATAGCTCCCCCTTAGTCTCAGCCACCTGTCAATCTGCTCCCCAATAGTTGGTTCATCACAGGTGATCACGAATACACAGGGTCAACCACGAGGTTGAGTAGGGAAAAGAATAAATACATCAACAATATGATAAACTCCGCGCCGATCCAACACCATATATATACTCCGCACCGATCCAACGCCATAAATACTCCGCACCGATCCAACACCATAAATACTCCGCACCGATCCAACACCATAAATACTCCGCACCGATCCAACACCATATCACAAGGCCCATCATGAACACAATGTATTATATCACAGAATAATATATAGATAACACCATATAATGATCACACGATACACGTAATAAACATGCTCGAAACCAAATAAGAACAGATTGCACATTATCAAATACCAGTATTTCCCCTACCTGAAATAGCAGGAAACGCAGATCAAACCAAAGCTTGCTTAGAAATGTTCCACACGAAACCCGCTACCTAAACAAATATTATTTAATTAATAAACACCCTAATTCCTGAAACACGTATGCACATTCTATTTATAGAAACCCCCTATATTTAGAAAACCTCCCAATCACCGGGTTACCCAAAATAGTAACTTTCTAAATATAGCAACTTCTAAAAATAGTAACTTCGATTTTGAAATTCAAACTATATAGAACACTTATTAAAATCAGATCAAAGAATATCTTTACCATAAATACCAATATACTCATAAATAACAAAATAATAAACATAATACTCATAATAATATTAATAATACTAATAATAATAATAATAATAATAAGGTAAAAATAACCCAAAACACTCCTTGATCTACCTCACCTACACGACATCACGGCTGCCCCAAAACAGCCCCCACAACCACCGCACGCCACCAGCACAACCACCAACAACCCCCACGACTCACTCCCAGAACCGCCAGCTTCCACCATAGCCACGCACTCCCCTTCGACTCCTTCTGCCGCGGTGAACCAGAGCCCCCAAACCAGGCCTGGTTCACTAACGGACCCTCTGACCAGACCAACTCCAACCACCTTCGACACCCTCACAAAACCCGACACCACCAACGTTGCTGCTCCAGACCACCCCAACAACCAGACCCATCCGACACAGTGGTAACACCGTATCGACCTCCCCCGAGTCAACAGTGTTACCACTCCCAAACCTTGTACCCGAGAAGACCATAGCAGCAGCAGGAATGCCCAAAACGACCTCCCTGACCACCACCATCGAGTTCCCCCTTAAAACACTACACCGACCACCAACGACCACCAAACCACCCTTACCTGAAACCCCTGACACCGTCTGTCCCCCTAACCCGAGACCCATAGAAAAACAGAACCCAACCATAACACAAAAGCCTACCCAAACCCCGACTACAGACCCCGTATAAACAAATAACAACCACACTCCTCTGACCCGTATCAAAATGCCCCTCACGACCACCTCTCACGACCAACGACCACCACCAAACAGACCATAAACGTTCATTGCGTGATAGACTACACATTTACACAACAAAGACCCAGATTAAAGGTGCTATAAAAGAGTAGTCACGCGATTAAAAACCATAAAACCTTACTCGGATTAGTTCTGTGTGTAACATACCAGATTTATAGGCGAAACGAACCACCGTGCACCCACCCTGGACCACCGTGCTCAGCCTGACTCTCTACTTTGATATGACGGCTACGTGTGTGTGTGGTTGGATAAGAGGTTAGGGTACAAATGAGATCTGGGAAAGGATTAGAAAATGACGGCAGAGAGGCTGCTCTAGGAGGGTTTATGTATAGAGTTTGCTTATTCCAGCCGTGGGCTTGGGTGATGGCACGCATCCCAAGGCCCCATCCCACGTAAAAACCCTAAACCCAACGTACTAAGTGGTCTAAGGATCGACTCCTCACAACAACAATTAAACTTTACTTAAAACATATTAATACGTAACCATAAAACAACTAAGTTATCGATGCGAAGCCTTACTTGTCAAGACTAATTTTTCGAGGTATTACAAATGCATAAGCTCTAAAAAGAGCGCGTTGCACTCTGAAATCGCACGATCTTAATTCCGAAGGTATGATATGTGTTGTGGGGGGTATCGACCGAAGCTCAGCTAGGAGTTCAAATCTCAAGATATTCTCTAGCTGTAAGTAAGTTGTTTCCCCACCTCACTAAAGTGTCAATTCAAATCGAAAGATATTAATACCTAAGTATCCAACCCTTCCTTTACCCAGAAATTCTTCTCTGTCCTCTCTTATCCATCAGTGGGGGATTGTTGGAAGTATGTAACATTTTGAGGGAGTTGGTTGTCCCACATCGGTGGGCAACTACTCTTCTCTTATGTTTATATACATTCCTTTTCATTGTATGGTTAAAAGATTGGTCCAAGGTGGGTTTTGTGTGTGTTTGTTGGGCCAGTGGGTTTGGGTCCAACACACACGCGCGCGCCGGCCCGACCCGGCTCGGCTCGGGCTCGGGTAGAGCCCCTGCGAGGCGGGCTGAAAGCCCTCTTTTATCCTTTGGGCCTATCTGTTTTTTTGTTTTTGTTGGACTTCGTATAATGTGACTCGGACAGTCAAAGGGTGAGATATTCTCTCCTCTTTATCAGCCTTGACCTAGTATTTTTAGGGGTCTGTTTTTCGGCCTTAGCCTCTGCTATTTTGCTATAAATAGCAGAGCTGTCCTATTCAGAAAAACACAACACAATACAACAAAACAATTATCTCTTCTCTTTTTTCTTCTGTATCGAAAATCTGGGTATTGCTAATATCGTTACAGGTCTTCCAGTCTTGAGTGGGCAAGACTCTAAGGCAGCAGTAATGTAATCCTTGGGGAACTACCGGTCATCGCTGATCGCCAACTTGGTCGTACCGGAAATATAGTTTTCAAGGCAGTGGTCTTACCACGTCACTACCTTCTCTCGGTATCTCTTCAATTATGCTATTTCGTTACTGCATTTTTCGTACCTCAGAATTACTGTTTTTCCCGAGTTTTGTAATTCTGTCCAACAGATATGGTGTGGTGACTGCGTATATTGGGAGACGAAGGAAAGCAACGGTGATGAAGATGAGAATGATATTGTAACTATGGTTAGAATGGTGTTGAATTTTGAGTGATTGAATGCTGAGTTTATTTACTAAGTAAATGAAGGAATGGGGTTAATGGTGGATTTGAGTGTTAATTATAGAGAGAATGGTGTTATTTTAAGGTTGCTCACATGTGTGGTATCGGTTTGGATCAAATTGCTTTCCTCGAAAATCTGGGAAAGAAGGAGGCGAAATTTTTCTAGTTTAATGGGAGAAGGTGATGACGGGATCGTGGTGACCAATCTGGCCATAGTGGTGAGGGTGGTTGAAAATTATACAAATAAGAGAAAGATGAAGTTGACAATGTGATGTGGCTGAGTGGTGGTGACGGATCTCCTAAAGTTCTGACCTGAAGTTTACTTGATTTTACAGGTTAAATCGTCTCGAGTATGATACAAGAAGATACGGTCAATAGTTTGGTGTATTGTGAGTTATATTAAAGTACAGAGTATTTTGAGAAGATGACCAATAGTTTGGGGTATTCTTATTAAATAACCCTATATAATATTTTATTTTAATTTAGCAATTTTTTAGTGGAAGGAAAGAGAGTATAGAAAAGAGCAAAGTGAGAAGGTAAATGGTAAAGTCAACAATGTATAGCAATCTTATTGATAAAATTGATAAAGTAATCCTATTGAATTTTTGGCCGAGTTTATCGTCAATGATAAATGTCTTTAACACTAAAATTTGAGAGAGACGGTTTTTCAATAAATTATTGAGAGACCATTTTTTTATAGTCTTTTATTTGTATTTCGTAACTATTTTGTCGTTGATTGTACCAAAGTAATTTTGTACCTATTTACATAATAAATGTACTAAGTTTATGTTTAATCATGATTTGTACCTATTTTATTATCTTTAGTACCATTTTTTCTTAAATTTGTACAATAATCTCTTAATAAATTTATTAAAAGGCGGTTTCTCAGAGACCTACTGAACATTAACTCGTGTTGAAAACTTACTTACGCATCCCATTTGAGTACACATATCACATATGAGTGTCTCATGACCGCTAAGTTGAAGAGGGGATTTACTATTCCACTAGTTTTGGTGTTCGATCTCGCTCATGCTTCGATCATTTTTTTGTACAAAAAATTGTGTTAAATTGCCTAATTCATACACTTATGATAAACTTTCATATGATGCATGTTTCATAAAGTTATATTAAGATAAGATTCTCGATCGAATATTGAGACATACACTATCATGGACGGATTCAAGGGGGGCTTATCATGGCCGGGCTCGTGCTAAATAAACGGCCCAAATTCATAGGCCGGGCCGCTAACTTTTTGGCCCAAACCCATAATTGTGCGGGTTATAATGGGCCTTGGGCCAAAATGGGCCAAAACGGGCCAAAATAATACACTACAAAACAATTAACAATATGGGTATGTGAACAAATTATTAGCAACGAAATTAAATTTTCAAGTCTTAGTGATGCGGGAGCATGTTCAAACTTTCTTTATCTCAAGTCTAAATCAAGGTTTACGCCACATGGGTTCGAACATGGATCTGTGAGACTATTCAAGAAGGCTTTACAAGGAATACAAAATGATTCTAGAAGGTTCCGGAAGACTTTGGATCATCCTTGGTTGCTATTTCCTAAAGGCTACATGAAGGAAAGCGTGTATGAAGCTTCGAAGGACTTAACCTAGCCCTAG
This sequence comes from Silene conica, assembly GCA_029255685.2. Lineage (NCBI taxonomy): Eukaryota > Viridiplantae > Streptophyta > Magnoliopsida > Caryophyllales > Caryophyllaceae > Silene > Silene conica. The sequence continues at coordinate 71,349,584 of CM055317.2, forward strand.
AAGACGGCCTTGGGCGTGCGGCTATGCTCGGCCAGATTTAGGTTATAGTAGAAGTTTATTTTATTTAAGTTAAAATAAAAGAGAATAGGATTATATGTATCATAGTCTTAGTAGAATTAGTATTGAGTTTCCTAATCCGAGTAGGAAATCCTAAGTTAAATAGGAGTCCTAATTGTAGTGGAAGTAGGAATCCTAATTGTTATAGGATTCATAATTCTTGTAGGATAAGGAATCTTAAGTTAAATAGGAGTCCTAATTGTAGTGGAAGTAGGAATCCTAATTGTTGTAGGATTCATAATTCTAGTAGGATAAGGAATCTTAGTTGTTATAGGATTCATAATTGTGTTAGGAGTAGGAGTCTTAATCCTAGTCAAACTCTGTGTTTGAACTTAAGTAGGATTAGGAGTAGTTGTTCTAATCAAACTAGCATGTCCCTTAGACTTCTAGTAGGATTAGGAGTAGTTGTTCTAATCAAACTAGCATGTCCCTTAGACTTCTAGTAGGATTAGTTTTCTTATTTAGGGTTGTTTTAGGACTGTTTTTAACACCTATAAATAGGTGTGCCAGTCGTGACAATCATACACATTGAGGGTTGAGAATTCAATAATAAAACATAAGTTCTGAGCTTTTGTGAGATATTAATTAAGTTTGCGAGCTTAGTTTTTAGGATCGACTTTGTGAGGTTGATTTGCAGGGTGTTAGCCAAGTCCATCTTTTGCGAGAGGGTAAGGGTGCATCGTTCTATCCATCGACAACCACCATCCACCGTTCATCAAGCGTTCGTCCATAAGCCATCATCCGTCAAACCGATCACAAGTTCATTGCTTCACAAACCATTGTTCATTGTTTATCATCGTTCATCAAGTCATTCGTTCATCATTCATAGTTCGTTCATTATTTGTGTTATTTCGTTTGAAGTTACTAACAAGTGTGTTATTGATCTTAAGAGTGTAATTCCGCTGCACATCGATTCTTAAGGAGGATCATCTACATCAATCTAAGCTAGAGATCCGCATCAAATTGGTATTAGAGCTTCGACTCTTGGTCTTAATTTTATTTAGATCTATCTTGGGGAGAAGTAACAATGGTGAACTCAAGTGAGAATAGTGAGGCTACTAGTAAACCGTGGGAGGCTGGTCAGGAAGAGATAAAGATTCAAATGCAACACATGAGTTATATTCTAAAAAATATTGCTTCCATGTTAAATAAGAAGGGTTTCAAAGATGAGGCAGATGACGCTTCATCTAGGGCGAGTGGCGGCGAAGAAGACGTTCCAAAGGTCCACGCCTATAACAAGCAAGATGATGATGGTGGTCTTAAATTGTATATTCCCGAATTCAAATGGGATATGGATCCCGAAGACTTTTTAGATTGGATAAGATAAACGGAGAGGGTTTTTGAATACAAGGAATATGATGATAAGAAACAATTCAAGTTGGCTATTCTCAAGCTAACAAAGTATGCATCCTTGTGGTACGAAAATCTGAAAAGCAAAGGAAACGTGATGGTAAATCAAAACTTAATTCTTGGATTAAGTTGAAGAAACACCTAATGAAGCGATTCCTACCTAAGGATTATAATCAAGAGAACTACCTTAAACTACAAGCCCTAAACCAAGGAGGGATGTCCGTGAATGAGTACATTAAGGAGTTTGAGAGGATGTCCATTGTTTGTGATCTAGAGGAGAAAGAAGAACTAAGAATTGCTAGGTTTATTAGGGGATTAACACCAACCATATCATCTAGTGTCGAAGTTCAAAATTATGATGGGTTCAATGATGTGTGTCGTTTAGCCTTAAAGTCCGAGAAGCATAATAAGAACCGTAGAACTTACCCATCATCAAGAGGTCAGACCCAAGGTGAGAGTTCGAGTACCCAAGCTGTCCCAACCAAACCCAAATAGCCGGTCAAGGACGAGCCAAAGGATAAGGGGAAGGGAGTTGTGGTCGAGTCTAAGGGGAATTCTATGAGGCGTTGCTTCAAATGTCAAGGGTACGGTCACACAGCCCATGAGTGTCCACAAAAAAGAGCTTTAACCATCCAAGAGTTGCAAGACCTTATCCTAAACTTCATAGTACCTGAAGTGGATTCGAAGAGCGTGGGGGTCGAAGGCACGAAGGAGGCTGTTGATGTGGAACCAGAAAGTGAGAGTAAATGAGAGTGTTTAATCATTAGGAGTCTCCATATTGAGGCAACTACTAAAGAGGCTGAACAAAGGGAGAAGTTGTTCTATACGAGATGTAAGATTGAAGGGAAGAAGTGTGATCTAAATAGTAGATAGCGGATCATGTACAAACGTGGTTGCTAAGGGGATGGTTGACGAGCTTAAGTTAGCCACTAGAGTTAGATCGAAACCCTACAAGCTACATTGGTTGTATGGGGACAAAGGAGTGAGTTTAAGGGATCAAGCGTTGGTAGTCTTGAGTCTAGGTCCTTACAAAGATGAGGTCTGGTGCGATGTGGTGCCTATGAGTGCTTGTCATGTGTTGTTGGGCAGGCCTTGGTAGTTCGATCGTGATGTCACACATGATGGGAGAACAAACATCTATCGAGTAGTTAATGATAAGGTGACTTACAACCTAAAACCTATGACAACTACTAGTACTAAGGACTCCAAATATAAGAAGGAGAGCTTGTTTATATCCCTAGGAGAGTAAGGAGTGGTTCATGCGAGAGAGAGCCAAAGAAGTAGGGTAAGTGAGAAAGCTACGAATGAGTTATACGAGAGTGTGCATGGTATGGGGGTTGATCATAGTGAGGCCGAGAGTCTTGAGGGAGGAGATGAGCGTATGCCAAACATAGACGAGGAGTCCCTGGGTGTGATCATGGATGAAGAGCTAGTTGGTGTAGCTTCGAGTCAAGATCAGGAGGTGAGTGCCGTAGGTCAAGAAGGTGAGCTAGTGTTCGATTATTTGAAGGACACTATGGCCATGCAAGAGGAGGAGTATGTCGAAGGCAAGCGTGCTAGTAACCCTAATCCGAGGTTGAATGAGGATTCTACATATATTAGGGATGGTACTACTTCGAATCCTACCATGAGTAGGAGTAATATTGCTATAAAACCAATGCTTTACAGGTTAATAATGCAGGGGACTTGGAATAGAGCAAGGGACATGAGAGAAATCGAGATTGAACAAGGTTGAAGCAAGAGACAAGGGGTTCGAGTTTATTCTAATGCACCTAAGCCTATAGAACCTAAGTTAATACGTCAAGCACAATGGTGGAGTGGTAATGGTTCAACCAAGAATATCACAAGGCAAATTTGAGGTCAACTTTTTCAAAAGAATGAGAGTATGATGCGGGAGAATGTTCAAACTTTCCTTATGTCAAGTCTAAATCAAGGTTCACGCCACATGGGTTCGAACATGGATCCGTGAGACTATTCAAGAAGGCTTTACAAGGAATACAAGATGATTCTAGAAGGTTCCAGAAGACTTTGGATCATCCTTGGTTGTTATTTCCTAAAGGCTACATGAAGGAAGGCGTGTATGAAGCTTCGAAGGACTTAACCTAGCCCTAGAAGACGGCCTTGGGCGTGCGGCTATGCTCGGCCAGATTTAGGTTATAGTAGAAGTTTATTTTATTTAAGTTAGAATAAAAAGAGAATAGGATTATATATATCCTAGTCTTAGTAGAATTAGTATTGAGTTTCCTAATCCGAGTAGGAAATCCTAAGTTAAATAAGAGTCCTAATTGTAATAGGATTCACAATCCTAAGTTTAGTAGGAGTCCTAGTAGAAAAAGGTTTCACAATTCTGGTGGAAGTAAGAATCCTAATTGTTGTAGGATTCATAATTCTAGTAGGATAAGGAATCCTAGTTGTTATAGGATTCATAATTGTGTTAGGAATAGGACTCTTAATCCTAGTCAAACTATGTGTTTGAACTTAAGTAGGATTAGGAGTAGTTGTTCTAATCAAACTAGTATGTTTCTAAGACTTCTAGTAGGATTAGTTTTCTTATTTAGGGTTGTTTTAGGACTGTTTTTAACACCTATAAATAGGGTGTGACAGCCATGACAATCATACACATTGAGAGTTGAGAATTCAATAATAAAACATAAGTTTCTGTGTGAGCTTTTGTGAGATATTAATTAAGTTTGCGAGCTTAGTTTTTAGGATCGACTTTGCGAGGTTGATTTGCAGGGTGTTAGCCAAGTCCATCTTTTGCGAGAGAAGGGTAAGGCTACATCGTTCTATCCATCGACAACCACCATCCACCGTTCATCAAGCGTTCGTCCATAAGCCATCGTCCATCCAACCGATCACAAGTTCATTGATTCACAAACAATTGTTCATTGTTCATCATCGTTCATCAAGTCATTCGTTCATCATTCATATTTCTTTCATTATTTGTGTTATTTCGTTTGAAGTTACTAATAAGTGTGTTATTGATCTTAAGAGTGTAATTCCGCTGCACATCGATTCTTAAGGAGGATCATCTACATCAATCTAAGCTAGAGATCCGCATCACTTAGGCGTTTGACTTATACTCTTTTGGTCAGGAGAACAATACCATAGTTGTATAGTACCATATAACTCATGAGTTGACAAAAAAATATTAATACACTAACTAATTAAAGTTGTACGATAAAAATATAAAAATATCCGCAAAATTAATAATTCACTGCATTAATGATATTAAATTATTAGTGTGATTTGATATACGATTCCAATTTTTGAATTCTTTTTCTTAAAAAAATAATTTCGGGTCGGTCCGGGCCAAAAATCGGGCCTTTAGGTTGGCCCAAACCTGGCCCTATATTTATATCGGGCTTCTTGTGGTCTGGGCCATGGCCTTTTTGGGCCAAACTTGTTGGGAAATGTGTCCTCAACAATAGTGCGATAACGACTGTGATAAAAATCATTGTCATAAATCTTATGAAAAGAATATGCAAGGGACGATCCGATATTTGATATAGTCAACTGACCAACATTAATCGGTAATGATTGGCTGACTAGAGTTTGACATTACTGTCGTATGACGGTGGTGGTCAGTTGATCCTTTTAGGTCACACCTTTAGGACTAACCCCTTAAACACATATTGATCAGTTGTATAGGATACGAATTGATCGATATTCTTAAAACCGTATATCGAGAAATCAGAGGTTGAATCTTAAAGTAAGATTTATATTTGAAATTGAAATGCGTTAATTGTCAAATATTAATCGATATTTTAGAAATATCGAAATTAGTATTATGAATGGTTCATGGTTATAACAAACGTTGTTAATATATCGTGTCGACGATTATTACGATAACCATATGTTGGGACGGTAATTACGAATTACTAAATTAATTTGTTAAATGTGATTTAATTAATTTAGAAATATTATTTATATGATAAATATATATTTTAAATTAATACAATTATTATGTCACATAAGATGTTACAAATTATAAATCGTAAAATGAAGGTCCATTTTACGTTTATGTGTACCGTGTATATTAACATTGTATGTTGATTTATATGTGATATTTATCAATATATATTTGTAATAATTAGGTCATATTATGATATGACAATACATCTTGCATGTGGGTTTGACAAAAGGGATTAAACCCTTCCTCATGCTCCTCTTACACGGCTCACATACCCACCCCAACCAAACCCATTTCTCTATATATATGTGATCATTCACATATTCTAAAGGTTAATCCTCATGCAAATTTTCTAGTGTAAGAAAATTCAAGAAACCTCATAAATATTATTTACATAATATTTTTCTAATATACTAATAATAGTATTAGTACTCGGTTTTTAACCTATTTCCGTCTCCTAGTCCGAGTTCGGTTATTGGTCCGATTTAAGGGTAGGTCTTGGTGTTTACGTATTGGAGGCAAGTTTACTTGGTTGCTTTTGGAGGATCGTCCTAGCAATATTTTGGACCGTGTGTTAGAATTCGATTCTCTATATTTCCGCTTTAGTTTTGCATGCATAAGATCGACTAAATTAGTATATAATTAGTAAGACTAAATAATTTGGTTTTGTTAGTATGACTTTCGTTTTCCTTCAAAATTATCAAGCCCAAACCCGAAAAAAATCGGATTGGGCCGGGCCATTTAATCAGCATTAGGCAGGTGCCTCAATGAAATTTTAGAAATAAATTAAGAGTGTGTAATTTTATCCATATCCAAGAGGTACAAGATTCAATTCGGTAACAAAGAAGTATATAATTATATAATTATATAATTTTTCTTTTGTTCAAAAATTGCTTGAAATGAGATTTAAACTAATAACCTCCAGGTAATTTATTAAGTTCTAAACCATTGAGCCACTTTCATTTATTGCTATTACAAGACTGAAATGTCCTATATTCTATAAATGAGATATTATTTTTACATTTACTTATAATTTAATTTATTTTAGATTTTTTTTTGAAAAAAGATATGTTTATGACCAATATGTTTTTATTCTTTTCTTATATCTTGATTAATTTAGGAAAAAAAACTCCAAAATAAAAAAATATTGTCTTAGATGTGCTTAAATAACTCGTCAATTTTTTTTTGGTGCCTCCTAAAACTAAATTTCTAGATCCGCTAACACTACTCCACTTGTTAGTACTACCGTGCGTTACTTTCACTAGTCTCGTTGTTAGAACTAATACTTCACTATTCTCGCTAATACTACTATTACTCTATTAGTACTCCGTACTTGTTAAGCATATAGAAGGAAGATTTCATAGGAGAGAATTGTATTATTGATAATTGTGGATTATATCAATATATAATGTGGTATTTGTAATACCTAACAACTTAAAGAAACCCTAGTGTAGAGACCTAATGATAATCGAGCCTAATATAGGCCTAATCTCCTAATACTCTGCCGCAATCGTAAAGGCAGTACAGAGGACGAACTTTACGATTGGAGAAATACAAGAAAATTATAATCAATACAAGAAAGAAAAAAAAATCTTCATCTTCTTATTCTTCTTCGTCTTCAAAGGTAGGTAAGAAACGAGTATAAGACTCGTTAGAAGTTTGTCGAACAAGAACGTTAAATTTTTAGGACTTGTCGAAGATATAAGGTAATTTGTAGGAACCCTAATCGAACCTGACAAATATCAATAAGACGGAAAAAGTATCCGTTAAAATTTCAAGATTTGGAGAACATTAAGTTTTTCGAACTCCAAATTTAATTTAAAAACCACCTTAAATAAAGAAGAAAATATTAATCAAGATTCAAAAAAGGAGTAAATAATATCTTTCTTTCTTTTTTAATGAATATATTTCCTTGTTTTATTTGGTTAAAATGGGAAATAATAAAACAAAGGAGAAAATTATCCATGCTCAATTGATAAATTTTGAATCAAGTTCTCATACACAAATCATGCATTTGTGTAATAAGATAGACATCATGAAAATGTGAGAATGCGCTAACATTAGATCTAACGTAAAACTATAGATTTTTTTTTTAAACTTAAATATTTAAAAGATTATCGAACGAAAATCCTGACGAAGGGCAACATAATTATTTAATCCCTCTGGCAGAGCAACGGAATATCGTTTTTAGGCCTTAAGAGTGTGAGGCTCTGATACCATGTTAAGAATATAGAAGAAAGATTTCATAGGAGAGAATTGTATCATTGATAATTGTGGATTAAATCAATATATAATGAGATATTTGTAATACCTCACAACTTAAAGAAACCCTAGTGTAGAGACCTAATGATAATCTCCTAATAGTACTTTTACTACTTTTGTAATACTCCATGTTACCTGAAGATGTTCTTTGGGTAGGGTACTCAAGTTAATTAGTTAAAAAGGTCAATAAATAAGATCGGATTAAATGACCAATGCTTATAGAACATGTTCATATCGACAAAGTACATTTTTTTTGTGGGCGTGACTTGAGCAATATTGTTAGGATCGTGATTCTACATTGGATCGATGGACAAAGTAGGATGAAATCAATAAAATCGGGTTCTACAACTGTAAGATCCTACAACACTAAATATAAAACATAAAATCGAAGATCAAAACACGTAGTTATGTAACATTTAGGCATAAAAATATTGATATTAATGATTTTGGTATCATTATATGAATATATTTATACAAACTTATTACACCAAAATTTGGGTTTTACGATGTCGTTATAAAAAATACTTCCTCCTATTCAACATAACCTTCCCTATTTGGGGAAGGCACAAAGAATAAGGAGGAGATTATTATATGGGAAAGTATTGGTGTGGGGTTGGGTAATTGGAGAGAGGGTTCTATTGTGGGATAATTGTTGTGATTAAGGTGATTAAAATAAGTATAAAGTATGAGTATGGTGGGGTATTGTGGTGGGGTGAGGTGATTAAAATATTTATAAAATTTTTACCAGAAAAAGAAATATGGAAGGTATTGTAAATTGACGAAAAAAGAAATAGGGAAGGTTATTATGAATAAGAGAGAGTATACGTTCATATTTTTACTATGAAATCATATCGTATGATCGGAACTTCGTAGGATCGTATTATGATCCAATTAGGGACGAAACAAGGGGAAATAGGAACACATGCCGCTTTTTCGTTTCGTTGATATATGTTCATTCATTGTCTTATCGTAAATCTTACATCATTAGGATAGCATTGTCAATAACTAATACTCCGTAGTGTTTTTAGATTATAATATATAACATAAAAATTAACATTAACTTGTTTATTAACGTATTATAAATGATTATATTAACTTTCTATATAACGACTTTATAATAAACTAATTAAGATGGGACAAAGACGACTACTAATGATGAAGTTTATAAAAAATAACAATCCCAGTGAAAAAAAATACGCGTCGTCCCTATTTTGTGAGAAATTACCTTATATTTATGTCCATTTGTGAACAACTACCTTACTTTTTACCTTTTGTCAAAAATTACCTTACATTTTACTTTTTTTGTTAAAACCTACCAAAAATATGACTCAGGCCAAGTTCCGACCATAATTGTGGTTGGATTGACCACAACAGCAAGTGTACTTCCCTCTATTTGGTAGAGAGGTACATAGATTATTAGAGGCTTCAACTTGAGACAAAGGTAAACACTTTTTAGAAGAAATTGTTAAAAGAGTTGGGAATTGAGGTGGGTTATTACACGACATATTATGCTAAAGAAAAGGCATTAAAATGATTTATGGGTAATCAGATTAACAATATAAAATATTTTAACAAAAAAAATCCAAGTTGTCGTCGAAAATTGGCCTGAGTCATATTTTTGGTAGGTTTTAACAAAAAACGGAAAATGTAAGGTAGTGTTTAACAAAAAAATAAAAAGTAAGGTAGTTGTTCACAAATGGACATAAATATAAGGTAGTTTCTCACAAAAAACTCAAAGTATTATGTGAATGCCACAAAAGATTTTTTATTTTTTGGGATATTCTACATGGTACCCCTCAATTTATCGACTTTCTAAATAGTACCCCTACACTTTTTAAAACATACATGGTACCTCTAATTGTTGTCATTATCACTACGTGTAGCCCTAAACTTTATTTTCCGTCAATTAAACTCATTTTTAAGCGTTAAATGATTACTTAGACGCATAACCAAACTTGACATTTATCATCTCATGACATAAGGACTCTATTAGAATTAATATCCATTCTTTCGACGTGATAATTTGGCAAAGATCAATAATTTTTCCTTCACCTTTTTTTTAGCCCATATATATCTATAAATATTAGGATCGAGATGGATATTGAGCCTAATAGAGTCCTTATGTCATGTGAATAATAAATGACAAGCTTTCTTACGCGTTCAAGTTATCACTTAAAGCTTTAAAATGAGTTTAATTGACGGAAAATAAAGTTTAGGGGTACGCGTAGTGATAATGACAACAATTAGGGGTACCATGTATGTTTTTAAAAGTGTAGGGGTACCATGTAGAAAGTCAAAAAATTGAGGGGTGCCATGTAGAATATCCCTTATTTTTTTATAAACTACTAGTACAGTAGAAGGATCATACATCTGAGGTAATACCACTAGTTTTATAGTTTTTCCAGTATTATAATAATGTTTTTTTAGTTTGAGGTAATAAACTAAAAAAAAAATACTCATATGCTCAAAACAAATAAAGTCTGAGATAATAAGCTCAAAAAAATATCCATATGCTCAAAAACAAAGAAAGTCTGAGATAATACATCCGTTGTATGTTCCTTTTTCTCGTTAAAATCTCACCCTGGTTCATGGCCCGCACAACCCAGGCTTAACTTCGCCATTGGATCCAATCTCTAAATTTTGTCAAATGAATAGGGTCGGAAAATTCTTTAACCATGATAGAACCGTAAGATCCGGGATGAGTCAAGCATTTTTGGATCGTAGGATCGAATCGAGATTCTGACAACAATAGACTAGAGACTTTTTCCGTAACCTAATAAGGTTGAATATTTGAATATTTTTATTTAATATGCCTTTATTATTAATTTGGATACTGGGTAATAGATTGCAAAGAACAAACATAGAAGATAATATCGTAAAAAAATTTAAAAATAAACTTCCATAAATGAGATATGGAATCCTTGTTTTCCATCGGCGACTTCTATCCAATAAGGATTACAAACATAAAGAAAACGTGATCAAGAAAATTTTGAAAAGAAACGGTTATAATATGAGAATTTTGAAAAGACCCTGAGTTTCTCCCTCTTAAGACGTGATGGTGGAGTACTACACTGTTTGGTAAACAATGAATTATTAAGTTTTTAGAATAGTCAATACTTTTGACACGTTTGACTAACGATATGCTAATTTGGGTGTTTGTCAAACAACATATTGAAATAGAAATTTTAGGGTACAATCTAATATATTTCAATATGTTGTTTAAAGTAGCATATAATGAGACTAAGTTTGACTAACTCTTTAAAGTATTTTTTTTGCCAAAAAACACAAACTACAAACACATAATTATTCAAAATAAAGTTGAAAGTAATTTCCTAAATCTCAACAAGCATCATTTACCCTAAAAAAAGCGCCAATTTGGTTAGCTTTTGAAAAATAGCGTTAATTAGTTACTTATTATATTTGTGAAACAATTTTTTTTAACAGATTAGTTTAAATATGCTCTAAATTAGTAGATTGAGGAAAAACTTCTTTGGCCCTTTTACGCTTGAAAACCATTAACAAATATTTTATCAATAATTTGTTTACATTATTATATTTTATTTTGCAACGGATAATGATGCAATAGAAATAACTCATACGAGAATACATATTTTTTGCAATTTTAAAAAAATAACTAGTGCCTAAAATAAATTTATGTTAGTGTATAGGAGACGATATGGTCCTTATGCTAGGTAACCAAATGACAACTTCATCAAAAAAAACAAATAAATCATAATTAACACCAACAAAAAAAGCACATTAAAAAATTTAATAGTGTAATCAATTCAAATTAACTCATTGACCACCTATTAACAAGTTAATTAACATTGAAATAACTAGTATATGTATAAACATAACTCCAATTTATTTATTTATTAACACATTTATTAACTCGAAAGAGTAATTTTTATTGACTCCCTTAAATTTACTTACACCCTCTTTTAATTAACATACAATTTTGAGATTTTAAAGTGGTCAAAACAAGACCAAAGCATGATTACTTTCTTTTCTAAGCATTTTTAAGTGATCTCAAAAATTTACAATTAAAAAGAAATCCATACTATAAGATAGTGTAAATTTCAACCAAATTAATCACCCCATACAAAAATTCATATAAATACCACTATACACCCCTTATTTTTTTTATAGGGAGCAAAAAAAATACCAAGTAAAAATTAAGTCATAATTTAATTTCTTCTTAGTTTTTTTCTTCTTCCTTTTCTTACACCTTTTTTTTTGCTTTTTCTTTTTTTTTTATGGATTTTGATTCAAATTACATGGAAAAATTCCCTTCTCAAATTCCCTTATTTTTGCATGAAAATTACTCATCAAAACCAAAAGATGATCAATTCTCCTTAGAAGGATCATCATCATCATCATCATTAAAGGGCATAAATAATTTTCTCCAAGATTTTCATTCACTTGAAAATGTTAATCTTAATCCCATTTCTTCAATACAACAAACTTGTTACAACCCTTTTGATAACTCTACATTATCTAGCTGTTTGACAAATTTTGATTGTTTTGAGACCAAACCATATGCAAACCATGTAGGAAACAATGGTGCATTGGTTCCTCAAATGGACAACTTTAGTCAAATTGGAGGATTAGGTGGGTTAGGGCATCCCCTAATGATAACCACACCTATTAATAACATGTTCACTCCAAGTCCACTTGGTCAAAATCTTAACCCTTTTAACCAATGCGATTTTAGTCTGAAAAATTCATGTAAACCATCAGATGGGGGCTCGTGCTCGAGTCCTAAGATGACTAATGCTAGCCCGGTTCCGAGGGGTTTTGTACTAACAACTACACCGAGAAAAGGCGGTAGAGGACGGAAGAAGAAAGCGGATGTCGTCAAAGGTCAATGGACTATTGAAGAAGATAGGTATGTAAAAAAAATTGATTATTTCATTAATCAATAAAAAATTGACTATTTTTTGATAAATAATTAACACTTTTATTTTTTGTTAAAAAATGACTTATTTTTGCAAAGTGCATGATCGCGTTTTTTTAATCAAAAAATGGTTATATTTTGCAAAAAAAAAACACGAGATGAGACCATCACGTAGGATAACCCGTGCTATCATAAACCTTAATTTTAATGTCTTTTAATAAAATGATAATTTCTTTCTTTTTTCTATTTTCTTTCTTTTTTCTCTTGTTGAGATGAGAGTTCACTCATGACGGTTCCAAAGGATGATTCATGTCAGCCGACCCCAAAATTTTTGGGACTAAGGCTATGTTGTTGTTGTTGTTGTTGTTGTTGTTGTTGTTGTTGTTAATAAAATGATAATTAAGTTTTTGTTTAATATCTTTTCATGTCAATGTAGACTCTTGATTCAATTAGTTGAACGTTATGGAATAAGGAAATGGTCTCAGATTGCTCAGCTGCTTACTGGTAGAATTGGGAAGCAATGTAGGGAAAGATGGCACAACCATTTAAGGCCAGATATTAAGGTAAATTAAATTAAATTAAATTTCCCTTTTTTATTTCTCGTCACTAAAATTGGATACAAGTTATTGCGTGCGATCATCGTATAAACGTTGTACAAAAAGTAATCACTTTATGATAAATAGAAATCATTTTATGCTAGAAAAATATCATTTTTTTTATAAAATAGTCGTTTTTTAAACGGTTGTATCATACGACATCGTATAATATATCTGTGAAAATTTGGAATTTAATCGATCCTGAATTTCTTTCCCACTATATTATTCCGTACATTGGTACATACCATATACAATTTTACAAGTGTCTAATATGTAATAATTGGAGGAAATAGCTAACTTGTTTTTAAGGAGCAAATTAAGGGAAAAGGGAATCATTTCTATGAAATTCATGCGTGCAAAGCTCCCAACCAAGCATTTTGGTTTGTAATTGGGTATTTTTTTTTTAGAATACATAACCCAATTGAGAAATCATAATAGTAGTCGGATATGATTCATCAGTCCGTCTTACTTGTAACGGCCACAAGTTTGTGACCTCTCACAACCCGTCCTTCTTATCCTCCTTATTTACTATTCCACTTGCCAATTGATCTCACGTCACAAATTTGTGATGAATTTAACCCGTCACAAATGAGAATTTACTTGACTATTATGTAAATTACATTTGTACTAGTGACATATACGTTACATTTATTGAAGAAAAAGTTTAACAGCTTTTGTACATGGTTGTTATATTAAAGTCATAAAAGCTCATGTTCGTATATGTAAACATTCAGGCCATATTCGGTATTAAAACTTAATCGTCTAAAATAAACTGAGCAGATCTAAATAAAATTTATGTTAGTACGTGCAAGTATTTAGGTCCTCATAAAAGCTCATGTTAGTATATGTACTTGGTTTGAATACTTAATTAATACATGCATCTCCTAAGTAAATTTAGTAAATCGGATTTTGTAACGTGTGTCCTAACCCTAAAAATCGTAAATATATATTTTCATCAATATAAGAAGTGGATTTTTGCTCCTAGAAGTTTCGCCGTTACGTTTTTCTTATGGTTTTTTTTGATATTTTTCAAATATAAGTAGATATTTTTTTCTTGTGGTTTTTCTGTAACAGTCTCACCGTAAAGGCTTTTATGATTTTTTCCGTTAAAAGTTTTACCACAATGCTTTTTTTTAATTATTATTATGGTTTTTCTAAACCCTAATGACATACATTAAAGTTTAAATATGATAAGATGGACAAGATATTCTCATGTGACATTCAAGTATGAACTCATTTTCGTATTCTCATGCAAAAATCTTGTTTTATTAACGACGTAAAGCTCATGTCATTATACATAAATACAAGATCGTCTCAATTGAAGAACATGTTGAAAGGTGAACTAAATTGAATTTAAATTGATTGAATTTTTTCTAGCATAGGAAGTACTTCTTTTACTTATAGTTTACCGTAACGCTTTTATATTTTCATATGAATTATTTCCACTATCTACAAGACTACATGCACACCTATTGTCCAAGTATTTTAAGTAAATCGGATCTTCTAACTAATGCCCTTACCAAAATCCTAAAATATTATAGTAAAAAAGGTTGATATTATTCTCCTTTTAGAATTAATCGTAACGTTTTTTTTAGAAAATCTTGTAAATATTGTACTATAAAAACTCAGGATTGTTTTCCTTATATTTTCGTTGTAACGGTTTTTGTGTTTTCTTTTAATTATGTTCCAATAATATAAGGAGATCTTTTTTCCCGGTTTTCCCGTAACGTGTCTTATATTTTCTTTTGAGATTTTATTTAGTACAAAAGGTAGATTTTTTTTCTCCTAATTTTACCGAAACACTTCCTTATAATTTTTTTCCCAACATGAAGTAGATTATCTTCCTTAAATTCTACCACAATGCTTTATTATTATTTTTATTATTATTATTACTATTATTACGGTTTTTAAACATGTGATCTACAGGCATACATTAATAACCTAACATGTATAACGAGACATTCTCATGTAAAATTCAAACAAAAACTAATTTTCACCAAAATTAATAACAACAATTTGTGAATCTTACCGTATTTCAATTATAAATGTGTGCCCTAACGAAACATGTCAAAACCGATCTCATATTTTTCCCTTCATATTTTTTGTTTTTCTTAGAAAGACATTTGGAGTGAAGAGGAGGACACGATTCTGATCAAAGCTCATGCAGAAATAGGCAACAAATGGGCTGAAATTGCCAAGAATCTGCCTGGTAGAACTGAAAACTCAATCAAAAACCATTGGAATGCAACCAAAAGAAGGCAATTATCCAAGAGAAAGTGTAGAACAAAGTACCCAAGACAAAGTTTTATCTTGCAAGACTACATCAATGGCTTAGCTCCTGAAATTATCAATGCTGGTTGCAGGAAAAAACAGCCTGTTATGGCTGCGAACAATAATAATAATAATAATAATAATAATAATAATAAAATTAATAATATTAATATTAATACTAATACTGTTGATAATTCTGGGAAGTCATCAACTGATCAAATTGGGTCCTCAGGTTCGAGTTCCAATAATCTTTTCCCCGATGAATTTGACTTTGGTTGCGAGGTTCTTGACTTCAATTTTGATGATCATATGTTTGAAGAGAGTAGTAGCATGGATTCTTTGCTTGATTATGTGCCTAATGAAGAGCCCGGTACCTCGACAATTGGCCATGATGATGACTTTGAAGAAAAACAAGAGCTTGATTTGGTTGAGATGATTAATCAAGCCAATTTCTAAAGGTTTTTGACAAGATTGTGAGGTTAAAAAGGAGCTAATTTATGAAAAATTTAAATTTAAATTTTAAGAATTATATTTAAAGGTTATTATTGTAGTGTATAAGGGAGAGTGAAGAGTTATACATGTTTTGAGGATTTTTTAAATTATGAGGTGTACTAAAAAGTTGAATGCCCTATAAAATTTAGGGCATGTCGTGTTCCTTTTTTTAGTATTGTTGTCAAGTGTCGTTGTCATATTGTAGAATACATAAAATATATCTGATTTTTGTTATGTGTTTATTCATTATTAGGGTTGTTGGGTTGTTATCGGTGAAATGTTTGGATTTGAAAATAATAATTTTCAATAGATTTCGAATTCTCAAAACATATGGTTTTAAGTTCATAATTTATGTCGAAGTTTTCTAACTTTTAGCAATATAATAATCTTCCTCAGTCACACACTCACATCCAAGACGTTTAAAAAGTACATATCCTTCAAAATATAAATAATCAACATTAATCTATAAATATAATAAAAAGACAAATTAAAGCATTACATTTCACCATTCAACTATTTAAGATTAAATTATCAAGCCATCACATCATCCTTTTTTATTTTGAAAAGAAAAATAATTTTCTAAACATTAAATTCAAAGTAAAGCACAATGTTAAGAAAATTAAACTTAAAAATAAAACTAATATATCTATAGTATTTAACACAAATTATAATTCTCATTATAATTTTTCAAAACAATGTCAATCATTCAATCTATTTTGAATAATAATTTACAAATAAAAGATTAGAAATTTTTATTTTGACAAATTTCTTTTACGTTAAATTAATTACATAACAAAAAAAAAACAATAATAAAAACATTAATTGTGACAAAACACCAATAAACATATCAATATTCGTGACAAAATACTAATAATAATCCGTGGCAAAAACTTAGTAAATTATGGAAAATATACTTTGACTATATATTATTGTAGATATTAGATTAATAAATTAGTTTTTTCTTATTAATCCTTTTTGTCATCAAAGTTTATTGCGGCTTTAAATATGAACTTGTACAATACCACCAGCGTGACAATATATCTAATCCCGTGAATTCCACGCGTATTACAACTAGTTATCTTATGTTTAAATTAGGAATGTGCTTTTTCACATACAAATTTTAGTTTTTCACATACGATTTTTATCGTACTGCCCTTTTCAATTTTTTATTATTCACTCATTTGTTTCTCTCTCGTTTCCTCCCCTTAAGCACCAAGTGACTAACCTCAACCAACCACTACTTCGTTCACCCCAACTCCGTCACCAACTCCGTTCTGGCGTTCCTCTTGCCCCCTTCGCCTGCGCCGACTTCCCCGTCGGCGTTTCCCTACTCTGCTTCCCCTCCCCCTGCGCTGACTTCCACCGGCGTTCTCGTGCCCCGCAACCCCCTACTCCTGCGCTGACTTCCCCACCACTGTTCCCCCTGCTCTGCGCCGACTTCCTCACCACCATTCCCTTTGCCCTTCGCCGACTTTCCCACCGACGTTCTCCTTCCTCGCAGCCTCTCCCCCTGCGTTGTTCATGTTTTTTATATTAATTAATTTCTAGTTTTCTGTATTAGTTTTTTAATTAATTTATTTATTCTTTTTTCAATTAGTTTGTTTTTGTTTTGAGTTTTGAGGTTTGAGTTTTTCATTATTCATTAATGATCTTATTTGAGCATTAGAATTATTATTGTTATTTTTATATTACTATTATTATTATTATTATTATTATTATTATTATTATTATTATTAAGTTTTTAACTATGTAAAAAACATGATTAAATTAAGTTTGTAGAGTAATTAAATTCAATTTTAAAGTAAAGATCCATATACAAGAGGTGTGTATAACACCCCCATTTATTTAATAGGCTTTAGTAAGACATTCTCAAATAAATAGAGCTGTTACCATCTCGGGATGTCCGAGGTAGTGTATAACAAAGTAAAACAACCAAAGTACTTTATATAATACTGATAAAATTTAAACTTTTATAATTAAAATTACTACACAGCGGAAAATAAAGTACAACTGGTAACTTCTAAGTATGTGGTCAATTCTAAGTCGGTCCGTCCAAGTGCTCACGCCATCCCATGCTCCTATAGAATCACCTTTCTTGTCAAATCTGCTCCCCATTACGGATCATCACAGGTGTCACACGAATACACGGTCAACCTCGCGGTTGAGTAGGATAATAATCAAACAAATATAAATGATGAATGCAACTACATGAGACCATGCAACTGATGCACCTCCGCATCCAATTCCACACACAACTCCAAACTCCCGTGATCACATCCCGTGTCTCCCACCCCGCCATTCCCTAGGCCGAGGTATAATCGACCGTCGTCGAACACCAGCATAACAGCTGAGGTCACCAGGTCTAGTCCTGCAGAACTAGCCTGAGACCAATCATCATCTCGAAACAGTATCCATTCCATATCTCAACTCAGTGACCAATACATATGTCATGCTCATGAATGCAACAATATTCTTATTCAATCATGCTATTAAATAATGCAATACTCATGCCAATAATAATAAACAACACTCTCATGCCATATGCATAACGTAATCATCCAATGCCAATATCAATAATCATTAATCAGTCCAACCAATCATCACATTACATGTAATATGCCATTCAAGATAATCATAAGAAACCGAGATCGAGTAGGTATATCCTACCTGGATAGCAATATAATCCAATAGCAAGCCAGCAAGTAACAAAATTATGCCACTTCAAAATCGTCACCTAACAATATAATATACGTAATTACTAACTAATATAACTACGTAAACAAATATAATATATCAACCAATCAATTTAAATAACCAAATAATGTATTGCGCGTAACGAGACTATATTAAGCCCGACTAGTCAATTAACTTAATTAGGTGATTAATTAAAATTACCGACACAACACTATTTAAACAAATTAACTAAACCCGTTCAACTAATTAAACTAATTGCTCCCAACTAAATAAACATTAACTAAACAATTTAAACTATTAACAACATCAAATTAACATAACTTTAATCAAATAATATTAATAACCATCACACAATTATTATAAATACTAATAATAAACTTATAATAACAATACTACTAATAACTTATAATAATAATAATAATAATAATAATAATAATAATAATACCGATACTAAACATAATAAAAATAACAAGAATAATAATAGCAATGATGATAATAATAATATTAATAATAATAGGAATAATAGCAACAATAAGGATAACACAAAATCAGCCCCCTTAAGATTCAGGGTTCGAATCCCACAACCAACAACATACTCAAACCAGTCCCCACTTCTTCCTTTCGCTCACCCACACACCCCCATTTCACGGCCACTGAACCACCAGCCAGGTCGCCGCTAGCCACCACTATCCACCCCATTCTCTCGCTTGTACCAACAAATATCACCACCATACTCATGCTCCCACCTGAAACCACCATAAACGCCCCTAAGCACTGCCCAAACCCGACTATCCACAATTGTTACTCTGCTCTCTGTATCATGCATGCGCACTCCCTCTCTTCTCCCGTGTTTTCCACTCACCATCAGCCCTACATACCACCCCTGGCCACCACCGGTGTCACCACTGACCAATGGTGGTTCCTTGGATGGTCATCGTGTGCCCTCATTCCCCCATAAAAGAACACAAAACTTACCCTAAGGTTGCTGCTACCACCAAAATCACGACTCAAACCACCATCCTAGACTATCACCATCCCACTACCATAACCCATATAACCCACGACAAGAATAATACCCAAAACACCAACGAACAGCAACAAAACGAACTGAACATACACGCATAAAACAGAGTACATAACGTTCATTGTCGACATAAGATGGTGTTGTGTGTGTTATTACGGTGGACCTATGGTTGCTTATTGACGATAGACATGCTATTCATACTACAAGGATTACCCACAACCATAAAACCCAGATTCGAAGGTCTTAAAAGTACGAGAAATAGAAGGTTAAACTTAATAGCACGCAAGGATGAAAACGAAGGTGGTGATGGCTGTGTTGCGGTTGCTTTCGTTCTCTTCCAACTCACTATGGTCAAGGTAGGGTTTCTGAGTGTGGATGGAGTAGAGGCAGACGGAATGAATTGGGTTTATTTGTGAGTGTCGATGGAGGCAGACAATATGAGGGAGGGGTAGGGTTTTGTTTTGTGTTAGTCGATGTTAAGGAATATATGTCGATAGGTAGAATTGTTCTATCTACATAGAGTTTGTTGCACAAACACGGTTCTCATAATCAACCCGGACCCAAACCCAACATGTGTCAAACATAACTCGAGTCTAATAGTCCATCACGCACCCCGAGGTCTCACATGACTATATCCCGTAACTTAAAATTAACGAGACATATAAATAATTATATTGAATAAATTATGTAAATATTAATTATATTAATTATGAGGATATAAAATTATTAGTAATTACATAAGAATATACTAAAATGAGAAATAAATATAAAATAGGAAATATATTTAATTATAAATATATTATCAAAATTAAATAAATACGAATGAAGTGTCGTTTAAGAAATAATCGTCAAATATAAAATGATTATGAAATACGAAATAGTCGTAGAAATACGATTTATAAAATAATAATAATTTACGTAAAATACTTTATAAACATTCCATTTGAAATACTTGTATAAAACACGGTTTGACTGCCGTTAACCGAGGCTAAAATAGGGGGTATTACAAGGTGTTTTGTTTATATTTAAAAAAAAAAAAAGTTTAGGTTGAGAAAAAAAAAGGGTAGCATATGGAATTTTTATGAAAAAATGTATGTGAAAGAGTAATATCCGTATGTGAAAAAGTAATTCCGTTAAATTATTATTGGGTATAGGATAGGAAAACCGTAAAAGAGTAATGAGAATACCTAATTTCAACCTAGCATATCTATCTCTATAAAAGCAATAAATATTAAGTCTCTCTCATTGGTTCCTTAAAATATGGAATGTATGAACCTACCAACTTTCACACTAATTTATTTTTTTTCTCCTATATTCAGAATTAATTCTGCTCTTTACTCATCCCTAATTACATATTATGTTATTTCCTCATTCCTAATTACGTAATCGATTGCAGTATTTAAGTCCCTCTCATTGATTCCTTAAAATAAGGAATGTATGGGGCCATCAACTTTCACACTGATTTAATTTCCCTCTCTCCTATTGTAACACCCTAAATGTATGAGAGAAAAGTTGTCCCATATGGGAAAAAATATGAGATTGTGTAGAGATTTGTCCCATATCGGTAGAATGTGAGGCTTGTGATATATTTATAATAGCTTCTACACACCACATAATAACAAGGTCTTGTACGTGCTTTTGGGCTTAAGTGAGGACTATTAACGAGCCCAAAAGTGTACACCCATCTCATTTGGTTTGTGTTACGACGTTGGTTGTTCGGGTTGTTACACCTATATTCAGTTACAACTAGTCTCATTAAAGACGGATACTATCCGTCACAAGCTGAAAACGGATAGTAGCCCTCTCACAATATCACAAGTCGGAAGGCAAATGGGGTGCTTCATTTAAATTCCGCTTGATTACCATTTGCATATTGTTAGAGGAACACTATCCATCTTTAGCTTGTGACGGATAGTGTTCGTCTTCAATGAGAATTTGTCATTCAGTTAATTCTGCTCTTTACTCATCGCTAATTACTTATTCTGATCTTTGCTCATTCCTAAATACGATATAATCAAATTGTTGTTAATAGAATATTTAAATAACAATATACAACAGTCCAATAAAATACGATATTTAACGGTCCAAAAATTAAATTCGAAAAACAAAAAAATTACAAACAACAAAAATAATTAGTCCAAGAATTAAATTACATAATATTTTTCAATCAAATCAAATACCAATTAAGATACCAAACAAGATAAATTACATTATGTTTTTCTGTAACAGTCTCACCGTAAAGGCTTTTATGATTTTTTCCGTTAAAAGTTTTACCACAATGCTTTTTTTTAATTATTATTATGGTTTTTCTAACATTTACCCTAATGGCATACATTAAAGTTTAAATATGATAAGATGGACAAGATATTCTCACGTGACATTCAAGTATGAACTCATTTTCGTATTCTCATGCAAAAATCTTGTTTTATTAACGGCGTAAAACTCATGTCATTATACATAAATACAAGATCGTCTCAATTGAAGAACATGTTGAAAGGTGAACTAAATTGAATTTAAATTGATTGAATTTTTTCTAGCATAGGAAGTACTTCTTTTACTTATAGTTTACCGTAACGCTTTTATATTTTCATATGAATTATTTCCGCTATCTACAAGACTACATGCACACCTATTGTCCAAGTATTTTAAGTAAATCGGATCTTCTAACTAATGCCCTTACCAAAATCCTAAAATATTGTAGTAAAAAAGGTTTATATTATTCTCCTTTTAGAATTAATCGTAACGTTTTTTTTAGAAAATTCTGTAAATATTGTACTATAAAAACTCAAGATTGTTTCCTTATATTTTCGTTGTAACGGTTTTTGTGCTTTCTTTTAATTATGCTCCAATAATATAAGGGGATCTTTTTTTCCGGTTTTTCCGTAACGTGTCTTATATTTTCTTTTGAGATTTTATTTAGTACAAAAGGTAGATTTTTTTCTCCTACTTTTACCGAAACACTTCCTTATAATTTTTTTCCTAACATGAAGTAGATTATGTTCCTTAAATTTTACCACAACGCTTTATTATTATTATTATTATTATTATTATTATTATTTTTATTTTTATTATTATTATTATTATTATTATTATTATTATTATTATTATTATTATTATATTATTATTATTATTATTATTATTTTATTTTTTTTTATAAATAGGGCTTTTATTAAAACCGGAAAGAAGGATTACATGAGATTGGTTGGCACCCGAGAAACAAGCTGGGCGCCCACTCCCTTAGCTATAGCGAAAGTAAGGCGAGAAAAAATAAAGGCAGCGGTCTTCGATCCAGCATCTTGGGACACAGAAAACTTCTGAATCCGCTTAAGCAAGGAAACAGCATCTTCCCCCAATTCCCCCAGAGAAGAGAAAGAGAAAGGCAAGAAGCCATACTCATTCCCCGCGCACAAGTCCCGGTACTTGGCGCACTTCCTCCGAGCACCATCCACCACGACCCCTCCTGGGAAAAAAATCAGCCATCCCCGACTGAGTCAAAGGGGACGACCCAACCAAATCCACGCACACATCGCGTCCCCGATCCCATGAATAGAGCAGCACATCCGCAGGTCGCAAGGGCCCGCCCTCCCCATCGATCAAACCAATATCCACCTCCCGACCAGCAGAGATCCCCGACCAGAAGCAGATATCCAGAAGAGTATCACGAACCAGGTTATGCCGATGTTTGACACCAACAGCACTAACACAAGATACAGCATGATCCCCGAAGATATCCCCATAAAAAACCCGGGCGCAAGCGGAACATGGCACAGATACCGAAAATAACGGAACACCCAGCCGATAACTTAGCACGCACCGATAAGTCCTACTGTTCATAGTCTGCCCCAAACCGGAAATAGGGACCACACGCAGCCAATCAGATGAGTGACCTCCCAGCTGAGATTTCCAAAGCATAACCTGACGAGGAGTCAAAGAGAAATCCAATTCTGCCGAAGCAACAACCCTCGTGAAATAAACATCTGCCAATTTCTTCATAAGTTTGGTGGCAGCGATCTCAGAAGGATTGCCCAGAAAATCAGAACCCGTAACCGCAGCAAAAGCACCCTGAGCTGACTGAAATGAGGATCCGGTGTCAAGAACACCCGAAACCCGAAGGAGCCGATCCTGCAACTCCACAGACTGCAGCCTAGAAGCTAAGAAGGCATAGTGCAGAACGTCGGTGGCAGCGTACACTCCAAGGCCCCCAAAGGAAAAAGGGAGGGTGGCAAGCCGCCATTGCCAGTCGCCAAATCCCGGACCAGAAGCAGTGACGATACGCTCTAGATGAGAACGCAAAGCCGCGTCAAAAATAGGTGCAGCGGTCCCGAAAGCATCAGGGGAACAAGTACCCAAAGCGAAATAAAGCTTCGAGATACCGGTACAGGCCCGGGGCAAAAGAAGCTCACACTGCGGATCCTCAATCAAAGAGACGGAGTCCATAAGCCCAACAGTCCTAGCCACTCTCTCCATCACAACCTCACTACGGAAACCTGGGCACACACTCACCGGACCACCAAGGACTCTGACACCACGCAGAGGGCGTGCAATATCAGTTGGGAAAACGCCCAAATCCCGGCTCCGGGGATCTTCAGAAGGCCAAAAAACCTCGGTCTTGCCTATATTAAGACGGAGACCCGATCGCGGCCCGTCCTCCATAATAATCTCCAAAACCTTCCCCACAACCACGGTATCCCCGACAATAGTGCCATCACCCAAATACCAAGCCTGCAAACTCAAGTCGAATGAGTCACGAGTCTTACAAGCTAAAGGATGTAAAACCAGCGAAAAGAGCAAAGGGACTAAAGGATCACCCTGCTGAACACCCTGACAAGACCACAAGCTATGCTCACCATAATATAATCGAGCGGGGCGGGAATAACATTACTCCACCCAACAAGAAAGAGCAGGGCACTGACTACGCACCTCATGCAACAAGACCTCCCTATCAACCATGTTAAAAGCGTTCTGGAAATCAACTAACAGCATAGAAAGACCCACCTCATCACCCCGGCTCTCAACCAACCGGTTCAACGCATGCAGGATAGCCTCGCCCCCACCAGAAACACCAACCCCAAAATGAAGGCCATCAAAATAACCACTCAAAGATGGGCCAATCAAAAAAGCACCAACCTTGGATACAAGCCGCCTCCAAATCGTACCCACGGCGATAGGGCGGATATCACCACCCTGCTTGACAAGCGGGGTCAGCGGTGCACTCGCAATATACTCACCAAGAACCAGCGGGCACCGTCCCTCAAGAAAGAGGTTAACAACCCCAGTGATAGAAGCCAACAACTCATCGGAAACGGCGGCCGCAGCACCACTCAAACAATCCAGAAGATGCTGAGCACGAAAACCATCCCTCCCACAAGAAGTACCACGCGGAAACCCCCTAATCATACCTAGGACAGCTGAGACAGAGGCAACCAAAGGAGGATTACCCGCAGACCGAGAAGGCAAAACAGGCGAAGGGACGATGGATGCTTATCTGCCAAAGCCGCAAGAGTAGCCGTATTGTAAGGAGCAACACCGGAACACGATAGCACACGAACAGCGGCGGTGTAGTGACCGTCACAAATCTTCCTCCGACATTGCTTAACATTAGCGTCACCCATATCAAGCTCCTCGTCAAACCGAAAAGAAGGAGAAGACGCAGCTAAGGTATCCCGAAGTACTTGCAACATGCCACCAGGCACACCCCAAGAACAAATAGCAATAGAAATGCTCTCCTCCTGCCGCTGACGTCGGACCGCAGCACGACACTCACGACTACTCCGCGGAGAGAAGGTCTTGAGAACACAAAGGGGTAAAACAAGCAAGGCAACCCAAGATGAGAGATCGGAAGGAGAACCCGTGAGAAACCAAGACGACACCGAGGGGGGATGGACTTCACAGTTCTCAAACCCTTAGACAACAAACGATCAAGAGAAGTAACAGAGAAACCACCCACAACCTCATGATCAACACCATCAGAAAGCAAGGGTGAGTCAGGCTCAGACGGTCTAGGAAAGTCGTAAAGAACGAAAGACACAACCCCATCACCCGAATCTGGTGCGTCAACAGAAGACCCATCCCCATGGAGACAACGCTTACTATGTGCATGCGTTTTAAAACAAACCCCGTATAACCAAATACCCATACGACGAAAGGTAGTCTCAGCCTCGTCAAAAATAGACAAAGAAGTAAGAGACTGTCGAGTAATAACCTGAGCCTCACCGGTACAGTGTCGATCACGCAGATGAGTGAGCATGGAAGCTTTTTTAAGACCATTTCCACGACCATCTTGACACCCAGAAAGTCCCACAAAAGGACAATGGTACCGAACGAGACTGGAAATGACATCCACGCACGTCCAGCACGCCTCCACGAAACAAAGCCAAACCCCTGCCAAGAACACCAAAACACGCACAAACCCGCTGCGAAAACCGATAAGAAAAACGAAAACCCGCACACACCACACCCGGCAACACCCACTGTTAAACACCACTCCAACAACCGAGAATCTCCACCAGAAGCGTTTAAAAAAACTTAAACACACCCGAAACCCTAAACTTAAACACACCCGAAACCCTAAAACCAAAACGGGATGCAAACCACTGCCGTTAAACAACCACTACACAAACCAGAACAGGCCAGCGAACGCAACGCCACCGAAAACCACCAGCCACACAACCAAGCAAGCCCCAACCACACGCAACCCTACCGCGACACTCGTAAAAAACCGAAAACCCGCAAACACACTCTCGCAAATAGAACCACCACTCTCTTGACCACGATTTTTAAACATGTGATCTACGGGCATACATTAATAACCTAACATGTATAATGAGACATTCTCATGTAAAATTCAAACAAAAACTAATTTTCACCATAATTAATAACAACGTTTTGTGAATCTTACCGTATTTCAATTATAAATGTGTGTCCTAACGAAACATGTCAAAACCGATCTCATATTTTTTCCCTTCATATTTTTTGTTTTCTTAGAAAGACATTTGGAGTGAAGAGAAGGACATGATTCTGATCAAAGCTCATGCAGAAATAGACAACAAATGGGCTGAAATTGCCAAGAATTTGCCTGGTAGAACTGAAAACTCAATCAAAAATCATTGGAATGCAACCAAAAGAAGGCAATTATCCAAGAGAAAGTGTAGAACAAAGTACCCAAGACAAAGTTCTATCTTGCAAGACTACACCGATGGCTTAGCTCCTGAAATTATCAATGCTGGTTGCAGGAAAAAACAGCCTGTCATGGCTGCCAATAATAATAATAATAATAATAATAAAATTAATAATATTAATACTAATACTGCTAATAATTCTGGGAAGTCATCAACTGATCAAATTGGGTCCTCAGGTTCGAGTTCCAATAATCTTTTCCCTAATGAATTTGACTTTGGTTGCGAGGTTCTTGGCTTCAATTTTGATGATCATATGTTTGAAGAGAGTAGTAGCATGGATTCTTTGCTTGATTATGTGCCTAATGAAGAGCCCGGTACCGCGACAATTGGCCATGATGATGACTTTGAAGAGAAACAAGAGCTTGATTTGGTTGAGATGATTAATCAAGCCAATTTCTAAAGGTTTTTGACAAAATTGTGAGCTTAAAAAGGAGCTAATTTATAAAAGATTTAAATTTAAATTTTAAGAATTATATTTAAAGGTTATTATTATTGTAGTGTATAAGGGAGAGTGAAGAGTTATACATGTTTTGAGGTTTTTTTTAATTATGAGGTGTACTAAAAAGTTGAATACCCTATAAAATTTAGGGCATGTCGTGTTCCTTTTTTTAGTATTGTTGTCGAGTGTCGTTGTCATATTGTAGAATACATAAAATATATCTGATTTTTGTTATAAGTGTTTATTCATTATTAGGGTTGTTGGGTTGTTATCGGTGAAATGTTTGGATTTTAAAATAATAATTTTCAATAGATTTCGAATTCTCAAAATATATGGTTTTAAGTTCATAATTTATGTCGAAGTTTTCTAACTTTTAACAATATAATAATCTTCCTCTGTCACACACTCACATCCAAGACGTTCAAAAATTACATATCCTTCAATATATAAATAATCAACATTAATCTATAAATATAATAAAAAGACAAATTAAAGCATTACATTTCACCATTCAACTATTAAAAGTAAATTATCAAGCCATCACATATCCTTTCTTATTTTGAAAGAAAAATGAAAAGAAAAATAATTTTCTAAACATTAAATGCATATTAAAGTACAATGTTAAGAAAATTAAACTTAAAAATATAACTAATATATCTAATAGTATTGAACACAAATTATAATTCTCATTATAATTTTTCAAAACAATATCAACCGTTCAATCTATTTTGAATAATAATTTACAAATAAAAGTTTAGAAATTTTTATTTTGACAAATCTCTTTTACGTTAAATTAATTATATAACAAAAAAAACAATAATAAAAACAATAATTGTGACAAAACACCAATAAACATATCAATATTCGTGACAAAATACTAATAATAATCCGTAGCAAAAACTTAGTTAATTGTGGAAAATATACTTTGACTATATATTATTGCAATGTAGATATTAGATTAATAA
The DNA here is from genome assembly GCA_029255685.2 of Silene conica. Classification (NCBI taxonomy): domain Eukaryota; kingdom Viridiplantae; phylum Streptophyta; class Magnoliopsida; order Caryophyllales; family Caryophyllaceae; genus Silene; species Silene conica. Next base: position 71,377,722 of record CM055317.2, read on the forward strand.
ATTAGTTTTTTCTTATGAGTCCTTTTTGTCATCAAAGTTTATTGCGGCTTTAAATATGAAGTTGTACAATACCACCGTACCAGCGTGACAATATATCTAATCCCGTGAATTTCACCGGTATTACAACTAGTTGTTTATAATAAAGACAACAAAATTAGTTAAGTTATCTTATGATTAAATTAGGAACATGCTTTTTCATATACAAATTTTAGTTTTTCACATACGATTTTTACCGTACTGCCCTTGTCATTTTTTTATTATTCACTCAATTGTTTTTCTCGCTCGTTTTCTCCCCTTAAGCACCAAGTGACTAAACTCAACCAACCACTACTTTGTTCACCTCAACTCCGTCACCAACTCCGTTCTAGCGTTCCTCTTGCGCCCTTCGCCTGCGCCGACTTCCCCGTCGGCGTTCCCCTACTCCGCTTCCCCTTCCTGTAACACCCCGTAATTTCCAAGTCATTATATATTAATAAAATCTTATGTTAGTAATAATAATGATCCATAATAAATAAATTCCATTTAGAATTTTTCGTTTTTGACAATGATATTAATATGTTCGTCTTAAAGTTATACTTCTTAAACTTGTAAAACGTTAATCTGTCCTTATTGCTACTTTTAAGATATTTTAAAGGTATATTTAGCTCTTACTTAAAAACTAACAGTTTTAGCTCTTTTTCTTAGCTTTCCAACGCCACGAAAAACACCTCAATCGGAGTTCTGTGGAGGAAATTATGCCGAAAATACGAAAGGCTGTCACGGACTATCCGCTAACGAGACACTCGCTCGTTGCTTACTCTTTACTCTTTTCCACATGTCCTTAGGGACTCTTGGCTAAGTATAGAACTTTGCCTTGCTGCCCAAGGTCAACCCCCTCCTTCCTTCTTCTTCAATCCTTTACTTATTTTTTCAGCACAAACACACCCAAACACAAAGTCACAAACACCATTGTTACACCTCCTTACCTCCACCGTAAAACGATCATAAAATCTTCGTTTCTTATCGGTTTTTGACGATTTTCGCGCCTATCTCTTCCTCTCCTCGCCCTCCATCTTTCTACGGAATAAAAGTATCAAATTTATTCCTTAATATACTCTGGTCTTGGCCTTTAAGGCACGGTTCTCATAGCTAACCTCGTTTATTTATGTGTAGCTAGTTCGCTTGTCCAAACCGGAGTGGCTTTAAGTTCAAAATCATGCTTATTGAAGAGTTATAAGGTAACGGTGATGGGTTACTCGGCTTATCGTCTATGTTTGCATGTGTTCTATATGCTAGTAATGTTTAGTATACTAGAATTGTGTTTGGTTAAATAGTGACATGATTAAGTTCATAAATCATATGTTTGGATGAATCCATTTTGCATGGTTGTGTTGGATGATATTCTTGTTGGAAATTCATTAAGAATTGTATTGTTAAATGAGGTTGTGATCTTTGATGATGATTAGTTTGATAGTCTTTCAAGTTCATAATGCTTGGTTTACTTTGGTTATTTGATAAATTTCAGCACCTTGACAAATCTGTCCATTGTCTTGTACAATTTATTTCGACATCTTAGAGTATCCGTCTTTGAAAATGTTGAAAAGAGACCCCTGTTTATTTTAAGTGTAGAGTCTACCTCTAAAATTTCATAATTTACTTGCATGTCGTTTGTTCACAATAAATTATTTACGAACATTGCGCTGGAATACTCGCAGAATGGACAGTAGCTCAAAGATTATTTCGAAAACCATTTTTATACTTTGACACTATTATGGTCCTTTTCAATTATTAAATTTTGAAGAGTTTAGATGATGTTAGGAGTTTGTTTTGCCCCAAAATGATTTTTTAAACCCGTTTTATGAAGCAATACATTTTGTGTGACGATTTCTGACACACTGTAAAGATCAGATAATAACCCCCTGTTAAGTTCGTATTTTGAAAATGTTTAACTGACAAATATTGTAGATAAAAGTCTTATTAATCTGACCCAGTTGGCCTTGTATCATTTAGATTTTAATTGATTTAATTATGAGTTTTACGGCAGAGGACAACTGAAATATAAAATGCTTTTAAAACTTATGTTTTATTAATGAGTTCCGTTTATTCTTTCCGCATGAAATGGATATAAGTGTTGTCTTATTTATTAATGGTTAGCTCAAGCGTTGTTAATGAGTTGGTTAACGGTTACGTCATCCTAAGTTTGTGTAGGTGACGGTTATGTCATCCTAAGTTGTGTTGGTGACGATGTTACCTTGTTTGTGAATAGATAGCGGTGGTATGATTTGTGTACCATTTTAATGAACAAATGCCACCCATGGAATGAGATTTTAGCTATGTGCGGGATTGGTCGGAGGTCGTGCTATATGCGCTCCGGTCCCCGTGTGTCGTTCGGTGTAGGTTATTACATCGAGAGGTCTGGCCAGGTCTTAGGCATATAGGCAGTGTTTATACGCTATACATAGTTACGGAGGTCGTGCCTAAGCGCTCCCGTCGTTGGAGTTCGTGTCTAAGCGCTCCGGTAGTTGGAGGTCGTGCCTAAGCGCTCCCATCGTTGGAGGTCGTGCCTAAGCGCTCCCGTAGTTGGAGGTCGTGTCTAAGCGCTCTCGTCGTTGGAGATCGTGCCTAAGCTGTAAAACCCCTCGCGAAAGCGGAAATATAAACATACACAAGTACTAAAAATGCAGCGGAATTAAAACTTTTTAAAGATAAACAACATGCGAGAAGTCTTAAACTGAAATATAAACTGAAACTGAAATAAAACCAAAATAGATAAGTAATAGTTCTAAGTATCAAAAACAAATATGTACAACAGCCTGGGATGGAACATCCCTACAGGCACCAAAACAACTGTATCAAAAGACTAAGAGTCTAGCTAGGCGATATAAGTGTAAGTCATATGATGACAACAGGATCATCACTCGCTAGCCCTCTCGTGAACCCCGCTCCAACCTGCATGTACCTACATACATGAAAACATGTACGCCACAATCAGTGGGGAGTGACTAGAGTTCTCCTAGCCACCTTTTGTGACAACACGTAACACATAAAGCAATACAGAACACTCCAACATACATCAACATGTGAAGCATAAACATCTCATCAACTGATCTCGTACTATCATGCAAACTCTAGTGCACGGCTCTCAACCAACTTCATAAACCGTTAGGAAGGAGAGCCAGTTTCCCTACTGGTTACCCAGTCGGGGGGTCTTTCAATCCAACTATTTATGAAACCGATAAAAGAGTCATCCAATGCCTTGGATAAACAGATTAAAACTCAAGCAATATATTCATTAACTTCAACATGCATATATCTGACACTGTACCAGACTATAGGCAAGCAGATATAACATCAAGTAAGGAGGTTCAGCGGTCAACTTAAGACATAACCTAATTACCAAACATTCAGCAAGTATAAAGGTTCAGAGGCGACATCTTAACGCATAACCTAGATACCAAGTTCACAATATCAAGCAAGGACTCAGAGGCGAAAACTCAACGCATGGACCGGCTATCACAGAACACTAGACTCAGAGGCGAAAACTCAACGCATGGACTAGCATTCAATTCACTATCACAAGTAAGGAACTCAGAGGCGAAAACTCAACGCATGTTCCCCTACTACATCACAAGGTACTAAACTCAGAGGCGAAAACTCAACGCATGTTCTAGCACCAAACACCTGCACTCCGGGTAAGGTATGACAACCTGACTGCCCCGTCGTGCAGTTGCTCTACTCGTCAGACTCAGAGGCCAGCTTAAGGCATGTTCTGACGCGATCACACATACATGTCTGAACTCAGAGGCGAAAACTCAACGCATGTCCCAGACACGACAAACAAACATGTATGGAACTCAGAGGCGAAAACTCAACGCATGTTCCCATACACAACAAACAACCTACGTAATAAGTTCAGAGGCCAGCTTAAGGCATAACTTATTACGCATCAATATAATATCAACCAAAGTCTATGAACTAATCTATAGTTCTACTTTTCTTAACTTCTAATCAACACTTAATTGACCCCGGGAACTAAGATAAGGGAGAGCCGGTTTCCCTTTCGGTTACCCGACCGGGGGGTCTCTATCCTTACTCCATTCCCGAACCCAATATAATGTTGCCCATCCTCCGGGGACCTCAAATACATATCACGGGTACACAAAACGAGTTTCAATCAAAACCGATTAACCGTTTAAAAGTTACGAATGAATTACAACAAAACAGCTTACAGGGGTCCCCAGCCGGTCGGCAGGCGGCCGGTCGGCCGGCTGGTGACCCACTCAGCCTTCCTTTCTTTTTCAAATGAAGAACAACACAAAGGGACTCCCAGCCGGTCGGCAGGCAGCCGGTCGGCCCGCTGGGAACCCAAGTTCCTAGCCTTCGCAAAATCGTAAACCAACCCCACATGTACTCCCAGCCGGCTGGCAGGCGGCCGGTCTGCCGGTTGGGCTCCCCTCTTTCTTATGTTCTCGTAAAACAAACACAAACACAACACAAGAGACCACCAGCCGGTCGGCAGGCAGCCGGTCGGCAGTCCCATGGCCAACTTCTACAAATTTCGCAAAAACACAAAGAAACGCTCCCAGCCGGTCTACCGGCGGCCGGTCGGTCGACCGGCTCAGAGAGCCTGATACGAAATCGTGAATTTCAGCCCATTTGAAAACATCACAAATCGACATACAAACTTCAATATTTGCTACAAGTAAGATTTGCCCAACATTTCTAATCATCCAACACTACTTTCTACCAGCAAACAAATCCCATAACAATCCTCAAAAGATTATATCAAGTATTCGTCTTAACTTGTGAAAAACTGAAAATAAGCTTAAGAACATATAACAACATTACCAAGTATGAATTCTTCACATAAAAACAATCCTAAACATGATACTAAGTCCATTGATCATTAAACATTAACAAAAATCAGAAACTAACATAAGAACACATCAAAACTTGCTAATATTCACATTAAGGCCGAGTTTCTCATTATCGTCACCTTAAATGCACTCCGGCCTAAAGATCCTCCTCTACCACGAAGCTATCGATGTCCGGGTTGTCCAATCCTTCACCTACAAGCACGAAAAACGGGTTTTAGGCTTAGAAAACGGAATTTATGTAAAACAGCCCCATTTTTTGAAATCGACGAAACACAAAATGAAAGTGGTAGATGGCTTGGATATTAAATGAGGATTCCGAAAATGCTATTGTTACCTCGATTTGATTAACGGATGATGGAGAAAAGATCAAAAGAAGATGATGTTTATGGAGGTTTTTGGGTGAAATGTTTTACAGTGTAAAGTTTGAAGGAGATGAATGAATATGTCGACTAATGTGATTTTAGGGGGTTTAAGTAAGTGTCCTTTCCGAGTCAATTAAACGGGTTAGGATACTTGAACGGATATTAAGATATGAACTTAACTTCACCAAGTTTGTATTCGTCTTAAGGACTTAAGGTTCTTAAGACGGATCTTACTATTTATAAAAATAAATTAATATTAAATATTAAAATATTATTTTATCCCGTAAAAATAATTAAAACCTTTAAATTATAATTTACGAAAATGCGGGATGTTACAATCACCCCATCTTTCAAAAAGTTTCGTCCTCGAAACTTGAAGACAGAAATAAGTACGAAAACAACTCTAGCTTTCAAAATGTAACACTCGGGTTATGGCAACCCAAATCCTTGTCTTTCAAAAAGGTTTCAAGAAGAAAAGGTTTCAAGGCACAAGTCTTGTCAATGGATATTGGGATTCTCGTTACGTATTCAAGAGTCCATCATTCCACATCTGAGACAAGTCCCAAAATTTCGTTCATTAAAATTCAAAATTAGATTGATTCGGTGTTGACAAGCACAACACAGGTTATCGGACGTCTCCATTAACAGGTTTTAGTGGCAGTCAACACTGAAATCTGATAAAATCGTAAAACGTTACACTCTTTAAAACCAAGTTTTTCTTCAAATCGACCATTACTCTCAAATTCTTGGAAAAATAAAATTGTAACAATGACTAAAAGTCGCTTCTAACGGAAGAGGAAGCAAATTTCAATTTCTCAAAACAGTTAAGCTTTTTCCATAAACGGTGAATTTAAAGTCAACAATTGGGGAACAAGTTTCAAAGCGGACGTTTGGGAGCGCGGAAACTGTCACAGAACTTATTTTCAACACGAAGGATTAGAAGTCTCAAGCCTCGCGGCTGTCAGAACATAAAAAGGAGGGTTGAAGGAACGGAACAATCAAGTTGAAGGTTAAAGAAGACGGTAACCTTGCCAAACGTGGGTACACTAACCGCTCAATCCAAAATCAAAACATCCTTTCAACGGTCCCTAGTATATTCCAAGGAGGCATTTCCAGTTACTTCAATACTCAAGATGGTCTCACAGTCTCTCTTACCTTTATCTCATCCGCAAAACTAGGTATTCCACAACGAGAAGGTTTCTAAAACTCTCACTCAGTCCACAACCAAAATCTCGTTAGGTTAAGGTTAAGGATCCCTCGCTCAAGGGGGAAGCCTAAAACACATACCTCGGACCAAGGTTCACGCACTTCCAAATTCTAAATCTGAATTCTGTCATCCAAAACATCGAATTCTGAAGTTAGAACACCAAACTTTCCACGTGATGGCTTTTCTCCATTAGACAGGCCGTGACCAAAATTACCTATATCCTTTAGTCCTACGTAGGTCTATTCCATCAAATTCATCCTATGGGGGTACTTCAAATTTCTAAGTCCTCCAAGGTCACCTATTACCATAAAATGAACATTCCAAGGTAAGGTCTCACTAAGGTAACAACTTCTAAGTCAAGCAAGTCTATGACTGGTCCTCATGACTAGTTCCTCAAAACGATTCCGATTTCAAAGTTCCTCGGAGTCTAAAGCGACATTATCCTTTCGTTGATTTATTCCTCAAAAGTTTAGATAACCCATCTCCGATAGTTCCCCAAATGACAATTCCACCAAACTCTCAGACTACTCGACTCATGTGCTATATCTACTATACTTGTATCATTGTCCACAAATAACCATACCCAAATCAACGCGTTTCTGGACTTACACTTCTCAATGAATCATTCATTCACAAACTGATGATGTATCCTAAATTTTCCTTTAAGTCCTTCATTAGATAAAGCTAAGATCCATTAAGTAACTTAAGATCAACCACTCAGTCAATTCCACAAGTTCTTGTAAGTGTTTCACTGTTCTCACACCGTTACTAACAACTCTCGTTCCTCAAGTTCAAACAGCATTAACTTACCTCATTCACTTATCAGGCAACATCAGTACTTTAAGCATATTCCCCAAAACTAATCTTTACTCTAAGTTCCTCTAGTTCCTCAAATGGATACTCCAAACTTACAATTGCCCAAGGCTTAGCAAGATTCTCACGCCTAAGTTCCATTAAGGTCGTGTATAACACTCTACCTAGCACAATTACCTCATCATTCACTTACTCTTCAAACTAGTAACATATGGACACTAAGATCAACAAAACACCTTCCACCAGTTCCTTAGATTTTCCTCAAGTAACAACACTCTCTCAATCACGGTCTACAATTGTCCTCAAGAAATTCCCCAAGTCTGTCTATGGTAGGTTACCGCACAAGGTGTTTCAGGATAAGCAAGCTATTAGTTGAAGTCAAGAGAACACAATGACAGTTCTCAAGGAAGGTCAAGAAAAGTCTAAGGGAAGAGATAGAGATCTAAACGGTTACAAGTACATCAAACCATAAGTAAGACGGTAGGCATGAACATACCAGTAGGTGGGTCAGGGTGAAATCCAGTCTCAGCCTGAAGCTGAACAGCTCTAGCTCCACTGGTCTCAGTCTCTGGGTCGGTAGTAACAGCTCTGCCAATAGAGGTATTCCTCTCGGGGCATTCGAAGAAGCAATGTCCAGGCTTCTTGCAGGTGTAGCACAAGTAAGGATTATCGTCACAGGTAACTCTAAGATGAAGATCCTTACGGCACTTGAAGCACTTCAGGGGGGCTTCTGTCGGGGGTTCCATGTCTCGATCCTGGGAAGCCTCAGCTCCGTCGGGTTCTCCCTTTCCTTGGGGGCACTGATCAAAGAGGTGTCCTCGCTCTCTACAACGGTAGCAAATGCGTGGTCTACCACGGTGGTTATTGCCTGGCCTAACTGTAGCAGGTTGTGCAAGGAACTGTGGGTATTTTCCTCTTCCAGGAGGAGAGAAGGAGGAAGGGGGACTAAGAGGTCTCTTGCTTCGACAGCTATGTAAAGGTGGTCGAGGAGGAGAGAAAGCTCTAGCTCTCTCACAATAGATCTCATAAGGGTCCTCCGCTCGCAAGACACTGTAGTAACTCTGGAAGTAAGAAGTCGGGTCACCACTGGCTACACTCCTAGTCTCAGCATTAAGCTTGCTCCGAAACAGATAGGCTTTGTCTTCATCTCTCTCAACTAACTGTGGGACAAAGTGGATCAGCTCCTCAAATCGATTGGTGAAGGCTTGAACAGAAAGGGTTCCTTGGCGAAGGTTCATGAACTCGGTCATCTTATCTTGGCGGATGTCCCTGTGGTAAAACCTCATGCCAAGAAGAGTCTTGAAACGACTCCAAGTGAAAGTAGGGTCACGAGTAGCAGAAGCACTGATCGTCAACCACCAACTCCTGGCCTCACGGACTAAGAACTGAGATGCTACTCGGGTCTGATCCTCAGGGCGAACACCGTGAATCATGAAATTCCTTTCCATGTCAAAGAACCAAGCGGTGAGGGTCGCAGCACTGGTCTCTCCGTCGAATGTCTTAGCTGCATTCCTCCACATCTGGGTGATAATCCAAGCCAATCCTCCAGGTTGGTTACTTCCCGAGGTCTGAAAAGAAGAAGAAGGCATAGACGACCTAGCTATGCAATCCTGAAGAGTTTGAATGAGGATTTGCATCTCAGCATTCTCATCATTGGTTGGCTCTGTCATTCTTCAATCATAAGAGAGTAAACCATTAGACGCATTCCTAACAAAGCACAAACAGACTACAATATAAGTCCTTAAATCTACCCCATCTCTCATTCATTATTTGTTTATTTGGTCCAGTTAAAGTTGGGGGTCACATGAGTGCGTCGGGAGCAATAATGCTCTGATACCAACTGTAAAACCCCTCGCGAAAGCGGAAATATAAACATACACAAGTACTAAAAATGCAGCGGAATTAAAACTTTTTAAAGATAAACAACATGCGAGAAGTCTTAAACTGAAATGGAAACTGAAACTGAAATAAAACCAAAATAGATAAGTAATAGTTCTAAGTATCAAAAACAAATATGTACAACAGCCTGGGATGGAACATCCCTACAGGCACCAAAACAACTGTATCAAAAGACTAAGAGTCTAGCTAGGCGATATAAGTGTAAGTCATATGATGACAACAGGATCATCACTCGCTAGCCCTCTCGTGAACCCCGCTCCAACCTGCATGTACCTACATACATGAAAACATGTACGCCACAATCAGTGGGGAGTGACTAGAGTTCTCCTAGCCACCTTTTGTGACAACACGTAACACATAAAGCAATACAGAACACTCCAACATATATCAACATGTGAAGCATAAACATCTCATCAACTGATCTTGTACTATCATGCAAACTCTAGTGCACGACTCTCAACCAACTTCATAAACCGTTAGGAAGGAGAGCCGGTTTCCCTACTGGTTACCCAGTCGGGGGGTCTTTCAATCCAACTATTTATGAAACCGATAAAAGAGTCATCCAATGCCTTGGATAAACAGATTAAAACTCAAGCAATATATTCATTAACTTCAACATGCATATCTGACACTGTACCAGACTATAGGCAAGCAGATATAACATCAAGTAAGGAGGTTCAGCGGTCAACTTAAGACATAACCTAATTACCAAACATTCAGCAAGTATAAAGGTTCAGAGGCGACATCTTAACGCATAACCTAGATACCAAGTTCACAATATCAAGCAAGGACTCAGAGGCGAAAACTCAAAGCATGGACCGGCTATCACAGAACACTAGACTCAGAGGCAAAAACTCAACGCATGGACTAGCATTCAATTCACTATCACAAGTAAGGAACTCAGAGGCGAAAACTCAACGCATGTTCCCCTACTACATCACAAGGTACTAAACTGAAAGGCGAAAACTCAACGCATGTTCTAGCACCAAACACCTGCACTTCGGGTAAGGTATGACAACCTGACTGCCCCGTCGTGCAGTTGCTCTACTCGTCAGACTCAGAGGCCAGCTTAAGGCATGTTCTGAAGCGATCACACATACATGTCTGGACTCAGAGGCGAAAACTCAACGCACGTCCCAGACACGACAAACAAACATGTATGGAACTCAGAGGCGAAAACTCAACGCATGTTCCCATACACAACAAACAACCTACGTAATAAGTTCAGAGGCCAGCTTAAGGCATAACTTATTGTAACACCCCGATTTATTAAGGAGCCTTTAGCAAGACATCCCCAGTAAATTGAGTTGTTACCATCTCGGAATATCCGAGGCAGTGAATAGCAAAGTAAATCAAACCAAAGTACTTTATATAAAAACTGGTAAAATTTAAGCTTTGGTGTTACAGATACTACATAGCGGAATAAAAATACAACTGATAACTACAAGTAGGTGATCTACATCTAAGTCGGTCCACTCCAAGTGCTCACGCCATCCCATGCTCCCACAGCACCATCTTTCCTGTCAAACTGCTCCCCATTACGGATCATCACAGGTGTCACACGAATACACAGGGTCAACCATGAGGTTGAGTAGAGGAAAAATAAATAAACAAACTTATAATATATATATTGGGATCAATCATCCCTTAACTCCGCACCGATCCAACACCAAATAAACTCCGCACCGATCCAACGCCAAATAAACTCCGCACCGATCCAACGCCAAATAAACTCCGCACCGATCCAACGCCAAATAAACTCCGCACCGATCCAACGCCAAATAAACTCCGCACCGATCACAAGACCCATTACCTCCACACCAATCACAAGACCCAATATACTCCACTCCATATCACAAGACCCATTATTCGTCACATCGTATATCGTGTCACAGAATTATTCAATCAAATAAAGCAATATATCATTCATTCAATATAATAAGATGAACATTGTTAACAACAATTAATAATCAAATAACTCATCAACAGGCATACGGTATTCCCCTACCTCAATCTGCAGAGAGATAACCGACAGCTGCTAGTAAAGTTCCACGCAGAAACCGTCACCTGCTTCACTGAGAAAATGACCACCCTTTGACACCCTAAGCCCCCGTGAAAGCCCTTCTCTTCAAACTAGGATGTGATGGCAGTGAGTGTGAGAGGCTGATTGAGCGTCGATTAGGGCAAAAATAGGGTTAGGGAGGTGTTTTAAATGTCTGCAGGTTGACGAGGTCTGAAGTTGGTCAATGTGTGTGTGTTTTCGGTTTTGGGCTGCTTTGTTTGCACACAATTCGAGGCCCAAAACACTTGCTTAAAACATGATCTAATAACTAATACTCAAACCCGATATTACACTAATAGCATATAAAACATAAAACCCGTATTCGATAAATTAATTATCGAATATAAACGTTCAAAAGACCAACAACACGTCGATATCATTAATAATTATTAAAATAAAAATACGAGGTATTACACTTATTACGCATCAATATAATATCAACCAAAGTCTATGAACTAATCTATAGTTCAACTTTTCTTAACTTCTAATCAACACTTAATTGACCCCGGGAACTAAGATAAGGGAGAGCCGGTTTCCCTTTCGGTTACCCGACCGGGGGGTCTCTATCCTTACTCCATTCCCGAACCCAATATAATGTTGCCCATCCTCCGGGGACCTCAAATACATATCACGGGTACACAAAACGAGTTTCAATCAAAACCGATTAACCGTTTAAAAGTTACGAATGACTTACAACAAAACAGCTTACAGGGGTCCCCAGCCGTTCGGCAGGCGGCCGGTCGGCCGGCTGGTGACCCACTCAGCCTTCCTTTCTTTTTCAAAGGAAGAACAACACAAAGGGACTCCCAGCCGGTCGGCAGGCAGCCGGTCGGCCGGCTGGGAACCCAAGTTCCTAGCCTTCGCGAAATCGTAAACCAACCCCACATGTACTCCCAGCCGGCTGGCAGGCGGCCGGTCTGCCGGCTGGGCTCCCCTCTTTCTTATGTTCTCGCAAAACAAACACAAACACAACACAAGAGACCACCAGTCGGTCGGCAGGCAGCCGGTCGGCAGTCCCAAGGCCAACTTCTACAAATTTCGCAAAAACACAAAGAAACGCTCCCGGCCGGTCTACCGGCGGCCGGTCGGTCGACCGGCTCAGAGAGCCTGATACGAAATCGTGAATTTCAGCCCGTTTGAAAACATCACAAATCGACATACAAACTTCAATATTTGCTACAAGTAAGATTTGCCCAACATTTCTAATCATCCAACACTACTTTCTACCAGCAAACAAATCCCATAACAATTCTCAAACGATTATATCAAGTATCCGTCTTAACTTGTGAAAAACTGAAAATAAGCTTAAGAACATATAACAACATTACCAAGTATGAATTCTTCACATAAAAACAATCCTAAACATGATACTAAGTCCATTGATCATTAAACATTAACAAAAATCAAAAACTAACATAAGAACACATCAAAACTTGCTAATATTCACATTAAGGCCGAGTTTCTCATTATCGTCACCTTAAATGCACTCCGGCCTAAAGATCCTCCTCTACCACGAAGCTATCGATGTCCGGGTTGTCCAATCCTTCACCTACAAGCACGAAAAACGGGTTTTAGGCTTAGAAAACGGAATTTATGTAAAACAGCCCCATTTTTTGAAATCGACGAAACACAAAATGAAAGTGGTAGATGGCTTGGAAATTAAATGAGGATTCCGAAAATGCTATTGTTACCTCGATTTGATTAACGGATGATGGAGAAAAGATCAAAAGAAGATGATGTTTATGGAGGTTTTTGGGTGAAATGTTTTACAGTGTAAAGTTTGAAGGAGATGAATGAATATGTCGACTAATGTGATTTTAGGGGGTTTAAGTAAGTGTCCTTTCCGAGTCAATTAAACGGGTTAGGATACTTGAACGGATATTAAGATATGAACTTAACTTCACCAAGTTTGTATTCGTCTTAAGGACTTAAGGTTCTTAAGACGGATCTTACTATTTATAAAAATAAATTAACATTAAATATTAAAATATTATTTTATCCCGTAAAAATAATTAAAACCTTTAAATTATAATTTACGAAAATGCGGGATGTTACATAAGCGCTCCGTTAGTCAGAGGTCGTGCATATGCGCTCTGATGGCGTTCATTCTATTCTTGGTTTCTTGTTGTATGCGTGATTGGACATGCCACCTAGTTGTTGGCCTCTGAGTCGATCACTTGGATGTTTACTTGATTTTGATGTTTGGACATGCCACCTAGTTGTTGGCCTCTGAGTCGATCATTTGGATGTCTATTTGATTTCGATATCATCTCACTTGTTGTCTTTAATTATGTTTCACATGTTGATTCATGTTGTTCCCACATGCTATGGTTTATCGCACATGCATTGATCATGTTGATTACGTTTGAAAATACATATATGATTGTTTCTGAAATTATATAAATGTTCATATGTATAAGATGTTTTGTATTACCATTTACATGTTTTCTGACGTAAAGTGGCTGGGAGAACCCTGAGTTACTCCCCATTGACTGTGGCGTTCATGTTTCATGAATGTAGGTTGGTGCTGTTTGGGAAAGACGTGTGGCTAGCGAGTATTGTTGATAATTCGACAATTACCCTTACGCTTAGTTTAGATTTAATTCATGTTGTTATCGTGGGATACCTTAGCCCTCGTCTAATTAAGTTATTTTGTATAATTTATACTTTCTTATTAGTTTTAGTCTTATGCTTGTTGTTTTGATATTCCTCTAAAACGTTTTAATAAATATGTCGAAAAGTTTTTAAAGTATCGTATTTCCGCTACAAGTTACTTGTTTATTTTTATGCTATATCGCGGGGTGTCACACTCCCCCTGCGCTGACTTCCACCGGCGTTTCCGTGCCCCGCAACCCCCTACTCCTGCGCTGACTTCCCCACCACTGTTCCCCTTGCTCTGCGCCGACTTCCTCACCACTATTCCCTCTGCCCTTCGTCGACTTTCCCACCGACGTTCCCCTTCCTCGCAGCCTCTCCCCCTACGTTGTTCTTGTTTTTTATATTAATTAATTTCTAGTTTTCTGTATTAGTTTTTTTAATTAATTTATTTATTCTTTTTTCAATTAGTTTGTTTTTGTTTTGAGTTTTGAGTTTTGAGTTTTTCCTTATTCATTAATGATCTTATTTGAGCATTAGAATTATTATTGTTATTTTTATATTACTATTTTTATTATTATTATTATTATTAAGTTTTTAACTATGTAAAAAACATGATTAAATTAAGTTTGTAGAGTAACTAAATTCAATTTTAAGGTAAAGATCCATATACAAGAGGTGTGTAACACCCCCATTTATTTAAGAGTCTTTAGCGAGACATTGTCAAATAAATAGAACTGTTACCATCTCAGAATGTCTGAGGACTGAGGTAGTGTATAACAAAGTAAAACAACCAAAGTACTTTATATAATACTGATAAAATTTAAACTTTTATAATTACAATTACTACACAGCGGAAAATAAAGTACAACTGATAACTTCTAAGTATGTGGTCAATTCTAAGTCGGTCCGTCCAAGTGCTCACGCCATCCCATGCTCCTATAGAATCACCTTTCCTGTCCAATCTGCTCCGCATTACGGATTATCACAGGTGTCACACGAATACACGGTCAACCTCGCGGTTGAGTAGGATAATAATCAAACAAATATAAATGATGAATGCAACTACATGAGACCATGCAACCGATGCACCTCCGCATCCAATTCCACACACAACTCCAAACTCCCGTGATCACATCCCGTGTCTCCCACCCCGCCATTCCCTAGGCCGAGGTATAATCGACCGTCGTCTTGCAGGACTAGCCTGGGACCAATCATCATCTCGAAACAGTATCCATTCCATATCTCATCTCAGTGACCAATACATATGTATTCATGGTCATGAATGCAACAATACTCTTATTCAATCATGCTATTAAATAATGCAATACTCATGCCAATAATAATAAACAACACTCCCATGCCATATGCATAACGTAATCATCCAATGCCAATATCAATAATCATTAATCAATCCAACCAATCATCACATTACATGTAATATGTCAGCCAAGATAATCATAAGAAACCGAGATCGAGTAGGTATATCCTACCTGGATAGCAATATAATCCAATAGCAAGCCAGTAAGTAAACAGAATTATGTCACTTCAAAATCGTCACCTAACAATATAATATACGTAATTACTAAATAATATAACTACGTAAACAAAATATCAACCAATCAATTTAAATAACCAAATAATGTATTGCACGTAACGAGATTATATTAAGCCCGACTAGTCAATTAACTTAATTAGGTGATTAATTAAAATTACCGACACAACACTATTTAAACAAATTAACTAAACCCGTTCAACTAATTAAACTAATTGTTCCCAACTAAATAAACATGAACTAAACAATTTAAACTATTAACAACATCAAATTAACATAACTTTAATCAAATAATATTAATAACCATCACACAATCATTATAAATACTAATAATAAACTTATAATAACAATACTACTAATAACTTACAATAATAATAATAATACCAATACTAACCATAGTAAAAATAATAAGAATAAATAATAGCAATGATGATAATAATAATACGTAATTGCTCATTCATATACGAGTTTTACTCATTCATATACTTTTTTTCATTACTTTTCCATTCTATGCCCTCTGCCTAAGAAAAGTTCTCCTCTCTAACTCTCTCTAATTCTCTCCCCCACAAAAAACCCTAAACTACACAACTATGGATGCTAGCTCTCGTATCGACAGGTAATAATTATAATCTCTACCTTTATCAATTATATTATATGAAATTAAAAAATTGATTTAGATTAATTAGATTAGGGTTTCTTTAAATCGTTTTCAGTTTTAACCTAATTAAGGTATGTAGCAAGGTGTAATTAAGACTCCTTCATTGTAATTGGCTAATGAAATTGACTGGTTCACTAGATTGGTGCATTGGGTTGTGGTGAATAGCCGCCTAAATCTTTTTTCGAGGACAGACGGAAATGAAGGATCTTCCGAAACCAATGAAGCAGCAGTGGTTCTATTATCTTGTGATAAGAATTGAGCAGCAACTTGCTCAGCAAAGACTTCTTCAATTGTTGTTCTGACCAGGCGATCCCGAAACTTCGACTGTAAATCCTTCCTCTTCTTCTGCGATATGCGCAACAGGTCTAGACGCCGGGAGGGATAGTGGTTGGATGGCGGTGGCAGGGGTGGTGGTTGAGACGGTGGGAGAAATTGAAGGGATGGTTAAGATGAGAAGAAAACTGAAAAATGAGTATTGAATGTAAGGGGTAAAATGGGAAATATGTGTATGAATGAGTAAATCATGTATATGAATGAGCAACACCCTAATAATAATAGGAATAATAATAGGAATAATAGCAACAATAAGGATAACACAAAATCAGCCCCCTTAAGATTCAGGGTTCGAATCCCACAACCAACAACATACTCAAACCAGTCCCCACTTCTTCCTTTCGCTCACCCACACACCCCCATTTCACGGCCACCTAACCACCAGCCAGGTCGCCGCTAGCCACCACTATCCACCCCATTCTCTCGCTTGTACCACCAAATATCACCACCATACTCATGCTCCCACCTGAAACTGCCATAAACGCCCCTAAGCACTGCCCAAACCCGACTACCCACAACTGTTATTTTGTTCTCTGTATCATGCATGCGCACTCCCTCTCTTCTCCCGTGTTTTCCACTCACCATCAGACCCACATACCACCTCTGGCCACCACCGCTGTCACCATTGACCCATGGTGGTTTCTTGGGTGGTCATCGTGTGCCCTCATTACCCCATAAAACAACACAAAACTTACCCCAAGGTTGTTGCTGACACGCACCCACAACTTCAATAACCGTGTATTTCAAACCCTACAAAAACCAACCCCTACCACCAAAATCACGACCCAAACCACCATCCTAGACTATCACCATCCCACTACCATAACCCATATGACCCACGACAAGAATAATACCCAAAACACCAACGAATAACAACAAAACGAACTGAACATACACGCATAAAACAGAGTACATAACGTTCACTGTCGACATAAGATGGTGTTGTATGTGTTATTACGGTGGTTCTATGGTTGCTTATTGACGATAGACTTGTTATTCATACTACAAGGATTACCCACAACCATAAAACCCAGATTCGAAGGTCTTAAAAGTACGAGAAACAGAGGGTTAAACTTAATAGCGCGCAAGGATGAAAACGAAGGTGGTGATGGCTGTGTTGCGGTTGCTTTCGTTCTCTTCCAACTCATTGTGGCGAAGGTAGGGTTTTTGAGTGTGGATGGAGTAGAGGCAGACGGAATGAATTGGGTTTATTTGTGAGTGTCGATGGAGGCAGACAATATGAGGGACGGGTAGGGTTTTGTTTTGTGTTAGTCGATGTTAAGGAATATATGTCGATAGGTAGAATTGTTCTATCTACATAGAGTTTGTTGCACAAACACGGTTCTCATAATCAACCCGGGCCCAAGCCCAACATGCGTCAAACATAACTCGAGTCTAATAGGTCCATCATGCACCCCGAGGTTTCACACGACTATATCCCATAACTTAAAATTAACGAGACATATAAATAATTATATTAAATAAATTATGTCAATATTAATTATATTAATTATGAGGATATAAAATTATTAGTAATTACATAAGAATATACTAAAATGAGAAATAAATATAAAATAGGAAATATATTTAATTATAAATATATTATCAAAATTAAATAAATACGAATGAAGAGTCGTTTAAGAAATAATCGTCAAATATAAAATGATTATGAAATACGAAATAGTCGTAGAAATACAATTTATAAAATAATAACAGTTTAAGTAAAATACTTTATAAACATTCCATTTGAAATAATTATATAAAACATGGTTTGACTGTCGTTAACCGAGGCTAAAATATTGGGTATTACAAGGTGTTTTGTTTATATTTAGAAAAAAAAAGGTTTAGGTTCAGAAAAAAGGGTAGCATATGGAATTTTTATGAAAAAGTGTATGTGAAAGAGTAATATCCGTATGTGAAAAAAGTAATTCCGTTAAATTATTATTGGGTATAGGATAGGAAAACCAAAAAAGAGTAATGAGAAGACCTAATTTCAACCTAGCATATCTATTTCTATAAAAGCAATATTATGATATTCAGAATTAATTCTGCTCTTTACTCATCCCTAATTACATATTATGATATTTCCTCATTCCTAATTACGTAATCGATTGCAGTATTTAAGTCTCTCTCATTGATTCCTTAAAATAAGGAATGTATGGGGCCATCAACTTTCACAGTGATTTAATTTCCCTCTCTCCTATTGTAAAACCCCAAGTGTATGAGAGAAAAGTTGTCCCATATGGGAAAAATATGAGATTGTGTAGAGATTTGTCCCATGTCGGTAGAATGTGAGGCTTGTGATATGTTTATAATAGCTTCTACCCACCACATAGTAACAAGGTCTTGTGCTTTTGGGCTTAAGTGATGACTATTAACGTGCCCAAAAGTGTACATCCATCTTATTTGGTTTGTGTTACGACGGTGGTTGTTCGGGTTGTTACACCTATATTCAGTTACAGCTAGTCTCATTAAAGACGGATACTATCCGTCACAAGCTGAAAACGGATAGTACCCCTCTCACAATATCACAAGTCGGAAGGCAAATGGCCGGGGTGCTCCATTTAAGTTCCACTTGATTACCATTTGCATATTGTGAGAGGAACACTATCCATCTTCAGCTTGTGACGGATAGTGTCTGTCTTCAATGAGAATTTGTCATTCAGTTAATTCTGCTCTTTACTCATCGCTAATTACGTATTCTGATCTTTCCTCATTCCTAAATACGATATAATCAAATTGTTGTTAATCGAATATTTAAATAACAATATACAACAGTCCAATAAAATACGATATTTAACGGTCCAAAAATTAAATTCGAAAAACCAAAAAATTACAAACAACAAAAATAATTAGTCCAAGAATTAAATTACATTATATTTTTCAATCAAATCAAATACCAATTAAGATACCAAACAAGATAAAATACGGTAAAATACGATATACAACGGTCCGATATATATAAATCCTGTATATTGAAAAAAACGAAAATTTTGTATATCAGCACAAAAAAATAGTCTTTTTGTTGAATTTAAATCTTTTAGTTGAAAATCTGGAAATATACAGAAAAACAAAAATCATGTATATCAGCACAAAAAATAATATTTTTGTTGAATTTAAATCTTTTAGTTGAATTTAAATTAAAATACGATATATACAACGGTCCGATATATATCAAAATGATCATATTTCGCCAATGTCGTCATAAAAATACTGTATATTGGAAAAAAAAATCAAGTATATCAGCATAAAAAATAGTTTTTTTGTTAAATTTAAATCTTTTAGTTGAATTTTATTTAAATTCAACTAAAAATCTTGAAATATATAGTACATATATAGTACCTTATTCTCACATTTAACAATATGAGGTTGAGAAGGAAACAAATTAATACGGAGTAAGTTTATTTGAGCAATTTCTGAAAATCTTTTTTTTTCGATGACGAGGGGGTTGAATCCTCCCGGGTCCATGTATTCCCGCATCACCACATGAACCATGTAAGCCACCCCTTTGGGGGGCTGCAGTGGCCAAGTGGTCATCGCCCCAACTGGTAGTTGAACCTGAGACCTCTCAACTCCTGCATTTTTGCAAGCTTCAAGTTTTAACTCAGTTACCACTGGACTAACATTAAAATGCACATAATAAGGAAACAACTTAATCATGTTCAAATCTAAACAATATACGGTTGAGAAGGAAATAAATTAATCTGTTTATATAAACAATTTCTGGTAATCTTACAGTTATAATAATAAAAATAAAATGCACATAATAAGGAAACAACCTGTGAAGAGAACGAGATGTCTTAGCTAAAAGTTTGAATTATCGATGAAATTATTTAGAATTTAGAAACTCTCTGCCATTAACTGGAAATCAAACAAAATTTAATCAAAACTTGAATTAACTAGGAACCTCACTACCTCACCGATTTTTTTGGCGAAATACATAGGATGAGATAAGCGCATCGTTTCCAGATTAGCCCGGTCCCCAAGGATCCATCAGAATCACCCTGATCCTTTTCGTCTTCAAGGTTTTCAATCCAGCCCTACGATATAAAGTTGACACGGAAAGGAAACAGCTAATTATCAGTAAAATATTGTTTGCACATAAAATAGTCTTTTTGTTGAATTTAATAAACAACAAATTTTAACTAAAAATCTGAAAATTACTATTTTATTATGCAAAAAAATCTGGAAAGAATATTCTGTATCATAATAAAATTCGCAAAATCCAGATCATGACACAAAACTTTTTTTCAACAAATTTAGCATACAAACTATTAAAATTTTGATCCACAAAAATAGCATTAAAACTTAAAAATAACCAAACCTCTAACCATTAAATTAAATTAAATTACTATAATTAAAATACTATAAATAAACTACTATACATTCACAAAACAAAGTAACAAAGTCTATTGAGTCACGTAAAACTAAAACCTTACAACAATACCAAAAATTGTCTTCAAGTTCGTTTCTTTTCAAGATATTTGTTACAACAACTTGGACGAAAGAATGATTATAGGTAGGTATGCTTAATAATTAAATTATTTAACCAATTATTTATTAAATACTAATATTACCAATTTATAATTATTATTTATCAATTATCAATTTCTTTACTCTTTTTTGTAGATGTGATAACCAAAGTGGTAGCATATGACATGGTTTCTAACCTCAACAATATGGAGAGAACATATTTGACTTTAGAAAATCTAAAGTAATGTTTATATTCCAAACAAATATAAATTCATTTCATAACTTTTTATGCAAATCTTAACAAACAATAATTTTCACACTGGGCATAACATGCGCTTTTGGCTTTGGCCTTTGGGGACCCTTTGTTGATGATGCAAAAAAAAAAATTTGTCGGAAATAAAATATAAGAAAGAAAAACAAATTGTGGTTTTGCAATGTGTGGTTAGGGCACCTTTTAACGATGAAATCATGCTATCAACAACCGGCAACGCCACGAAGATATCAATCAATCCTAATATTCCTGAAGTGCACGACTATAGGACAAGGTATTTATTTTTTTTTTACAAAAGATTATGAATTTTTTTAATTTAGAAAAACTATAAAGTATAACGTTAGTCTTAATATTATTCAATTAACATGCAGAAACGCAAACAAACCACCAAGAACGAAAGGTTTAATTCAATTCACATCAACACAAAAGATATACTTGCGGGAAACTATAAGACTATTGATGAAATCAACAATATTGAGACGGTAAATAGTTTGATTTGTTTCAAACCGAAATAGAAGGAAAAAAATATTTAATGCTTATATCAACTTTATCTACATTTCAGGTTGGAACATTTGTGGCAGTAGCACACATTACAAATATTGATGATACATACAAATGGTAATACAATGGATGCAAAGTATGTACATGTAAAGTTGGAAACAAGTCAGACGGGCTATGGTATTACAAACAAGAAGAATGTGTAGTACTATATATGAAATTGGAAGTGAGCATAGATTAACAAGGTGAGAAAAATTAAGTTTCTATCGTAGGTAAATCATCGATGGGAGTGTCAAAGTTTCTATCTTGGATGAAGATTAATAGGAGTGACAAGGAAGACGTGCAGATAGCTAAAGAACTATTGTACTGTCAAATTTCAACGAAGTTTGTGTGGAATAGAGAGAAGTGGGAGTGGTGCCTTAGGAAAAGAAAGTTTGCGATAGGCAGGTTGCAACATGTACCACCGACTTGCGGTGAATTATATTACATGAGGATGTTGTTGAACCATGTAAAGGGGCCAAAAAGCTATGAGGACATAAGAACAGTGAATGATATTTTATAACCCACGTATAAAAAGGCGTGTTATGCTTTTGGCTTGAACGGTGATGATAGAGAGTACATTGATGCGATAGAGCAAACAAGCGAATGGGGCTCTGAATTTTATCTTAGAAACCTTTTTGCGACTTTATTGTTCTGTGGGGCGTTAGCCATGCCCAGTAGAGTCTGAGAGAAAACATGGCCCCTTCTATCCGATGATATCCTTCGCAGGCAACACAATATTTTTCATAACCCAGGTATTTCTTAATTATGATGGTTTGTGTTTTATTCGTTTAGTTTATATTCATTGTACATGATGTTAATGATTATAAATATTAAACATGGTGCGTGATAAAATATAAGATAATAATTGTCAATACGTTATGATGAAACCGTAAAACTCATTACAGGTTTAGAACCAACCGGAGAAGAATTGAAAAATTATGCTTTGATCTAGATTGAAGAATCACTCTAGTTAAATGGGAGTAGTTTAGCAAGATTCGAAGGAATGCCCCAACCTCATACATCGACAATGCCACATCATGGGAACACGTTGGTCATGCATGAGTTGTCTTATAATAGAGAACTGTTGTAGTCAAAACACACGTCTCTACTATCTTCACTGACTTATGAACAAAGGTCAGTCTATAATCAAATTATGGAAGATGTTGCATCTAATCAAGGAGGGGTGTTCTTTGTGTACCATGTATTATACAATTCTATTTGAGTAATGAACCTCACTGGGAGACTAGAATAGAACATTTCTACAGAGAAGCAAACAGAGCAGTTGACTATCTAGCAAATCAAGGAGTCTTATCAAGTCTCAGCGTTCAGTTTTTACAAGTCCTTAATGCGGTCCTAAGAGTTATCCTTAGAGAGGACATATTTGGGGTTTCTATTCCCCGTGTAATAACGAATAATTAGTTTTATTTTCGGGGCATGCGCCTCTTTTCGCACCCAAAAATACACTTCTATTTGAGCCGTTTTATGAGGTCATACCGCACCACGACCATTTTTCTCCCGGTTTCAAATAGTAGTCCTGAGTCATTTCGGGAGTTAACCAATTCGATTTCATGCCAAAATAATGAGCATTAATCGATTTTTTACGATTATCGAAGGTTTTATTATTGCTGCTGTAAAAACCCACCTCGCGACAGCGGTAAATAAACATACAAGATACCAGAAGTGCAGTAGCGGAATTAAAACTTTTTATATAAACATACTAAACATGTGAGGCGAAAGTATTACTAAAACTGTAAGTGCGGAAAAGTAAGAAACTAGATAAGTATATAAAACATAAGTACAAGAATACAGCCCGATATAGTATATCCCTACAGGCACCAAAATACTGTATGTAAAGTCTAGGTTTAGCTAAACAATATAAAGTGTAAGTCATCGATGAAATGGATCATCGCTCGCTAGTCTCTGTGAAATCACCATGTATCAACGACATCACCAACCTACACACATACAAAATGTGCGCCAGAGTCAGTGGGGAGTGACTAGAGTTCTCATAGCCACCTGTTGTCAATAACACATAACATGCAATCATATATAAACCACCATCATACTCCAACATAAATACAGTCATGTGAAGTAATCAATCATAAGTCGTCCTTTCTTAACATAATCATGTCAATAGATAACATACCGCGACTCAGGCATATCTAAAACATGTATCAACAGTATATAACACCATACCCCGACTCAGGCAGTATATACAAATCAATCTGCAGTATTTAGCACTGTACCCCGACTCAGGCAAGCTAGACACAAATCAATCTGCAGTATCTAAGTCTGACCCCGACTCAGGCAAGACTAGACATAAAATTCATCACAACATGGGATAATTCATATGACGACTCCATTATACGACAACAACAACTCTACTTAGTCTCAACGAAAACAATCCCCTGATAGGACGACAATCCGATCTACGGTCCTAGTCTAAATCTGGCCAGACTCTCGAGGTATAATCCTTCCTCGATTCGACAAGTATCCGCAACGCAGGATACCTCCAAGACTCGAACTAGCTAGGAACGAGATACCCTCGACTCAGGGCGGACAATCTGAAACCTGACCGGACACCTATCAACGGTCATACCCAGACACAGTCTGGGTGAGATCAAGAGTCATATAACAGCTCATAGTATAGGCTCCACATATCACACAACATTATCCTCAATTATATATATATATATATATATATATATATATATATATATATATATATATATATATATATATATATATATATATATATATATATATATATATATACTCCCTCCGATCCAGACAAAAGGTAACAGTTGCTTTTTGGCACTATTCATGGTCGTAGGGAATCTTTGAAATTGTCGTTAATCTATAAGACAAAATATAGTCATGTGAGATCTTGTTTGATTTATCATTTTGAATCCTACAAGAATATCAAATTTTTATAATTTTTAATAATATGTAACTAAAGATATTCACGTTGTAAAACGTGTCTCGACAAGTGTGATAAAGCAACCGTTACCTTTTGTCTGGATCGGAGGGAGTATATATATCGACTCTAAACATCCATTCAACACTTAGCCAACTTCGGAAACTATTTCGAAGCGAGAGTCGGTCTCCCTTCCGGTTGCCCGGCCCGACTCAAATCAATTTCCGAACCCGACATAAGTGTCGTCCAAGGTTCTTGGACTACAAACATGCATACAAACCATACGAAAAGGAATCAATGAAATCTGAGATGTAATTCACAAGTTACAAACAATTCTAGGTGAACAAGGTTCTCAGCCGGTCAGCCAACCGGCGGACGGTGGACCGGCTGGGGACCTCATCCGCTTTTCCCAAACTCAGCACGCCACACGCAAGGGAGGCTCTCAGCCGGTGGACCGGCTGTCGGCCACCCGGCTGAGAGTCCCATGACTCTCACACCTTTATGCCAAAATCAACCGAGAAGGGGTTCTCAGCCGGCTGACCGGCCGCCGGCTGACCGGCTGAGGACCCTTCCTCAGCTTCCTCTTCAAACACTCACACGAGGCTCTCAGCCGGTTGACCGGCTGCCGGCCTTCCAACCGGCTGGGATTCCCTGTTCCCAAAATCGTGTATTTCGACACATTGCAAGTTAAACAAAATTCTTGGGATCAATCCTACATTATGATCTCTACTCTAAATTCACTTTACCCAGTAATATTACAACCATAGCATGCATACTCATCGATTATAAATATCACAAAGGGTCATCTTAAGATCAATTGCCCTAATTTTATCAAAATCACAATAAAAGCATGTTTGAACATCACAACACCTTATTCATCAATTCCAGCACGTATTTAGCATGTAAAAGAGTATTTAACACATTACTAAGTTCCTACCAAAATAAATAACCATAATCTCATGTGAAACACACAATCAAACCACCAAAAGTGCTAATATTTGACAAAGGCCGAATTTCTCATTATCGTCAGCTTTACTTAGCAAGCTCTTCAAGTTCCTCTTCAATAACCACTAATTCTTCCTCCGGGTTATCACAAGCACCACCTAAAACCACTAAAAACACCATAATTGGCACGAATCACGAAATGGGGCGAAACAGCCCGGAATTCAGTCGAACCAAAACATGAAATTGGTTACCTTAGAACGACGGGGACGGTCTCACGGATCTATAGGCGCAAGAATCGCTAAATTCCGTTTAGAAATGAAGATTTTATGAGAAGATTTGTGAAATGGGAATTTGTTTAAGAAATGAAATGGGAAAACTGATTTCATATTTCTTACTTGGAGAACAAGAAGGAATGTGGTGAGGGAAAGGTCTAAGAAGCTTCCTTCCTCTATTCTTTTTTTAAGTACAACTAACTTGAGACGGTTTTAAATAAAATGTTCGGGAAAGCTTGTTACGGAAATGTCAAGCACCTTTCCAACAACTTAAGATTAAAATGGTGCACAACAGGGCCAAAGAACTAACACACTTCTCTCTAGAATACAGAGAGTTATTCTCTCTTTTTGAGAGCTTCTCTTCTTCTTCTTTGTTGGACATTTTAGTCCAGTTTCACAATCTCTCTTTAATAACTTCTACAAAAAGCTTTAATTACATCCTTTGTGTTTTCCCAAACAGCTAAATAACAAACGCATAAACTCCCGTGTTTTACTGCTTCCAAGGTTAGATAATCATTTTGTGTGTGATGGAAGTTGGTCAACTCCTTGCATGCTGCTTCTTGTTCTGCCCAATAGGGTTATTGCACTTTCTGCCCATTGAGATTAGTATATCTTTTGGGAGATCTGCAGCTCGTGTATATAGGAAGTTGTGAAAAATGCACTTTGTCAATTTCAAACCAAAACAAAGCAAACATTCACACAAAAAACCTATCCTTTTTCAGAATAATAACTACCTTTCTAATGTTGTATCAACACCTTTTCGAAAACACCAAAGTGCATTCATGCAATCTAAAAAAAACAAGTGTTCGTGTCATCCGGGCCTTTTCCCGGAAGCTTCTAACTCATCAAACATTAATATAAATCCAGCGTTTTTAAATGAGTGATGATGGGGTTTTTACTGATATTCAAATGGATGTTGGTGATAATGTATATGCAGAAGCGGATCCTGCTCCTCAGGCTCATCCTAATGAGAATGAGGAAAATAGGATTTATGAGGAAGGCAGGTCTTTTGCGGCGGAGTTCATTTCTAATCATATGAATTTGGATCTTAATAAGCCTACTTTCTATCAAGCTTCTGGTGTGGAGAATACTTATGAAAATACTAATGAAAATGAAGACAGGAACTATGTAGACCTTCATAGTGCTGAGTATAGGAATCAGGGTGCAGAAAATTTTCCTTTCGAAGGTAACCAGTGGTACTTCCGACAAGATTCAAATGTCAATGAGCAGTTACCTGATGAGGAGGACCCACACTGAAGGTTTCCGAGGGTTGGGCCAGTTCTTTCCCTTTGCCCAGAATTGTTGTCATCCTCTACTGAGTTTTGGTCCCATTGTTTGCTGGGGTATCTTTTGGACTATCGCTTGTTTGAGCCGGTAGTTATTAATCAATATATAAGGGACCATTGGCTTACTAGAGGAAGGATCTTTTCATTTTAAATGAGTGACATTTATGTCTTTCATTGTGAGGACATGCAAGACATGCTTGACCTTATGGATAAGAGTGTTGTTAATTTTAAGGGGGCTATGATTGTTCTTGCGCATTGGAGGGAGGGTTGTGTGCCTCGTACAATTCGTTTTCCTTATGCATGTCTTTGGGTGAGAGCATGCGGGTTACCATTTGAGTATTTAACAATGAATACTGCAAATGTTCTTGGCCAAATTATGGCTGATCAATTTGAGGTTGAGGAATTTAATTTAGTTCCTCCTCATGACTATCTTCGTTTCCAGGTTTGTATCCATCTTGACAAAACCACTTGTTCCTGGGTGTTTTATTATGACTAATGATGGCTTTTTGGTATGGATACAATTTAAGTATGAAGAAGTGTTCAAATATTGCGTTCGATGTGGAAAGATTGGCCATAAAGTTTCGAGGTGCAGAGAAAACAATCTAGATGTTGTGTCAAATGTTAATGGCCTTTTAGAACCTGTCATTGATCGTGGTTTTGTAGTTTATCAGACAAGTAATGACTACGGTATGTTTAATCTTGATTTAACTGCCTTACCTAATATTACTCGCTATGTTACGTCTCGTGTGAAGCTTGGTGATCAACGTGGAAGGGTTGCTCCGGCTGACTATTTCGCTGAAAGGATTGTGGATTTCGACCATGGAGATAACCCCGGGTGGAAGGATTTTCCCTGGTAGTCGTTTCAGGAGTGGTGAGCAGCCTTTTACAGGCCTTGTTGTTTATCCTACTGCACCACCACCCTCTCCTACAGCAAATCATGTACAAGATAATGACATGCATACTAACATGCATGATATTCCTATTGTCAATGGGGGTTTTAATGTTGAGGGTTTGTCTGTTTTGGATAGTGTTACTGAGGAAAGGGGCATGCAGCAACAGATTGATAGCAATGTGGGGCTGGGAAGGGGGATGGACTTGGGCCTGGGGTTACAGTCTGGTTATAGGGAGGGTGGTGTGGGGCAGGAAAATCACGTCCCTAGATGGGTGGATCTTGAAGGACATGCACAGGAACAAGTACAACAATCAACCAACTTAGTTAGGGCTATGCATGTTTTGGGTAACTTAGCTGCTTCGGATCCAAATAATGTTTGGAGGAATAGGAATCCTTCTGTTTTTGTCGATGTCGATATGGAAATTACCCACTCTATTTCGAATAGGGTTCAGTCAAGCATTGGACGAGCTAGAGTTTATGATCATGATGAAGGTTTGAATCAAGCTTTTAACATTCCTGAGGGTTTTCCTGTTATACCACATATTCCTTGGACACCTTCTCGTGTGCATGGTTCTGGCTCTGAAGATGACTGGCATCGTGGGGAGTTGTCACCTTTTCAGTCACCATCACGAAGTTCTCCTATTGGCGTCCTTAGTTTGTTGGAATCCTCATCTGATGATTTTACTTATTTTGATGCAAATGATGAATCTGTCATTCTTACTGAAGAGCTGGATAATCTCAACTTTCAACTGCAATCCCACATGTTATCCTCGGGTGGTGGTATGACTGACTCTTTTACGTGGGGAGATGAGAATAATGGTAGGGTGGTTATGCATGCAGATATGTCCGTTATGGATCAAGCTAAAGGTGGGAATGCTTTTAAGTGTAATTCTTGGAATGGAATGGAAAACAGCTCGAGTCTCTTGGGTAAGAGGAAAACTTTGTCTGAATCCGCTATTGATCATGCACAGGATAAGGAGTATACTTTTTCTGATCTTATGGACGAGATTGATTTGTGTGAGGGTTCGCCTAAGAGAAGGAAGAGTTTGGATAATGCAGAAGTTGATTGTGCTACAAGCAGGTTTACGGGTAGTCTGGATGGTGTGCATGGTTTAGCCATTTGTTGTCAAGCCACCTCCTCTAGTATTATTTTAGGTGATAGTAGGATTGTCCAAAGGCCTTCGTTTCGCATTACGGTTGAGGAAGCGGAGATTGTTACTGGTTCATCGGAGGACGAAGATGGGGTTGCGAGAGTTGACCAAACTCAACTCCCTTCCGGAAAATGAAGGGACTAGCCTGGAATTGTAGGGGTATGGGAGACCCGCTTGCCCCTATAATTCAAAAGATAAAAGCGGTGTGTAATAATGTTTCTTTAGATTTTCTTTTTTTATCAGAAACAAAGACAACAAAAAGTTTAGTTGATGTAAGATTTCGGTCTTTAGGTTTTGTATGTACCTTTGGTATTGATGCTGATGGGTCTAGGGGGGCTATGGGTTGGTTTTCGGAGCAAGACTCTTTTTCATGCTCTAGTAATTACTCAAAACTTTTTGATTCTCAAAGTTAATGATGGAGGACGTTGTTTCTAGTATCTTTGTCTTTTTTTACGGAGAACCAAATGTGTCAAAACGGAATAAGGTATGGACTGATTCTCTGGAGTGGCTTCAATCACTGGACAACCCTTTTATTATTTTTGGAGATATTAACCAAGTTGAGTATCAATGGGACAAGTGTGGAGGATCTTCTTCTAAAATTAAGGGTTTGAATTCCTTTTCTGAGTGGAAATCTTCTTTATGCTTGATGGACATCCCTTTTAAGGGTCCTCGGTTTACTTGGTGTAACAAACAGTTGGGTAACGCACTCATTTTTGAACGGCTTGATAGGGCCTATGGCTCTCATGACTGGTTGGATGTTTTTCCTAATACGGGAATTCTTCATTTACCTATTCAGTTCTCTGATCATGCTCCAATCATTTTAGACACTAATCTCCTAGAGTCTTATGGACAAAGGTCATATAAACTTGAAGCATGGAGTCTTGAGAATGAAGATTGTTTACGTTTGATTAAAAAGGCTTGGGGTAAATCTTTCACCGGAACAAAAGCTTTCATTCTCTGTAGGAAAATTCAACATACTAGATCTATGGTTAAAGAATGGTCTATGAGAAGAAAGAAGGAATGGAATTATGAATGGTCGTATTTTGATGACCTTCTTCAAAATGATCTCGAGTCCTCTTTTAGGAATGGTAATTTATCTGACTTTAATGCCTCTCATACGAAATTGCTTGAATTTGCAAGGAATAGATCTATTTACTGGCGTCAACGGGCTAAGTTGAAGTGGGATATTGATGGAGATAAGTGTTCCAAATTCATTTTTAACTGGGCTAAAGGACGTAGGGGGCACAACCATGTTAAGGGTATTAAACGTCAAGATAACACATGGACCTTCTCTCAAGTGGATATTGGTAAGGATTTTAGCTCTTTATTCATGAATTTGTTTGCAGCGGATAAAACTCAACAAAGCTTCCAAGACTTTTGGAACGTTCATGAAGCATTTATGATTGTATACCAACTGAAAGGAGAATTAATCCTGATACTGCGGATAAGTTGAGTATTCATTACACCACTAAAGAGGTACGTAGGGCTGTTTTTCAGCTTGGGAGTTTGAAATCTCCAGGGCCAGATGGTATCCCAGCAGTCTTCTATCAGAAATGTTAGCATACAGTTAAAAATACAGTCACTAAAGCAGTTCTTGAGGTTCTTAATTCAGGAGTATTTCTCAATGAGATGAATCGGACTTTCATTGTGCTTATTCCCAAGGTTAATAACCCGGAAAAAGCATAAAATTATAGACCAATCAGTCTTTGTAATGTCAGCATGAAGATTGTTACAAGATGCATTACTAACAGGCTTAAGCCGTTGATGAACAAGTTGGTGGGTCCTTACCAAAGCGCTTTTGTGCCTTCTAGAGCTATTTCTGTTAATATTTTGATTACACAGGAGATTATGGATAAGATCATGAAGACATGTTCTACAAAAAAGAGTTATATGGCCTTGAAAGCTGATATGAGCAAGGCTTATGACAGGATGAGTTGGAATTTTGTTCAGGGGTTCTCATCTCGCTTGGCATTCCAAAGGTTATGATCGATCTGATAATGAAATGCATTTCTACTGTTTCCTACAATATCCTAATTAATGGACACCCTACAACTAATTTCACCCCTAAAAGAGGTCTTAGGCAAGGAGATCCTCTTTCCCCTTACTTGTTTGTTTTATGTAAGGAAGTTCTTTCTGGACTGATGATGAAGGCTTAACGTCAAACAGCAATTATGGGTATTAAAATTTCGAAAAGAAGCGATCCTATTTCCCATCTTCTCTTTGCGGACGACTCAATTTTCTTTATTGAAAATGATATGGGTGTTGTTCAGCATCTTAAGGGCATTCTCAATCGCTACTGTGATGCATCGGGACAGCAAATTAATAATGACAAATCTTCCATTACTCTCTCTGCAAATTCTCCTATGTCCTTGTCGAGGTATGCATTCATAGAGCTCGGTATCAACCCAACGAATGAATTCGGAAGGTATTTGGGTGCTATGTTTGTTATGGGTCGCAACAAAGCTGTTTTCTACAATTCTATCATCGAGAAGATTAGAGTAAGGCTGTCGTCTTGGAATTCCCTTTACCTCTCTGCTGCTGGTAGGTTGACTCTTATTCAATCGGTTCTGTTCGCCATTTCATGTTATATTCTATCGGTTTTTAAATTACCGATAATTGTGTCTTCGAAGATTGACTCCTTGATTTTACATTTTTGGTGGGCGGGACTTAAGAACGGAAGAACAATCCACTGGTGTAGTAAAGTGGATTTGGCTCAGCCTAAGGGTAATGGAGGTCTTGGTATTCGTAATACTAACTCACTCAACCAAGCTTTACTTGCTAAAAATGCATGGCGCATTTTATCCAATCATAATTTTGTTCTTTTCAGGGTTCTTGGAAAGAAATATGGTGTTTTTGTGAATGACAATCTTCTCAAAGATTTCAAAAAACCAGCTAATTGTACATGGGGTGGAAGAGGAATTTTGTGGGGTTGGGATTTATTAAAACAAAATTTGGGTTGGAAAATTGGATTCTCTTCTGATATCAGTGTGGTCTATGATAAATGGGTTAATGGTGATGTCCCTTCGCTGAATGATGATTCCGTCAATTCCGTTGAGCCTTCATTTATGAATATGAAAGTGCGACATCTTTTCACTAATGAAGGATGGAATGATTCACTGCTAAGCTGCCTTTTTAGTCAACCAATTATTCGCAAAATTAAGGCTATTCAGTTATCAGATGAATATGACTTTGATCATTATTTCTGGAAGCTTTCTAAGGATGGTGAATATAAGGTTAAACATGGGTATTTTTGGGCTGCGCAAGAATTTTTGAAGAGGAAAGGTACTGAAACTGATCAAAAGAGGCTTCACGACATTCCTAAGCTTTTGATTAAGCATATCTGGAAACTTAAAGGACCATCACAGTGGCGCGTTCTCTTATGGAAAATATGTACCAATACTCTGCCGACAGGAGTTGAAATACAGAAAAGATTTCCTCTTCATGATTCTAGGTGCCCCCTTTGTCAGCATACATTTCAGTTTGAATCTACTAACCACATTTTTAAGAACTGTGAGTTCGCAAGGAAGATGTGGAGCTCTTCTGATCTGGGTATAAGGGTTTCACCCAACTGTTCTTTATCCTTGAATAAGTGGATTGAAAACTGGTTTGGCTATTTTTGTAAGCTTGATAATAAGGATCAATGTCTCTTATACTTCATGGCCACTTTATCTACTATCTGGTATGTGCGAAATAATAAGGTCTTTCACTCTTTCAGGGATGCGATTTGGGTCAGCTCAATTCTATGCCTATTTATAAGATGGAGGTTAGGAAGGGTTTAAATGGGATGTCTACGGATTCCCTGTTTCTCAATGATCCTTTAAACTTTACGGATAGTCAAAATGATATAGCCTTGATCAAATCTCAAGATCTTCATAATATTGTGGGAAATCATGACGGTTGCAGTCTTTCCTGGATTACTGTGGATGCTGCCTGGTCTACTGACAGCGACGCTGGCATTGGCCTATCTTTTTCAAGATCCAATAACGCCGATCTTGACTCTTTTGATGGCCTTTGTTTTTTCCAGAAAATCTCGGCTAAGAGTAGTGAACGAGCTGAAGCAATTGCTATCCTTAGGGGTCTTGAGTGGGCGGTTCAGCATAAACACTTCCATGTCAACATTACGTCGGATTGCCTCAACATTATCCTGCAGATTCTTGATCTGCAACATATGTCACATCTAATATGCCTCAACATTGTCTTAGTATTAGATATTTACCTAGGGGTAAAAACTATCGTGCTCAATTGCTCATAATATGGCTAGGCTAGCTGTGAAAGCTTAGCTATATATATCCTTCTGCCAAAAAAAAAACTTAAGATTAAATAAATCTTACGACGGAATTTTACACGATATTTATGAAACATAGGTTTACGAAATTAAATAAAATATTATTAAATTCCGAAAAGTACTTTAATTAATTTAAAATAAGGTTTACGAAATTAAGGGATGTTACAGCTGCTTTATTGCATACCAGAACCCCCAAATGAGCTATGTTGCTTCTCAAACTGCGTGGCCGTTTTATCTGGTACGATAAATCTTTTGTGAAATTTTCGCAAAATTTTGTTTCGAAACTTTGGAATGCCGAAAACTGTGTATTATACGTTTTAATTTAAGTCGTTCGGAAGATCGTACCAGACCACGATTATTTTTCTCCCGGTTATTCAAATACTTGTCCGCGGTCATTTCAAGAGTTAACCACTTCGATTTCAGGTGAAAATAACGAGTGTTAATCCATTTTTCACGATTATAGGAGGTTTAACTAATGTTGGCCATACCAGAACCCCCCAAATGGTCTCTATTTCTTCTCAAATTTTATGTGGCCGCTTTATCAAACCAAATAAACCTTTTGTTTGATTATTATTTTCTCCCGTAATTTCAAAGACTTGTCAGGTGTCATTTCAAAAGTTAACCAATTTAATT
Source organism: Silene conica (assembly GCA_029255685.2). Lineage (NCBI taxonomy): Eukaryota > Viridiplantae > Streptophyta > Magnoliopsida > Caryophyllales > Caryophyllaceae > Silene > Silene conica. The sequence continues at coordinate 71,411,727 of CM055317.2, forward strand.
TAAGGACAAATACACGTTTTTTAAAGATATGCAGGTTATTTTAGAATCCCTGTTTTTGAGCTTACATATTTAAAAAACCATACTTATATAATCAAATAGAACAGATGATCTAGTTCACATCCCCTTGAATCTGGACCACGTTTGTAAGAATGCGGTCTAAAGCTTGACAATAAGAAAACTATGTTATAGCCTTTCTGGCTTCAATGAAAAGGCAGACCAGCTCCATGTAACCGAACCCATATAGAAATGAGTGGCTGAAACGAAGCAAAACAGCGCACGTAGCATCACCAAATAACAAGAGATTTTGAGATGATTAATCTCTACTGGTGAAAAAAAACCTCAAAATTGGTGAAAACTTGCTTGAAGCAAGGCAGCATTACTGAACAAAATTAGTTCTCACTGGTAAAAGAGTAAAGATTGAATACATAAGAACGACAGCGGTACAAGAAAGGCTATTTGCCCAAGTAGTAAGCATCGTGGTCTCTAGAAAGAATAACATCACAACTTTGTATGTAATTTGATCGAAATAAATGGGATGCAATCAACTTTCCCCGCCTGCCTGACCTACAACTCTCTTCCCTTAAAGTCGCTACATTCTTTTTTTTACCTATAGAATCAGAAACAAAAGCTAGCAGACCTCTTCGATTTCCGGATCTAAGCTTCTTTGGGCTTTGCTTTGATACCCTTCACCCTGGAATACAAGAATACTCCAGCAAGTCCTATCCCGGTACCTACAGAGAAAATTGGGGAAGAAAGAGATATGTTAGAGAATGAATTTACTGAAGCAAAAGTAGACGTATCAATCACATCATTAGAATTGGGTTAAGTCTGGCCATTGCGGGTTTGGGTCATTTCGAGTGTACTATATATCATGTTTGGGAACGGGTAGTTTGGGTTCACGCCGTTTCGCACGAATTAGTCATTTGGGATTGTTTTGGATTCGAGGTCTACTTTGCTTTGGCTCGATCGGATTAATTCTGATGATTCAAGGTCAATTTTGCCGTGTGTGCGCAAAATATAATGTCAAAGTCAAGGAGCTTACCCAAAGCATTGATAGGTGATACTGGTGTCCTGAAGAAAATTACGGAGCTAACAATGACGACAACCCTCTTCACACAATTACCAACGGAATGAGTGATTGGAGAAACCCTTTGCAAAATCATGTAAGAAACCTGAAAAATCCAGATAGAGGTTAAACCAGACATAGAACAAATATGAAGCAGATAGATACTGTCAAGAAGATAATCGAATACAGTCCTAGCCTAGCTGACATGTCACATTAATATGTTCTCTAAATGAAGAGCTAATTAGTTTCATGGGTAGGCTAGGTTATCTGTCTCCGTTCTAAACATTACATAGTGTACTGCGCTAATGGAGAATAACAAAGACAACAATTTTACTTTTCTTCACAACAAATAGCAGTGATAATTTTATCACAATACTTCCTCCACACACCTATGTTGAGTATGTTCTTCCCATTTCATTAGACTACTACTCACATATATTAGAGAAATGGGAAGAACATTTATGTGTGGAGGGAGTATCAGATTTCTGGAGACCTGATCACTAAATGATAATACACCTATATTGGTAATTCACAAAAAATGCCCTAGCACTATGAAAAAATCTCTAGTCAAGCTCTTCATGACAAAAGGTTGAAGCGAGCGAAATTTTGACATCCCTTCCATATGAAAATTTTAAAGGTCAAAAATCTGAAAAGAAAAAAAGGGAGTGTCTTGGTCCAATGCAATAGCTTTTGCTAGCACATCATATGCAATAGCAATTGCTAGGTCATCCATGAAACACATACACTTATCGACAAGTAGCTGTTCAATGCTTTTTTTATATTTAACCACTTTATACCTCCCCCAATTCTCATATAAACTACCAACCAACGGCAGTGACTTTCGAATCTTTGCCAATAAGTTTAAGGACTCATTCTTACAATAGAAGAGACCTTCAGATCCACTCAAAAGCTCCCAAAGGTTTCTCGCTCCTATTACGATGACAAACTAGTAAACGACAGCAATTTATATTTTAAACAAAAAAGTGCTGCCACGACAACGCAGAAAAGGAAGTCACTAAATTGTTCCAGCAGAAGCACCAGAATACATCATTATGCAACAAAGATATTTGCTTCCACACACAATCGCAATCTTCATTTTTGAAAGAGGGGTCACCGTCTAACCAATCGATTAAAAGTTAATCCTTCTAAAAAATTTGAAAAAAACATCTAACGTACAACATAACGAGGTAATGGCAATGCGATCCGGTACTGTAATAGGAGTACAATTTACCTGCTGGTAAGCATGGAAGCAGAGAGCAGCCAACAAGGACCTTACATATATCTGTTTGACATTAATTCCCTGCCAAGACAAAGAGAACATATAAGAAAATGCATCATGCATATTGACCTATGGAGATAGACCACCAAAAGAAACAGAAAAGACACGATTCTTACAGCAGCTTCTAGATATGTAGGGGTAAACTTGACACCTTCTGTGAACAGAGCTGCTGGAGTTAACAAGAAAAATGACATAATCGTAATAATGGAAAAGAGGGTGATATTGTCCAGTGATTCCTGTCAGAAGATTAACTGTGATTAGGATATTATGAACTGATATAGCACAAGGAACATGCAGTAATTAACTACAGGGACAAGTGGACAACTTAACGGTCAATCTATTTTTACTCGTCACACTTCATTTCAGGCAAATAAATCAATCTGTTTCAGAATAAAGTTGTGTTGAATAGTGTCCAACACTTGCAGGAGAGCAACCTCCAGACCTCCGCCACTCAAACAGATAAAGGGGTCAGAGACCCAAAGTAGTTCATTAGAAAGCTTTTCGTTTTGAATCCCCACAACATGATAGTATTTATTACCTCTTTCTTCACCATGAGCTTCTTGCTAAGGACGTTACGAGATTGATTTGTCACATTGGAAGCCATTGCACTCCAGAATCCAGCCCTTCATTAAAATTTTAAGAAAGTCGTTCAGTTTAGAAATGCCAAGAAAGCAGATGTACTCATAACTTCAAAGGGGGTAATTCAATACAGGCTCCAGCATGTAAACTAACTGACCAGTTAAATGAGGCCTCTGTCATAGATGCAAGCGACACTCCTCCAACAATGGGAAGCAATGCAAGTATAACCCATGGAGTAGGTCTCTACAAAGAAACATAATGCAAATTAACTCACAGACAGAAACCAGGATAAGTAAATCACATAGAAGTACAGAATATATATTCTAAAACTACTAGACAAACAAAAGGTGTACAATACTGCAATACACATTTTGCGACTCTTTATATCCTCAACGTCAGTCAGTACAGTATCAAAACAAAACATGACATAGATCTAAAATAATACCTCGCCCAAAAAGAGGACTGAAAGGAGCACTGAAAAAAATGGCTCCATAGCTTTAATCGTGTGAGTAAAAGATACAGCCACCTTTCCAAGACTCATGTTGGTGAAAAGGTTTCCTAGCGTGTGCACAACCGCTAATGGCAGGATAGCAAGTAGCTGCAAGATATATGTTGAAATCATTACAATATCCAATCTCTACCCTAAGAATGCATTGGATAACAATTCCGACTCTAAAATACCTGAGCACCAGTAACTTTGGGTTTCTTGTAGAGATTAAGCATCCACATTAAGATCACAAAGACTGACCCAACGGCAAACTGTACCATAGTGACAGTCATGGGGTAATGAAATGCCTTCAGAACCTGTAGAAAACATCAGCATTTACATCATTCACTCGTAAAGCTTCCAATTACTCCCCTATAAGGTCATCTTACAATAAGATTACATAGAACAGATCCACCTAAGAAGAGAATCAAATCGAAAAAGTGATAAAAATACTAAAAATTGACCTTGTTTAGAATATAGAGCTGGCCATTTAATACGGCGTATTTGAGAAAACCTGCAACATCAAAGTCTCTGCTTTGTACTTTCTAGGCCACATAATCATCCATTCATCATCAAACTAATGAACCACAAAACACTTCTAACTCCTCGATAAATTAGAAAAACATCTGCCTTATCCACACACATATTCTCTTTACAAAGAGAAGAATATAACCAATACTCATAGTCCACATTTGCTAGTTGCTACCAACTTCTTAAATAGCAAATAAGGGTCACAATTATGCATCATAGAATAGAATCACACTCAAAACTTTAGAGAAACAATCTCTCACACTCAATAATCATTCATTCATCATCAAACTAGTGAACCACAAAACGCTTCTAACTCCTCAATAAATTAGAAAAACATCTCCCTTATCCACACACATTTTCTTTACAAAGAGAAGAATATACCAAATACTCATAGTCCACAGTTGCTACCAACATCTTAACCAACTACCAGGGTCACAATTATGAGTCATGTAATAGAATCACACTCAAAACTTTAGAGACACGGTGTCTCGCACTGAAAAATTATCCATTCATCATCAAACTAGTGAACCACCAACCGCTTCTAGCACCTCAATTAATTAGAAAAACATCTCCCTTATCCACAAACAATCTCTTTACAAAAAGAAGAATATAACCAATATTCATAATCCACGTTTTCTACCAACTTCTTAATCAACTACCAGGGTCACAATCATGCGTCTTACAATAGATTCACACTCAAAACTTTAGAGAGACGGTCTCTCACACTCAATGATCATCCATACATCATCAAACTAGTGAACCACAAAACGCTTCTAGCTCCTCGATTAATTAGAAAAACATCTCACATATTCTCTTTTCAAAGAGAACCATATAACCAATACTCAAAGTACACATTTGGTACCCACTTCTTAACCAACTACCAGTGTCACAATCAAGCGTCATACAATAGATTCACACTAAAAACTTTAAAGAGACAGTCTCTCACACTTAAAAACGCTATTGAGAGACCTTTCATAGAATGGAGGAGGAGTTATTTAATTTCTATTTTCTCGTTAGTGAGATACGGTCTACCACGAGAACTACTTATCAACAAATCGAAACATTTTTGGCACTATGTTAACGTTTTCACACTAATATTGAGTAAAACGGATCTCAACTACCTAGAATATGGCCCTGATTTTCATAACACCGCCTTACACGAGTATTTGTATACCTCGAATGGCCACTACATCAAACAACACAAACAATTCCAATCCCAAATAAACAAAATAAACAATAAAAATGGGAAGATAAGACAAACAATAATAAAAAAAATACAATTCACAAAAAAGTAAACAAATGAACGAGACGAGGGAGTAACCGATTTCAAAATAACAAACCTGTTTGTTGTAAATGTTGAAGTAGATATTAAACAAATACCAAGCACCAAACAAAATTCCTAATTCCAAAGTTCGATTAACAGCTACAGCCGGTTTCGTGACCTCACCATCGGCACCACCAACATTTTCCGGTACCGACGCCCTAACGACCGCCACGTCATCGATCTTCGACGGCGATTTCTTCAATGTCGGCAACGAGATCAATCCGTCGAAGTTCGATTCCGATCGACGGCTGAGATTGAATCCATAATCTCCATTAACAGCGGATAAACGGCGAGACGAGACAGATGACGAGAAACGTGAGAAATTGATGGCGGAAGGAAGACGGAGAGAGGAAGTAGGGTTAGGGTTAGAGTAACGGAGAGGTTTAAGGACAGGGGTGGAGGGAGAAAGAGAGAAAGCTGTGCTCTGCATTTTGGGAGAATGGAGTTTTAGTTGGAAACTCCGTCGATGTGGTATTCTTCTTTTTTTCGAGGAAATGAAATACGGAAGGTAGGTGACAAGTGTGTTCTGGGTTTATATATGTGATTTTGTAGGAAAGTGTTCGACACTTCTACCTAATTTCACCGGTCATCTTATTACTTACGATCAGACGTAAGTGTTTATGACGGACATATTCGTGATAATTTTACGATAAATTAAGTATTTTACGTGGGTAAATAAGATAAAATAGATTATTATTTTTAAAAATTTTGAATTTTTGTCTTATTTATCTACATGCTAATACTTGATTTTGTAGCAAGCTTATAACAAATATGTCCGAAACTTATTTGATTATTACTTATAATTGTGCTTAAATTTCGGTGATTTGGACAATTGGACATATAGAGTGGGTTGGTGAGTGGTTGGTTGCCTGGTTGGGGTTAGTTGTGAAAAGTAGTAGGGGCTAGATAGAGTGTGAGATGGATTATTTGGGTTTGATATTTGAAAGGATTGGATTGGGTCGAATTATTTTTGTTAGGATTATTTTTGAGAATATTCTGAGTTTTATTAAGTTATGGAAAGAGATGGGGTATTATTTAAAGTGAACGATACTCTGGCTATTATTGTAATTTATTTATGTTGCTTTTTTTTCTATTTTACCTATATAAAACCAAAAACATTTAAAGCATTCTTCTTAAACCACATCATCACATTCATGTTATTAATTTTATTTATTTTAAGTAATGTGGGACCCATAGAAAAAAAAATGTAATTAATTGCTAAAAAATCTTTATGTTTAAGTTTTAGACGTAAATGTTTACGTTAATATTTTCTACACGTAGATATTAATGAATAATAAGAAATAATGAATAACTTAGAACGTAAATAATTCAGCCCAAGTTTTACTAATAAATCACAGTAAATTAAGTCAACTATTAAAAATTCAGTCCAAAATTTTACTACAATTATAAATTGCAATTACAATAACAATTAAAAATAAAGTACGAAACAATATATCCACTATAATACTAATAAGATAAAATAAAATTTTAAAGAATAATATAATAATACACATTAGCTCTAAAAACGCCAAAAAAAATTATCGAACTATATATTGCATAATTCCAAAAAAAATGACATGTGGTCGATTTAAAAACTAAAAAGAAAATCATTTAATTAAGATATATGATGAAAACAACATCTCAATAAAAACATTCTCTTAACATAGTTACAAAATGAAGTAAAGTATGGTAGCAGATAACATAGTAGATCAGTAAGTTGCGAGCATTATTAATAGGAAAATAATTTATTTAAAACAAAAATTATAGACATGCATGATTTTATAAAAGGATGATAAGATGTGTAAATAAAACTAAATTAATGAGAGGAGCGATTTTGGTGCGGGTAATAAATTTCCATAAACATATAAAAGTTTTGGTTCTTTGACAAAAAAATGTTTTAGCTAATAATTCTTAAATTGTGGTATACTAAAATGATTCATCACAAATCACAAACAACTTTATATAAGGTGGGCATCTGTCTTTCAATACCAGTTCTTAATCAGAACAACTTGATCTAGGGGATTTTCAAACTTATAAGCAATTGAGGCTTGAAAAGTTTGATTTTCGATAATATATTTTTGTCTAATACATCTAAAATAGTTTAAAGAATATTTCAATATGTAAATTTTAAGATTACTTATCTTATCTATATTAATACAAAAACATTTCGTGCAATTTCGTGTGTTCACATTATCACATCCATTTTATTTTATTTTATTTTATTTTTTATTTTTAAATAAATGTAGCATTCACCACAAAAAAATATGGAATTAATTAATGAAAACCAATTTTATTAATAGAATTTTATCGAATAATCAATACAGAACACCAATGAACCATCATCCTCAATTTCATTTATGTTGCATAAATAATACAATATGAAAATGCAGAATTTTCTCAATAGTCCACATAGTCTATCAATACTTAAAAAAAAGCTGAACAAAAAACATTATTAGACAACGAACATAAAAATGATAAAAATTGGTAAAACAAATAACGTCGTTATATTATTTTACAAGCTTTTAACTCTGACGTTTGACCATCATAATAGCACATTTTTGAGATATTACTAAATTTGAATAAAAATTTTGAATAAGAAATAGCTTTCAACAAAAAATGTTAATAAATAGTATTGTTTTAATTTACAATTTTAAAAATAAGATCTACAAAAAATTAACAAAGTAAATGAACTATAAAACTCTGTTAAGTAGGTTTTAGATCATTCCGTTAAAATAATATTCTAAATAAACTCGTTATAGATATTGAGCATATCCACTAAAATGAGTAGATCTAAAAAAAATTGTTATCATGTTTTAACACTGAATTCGTGCATTTTTCACGGATTGCAATTTTTGCACGTGTTTTAAATTATGATCATTATAAAAGAAATAGATTACAAGATATACATGTATTTTGATTTACCATTTTTAAATATTAATTATTAATAATATCGATGTTTTAGAACTATACCCGTGCAATTTTGCACGGGTTAAAACTAGTTAAAATTTAAATTTCAAACTTATTATTGTAAAAAAGACGGTTTAGAAATTTAACAATAAAGAATCAATACTTCACTAAAAAAGAAAAGATTTTTTACCATAATAATATATTTGTTTGTTGTGATAGGTAAATATTAGTTTAGTTTTAATTATTATCTTTTATATTTTATATTATTAATATGATAAATTTGTAAATTATGGTTTTGTCCTTTCGATTTTGACGTAAAAACGAAATTTACTTTTCCATTTTTAATTTTTATTTTCGATTTTTTTTATTAGGGTGTCACTGAAACTCCGTAACACCTGGTGTAGTGGTGTGCTCTAACAACGCCGTATAGTAAGTTGGTTATTTATTTATGGACATTGATCAAATACACAATAGTATGTTACTCCTAATAGTCATTTACATTGGCTCGGAAGTCTTGGAACAATTGGAATTTCAGGTCAAATTCAGAATTGTATGAGTAGAGACTATCAACCATATCTTCCATCAAAGAGCAACTATTCCAAATTCTACAAAAGAATCTCATACAATATTACCATCCTCTACAATCAACAATATGGAAAGTGTAAATAATGCACTTTAGGAATTACCATATCTTGTACCTCATGTAATTAGGAAACCGTATCATATAATTAGGAAACTGTATTGTATTCTAGCAACTATAAATACTTGTACATCTTCTCATTGTGAAATAAGAAAACACAATTACTCAAACCCTTCTCTTATATGGTATCAAGAGGCCAACGATCCTCCAAACGACCTTCCTCTCTTCGTCCCAACCGCGCCATCTTCAAGCGCCCTCCACCCTCCTTTCGCACCATCTTCATGGCACCCAACAACAACAACGACACCAATGTTCCCAACCCCCACGACTCCGCTGCACCCCTCACCTCATTGAACCTCTCTCAATGTGTGAAACTGAACTCCATGAACTACACGGCATGGCGATTCCAATTGACGAACATCCTATTCGGTTTCAGCCTCCTTGGCTTTGTCAATGGGGCTGACCAACCTCCTCCGGAAACCATCACCACGGAGGACAAAAAAGACCAACCCAACCCCGCCTATCTTAGTTGGCTCAAGCAAGACGGTCTTATCCTTGGAGCCCTAATAGGCACTCTCACCGCGGCTCTCCAACCTCTCATTGTGCGCGCCAAGACCACCAAAGAGGCATGGGACATCCTTGCCCATACCTACGCTAACCCATCACGTGCCCACATCATGCAATTGAAAGAAAAACTTGACTCCATCGTCAAGACAATCGATCAAACCATATCCGACTACATGAATTTCATTCAAGTATGTGTCGACCAACTTGCTCTCATGGGTAAACTCCTTGACCATGAAGATGTCATAGCCAAGGTCTTAAAAGGCCTTGACTACGAAACCTACAAACCCGTCATCAACACCGTAAGGGCTCGTGACACCCCAATCACCTTCGAAGCCCTACACGAGAAGTTGCTTCAACAAGAACTTCTCCTCAAACAAGACTCCCACCACAACCACTTTGCTCCCTCGGCCAATCCAGCCTACCGCCAATACCACCGTGGCCAATCTTCACGCCAACCCTCAACCTACCAACCACCCCACACCACCGCCACCAACGGCCCTCATCCCTTCAAAGGACGATGCCAATGGTGTCGTGAAACCGGGCATGTCATCGCCAATTTCCCCTTGTTTCGAAAACTCTATCCCACCATTGCTTTTCCTGAACCCAACTACAAACAACACCACGGTCCTACTCAAGCCCACCTCGCCAACCACGGACCAGCCCCACCTAACCACAACTATCTCCTCGATAGCGGCGCCTCGCACCATCTCACTCATGACCTAGACACCCTTGCATTGCACTCCCCCTATGATGGCTTGGACGACCTAATAATAGGAGATGGCTCCGGACTCCAAATTGCAAACACAGGTTCATTTATTAAACATAATCTTCGTTTTAACAATGTTTTACATGTTCCTAAAATCTCTCGCAATATAATCTCAATCTCGCAACTATGTCGAGACAATAATGCGTTTGTTCTATTCTCACCTAATTCGTTTTTTGTTAAGGAGAACCACACGGGACGCATCCTCCTGCAGGGCCAAGCCAACAACCAGGGAACATATGAGTGGAGTCCCCACCCACCTACGGCTCACGTCGCTAGCACCAACAATAGAACCACGCAAAAATCGTGGCACCATATGTTAGGCCATCCATCTATTGATGTACTTAACATTATCAATAAAAGTTTATCACTTTCGAATTCAGTTTATGAGCATTGTCATTCTTGTAGTGTATCCAAGAGTACAAAATTGCCATTCGTAACCTCCTCAATCACTTCGAATGCACCCCTTGACCTCCTATTCTCAGACCTATGGACAAGCCCAGTTATGTCCCGCGACAACTACAAATACTACGTTATATTCGTCGACCACTATACTAAATATACATGGTTATACCCTCTAAAACGCAAATCCGAAACAACCACTGTTTTCACTCAATTTCGTAACTTAGTAGAAAAATATTTTAACAAACCAATTCGTCGTTTCTTTTCCGACAATGGTGGAGAATATATCAAATTAAACCATCACCTCCTCGACAATGGCATTCAACATCATACATCTCCACCTCATACACCTGAACACAACGGTTATGCCGAACGTCGCCATCGACACATAGTCGAAACAGGGCTTGCCCTCCTCAATCACGCCGGCCTACCACCATCATATTGGCCTTTCGCCTTTAGCACGACCACCTATCTTATTAATCGCATGCCTACCAAAACCCTACAAGGTAGTTCACCATACCTAAAACTACACAACTTACAACCTAACTATGAAAAATTACATAGCTTTGGATGTCTATGCTACCCTTGGCTACGCCCACACACCAACCACAAGCTTGACAATCGCTCCATTGCTTGTATTTTCGTAGGATATTCAAACACCCAAAGCGCCTATCACTACCTTGACTTGAAAACCCATCGTGTTTACACATCTCGCCATGTAAAATTCATCGACAATGAATTTCCTTGTCAATCATCTCGACAACCCAACTCCACCTCCTCAACATCTGACCAATGGTGCAACCTTCACATACCACTACTTCCACCACCGCAAACATCACCTCCCGACCCCTTCATCCATTCCGCTGCCACCCTACAACACACACTTACCCCCTACCCCCACGTCTACTCTCGCAAACAAACCACCAATCAGCCCTCAAACTCATCCAACCCCGACACCACACCACAGCTCGACGCCCCCCGACCAGCACCATCACCCTCCCCAGCCCCTGAAGCAACCCCCATCGATGCCTCCTAAACTGCAACACCCACCACCCCTACCCCTGACACAACCCCTGTACCCCCTGACCACACCCTCACCACCACCAACCCTCCCGTGCCACCACCCCCTAGCAAAGTCACCACTCGGTTGAACAATAACATTCGCAAACCCAACCCTCGCTATGCGAATCTAGCTCAATTAAATCCCACCAACGACAACCTCCCTAACACCGTCAAGCAAGCACTTATTCTTCCCCACTGGCGCCAAGCCATGCAAGACGAATTCACTGCTCTTGACAAAAACCAAACGTGGTCCCTTGTTCCACGCACCACCTCTCAAAATGTCATCGGCTGCAAATGGGTATTTCGCAACAAATACAATCCCGATGGCACCCATAAGCAACACAAAGCCCGCCTTGTTGCAAAGGGTTTTCATCAAAGACCAGGGATTGATTATACGGAAACATTCAGTCCAGTCATCAAACCCACCACCGTTCGCCTCATATTATCAATGGTCGTCACCAAATCATGGCCCTTGCGACAGCTAGACGTCAATAACGCCTTCCTTTAAGGCACACTCACAGACGATGTGTTCATGACACAACCACCTGGCTTCGTGGATCAAACCAAACCCACCCATGTCTGTAAATTATCTAAGGCAATCTACGGACTCAAGCAAGCTCCTAGAGCTTGGTACACCGAATTAAAAACATATCTCATATCCTATGGCTTCAAACAATCTATTTCCGACTCCTCCCTCTTTATTTTTAGCACCAAAACTACATCTATATACATGTTAATTTATGTCGATGATATCCTCATTACGGGACCTCATCAAACTCACATAAACCATTTCATTAATCAATTATCAACCCGGTTCTCACTAAAAGACCTTGGACACCTTTCCTACTTCCTCGGTGTTGAGGTCACCCCCAACAACCTTGGATTACACCTAAACCAATCTAAGTATATACATGACCTTCTAACAAAACATAACATGATAGATGCAAAACCAAACAACACTCATATGGCCACGTCACCCACGCTCACTCGAGAAGATCATCTACCAATTCATGATCAACCCACCTATCGTGCGATTGTAGGAAGCCTTCAATACCTCTCCTTAACAAGGCCGGACGTAGCATTCACCATTAACCGTCTTGCACAATTTCTTCACCACCTTACATCCAACCATTGGACGGCCCTCAAACGCCTTCTTCGCTACTTGCAAGGCACTCAAACCATGGGTATCCAACTCCACCGTAACTCTCCCCTTCGCCTTCATGCATTTTGCGATGCTGATTACGCAGGTGATAAGGACACCTATGTCTCTACAACCGGCTACATAATCTACCTTGGTCGAAACCCCATTTCCTGGTCATCCAAGAAACAAAGAGGCCTAGCTCTTTCCACCACAGAAGCTGAGTTTCGAGCTATTGCAACTGTCACCACCGAAACCATTTGGCTCCGTAACCTGCTCCACGAACTACATGTCACAACAACAGAAGCTCCTGCCATCTTCTGCGATAACATTTCTGCCACGCTATACGCCAATAACCCAGTCTTCCACTCACGCATGAAACATATGGCACTCTCATTTCACTTTGTCAAAGAACAACTACATCAAGGCCAAGTTCGTCTTCAGCATGTTGCAAGCAAAGATCAACTCGTTGACATCCTCACAAAACCGCTACACAAAACTCACTAACATGAGCTGCGATCCAAGATTGGTCTCCTTCCACGGACGTCCATCTTGCGGGGGCGTATCAACCATATCTTCCATCAAAGAGCAACTATTCCAAATTCTACAAAAGAATCTCATACAATATTATCATCCTCTACAATCAACAATATGGAAAGTGTAAATAATGCACTTTAGGAATTACCATATCTTGTACCTCATGTAATTAGGAAACCGTATCATATAATTAGGAAACTGTATTGTATTCTAGCAACTATAAATACTTGTACATCTTCTCATTATGAAATAAGAAAACACAATTACTCAAACCCTTCTCTTATAGAGACTAGAGACCTATTTGGGCCGGATTATTTGGCGGATCAGTCATTTTTGTTTGGTTTTTGTTTTGGGTCATTATGGCCTTATTTGGCTGGGTTCGGAGAAACTCAAATTTGCACAAGCTATTTAAGTTGTGCTCAGATTCGGAATCAGTGATTCAAGACGAGGTCAATACAGGTTGGGTCAATTTGTCATGCCTACAAGGTCACAAGCACAATTCACGCATGCAACCAACCCAAAGCCACGGTATTCGTCATTCAGTTGTAAGAGTAATGACTAACGAGGTAATTTACGTGTGAGAGCGTCCCATATACGTTTTCATGGTGTAAGAGTAGAGATTTTAACCAACACCAATCACGGTCGATTGCTGAGTTGACGGAATTGCGAAACCAAAGAGTAGGGATGTCCCAGGCAGGAATATTGCCGGGAAATACAGATTGTGCAAGTTCCATTTCATCTTGAGCTGTTCTCATCGTAGCATTATATGCATAAAACCGACACAACATTAGTGACAGTCCCGCAGTATCAAAACTTACACCCGCAAATTCTGTCAATACTTGTTACTTTGGATCAGAGTAAAGATCATAAACCTTGCTAGTTATGCTGGCTGAACCGAGTAAACCAGTCATCAGGCAATGATGGTTACAATTGTGCAAAAAATGTTATCTAGTTTCTTCATGCCGATCATGTATTTACATGTATACCTGCAGAGTTCCGGTCTTCTTCACCCGACAAACAGGGCAAACCTCTAAGAGCGCTTCGCAATCTGTACAAAGACATAAATGTCGACAAGGCAGCATAAGAACCGAAACCTCCTTACCCTTGCATGACTTGCAATTCAATGGCTCGTGCTTGGGGACAGAAGGCGGGAGATTGGAAGAAGAAACAGCATCATCTTGAATGTTCTCGTCATAACCTTCTGAAACGTTGGCAGCTCCTTGTCGGAAGACCTGAGTAATGTGGGTCCTTAGAGTATTGACCAAGAATTCATTTTGTTTAGCTTTGTACTGCCAAGAGTCTGCTGCTACCTCAAGCTGCCTTATTTTGTCAAGCAACTCCTTGTTCTTAAGGTTCAAATTCTCTATCTCTGTGTCTTTCTCGCGTATTCTGAAAACAATGCCTTTCTTCAGAGCATGCAAAAGAAACGTTGTGTGACGATGATTCAGCTCTCCAATTCCCTTCCTGATATTTTCTGACTATGAAGAGTTGTAGCAGTTAATATAGGGGATTATTAGTAGATAAGCAACAAAATAAGTGCTTTACGCGCGTAATCACAAAATTGAAGTATTATGCCATTACAGACTTACGGACGGCCTTTTTAATTTTGTGTTAGCCGTCAGCCTTTGTTAAGGATAGAACATTAGGAAATAAGGTTGGAATGCCGGAATGTTGCCTGATGTTGGAGCAAACAACAAAATTAGCCTAATCCCGACATAATTTAGAGTTGGTCAACATGAATCATCATTTGAAGTCGGTAATGCTAGGTAATATACACAACAAATAACAAAACAAAATCGAGAGAGAACGAACTATTAACGTTTTAAAATATCGGTAAAGAACTTCTTAATATCAACCTCACCTGCATTCTGATGTACTGATCAAGTTCTTCACTCTGTCGTGCAAGTTCCGTTGGCAGATGTCTTTGGTGAGAAGGATTAAGCGTTGTGGTCTCACCAGTAGATGAGGTGGAAGAATTAGGCTCGTTATCTCCATATGAAAGCTTAAGACCAGTTGACACCAAGAGTTGATTCCATATGCTTCTGCGTTGCCCATCTTCATCCTGGCCAATACCGTCATTTAAGGTAACAGGCAGCTTGTGCGGACTGACTGGAGCAAATTTACTTGGTTTCATCGGTAGATGGTTCAAGGAGGCGTTCTGGTTTCCGCTCATATTCATCATACCAACATTACAGCCAGCAAAAACTGCCAGAAGATTTCGAAGGTCAACATACAACCACAACAAAGCCTTGATCTAAAACAACTAGGGCTGGCAAAATCTGGACGGTCGTGAATTAAAATTCCAGAGGCACGTTACTCAGTATAAGTACACTGCTTGCAAGTAAAGGACACTGAAACAGAAAGGCTTCATATGACGAAACAACTAAGAAGGCATATCAAGGATAACTGTTTCTTTTACAAAATTGTAGCACAACAGTCATTCTAATGAAATAAATGTTATGTGAACCACAGAATCACTCGTTATGTTTTGGTACTGGATAGCGAAGGAAGCAACAAGGCTCACTAAACTAATTGCCCTTTATTTTAATGTCAAACATTCATTCATTCGATGTGATTATTTTAATGCCATTTCCATTATGGGCCATCGAACAAGGCCTCGTTCTGTATTTAGCACTGGGGTAAGGTTGCATACATGATACATCCGACCATCCTTCACAACAGCCTGACAGCCATCTGCGGCCTTGAAGCCTAAGGGCTAAGGGTAATGTTCTCAACGCCATTTCCATTATGGGCCATCCGAACATAGCCTCGTTCTGTATTTAGCACTAGGGCAAGGTTGCATACATGATACTTCCGACCATCCTTTACCAAAGCCTGACAGCCATCTGCGGCGTTGAAGTCTAAGGGCTAAGGGTAATGTTCTCAACGCCATTTGTGCTTTCAAGCCACTCATGATATCTTAGACGCAAACTAGCAAGATTCACTAATTAAAAAGTCGATGATGCTTGAATCAAAGAAAGCAATGCACCATATATCCATATGATTCACACCCAGTCATTTTAACGCAGTAGATACATCGGAAATCACCATTTGTTTTACCAAATATGAAGTTAAGATAGTGACATTATTGATGATGATATCAAGTATCAGGATAACCATTTTAGACAGTTGAGCTTTCATGTTAAGTGATTTTAATGTTAGAGATATAGACGTATAGTACAGCGCCGCATGGCAATGGTAATTGCATCTAGCTGCCACTCAACTCTCTCCTTATTACTTATCCATAGACCATAAATTCAAACTAGTACGGAGTAAGAAGTAAAGCTATAATAGAGAAGAATGGCTTCCCTTGTACCAATCAACATGAAAGCTGGAAATTAGACAATTGAAGGTTCAACAAACGATGAAATATGAATGGAGGTTGACAAGCAGAAACTAACCATCATCAAATTGCATAGGTGGGACTATGTTAGGATTGTTTGGTACCCTGAAATTATCCATCGGGACAAGAAACTGATAATTTGAATCACCACCAAGCATGCTCCTGCAGAAAAATTCAAGATGCTATTAGTTCCATGCTTTGGAACAATGTAAGGTATAAACATCGCAAAAATTAGTATTCAGCTGTCAGAAGAGGACAAACTTCCAACAGTATGAGTTATGAATGACAAGCGTAAACACACAGACAATAAGGAACGGGTTTTGCGATCGAAAAGCAAAGTGGCATCTGAAACAATACAGTTGAGTCTTTTATGTGATCGTCTCACATGATACACCAACCCAACTCCTTTGTATTCCCTAAGAGTTAATGGGTTGATCACACATTTAAGACCAAGATTTTGTGAAAACCATATACTTGCCTCCATGACCTTCCCGTCTTTCCAAAAGACACCAAAGACAGCACACATTGTGGTTTGAGAATATTAAACACTGAAAAGAGAGTCAAGCAACTAAAAAGAGATGACTCTAACTAACAGTTATGAAGCGAGCCAAAAGTAAACTTTGAACCAGCACCATGAGGCTAAAGACAAGCCGATTAACTCAACAAAGTCTTAGGCGTGTTTGGATACAAAAAATGAGGGAAAGAGAGCAAAGACGGAACGAAAGGATGGAGGAGAAATAATTTGCAGAGTAGGAGGGTCTGCTCCAAATCCCTCCACCTCCATTTTGCTACCTAAACAACAGAAATCGTCTCCCTCCAATATCCCTTATCCAAACAAAGGCTAGTATCAACTCAAGAAAGATTCAGCGTAACCAAGCAAAATCATTAAACGGAATGATAATATCAGCAGGACATATATCACAAGCATTCTGTTAAAATCAGATTCTCATAACAAAAAAGGTAAGAACTTATACAGGAAAATCAAGATTTTGTATGACTAATATAGTAAAACTAATCCCTCAATCCTCATCAACTAAAAAGAAAACAATGCAAGCATAAATCAAAGCTTCCTGATTTGATTAGAAACAACACAAATCCTTGTTTAAGACGGATAAACCGATACCTAACTGATAAAGGATTAAACAAGAAAACACAACATCAATTTGCAGAAATACATAACATCAGAGAGTTAGAGCTTAAAACCCACCAAATTCTTCAAACAAAGAAAAGAATCACCTAAGAAAGATTTATTTCATACCAGAAATACAACTATTCATAACTTATACAGTAACAGTAAGCATTAAATAACAATCTAAAATAGGAAAACAAGTGATGCCCATCACATCATTTTAAACATACAGACTACTCACTCCGTCTCATTCATTTGTTTACGTTTTAAATTCTTTGTGACGTGTATTTTAATCAAAGCTAAACAAACGATTGAGATGGAAACCCACCAACCCACCAAGATTTTGATCAACAATTCTTGAAAATTCTCAACACCCAGATGAAAAAACATGAATTTGATCAAGATAAACTAAGAAAGTAGTTACCTTGGGAAGATTTAGATGATGATAATGATGAAGAAAAAGTGGGTAAACTGAGGAAATTTAATAAAAACCGACCAATTTATTTATATTATATAATGCACTCTAAAACAAAATTAATTAAAATGAGAAAAGATTGCCCATTTTGTGCCAGGAAAAAAACAGTGCATGAGTCAGAGATAGTACATAGTACAGTTACAGTGAGGAATACAGCAGCATAAATAAATATATAAATAAATAAATAAAATAATATAGTAATAATTATATGAAAGAAATGAAGAAATTTGTACGGTTGAAAAAATGATGGAAATGAATTTGTTTGTTGTAAAAATGTGCATGAAAAATGGCATAAAATCATGCAAATTAAATTGCTTTTTTGTATGTCTTTTTCTGTATATATTTGCAGCTTTGGGTTTGGTTTTGGTTTTCCCACCATCAATAGTGCAGTGAAGTAGGCTTCTGATTTTATGATGGTTTTTTTTTTTTTTTTTTTTTTTTTTTTTTTTTTTTTTTTTTTGATAAGGTAAGAAAACTAGGTTGATCCTCTTGAATAAGACCAACCTATCTCATCCTTTCGAATGAGTAAGGTAAGTTGAAGCCACCGGCTTTCAACCCACCTCGAAAGAGTTGGACAAGAATGTCCAACAGAAGCCATGAAGTCAGCAACCTTGTTGACTTCACGGAAACAATGATTAATTATCACTTCATCAAAAAAATGAAGATCAAGTTGCACATCCTTGATAATACTAGAAATTTCCCACGGGATTTGCCAGGTGCTACGGAGTGAGTTGATAACACATAAATTATCACCCTCCACAATTAACTTAGAGATTCGTAATTGTTTAGCGGCTAAAATACCTTCTTTTAAAGCAAGTGCTTCTGCGACAAGAATACTATTAGATCCACATTTTTTTGCTCCTAACAACACGACTTCACCATTATGATCTCTTATACAAAATCCTAAAGCAGCTTTATCGCCATTTGTTCTTGATCCGTCAAAATTTAGCTTTAGGAAACCATTTCTGGGTTTCTCCCACCAGATTTCCTTCTTACTGAGAGTATTCCTAGCAGACTTCTCTTTCTCGGGATTGTTGAGATCTTTATGTCTAGTTTCGTTCCAGACCTTAATGCTATTATTACATAAAGTAATAATTTTGTTTATATTTAAATTAACATTATTAAAGATAATATCATTTCTAAAAAACCATGCATTCCACCAAATAAAAATGATCTTAACAAAATCATCATGTGGAATTAAGTCTTTGAGATAGTTAAGCTTCATAAGAAAATCTTGATTTGCAATATCATCGTAATTTGACACAAAATTGTTATAGCTAGTAATGTTCATTTCTTGGATAATAGACCCAATCAAAGGACATTCGTAAAAGAAATGATCTTTATTTTCACTAGGATAGTTACACAAAATGCACTGAGGTGGGACATTAATATGACTTTTAAGAAGTCTATCTTTCGTTGGAAGGCCGTCAACACATGCTTTCCAAAGAAAAAATTTCAGTTTTGGTGGAATATTCATTTTCCAAACCCACTGAAAATTACATTTTTCATGTGCGTGATCAAATAAACCTTGCGCTAGCCAAGTTGCTGTTTTTGTAGAGAAATTTCCATCCACGGACAACCCCCATATGAGGGTATCCGGAATATTATTATGTGGCAAAGGAATATTAGTAATCTGATTCACAGTATCGTTATTAACCAGATTGGCTAATTTACAGACATCCCATTGTTTGTCAGCAGTTATGAAATCTTTAACCAAAAGGTTAAGATCACGGCTACTATCATTGTCACTTGTACTGTTGGTAAGTGGATGTGAGTAAACCCAGATATCAGACCAAAACTTAATATTGTTGCCATTACCTACCTGCCATCTCAGTCCTTTTCTAAAGAGAGTCCGAAGACTCATAAGTCTACGCCATTGCCAAGAAGCGCTTGAGTTAGGCTTATGATCAAAAAGTGAACAAGTTCTCAAGTATTTTTTAGTTACCACTCTAACCCATATACTTTCCTTATCCATAAGGATTTTCCATAAAAGTTTCATTTGAAGAGCTTTATTAGCGGCTTCAGAAGATTTTATACCCAGTCCACCAATCGATTTCGGTAAGCAAACTTTATGCCAACCAATCAAATTAGGGGAGCGTTGTGAAAGATTCTTATTCCAAAGAAAGTCTCTGTTAATCTTATCTAATTTTTTGTGGATTGATGAGGGAAGAAGGAAGCTCTGCATCTGAAAAGTTCCCTTTGAGGCTAAATTAGCATTGATCAAGACTAGTCTACCTGCTTGTGATAAAGAATTAGCTTTCCATTTCGATAACTGGTTGCAAGAAGATTGAATAATACTTTCGAAAGTATTTTTAGTTACTCTGCTATCTATTATAGGACAACCTAAATACTTACCCAGATGAGCTTCCTCGTTCATACGGAGAATACCTCTAAAGGATTCTCGTTGAGATCGCTCAATATTTCTAGTGCATTGAAAAGTGGATTTATCAAAATTAACAAATTGTCCAGAAATTGTGCAAAATTTGTCTAAAATAGACTTAATGGTTCTACAACTTTGGTTAGAGGCTTTAGCGAAAATGATTGTATCATCAGCAAAAGTGAGAAAAGGGATTTTCTCAATCCCAGATCCAATTCTAATACCAATATCACTAGAACTAAGATCACTATTTTTTTGTAGAGATCTTGCTAAAACCTCGGCGCACATAATAAATATATACGGCGATAGTGGGTCTCCCTGTCTAATACCTCTAGTGGGCCTAAAGACGTCTCCCGGACTTCCATTTACTAATACTGAGAACGAGACAGTTTTTATACATTCCATAATCCAGGAAGTCCATTTAAGATTAAAACCCATTTGCTTAAGAGTTTCCTCAATAAAATTCCATTCTAATCGGTCATAGGCTTTTTCCATATCAAGTTTAATGGCAATCCAACCACCTTTTCCTTTTTTTCGTTTAAAAGAATTGAAAATCTCGTGGGCTAGAAGAATATTATCTTGTATGAAGCGATTAGGTGTAAAAGCACCTTGAAACGGGTGAATAATTTTAGGTAAGACACTTCGGAGACGATTAGTCAGGATTTTTGCAATTATTTTATAAATTGTAGAACAAAGACTAATAGGGCGAAACTGATTAGCTGTTCGAGGGTTCTCAATTTTAGGAATCAATGCTATAAAAGTGTGGTTTATTTCTTTTAGTAGTTTGCCTGAGTGAAAAAATGCTAAAACTGCTTTAGTCACAGAGTTTCCAACAATATCCCAATATTTTTGAAAGAACTCTATAGGGTATCCGTCGGGCCCTGGGCATTTATTTGCGGCTAAATTAAACACAGTGTTCTTAATCTCATCTATACTAATATCACTAGTGAGGAAGTCGTTGTCTTCATCTGTGATTAAGCCACTAACAGATTTAAAATCCTCATCGTTGTCGAAGAAACAAAGATGGTTCTTTGTAAATCTAAATTTGATTTCGTTAGATATTTCTTGTTTAATAAGGTCTGGATCAGTGATACAAGCACCATTTCTGTTTATAAACTGCTTGATTCCATTTCTACTACGTCTAATCGTTGCATGACATTGAAAGAATTTTGTATTATTATCGCCAAAATTAGCTTTGTTTATACGAGCTTTTTGTTGCCAAAACTCGCGTTTATAGTCAAGGAGCGCATCACGCTTTTTCAGCCATCTTGATTGTGCAACTTCTAAATTGGTAACATGGGATGAGCCAAGTTGATTCTGTATATTTTCTAACTTCTTTTCAGCAATTGAAAGTTGTCTAAAAATATTTCCAAAAGTCGACTGATTCCATTTCTTAGCCTTCTGTTTTAAAAGTTTGCATTTTTGAGAAAGACAAAACATATAAGATCCATTAAACTGGTATTGCCAACAACATTTAACCATTTTACTGAAATCATTTCGGAGAGTCCACATGAGTTCAAAGCGAAAAGGAGGGGCTTTCTTACGAACTTGATCATGGAATTTTACAGAAATAGGACAATGATCAGAACTAGTAAAAGCATGATGTACAAACTCCATGTTTGGAAAACTACTAATCCAATTAGGTGAGGCTAGCGCTCTGTCAAGAATCTCAAAAACATTTTCAGGTCCACTTTTCTTTTTTCTCCAAGTAAAAAAATTACCGGAGAATGGGAGGTCTACACAATTAGTGTTACTTAAAAAAGAATTTAAACGTACACATCGTGCATTAGTAACCTTTGCCCCCCCTTGTTTCTCATTAGGACTTTTAATTTCGTTAAGATCCCCAAGTAAAAGGAAAGGTAACTGAAGATTAAGGACAAAAAATTTTAATTCATTCCAAAAGTCAGTCTTTTCAGCCGGTTGCGCAGGAGCATATACAAAAATAAGGCAAAAAACTACATTATTTGTCAAATCACACACTTGACACGCAATAAATCTTTCTGACTTAAACGTAATACTTATCGAAAAAGTCATGGATATAGACTCCTTCCAAAATAACCAAATACCCCCCGATAACCCTTTACTGGGAATAAAATCACAGTTATTGAAACCAAAATTACTGATCATATAACTTTCGGGCTTAGAAATTGATTTAGTGTCACAAATAGCTAAGATTTTTATTCCATTGGACGAACAAAAGAAATTTATTTCTTCAGCAAAATTTTTCCTTTTAGTGCCCCTAACATTCCAAAAGGCGATATTCATGGAAAAAAGAATAAGATAAAAAGATGCGTAAGTGACTTAAAAAAATCACAAAATGCTACACTCATTATAATTAAATGCATCTTTAACCAAATGAGTATATGAGCCGTTGAGTGAAAAGTACGAACAAAGCTTAAAAAATTCAACCAAGAACCACTAAAATTGAAGCTAGCAGGACTGGTAAGAAAAACTAGTTCTACGACTAGGTTTATGTTAGCAAAAAAGCAACAGAAAAACTTCATGGTTGAAGTTAGCATTAGATGGGTACTTAGAATTTGCAAATGAATGGAAATGAGTGGACAAGTTCCCAGGCACTTTGCAGCTAAAGCTGGGCAAAGAGTAACATCCTTTAACGTCATTTTTGCTAAAGTGAGAGCCATAAAAAAATGTAATAAAAGGAAGAAAAATTGCAAAGGAATATGACAAAGCTCCCTTGAGCAAATAAATATTACAAACAAGTAGTCACCAAGGGAGAAGACAGCATAACTAGTATGCATCTTTCCAAAAACATACAATTTAGATAGAATAACATTCCTACAGATCCTCTCCTGGATAGACAAAACAGTCAGACTGCGGAGTACTACGCATCCAAAACAACCCAACGGGAGACAGAACAATAACCTAAAACAGACGGTTATGTTAAAAAAATGCTTGACGTACAACCGCTTAATACAAAATACCATCCTAATTACCGTCTGACATGGAGAGGATAAAAAAGTAGACATTATCATCAAGACCTTGGGCGTTTAGAAGAAGTTGAGGTTGAGTCAACTTCCTCCACATCGTCAACCTTTCGCTTTGATGAACCCGATTCCTTGGAAGAGGAGGCATAAATGGCATTGTTTACCTCAAGGAGACCAATTTTTTTCACAAAAGAACTGGATGAGTTGATCGAGTTGAAAGAGCACTCTGCCAAATCATCCTCATCATCAAGCAAATCATCCTCATCATAAACAAAGTCTGCCAAAACGCCATCTGGAACTACCATATCAGTACCCATAGCTTCTCCAAGAAGGGAGAAAGGGTTTGAGCAAGCAAGACCAACAACATTTGGTAATGTGACGGTTGCCGGAACAATAGCTAGTGACATCGGAATAGGATTACCTTCATACACAATAATATCTTTGCCTTTGTCTAAATTAGATAAATTCTTATCCAAAACAGAAACTTCAGGGGTGGGGGCTAAGACAGGGGGTTGGATCACACCAGCCGCCACTTGAGGACAATCAAACTCCATATCAGACGACTCATTTTCAGCAATTAATTTCTCCTTGCCTTTTCCCTTATACTCATGCTGTGTATCAAGGGTTTTAGCAAGCATAACAGAAGGTTCATTAAAAACGACACCTTTGTTAAAAATCGAGTTTTTCTTTGTGACCCTAGAAGGACCATTTTGCTTGTGTTTTTTCTGTGTAGCATTTTGAGCCACAGGATCTTTCTTAGCATTCTTAGCATTTGTTTTGGCTTTTGTCTTAGGCACACTCCTCATTGGGGCATGGATCACATCAGCCGTCTCGGCCGTGACACCATGGGATGCTACCCAAGAGGCTCTGGCCAAAATAGACTCAGCAAGTTCAATCATTTTGGGCTCTTTTTTAATGAAGATCTTAATTTCCCTTTTAGGGAGAGTAAGTAAAGGACAGTCATCAATAATATGGGAAGGAGACCCACAGCAAGAACACCCAACAGGGAAGTCCTCATACCAGACCACAAAAGCACTGTTAAGACCACCAACACTAGCTGTTTCAACATATGACACAAGGGGAACAGTGACATTGATTGACACACAAGCTCTTGCAAACTTTATTTTAAAATTTTCTTCAGTACAAATGTCCAACTTAATAAGTCTACCAACATTGTTAGCTTCAAAAAGTTTAGAAATAGGAACGAAACTAGCTAACTCAATTGGGAACCTAGGTAGCCTAACCCAAACATCAACATGGGTAATGGACTCATAAAAGGGATCAAACATTGGCCTCCAAGGAGTGATAACGAACAGGTCACCTTGAACATGCCAAGGTCTGTCGCGCCAAATACTCTCTTTATCATTAGGGTTAGCACACTTAATAAGAATCCACCGATTTCCCATATCTAGAAAATCGATATTGCCGGCAGCAAAAGCCCAATCAATTCTAAGACGAGCTATAACAAGTTTATAATCAACCGATGTTTGAAACATTTGACCCACCAAGCAAGATTTAGTCAATTTAAGGATCTCATTTTTCACCTCAGGTAAATCATGAATACTAATGTTATTACACGGAACAGAATCCTCCACATTTTCCGAATTAACGGAAAAAGGCAAATCAGAATGTTGGGTCCCTGGCTGGGCCCCACCAGGAACCTCCGAAAGGGGGTTCAAGGGTCCAGCCTCTCCAACCTGAGAAGGCGGCGAGGAAACGTCATTAGCTAGAAGAGCGTTAATGAAATTTAATTCTGAATTCATAAGAACTAAAGAAAAGAAAGCTAGATAAGTTATGCTAGAAAGGGAGAGATTTAAGAAAAGGAAGGAGTGAGATGTAGTAAATACACTCACAATTCCAGTTCTTAAATAGACAGAGGAGAAGGGGCTAGAAAAAGGGAAAGAGTCATACCTGATAGGAAGAGTAGGAAGTGGCGCCAGCAAACTCCCAAGAAAAATGGGATGACACAATACTTCGAAAATCAAAAGGAGGTGATGGGTTATCTTCTGACCAGAGAAACAAATGGTGAACTTCCAGGGAAAGAAAGGGACCCAGACACAAAAGAGGGCAAGTGGATCCGGCAGCAAAAACCGCTGGGTAAAACAATGGAAAGGGTCAATCCCACACAAATTCAGCAACACATTATCATTTCCCATACAGAAAAAGTACAATGAGATCAAGCACTTTTTCCATAAAGATCGAGATCTGATTTCAATTGGGAATTTATTTTTCAGAAAAGGGGATTTTGGAAACCCTAGGCTTAATTGGGAGTAATGAATGATTAAATCATAACATAGCAAAAAATGAAGGTTCTTGAAAGACAAACACGGAGGATTTACTAACACCAAAAGGGAAAGAAATCGTGATTTCTGGGTTGTTGATTTTTGCTTTTTTGGTTTTTTCTTTTTTTTTATTTGTCTTCATCTCTTAATTTCAGAGAGAATTCATGCCTTCCTAAAGGGTGTTAGTGCTTAATTCAGACCGTTCTAACTGTTGGGATGGATTCGATTTTATGATGGTTTTGTTTCTTTAATAAATGCTGTTAGTATCCGTTGTATTTTCTTCTTTCTGTTTGATTTCTTTCCTGATGGTTGATGGTTGAATTGACTTATCTTGCCCTTTTTTCATGCTTTTATTTAGGTGGTGGTGAAAATTGGACTTGTCCATCTTCGATAACACGATACTTCCTCCATTCCAATCAATTCTATACATTTACTTTATTCACGTTTGGCAATACTCGTTTTCTTTTGTTAATATCTTTAGTTACATATCGATAAAAATTATAAAATTTTGATATTCACAATGTACTCGGTAAGACAATTTAAACAAGATCTCACATGACTATCTTTTATGTTATATATTAGAAGTTGTGTCGAAGATTTACTCGAGTTATGAATAGTGCCCATAAAGTGAAATGTATAGAATTGATTGGAATGGAGGAAGTATATTGTTTTAAACCTTAAAAGGGTAAATTAGATAGATGAAGTAAAATCGTAAAAAGGTAATGCTGAGGGGGTAGGGACTGACAAAATTAACTTATATATGTAAGCAATAAGTCTCGTTGGAGACGGACATATCAATTCCAAAATGAAGACGGGTTAGAGTAATACTCGAATAGTTAGATAAGACAAAAGCAAAACGTTACGCCTCCCTATGCATTCTCCTTGGTTAGGCTCATTTCATGGACACATTTTACTTATTCATATATCGATTTTACACATTTACCCCTCTCATTTTAACATTTGTTTTCATTTCTAATCTCTCCTCAATTTTATTAGAAATTTTATTCCCCTAACTGTAGCTACTGCCCAATCACCACCGCTGCCCCTCCTCCTCCTCTGCATCACCACCCCTTGTCCCTCTACCCAGTCCAACTCACCTCTCAGGTTACCACTTCCATACCGCATTACCCCTGGCATGTCGCCGTTGTTCGTCGACCACCACCTTTACTCAACCACAAGATCGGCTGCCCACCACCTCTCCCTCTCCGCGTCTCCCCCACATGTCCTTTCCTTTACCATCCATTCTAAATTAACCCTAATTTCCATACAATATCCCCAAATTATGTGATGTTATTAAATTAATCCAATAAATTGATGTTTGCAAAGTTTTAATGAAATTATTATTTGATTAACATAAGATCTAAGACGTATAATTGACAAATTTTACTAAGACTTTGATTAATTTTTTAGAGTTAGAAGAATAAGGGAAAAAGAGAGATTTTTTTAAAAGGATAAAAGATGGAAAATTTATAGGAAAAAGTCCACGAATAAGTAAATTTCGTACGAGCAACTACATTCTCCTTATGTTTATCTGAGGGCGGCTATGGGCCGGTGCAGGCTGAGCCCAAGAACTGGGCCTCCAATTTTTGGGCCGGGGCCTCATTTACCTTGGCTTAAAGAATATATACAGTAAACGTTATAAATGTTATTGTAGAATGTCTTCTAGTGGTTTATTGGTAATTGTTAACTTTTTTCTTATAGTTGCAATCCACTCGGGTTCGAATCCCTCTAGATGCTTTTTCACTTTTTTTGTGTTCTTTTCTTTACGTTATATATATTGTCATGTTATTTTCGCCTTTTCATAATTTCCTTTATTACCCTATTGTATTTATCTTTCAAAGAGTCTTACTTACTTTAATCATTTTCATATAAATATGAGTTAAGAAAATATTATTTGCTTATTTTTCTAAAAAAAAATCTTAAAAGAGACGAGTGTTATCATAAATTGTTAAAATTGTGGTTTAACGTGTATCGTATTAAATTTACAAATATTATGAGATTTAAAACTTTTAGACATGAAAATATTATTTACTCACTTTTCAAAAAAATCTTTCTTAAAAGATGTGAGTGTTGTCATAAATCGTTAAAATTGTGCTTTACCGGGCATTGTTTTAGATTTACACATATTATGAGATTCAAAATTTTTAGATATAATGGACAGAGAGCGGTAAATCCAACATTCCTCTATCGTTAAAAATGACTGCAAAAACAACATACTTGTATATCAACAAATAATTTTATAAGAATTATGACCCACATCGACTATTAGCACAGGGCCTCCCAAACGTTTGAGACGCCCCCGGACTTTTATCTATTCACTTGGTCAATATTCGACTCATCTTCAGCTTGTAACGAATATGCTCATCTTCAATGAGAATTTGTGATATGCAAGTGGGACATGTTTAACTCGTTTATATCTAAGGACAAGTATTGTCGTCCTAAGAAAGACTTCTTGACCAAATTTCGATATGAGACGATCGTTGAAGAAATATTATTAAAATATTTTTTTTGTGTGATAAGTAGTTACTCTCTTCGTCCATGTCATTTGTTCACCTGCTCTTTTTATATTGGGTATTTTTTTAGGTATTTTGATAATTTAATAGGAATATTGTCGGCTAATTATGTCATTTGACTATTGCCACACTCGCAATAAAATATTTAATTATTGTCCGTCAAGAGTTGGAATGAAGCTTAAACAAAAAGCCAAGTCTCATTTTCTAAGAAAAATAATACTCCAAATTTGTTCCTTAAATACTATAATTAGTATTTCATCATGGTTATCTAATTGTGTGTGTTTTATAACCTAATTTAGGTGTTGGAATTTTATATTATTAAAAAATTCATTCAAAACTTCTAACATGAATATTTTTAAAATTTTGGCTCAGTTTAGATGTGAGCCATTAACATATTAACATCTTTCTGTTTCTCATTGTTATATGTAGAGATTCATGTAGTTGTAGGTTGGACCCTCGAGTCCTCGACATACATTGATTCTCAAATAAAGGAAAATTGTTGTTTTTTCCCTTTTGGAGAAAAAGGAAAATGGTTTTGTCGTAATATATATTCCATGTATCGGTAATTTATTTACTTTTTATTTTAGTACAACGGTTTAAAAAAGACAAAAAAAATGATTTAATTATTGAATGATAAGTGTACCAAATTAAGTGGAGAAGATTAAATTGCTTCCATTTTTAAAACAAAATTGCTATATACCGCCCCTACTTTACTCATTCCGCCCCTAATTTCATTTCAAATGTTCCAAGACTACCCTTGTCTTTGTAAAAAATATTTAACACATTAATATATTGGTTAATCGTATAAGATAAGTATAAATAGTTACGAATACGCGTAGTTTAATAATTTTGTTTACCGTAAAAACATTACGGGTTAATATAATTACTCCAAATAACCTTAAGATGAAATTTAATTACCACACATCATCACTTTGTAACAATTTCTCTTTCTAAAAAATTACTCAGCAAATATATTTATTGATTAATGGGTGACGATAACCCATTTTTCGATTATATTTTTGAATCGTACAATAATAATAGTTCTTACAATAATGACTGAAATCGATTTAACAATGATTGAAATGACGAAAAACATTATCGATATTACGATGAGTATAGTAGTCACCAACACGGAGAAGGAAGCGGTTCTGTATACGGTGAAAATAATACAGGTTCATATAATTATACCGAATAAGCAAAAAATGAGGTATTAATCGATTAATTTAAATCCCGTCACTTATTTTTATTGTTTCGTCACATTATTTAATATGTAGAATAGTTGTAAATGGTCCGTTCATGTGAATTACATGAATAGGCCCAGACTTGTTCATGTGAATTACATGAACATGCCCAGGCCTGTTCATGTAATTCACATGAACTCGCTCAGGCCTGTTCATGTGAATTACATGAACTCGCCCAGGCCTGTTCATGTCGTTCACATGAACTCACCAAGGCCGGTTCATGTGAATTACATGAATGAGCCTTTTTTTTTAAAAAAAAATTTACAACGTTGCTACTTTGCA
Source organism: Silene conica (assembly GCA_029255685.2). NCBI lineage: Eukaryota > Viridiplantae > Streptophyta > Magnoliopsida > Caryophyllales > Caryophyllaceae > Silene > Silene conica. The sequence goes on from CM055317.2 coordinate 71,441,596, forward strand.
ATGACTACAATTTGTTATTTTTTTATTTATTTATTAATAAGGTCTGATTTGCTGGTTTTTTAAACGGTTTTTAAATATACGTAAATATTGAAATGAACTAATAAAAGTAACTTTTACTAGAAAAATAAATATTAAAAAAAAGGGCAATTTGGTAATTTATAGGGGCGAAATGAGTAAAACTAGGGGCGGAATATAGCAAACTCCTTTTAAAATAGCAACTAGTTTTGTGACCCGTGACATTCACGGGTTCATATGTTTTAGTATTGTTATTTTCTCGTATTGTTAAGATTTGTTCGAGCAATTAGTTTATCTATTTAAAAATATAAAGTTTTGATTTTTGAAATACTTAAAAGTTATTTAATTAAGACATAATGTTTGATTATTATTCGTTTTTTTAAAATGATAAATTATATAGTGTAAAAAGCTTAAAACATACTCCCTCCGTCCCGGTCATTTGTTATCTATTTCTTTAAATGGGTGTATCAATGAATTGTTATCTATTTCTAAATAGGGTAAGTTGGGGCAAGTGGGTCAAGTGTTCTTTATTTAATTATTGTGCAAGTGAGTCTCTTGTTCTTTATTTAATGTTTCTTTTGTGTACTTTTCAACCTTTCATTGGTCTTTGTGTAGAACCCAATAGATAACAAATGATCGAGACGGAGGGAGTACTTTTTAATTAAATTAGAGGCCTTTTATCTCAATATTTTTTTTCTTATAAATCATATTTTTTAGTAATAGCATAGTTATGAAGTTTAATGAATGCTAGTCTTAATATATCATCTATATCAATTTGTCAAAAATCCCAAATTTTAATTGCTGCAAAAATGATAAAATAAGTTAAATAATAAACTACGACAAATGGTGAAGGAAACCAAAAAGTCATCCTATTAAATAAAATAAATAAAAGTTAAATAAATATTTAGTTAATAACCAGATTTAGGAGAGGAAAATAAATAGTTTGTATTAATTTATTTTTGTGTTCGCAACTAACATTTTTTAATTTTTAATTTTTATTTATAAGCACGTGACACGTGATTTTAGATATGACTTTATTTTTAATAACACATGACATAGTAAGATACTTAGTATTGTCTTTTTAACATCGATGCTCAAAATTGATGAACTTTGATTGATATTTATGTCTATCTTAAATTTGATAATAAGAATAATAGAAAAAAAAATGCTCAGAAGTCATAAAATGTATCCTCAATTGTTTATAGTTTTTGGATAGAGACAAAATTTGTAAGCAATAATTTTTCTTTTCAACATCGTCAATATAATTGTATATGCCACTAATATATCTTATCTATCTATTCACATGAGTTAAGTGGGTTAAGGTTTTAAATTAACTATATAATTTTTTAATTTTTTTTATGTAAGTTCCATTGTTTAATTGGTTATGAAATATTCATCACATCAAACTTCATCGTACGCATTTGTTTTGTTCAAATTTAAGGGCTATCGAGATTTGTGGCATTAATAAGATAGTTAGTCTTGTCATTTTATAATATTGTATAAATCAATAGATAACTAAGTTGATATTTTACAATATAGTATAAATAAATGAAGAATCTAGTAATCAATATAGATGAATTATGTATTAACCAATATGAAAATGCCATGTGAATTTAAATTAAATGCTTTAAGTAACCTTTTAACTATATTGTAAGTATAAATATTAATAATAGTGTACATTTAGTCATTATTCATATCAATAAGAATTATTTTGTCCAACTTGTTAGTTTATAATATAAAATTGAGGGAAATATATGGGAGTATTTGTTTAAGCAATTATAGTATTCCCTGCTTCATATAGTTCTCTTTCTCCAATGAAGCATCCTAAAAAAAAAATCCACTGAGCAATTAATAACAAACAAAACGGTTGAATTTGATTTATTTAATATTACATTATAATTGTTTAAAATTTTTCCTTAAATAATTATATAAATATGACATTGAATAATAAAAATATAAATATATTTACCTTTAAAGAGCACAACTCCACAAATCTTGATAGCTCCTAAATAACAACAAAACAACATATATGTGAAGTTCAAAAATGTCATAGTACGTCATAACCAATAGAACTTAAACAAAAAAACAATGATAATAATGATTATTTACACATACAATTCTCTCGGTGATGAGGTAAACAAAATATTGGCTTGAAGTTTGGCTTATAAATGTTATCTTCCATCAAATACTTATAGCCAATTGATGATGCATTTTATGACTTTTGGACGACTTATATTTATTATTATTATTATTATTATCAAATTTAATATATACATAAATATGTAGCAATGTTTTGTGACTTTTAATCATCCTTTTTCATTATTAGCAAATATAATGGACATAAATATGGAGTAGAGAGAAATTAAATGTAAAAAGTTTGCTTTAATTATTTTTTCCCTTTTTTATATATTTTTTTTACAAGATCTAGCTTGCATGAGAATTGTTTAGTCATTCTTTACCTTGCCTTTTATTTATATATTATATTTATAGATTTATATATGTATTTTATTTAATAAAATTATATCCAATTAAACGAAATTGACCAAGTATATAATAATAAGACTTAAGAGAAAATTGCAGAGTGATTTAAAATATATCGTAAACTAAAATATATTCTATTCAACATCACCACTGCAGCAACAACAACAACAACGACAATACCACTCAACAATAGTTCTCAATATACTCATTATCGTCAATTAAATAAATTAAACCATGAAATATAATCCACAACATAGAAACTCATGGGCAATATATTTTAAATAAATAGAGTGAATAGAAACTATTATAACTATTATGGTTTTTATAGACATTAGACAACCATATATTTCCATATTTTAATTTTAATCTTAATTTATTTTGTGATATTATTAGATTTGATAATTGATTGCTGAAAATTTCAAGAAATGAATTAAATAGGAAAAAAATATTAGTGCAAATTACGGGTGTTAATTAATATAAAGAGTTTTGATCAATTTATTAACATATTATATTACAAAAATTAATTAAATAAGAAAAACTTTTAATTAATTTGGTGGAGATTAAGTATTATGAAGAGTTTTAATGAATTTATTACCATGTTTAAATATAAAAATGAAATAAATAGGAAAAAATGTTAATAAAAATGGTGGGTGTTAAGTTATATGAGTAGTTTTTATTAATTATTAACATGTTTTATTAAAAAAATTGTAACTATAATTATAAAATTATATTTTATTACAAAAATTTCAATTAAAATGTCAATATTAATTATAAATTACGAAATCTTGATTTAAATTTTGAAGGGTTACATAAATTTTGGAAAATAATATATTTAATATACAAAATTAATTTAAGACGAAATCTTGATTTAAATTTTGAAGGGTTACATAAATTTTGGAAAAAAATATATTTAATATACAAAATTAATTTAAGAATATTGATAATATCTTTAATATTATAGATAAGTAAATTAAATTAATTTATAGATAAGTGAAATAAATTAATATTATGTAATAATAAATTGATAATTCATCACATAAATACTCCATGTCACATTTAAAATATGCTATGTCACATTTAAATATGCCAAGTCACATTAAAATTTTACCACGTCACATTAAAATTTGCCATGTCACATTTTTTAGTTACCCTTTTAATAAGATTTTATAGATGTAGACAATTGACCAAGAATTCAAGATAACCGAACAAAAAAACATAAATAATCAAAAGAAAGGGACTATATATAGATGAAATAATATTGTTACGGACCATTCCGTCCTAGTTAATAGTTTACCTTTACTTTAGTTATTTTCTCGCAAAATAAAACAAACGTAAAACATTTACTATGATAAAACGAGTAGTATTTGAAATTAGCAGGCTCCGTGCCCATTACCGTATGTATTTGCAAGGACATTACACTTTTCTAGCCCAAAAGGTTGAAAAAATAGCCCAAAAAGATATAAAATTATATTCCGTACCAATATTTGTAGGAGTTAACTTACCATTTAGGTAGCATCGGTAGTACGGACACTTCTCCTAATTAGCCGTCTATATTCGATATCGTATCCGATACTCATTGGACACACAACTAAACATATTATAGTTTAGAACGAGTAATAAACTTTAAAAAAATATCAATTAAAAGATGAGTTTGAGTGGAAAAACGAGAATTAGTTATAATAAAGGTCAGATTGTACCTTACTCGTTTAGATTTAATTTCAAATACATGATAAAAATAAAATTATATGTTATTTATAACCATAACATATATATTTCTTATATTTAAATGACGTGTCCGTATTCGTTTTGGTACCTAGCTTACCATGCATCATAATAGATTGATAGCTAACTTATTTTATCGGTCTCACTTTTTTTTCATCTATAATCATATATTTTCCCGTAAAATTTCTCGGTGACGAGGGATTTTAGCTGCTATATTCGGTGCATACTTGATAAAGTTTGGGGTGAAAAATAACATAGCCTCAAGCCATAAACACTATGTAATATTATTCTTGGTGAGACTTGCACCTAAAACTTAACCTAAACCTTAAAAATTTCGCCTAAATTTTAACTATTAAATTTCAACATTACCGACTTCTAAAATATAAACTAGTACGAGTATACGAGTACTATACGTACAAATGTATAGTAACGCTTCCATTGTGATTTGCAGTATGAATTATACGTGAATCTGCTGAGCCCAATCAAATGTATACATGGCCCAAAGATGAATATAAAGTGCTAAGCTGAAGGCCCAAAAAAGAAAATGTTTTATCTTAAAAGATTAAATGATAATATGACATCCTTCCAAAACTCAATTGAATTAGAAATTTGTTTTAAAAAAAAAAATGCGTTGTCAAATGTAGGAATCATCCATTGGGAATAAGAAGAAACAATAGATAATTATCAATCAATTATAAGATGACAATTAAGCATAAAACGAACGAAAACTAGAGAAAAAAATTCAACCGAAAACCAACTTTTTAAAACTCTGGCCAATTAACCTTTTTCAGAACCACTTAAAACCTTATTATTGAAAAACATGAATACAATTCATTACTGGATCGAATTGCCTAAAAATTAAAGGCTTTATTGAGCTTTTTTTTTTTTTTTTTTTCGTAGTAAGTCTTGCTTGTGACGGGCCACCATTTGTGACGGACATTTTGTGAGATAAAATGAATACAAAATGAGTTAGTAAAAAAAGGGGACCACATGAATAGTGTCGGAGAGAGAGAAAAAGTGGGTATTTTGTGAGAGGAAACGGTATCCGTCGCAAGCTTGTGACAGATATCGCTGTCACAAATGAGAATATGTGTTTTTTTGTGTTGGCGGATAGAATAAGTTAAGAGTATCAAACCATAGTTTTAGAAGTCATGGAGTGAGCAATCCTATTCGGAGTTCTAGGACAATAACTTAAAGAAAAGTAATGGAAACGACTTATAACAGAAAGCAAAGACAATATAATAGGATTGATGCTGTGCTCTGGTTCCATAACTCCTAACAATCATCATATATTTCTCCAATGCAATAACCAAATAAGCTGACATGGCATCTTAGTTATCAAGCATGATCCTATGTGTCATTTAATGAGAGCCCCATAAAAAATAGAAACAATTTTTTTTTAAAAAAAGGTAAATAAATTAGATTCCATATACCTAACTAAAGATTGCGATTGCGAAATCAGTGCGATGGTATATATGCAATAAAATCAATTGTAGAATATGAATGAAATATTCCGTATTTCATCACTATAAAAGCTGAACTACAAATTAATAAGAGTAACTAATTGTCTAATACAAGGAGAAATATGACAATTTTCTTCTTGAACATTATTAATTATTAATATGCCTAAAATAATTGACCGAAACTTAATATGCGAAATCTCATCCTCAAAATAACGCAATTAGTTCTTAAAAGAAACCTACATAAATCGGTATAAATTTCACTTCCAACTTTAACCTCCATCTCCATCACTCATCAAGTAGAGATGAATAAATTCCAATTTCTAAAAGTTTCTTAAAAGGGATAACTTCAAACTTTGCTTTGCTTTTATTAAGTTGACTTATGATTGACAATGATATTTTGATATTTTCCTTTGTTTATCGACATTATGATTTCCATCTTTGTGAGTCTGAGTTTGGTAAGCAGATAAAAGATGTTTGTTGCTACACTCATGTTTTTCACGTCCAGTTTTTATTTATCGAGTTTGAAGAGTTTTTCACTTAAATTATTTTCGTATGTTTGTTTTATGTAGCGGAACATCTTTTTTTGTTCTCTTAATGTGGTATTTTGTTACATATTTAATTATATTAATTAAATTGTTAGACGATTTTAAATTGTAAGATGATCTATTTTGTTCAATGTAAGTTATCCAACTTTTAAATTATTACTAGTTTATACCCGTACAACAAATGTACGGTTCTGTTTTTAAATATTGGTTACTTTTAAATATGTGACTAATTAATACAAATATAATTCAAAATAAAAATTAAGTAGATAATATATAAATTATTATAAATCATGAATTACTAAAATAAACCTTTGTTTTGCTATAAAATCCGACCTATTTCATTACTAATGCAAAAGGCAAATTTTATTTGTTATGATTTCAGAATTAACGGATTTTTTATTAGAAATATCGATCCCGTGTTTTTTTATTACCTACTTGTGTGTTCTTTATAACTGTCAATTATTTGATTATCATCAATATCGTCTCAATCTCCTAGGAGTAGATCTACATGAATAAGATTAATTTGCAGTTTTTTTTGCATAATAAAATTATAATTTTCAGATTTTCAGTTCATTTCCAGTATTTTATTCAAGTATTTTATTAGTATTAGTATTATAATTAGTATTATCATTAATCATTGATAAGCAACCTGATTAATAAACGTAATATCCCCACCTGAATAATTTTTAGTTGACTTTGAGTTATTTAGGTTGGAATTCCCGTTTTGTTTATTTTTTGTGCTGATTTTCAGTTTTTTTCTAATAGAAACGATTTTTATTACGACATTGGCGAAAACGTAATAATTTTGATATATATTGGACCGTTGTATATCGTATTTTACCGTATTTTATTTTGTTCGGTATCTTAATTTATACTCCGTATTTGATTTGATTGAAAATTGGAGAATATAATGTAATTTAATTTTTGGACTGTAATTATTTTTCGTGTTTGTAATTTTTTGTTTTTCAGATTTGATTTTTATATTTGGACCGTTCTATATTGTATTTTATTGAAACGTTGTATACTGTTATTTATATTTTCGATGAAGATGAACAATAATTTGATCGTATCGTATTTTATTATGACAATGACGAAATGTAATACTGCAATCGATTACGTAATTAGGAATGATAATTCTGAATTTAAGAGAGGGAAATTAAATCAAACTAAAAGTTAGTGGGCAGTTTTTTTTTCTTATTTCAATGAACCAATCAGAATGAGTTAAATTCTACTCCTTTTATAGAGATAGATATTTATTAACCGAGTCTTATAACCATTTGTCTTACAATGTTACACTCATTTTAAGCCTACGTACTAATTTTATTGCAGGTCTTACTCATCTAAGGTTAATAATTCAAGATTAATTACTCTGTAAATCATTATATCTTAACTATAATCTTATAACTATATAAATTCATTTAAATTTTAAAAGTAGTCCCGTGAATTTCACGGGTTTAAACCTAGCTGAAAGATAAGACTGATGCAGTCTGATGAAACTTCGATATGTCTGAATCTATTAGGATATTGGGCCTATACTAGGCAAACCCATTTATCATTACCATCTATCATTAGGATTTCATTTTAGAGTTTGATGATGTTAAATACATTGTCATGTATCAATGTAAGACCACCCAATCAATAATATAATTCTTATGCTATTCTCCCTTTGTAATCTTATCATAGTATCAGAGTTTCACGTTCTTGAGGCCTAAAAATGACATTTCGCCTCCCTGTTGGAGGGACTAATTCGACTAATTAATTATGGTGCCCCCGCCTGGCTGGATTTTAGAATGATATCTATTTTATTTTTAAAACAAAAAAAAAGTTTTTTCCTCTATTCTTAAATTCAATGACAAATCTAAGAAATCTTATTCTTTAATCGAGGTGGTATTAAGTTTACTGGCGAGTTACGCACTGAAAAAAAATTGGCGAGTTACGTACCAAAATTTGTCTGGCGAGTCCAATTCGCACCCTTACCAAACCAACTTGTGCGAAGAAAGAAGATTTATGATAAATGTCTTGAAGAAAGATCAAGATGAAGAGACGAAGACGTTTTTTTTTTTTTTAGATTAATTATGTTTTTTTTTTTTTTTGTATTTCTCTAATCGTAAAGTTCGCACTACATACTGCCTTTACGATTGCGGGAGGCGATTAGGATAGGGTTTGACGATGTATTATAAATATATCGTCACATATCAATGTAAGATCACCCAATCAATAATATAATTCTTATGCTATTCTACCTTTATAATCTTATCGATCAGAATCCCATCAAGAAAGCATAGTTGATAGCATTAAAAATTAAAGGCTTTAATTGAACTTGTGAAGTTTCAAAAATTGTGACATGTAAATATGTTTTTATCGGTTTAAATTGGATTTTGGGGAAGATTAGGATTTATAATGTGGATCAAGTATAAATTTAAATGTGGTACGATATATATTGGACCGACTGGCTTGCACTATAAAGCTGTATGGATTTGGATCGAGTTTGGTTTATCAAGTGATCCACTAACAGTCTAACAGTTAGATCATGTAAGGCTCATTCAGATCATATTCATTAACAAGTAGTTACAAATCGTTAGTTTGAAAGGTTGTGAGATGTTGTGAGATAATGACCGGTCTTCGTAAGAGTGGTTGTTTAGGACATACAACGAAGAGGGAATGCATGACGAACCATTTGTTTTTTTTTTTTTTGGTAAGTGTTTTTTTATGACGAACCATTTGTTTGAAAGGCTAAAACAAGTGCATTAATAGAGGAAAGAGTGCAAGACAAATTGAGGCCTCAGAAGCTCTAAAACACTTGCACCTTGATTTACAGATTAAACATGAAAGCAACACATGGAAATTTCTCTTCCATAACACCCCAAATCTCTCTGCAAAATCAACTCCATGTGGTTTGCATCCAAAGGACCACAAATTTTGCCAACAAATATCATACACAACTTATGTCTTAAACGCTTTGTATTAGAGTATAAAATCGATCTTGGATTCCAATCATTAACTTAAACTTTAGTTGAATCAGTCTTAACATTGTATTAGAATCAATGTGATTAATGATCATGGTTCCGAATGGTAGTTATGGTACCCCCTAGGGGAGGCCTGCAGACTGCAGTTGCATCCACAATTCCACACTTCATGTCCGTTGCCCAACGAGAATTCGCGTGAGGGGGAGTGTTAAAAATACAATATCGTTCTTGAAACTCCAAACATGAGCGGAAGCTTTTGGTTAAGTTGGTTTCTTAACCTTGAGTTTATCATTCTCTAGGTACTCTGTTTTTTTGGTCTCTTAGGATTCTTAGGATATCTTCTTTCTTGCTTAATTTCAACTAGTTTCAGTTTTGCTTAACTGTATTCCGTTAAATTTTATTTACGTTCAATTAATTATGTTCAATCAATTTGTTCACAAAATTAATTTTTAATTCAACTAAATGCATTTCGACTCAGTTCCACTCAATTTCTCGTTTTATTATTAAAGAGGAAGATTTTGTTAAGCAGGAATTCGTGGTCCTACTATTTGACCTAAACGTCCAGCCATACTAAAACTTCCACATATACTCTTATACTACATCCACATCCCAAGTCAAGATTATTCATGAGTTGGTATTGTGCTTGATCCAATTGCGCTATATGCTAAATTGCTAACATAGATATTATTTTGTATCTATTGATGACTAATTTAGTGAAGACAAACTGTAATTAATTAGCTATCTATAGGTATATATGAGTTTTACAGAAGAATATAAATTAAATTAGATTAAAGGGAATATGATCTTAACTTTTTAAAACTTATTTACAAGACCTGATGTTTAGAAGAAAATGAATTGAATTGAATTTTTCTAAACTAAATTTATAGGATTAAAATTTAATTTATAAACTCCAAACTGAACTTATAGGTTATGTTTTTTTTCTAAATTGAATTAATGGGATCTAAACCGAACTTAAAAAGAGGGACTCTACGTCCGAAAAACACAGTTTAAGACAAACAATAACAATATTTATAACTTCTAAAAAAAAATGGGGTGATAAAATAACATCATTTTTACCTTAACATACGACTAAAATAGATTGTAACAATTTTATAAATATATCTAATACATATGTATAATTCTTATTCAAATATAGATAGAAGTTAGGGATTGTTTAGTTCAACAAGTCGGAATGAAATGGAGTTTAAATCCAGGGGAAGGTGTAACACTCCGATCAGTAACTATGAGTGCTATGACCAAAAATGTTAGCCACGATAGCTCGCCAGACTATATATTGATATCACAAACCGACACGAGTCCTTTCTAGCATATTTGTCCTTATTCATACGCATCTCGGGAACCTTCCCAGAAGGTCACCCATTTTAAGACTATTTTCAGTCAATTACGCTTAACTATGAAGTTTTTTCGCATGAATAACAAGAAAAAAAGTGCATTTTGTTGATATGGGTAGTATTCTAATTAAATCCTTTAAAGCACCAGACAACTTTTAAACCTACTAATGAACCTCTTTAAAGAGCTACCGTACTCGAATAATGTATTCGATTCAGTAGAGTATTACAGATGGTGGATATCGGATTTCAAGGGATTGAGAGTTGAGAGTCTTGAGACACCATTCCCAATAAAAAGAATGGAATGGATCAAATTCATCCATCTATTTATTAAAGCAACAATCAGGTTACTTATTCAGTTATTTGTCACAACTACCAAATAGAAAGTTTTGGGAACCACCTCTAATTTATTAATTAATTATTTGAAACTATTATAAAACACAATAATTAGTACACTATTTAATACCAGTATTTCATTTAATTTAATTTAGAGCACAATTTACGTGTAATCATCAAACTTTATTTTTCTCAATAATTTTAATCCACTTAAATTAAGCAACGTTTTATGGATATATATTTAAATCCCTATAAACATGACTAAATTATTTAACCATAATCCATATTATTAAAAAAATAATATAAAAAGTACGACAATTTAAATAATTACAACGATGACCGAGACCTCAAAATGTGTGAAATAAATACATTATTAATAATGTCGCATTTATCAAATGAAATAGATTTTAAATAGTGAAAAAATAACTATTTAAACTTAAAATTTTAATGATAGACAAAATAATTTATAAAGAATAACAAAACTACTAGTTGTTCATTGACAAAATGATGAATAGATATTTGGAATAAATAAATAAAGTCATGGTTTAAAAATTTTCTAATTTCCTAAAGTAACACAACGACACAGTTGTAAATTTGTGAAACATAATTGGTAAATCATTAAACCTATAGTTATAAAATTATTGAAAATTAAATTAAACGACAATAAACATAAAAAATGAAATAAAATAAAATAAAAAAGTGAATATTCTTAACAAATATAAATAATTTTTTGGGAAAAACACTAAAGGATGACTGTAATCATCTATATAAAAGTATATAAAAAGAACCACTACACATGAATTTGACACGTGTCACTCTCACATTAAAAATTTTCCCGCCCATGTTCCATGATATAATATCGATTTTGGAAAATCTTGGAAAAAATATTCTCACTGATTAATGTATACAAAATAGGGAATATCTCTGTGCAATATTTAATAAATTTAGCCTGATATTCAAAATCTAAAATATTCCTATGTATATCGGTGCAAAAATATTCTATATAAATTTAGAAGTGTTTAGACTATAAAACTATTCTATATAAATCCGTGCAAAAATATTTTATATAAATATTCTATAAAAATTATTTTGTATATATCTTTTAAATTTAGACACTTCTTGGTGCCAATAGACAGCGAGAAATATTATTCAAAGATTTTATCCGTGCAATATTAAATTTATCCGTGCAATATTAAAACCTTAAAAAAAATATTCTCACATACAAATGTTGGAAAAAATATTCTCACATACAAATGTTGGAGAAAATATTCTCACATATAATTAATTACCCGTGCAATATTATTCAAAGATTTAATTAATTAAATGAGATCCAACTATAACATATATTTTCAATTCTATAATAGCGTTATTATGTCACTGCTAAATATAAAACTAAGAACTATTTTTAATAATTAGCTATGGAGTCATATACACAAGTGGTATGTTACTGGTCTGTCTTAAAAAAGACTTATTGTTTAATCAAATAGAGACTAATATAAGAGATATTAAATTATACAATCTATATATCAATTTATATATAATTATAATAGAGAAACCATTAGACACATAACAGTCATTAGTTAAATATTTTTCCGCTCAGTAAATATTTGGTTATTTATAATAAAAAAAATCATTACTTAATTTCTTATTAATATTGATTGTAATTATTATATTACAGTATTATTATACTCTATTTTTATGATTTTTTATAATCACATTATCTATATCTATTTATAATTTATTTTTCTTTTTGGATTGTATTGTGTAGATTTTTTATCAGTTTGAATTTACTTGAGTAATTCGACGTCTACGGAGTATTCCTCGGTCAACAATTTCTTATTTGTAAAGAAGTATTTGTTAATGTAATTTACTTCGGGTCATTTTCGGGTCCGAGTCAGATCAATTCGGATTTTGGGTCATATTCGGGCGATGTAGTTTGATTCAATTTAAGGTCTCAGGTCAGCCTATTTGCCGATATGTAACAACTATCGTTTTCAAATTGAAATATGTCAAAAAATAATAGATAGTAAGGGGAAAACCGTAATAGTCGGGCAGTGGAAAATAAATAGGAACTTATGAATAAAGATAAAAGCCGAGACCAAATATTACTCTAAGTCTCCAATTCCAAAAGATGAATTGTCGTCTGACTAATTCTAACATATTGATAACAATATTATTCTGATTTTTCATACGTTTTAAACATTTATCTATATAAAATTAAGAACTATTCAACTATGCATTTCCGTGCAATTTGCACGGGTTCTAAGCTAGTTATATATATAAAAGAATCTTGGAAAACTGACGATGTGGCGCAATGTAGATTCAAAATTAGGCTAATGTAAGTCTTTCATCCAATTTCCCAATTTTAGTTTTTTTTAAACCAATCATATTTAACCGAGTTGACATTCTTTCCATATCAACAAACTAAAACAAATAAAATAATGAAATTAATTGAGAACGACATAATTAACCGTGCGTAATTAATATAATCGTGTTAATTAATATGGATAAATTCTCAAAACCTATTAAAAAAGTGTTTTACTCATTGCAGTACCTAAGTCATAACAATACCCAAGAACAGTAAGTCTCCTTTGTGACAGATATATCCATCACAAATTTACGACAGATCAAATACTAACAAAATTGGTAAATAAGACAAAACACAATGATACTCCCAATGCACTTAGCTTTTGTCTTATCTCTATATATAAATATTATATAACCCGTTGCAAACTTGCGACGTGCATGACCGTCACAAATGAGAATTTGTGACCCAAGAAATAATTTCTCTTTTCTAAATTTTCATGTGGTATGCTGTAGTATTAATTCCTTCATTTTGTCGTTCAATCTTGCATTGATAATGAAGTCCTACTGTTTGCCGCTTTCTCATACTTTCCTCTGATATTTTTCTTTTAATTTTACTCTATTTCCTCTTTTTTTTTTAACAAACATTAATTACGAAATACCAATATTTTTTTTTTTGTTTTTGCAAGGAACACCCCCAAGGGAGTTAGTTCATATCATTAAAATTACAATTAAAAGAGTCCACAAGAGCTTTGGCAGCCTCTGAGTCTCATTCCCGTCTACCAATAGACCAGGGAAGGAGATGCGCTAACTTATGCGCCTCAACATTGTTCAAACGACTGACAAAAGAAAACTTAACAGAAATAAAATCGACCATAATCGAAAAAATGTCAACGTAAACGAGGTGTAAGTCCGCCATTCCGTTGCATCGAACATTGAAATCTTGAATGACCCCCAAACAGTCACTTTCGATAAGCACCCGCAATTGACCCATGCGCTTCGCCTCCTTCAGCCCCAAGAGAATGGCCTCCGCTTCCGCCATTTTTGGTGATCGTGATTCGTGCATCTGAACAGCCACCATCCAGCCCACTTCACCCCTTGCGTCTCTGCTCATCGCCCCCAGTCTCGTTCTCACCCCATCCAAGACCCATGCGTCCGTGTTGATCCGGACCTCATCTTCCTTCAGCTCCCTCACGTCATCCAGCCCTCTGCAACTTCTCGCCCGCGTTCCCCAACCATCCCAGCCCCACTCTCCACCTCATCTCCTACATACATAGCTCCCTTCTCACGGTTCCCCCCTCCTCCTACAGCCCTTCTAAACTCCTCTTCTAAATCAGAGATCCTTCTTAACAGCCCACCATTATCCCTCTGCTCACCTTGGAATAAGACGCGGTTACGACGCTCCCAAATAGCCCAACAGACCAGCATGAACCTTCCCCTCTCCCGCACACAAAGACCCCTCAACACACCTTCCACCCACTTCCTCACCCGCACACCCCCAATGTCCACACTCCACCCACTCTGCCATTCCCACCGCCTCCCAAACATCCCCAACCCACCCACAATCCCTTAAAGTATGGAGACAAGTCTTCATGTAGTTAAAACAAATGGGGCAGCTTTCATCCTCAATATGCATTCGTTTACCGACACTGCAACGAACAGGAAGGGCGTCATTACATAATTGCCACATGAAAATCTTAATACGAGGGAGAATATCAGTGGTCCAAAACGCATTCCATAACCATTTCTCACGAGTGAAATCCGATGGCTTAGCTCGTTCATCATTGCCTTGGAGCAAGTGATAGCCTGACTTCACATAATTTAAGCCATCCTTGGCTCCATCCCAACACCAGCCATAAACACACCCTTTTTCACTCAATCTAATATCACGAATCCGTCTTCCTTCGAAAGGCAGGAAAATCGAGTTCAGCATCGTTCCATCCACTTCGGTCATGTCGTATTAAATGGGCAACTTTCAGGTTCGGGTCAGAATCGTTGCGAGGTGATATAATTCGACGAGATTGGGTCATCGGGATCCAAGGATCCTTCCACACCAAGGTGCTCCATCCATCCCCAATTCTCTTTCTCGCTCCAAGATTGATCACTTCCCTACTTTCCCAAATACTACGCCAAGAGAGCATTTTCGTATTCTGTATATGTCGATAAGACGAGTCCAATTGAATGAGATTGTCTTTTGGGTATGTCGAAAACACGATAAGCGCACACTTCTAAACCATTAAAGCACCACAACTCTAGAGAGCAATTAACAAATGATGTTATTGTTGTTTTTGTATTCAATTTTTGTTTTTAGCTATTTCTACTCAATTTTCGGTGTTCATGTATATTAGACTTTGACTCTTTCATTGTTTTAAAGTATGATTTATAATTGCTAATCTTTTAGGTAGTCCATCTTTCCCGTTAAGTTCGAAAGGATGCAATTTTCTTTTGCAGTTTGTTTTGCAATAGCCATTAACAAGAGTCAAGGGCAATCTCTACCCCGTGTTAGTCTTTATTTTCCTAGATCAGTCTTCATCCATGGACAGTTGTGCGTTGCTATCTCTCGGGTGATAAATAACGATGGTCTAAAAGTCCTTATTTATTTTAAATGACGACAAAGGCATGTCTACTATACCAAGTAATGTTGTTTACAAATAGATTTTCGAGAAACTATAAGTTTCTCTTAGACTTTCCAGTTTTTATATCCTACTCTATAATACTTTGTATTTGAAAATACAAACTTTTATTTTATTATATATAGACGTACTTTTTATTTATTTTTATTAAAGTATTTATCTATACACCACATCCTTTATTAGCATATTTAATTAACAACTTAATTAATCCTTCTCTATAAAAATTGAATTGAACAACCCCGTGAATTTTCACGGGTGTTACACTAGTAATTATGAAAGCATCACATTTACAATGTTAAGTGTTAAAAGAGCAAAATGACGAAAAACCATTGTAAAATATACGCCTTCAATTGCAGCGTGAACGAGAGCTTTGGTGACCGATCTAAACTAAAAAATTTGTAAAATTTTGATAGATATCATATGTGAGAGTTTTTTTACTACAAGAAATTTGTAAAATTAGAATAGACGTAATTTGTGAAATTAAAATTGTATATTATTTGTGTATTTAGTAAGAGAGATTCAGAGGGAAGCGAGAAAGAGAGCTTGATTGCAATTCGTGTCAAAAGAATGATGGGTAGGGTTCGAAGTCTAATTTGACCAGTTTTAAACTTAAGACGGATAATGATCATCTTGAATGAGAACTTGTGTTTATATGAAACCCAATGAAAATTTTAAACCGAGTTATTTTCTTTTAATACAGTCTTATATTAATAATATGAAATGTCAGCATTTTTAATATAACTAAATTAACCAAAAACAAAGGTAACACTATATGAAAATATTTATATTTTATATTTTTAACATAAATGGTAACATTTGGTCCGTCGTAATTTTAGACGAAAATTACCCGTTTGATACAAGAATTTACCTTCTAATGGAGGGAGGTTATAGGTCATGAAACTTTTTAATATATAAACTAGTTCTGTTTCCCGTGAAATTCACGGAATGTTTTGTTTAGTCGTATTTGTGATAGTGTGATTATATTTTCATTAATGCGTAATTTTGTTGTGTGTTGTTAGGTTGTAAATGAATATTATTCCTTCTTCCCGTTTGTATTTGATTTTGAATCCCGCAAAAATAGAAATCTCAAACATAAGAGATTTTTCTCTAAAATGGAGGGAACAAATGCAATAAGATATAATCAATTTCAATAATATCTCAAACGTTGACAAACTCGGGTTGAAATTATCGAGTGAAAATTGAAAAATGGATTGGCGCATATCTTATTTTGAAACACTGCTTACATAGTTACATATTTATTTGATCATCCTAATATTATGGGTAATACATATCTAAAGGGGACTTTTGTATGATTCGATTTTACCCGTGGTCAACATTTTAAGCAATATGGTTGTAAAATCCAGAAATCTATATTAATGATCGACGAGCTGCAAATTAGTAGTTAGTAACTTGTATGTTATACGATATCGTACATACAAAAAAAGAAAAAAAAATAATTTGTCAAACTCCACCATAGTCATAGTCTCATATCTAGATTTTTAGGAACTTTTTTTTACCATTCCTATTGACAATAGGCAATTAATTAAACTCATTCTTTGCTAAATACTCAAGAAATAAGAAATAAAAATCAATCACAACATTGTAGTCGTAAATTCTACGAAAAAAATAGCGTATGTGTCACTTACCAGTTTTTATACATGGATGTAGAATTATATGTTATCTTGCTAAAATTCAAATCAATTAGTCCAAAAAAATTGCACCATGGTATCAAGACTAAACAAATGAGCATTAGATAAAAATAAATAGGGAGATAGAATTGGAAATTACACAAGAAAATAACTCAAGCGATAAAAAATTGTAAATACTATGAGAGATAAGAAAAATAAAGAGTGTTTAATTGCAAATGCCTAATGATGAAGTGAAAAATATTTAGTCAATGAACAGATGAGGCAAAATAAGTACAATGATGGGTGATGAACTTTCTTATATAAATTATATGACGAGTTTGTAATCAGTGTGTATGAATGCACAATTAATTGAGATATTAAATTTTAATTTTAATTTTGGTGTCAAGGTATACAAAGAGGTATTGAACATAAAAAGTTCAATAATATGTAGGTTTCATATAATTTTACTATATTATTATTATTTTTATTAATATTACGTGGCAAAAAGTTGAGACGTGACACATGTCACTTTAATGGAGGCTCAATAAGTCTTTTTATGTTATTATATACTGTAGATGAGTACTATTGTGATTAATCAGTG
Organism: Silene conica; assembly: GCA_029255685.2. Classification (NCBI taxonomy): domain Eukaryota; kingdom Viridiplantae; phylum Streptophyta; class Magnoliopsida; order Caryophyllales; family Caryophyllaceae; genus Silene; species Silene conica. Next base: position 71,459,639 of record CM055317.2, read on the forward strand.
AAACAAGTCGGATAATGCATATAGGTTGGATCAAAACATGAGTCATATCAGAGTATAATATAAATTTTGAAAAATTATAACATATTTTATTTTACCATATTTTTTGCTGAAAAACGTTTTTCTAAAGTTAAATCATATGTAATATTAAAAATATAATTATATTAATTAATTAACATACTTATATTAAAACAACCATATTGTAAGTAAAATTATATTTTTTTATTATTTTGTAATTAGATATACCAAGATATTTACTTCGTATTTTTCTATATATTAATTCAAATACAATATACTGTTTAATTTTCCAATTTTCTTTCCCTTTTCTTTTGAAGGTCAGACCAACCAAACTTTACTCGAGAAATATATTAGAGAAAAAAATTGTTAATACATAAAATTAAAATATTTCCATTTATTATTTCAAACCTTTGTTCGTATTTGACAAAAAACACTAATATTTACATGTTGGAAAATACAGTTAAAGTTCCGTCTTGGAGACACTGAAAAAGTATTTAGGAAGAAAATAAAATTGGAGAGGGTAAGTATATATTAATATTAATATTTTAATAAACTTGATTATCAGTCTATCCGGTTGTGCCCGAGTCGAATCAGATTTTGACCTTGAAATAACAGGTCATTACAAGTTTGGATTAATCAGGTGTTAGTCTTTTTTTTTTTTTGCCCGGTGTAAAGAAAATGGGTTACATAGCATTTCGTCCTGTGGCCAACTTATGGGCCACAAGATTACGGTTCCTAGGTAAAAAAGATAAGCTAATACAATGAAAAAAACCATAAAGCACCATCACGTCCTCCCAAACATCCTTAACGAGGTGGTCGCCTACCGATAGACCCGCGACTTGAGTAAGTAAGTTAAGACAGTCCGAAGCAATATGAATATGCAAGATTCCTTTCTCCCTTGCCCACTTAAGGACAAAGAAAATCCCCAGAGCTTAGAGATTGACTAAAAGTAGCCACCTCAAACCCATCCTCCTCATAGGCCACAAAACCAACCGCCGCATGATAATTACACTTCCAGCTAGCATCCACATGAACAACTATCATACGACAGGTACCAGATTGCCCAAAGATCTCAATAGGCCGACCATTTTTTAACAAAGCCACCTCCCTATCCCCATCAGACCCTTCCCTTATAGTCCCTTGGACATCTCTATCCTTACCTTCAAAGGCCGTCATGTTGTCCCTAGCAACTCTATCAATCCAGGAGAACAAAATATTTGGAGGCATAAGCGTCCCTTCAAAAAGAACACCATTCCTACTCCTCCAAATGACCCACAAAATGGCAATAAAGACACAAGATCGCCACCTCCCATCTTCTCCTTTTTTCAAATAAGAAAGCCAGTTAACAATCCATTCTTGAATACTCAGATGTCCATCCTGTTCGACCCTAATGCCTAAAACCGACCCGGCCCAAATCCTCCTCGCATACCAGCAATCTCTAAAAAGATGCTCCAAATTTTCAGTAGCATGATCCTCATTTCGGCAAAAGCAGCAACCGAATTGGCCATCTAAACCTCTTTTCTGGAGTTCGAACCCACACGGGATGACGTTAGCTAGAATCCTCCAGAGGAAAATCTTCCACTGGTGCGCCACAGGGAGATGCCATAGGATCTTGCCACAGAAATTCCTAGATCTCATTGTCATGCGAGTGTTGTCCGCCCCTTTACTCTTATCTTTAAACCAATCTTGAAAAGCAAGACCGTACCCACTCTTCACTGAATACTCCCCCTGCTTGTTAAAAGGCCAAACAATCTTATCCTTATTACGACCCCCCGGTATCACGATAGCCAAAATCTTATCCGCCCATTCATCCTCAAAAAGATCTCGAACTCTCCTCTCTTCCCACCCACCATACCGATTCAGGAGCTCATGAACCTTCACCTGAGATAAGAAAGCCCATCTAGCATCCAACCAGAATGCCTTAGGGTCCGGACTCATACCATTCCACTACAAAAAAATACTGCCATTGCGACGGATTTTTTGCGACAGACAGGAAATCCGTCGCAAAATTAGTTTTGCGACGGATTTCGCGACGGATTTTTTGTTTGCGACGGAATTTGCGACGGACCTGAATTTCCCAGACCCGCGAAATGAAAGTCAAATGGCGGGAAGGTTTGCGACGGAAAGTCCGTCGCAAATATTGACTTTTGCGACGGAATTTCCGTCGCAAACATATTGACCAGACTTACCCAAAACTTGGTCAAGGTCAAATGTTGACCAGATTTGCGACGGAATTTCCGTCGCAGGAGTCAATATTTGCGACGGAATTTCCGTCGCAAATCTGGTCAAGGTTTGACCTTGACCAGATTTGCGACGGAAATTCCGTCGCAAAAGTCCGTCGCAAAGTTTTTTAATACAGACCCGCGGATCTCATTTTTCCCCCAAATCGATTTCACAATTAAAAAAAAAAACCCTAAGGCGATTTATCGGCGATTCGTCACCACACCACCCACCCAACCACCCTACCCTACCTCCCCCGCCGGAGCCGCCGTCGCCGGAGCCTCCCAACCGCCCCTCCTTCTTCCTCTCCTTCTCCTTCTCCTTCCTTCCTTTTCCTTCCTCCTCCGCCCCTCCTTCCTCCTCGCCGCCCCTCCTTCCTCCGGCCAGCCGCCCCTCCTTCCTCCGGCCAGCCGCCCCTCCTTCCTCCTCCACCTGCCACCTCACCGCCACTTCTTTCTTTCTTATGTATGTATACTAATTTTATTAATATACCGTCTTAATTTTTTTTGTTTAATCCGTCGCAAAATTCCGTCGCAAATTCCGTACTATTGTTTTTTTATTGTTATTAGGAATAGTTAGTTTAGTTTAATTGTTATTTGATTAGTTTAGTTAGTATTGTTAGGTGGTTAGTAATATTAGGTTAGTAGCTAATTTCGTCCCAAATCCGTCGCATATTGTTGTTAAGATGTTTAGGAGGTTTGTTTTTTGATATAAAATTTGCATTGTTGTTGATTGTTAGTGTTGTTGATTTGTTTAGAATATTCTTGAATAGTACCCGTTCAATAATTACACATTAGGTGTAATTGTTGAATAGTCCCCGTTTTGGGACTGTCTTTGAATCTTTCATGCCATTTAGGTAGTAAACATTCTTATATTTTCTTGATTGTAATGAAACAAAAATTGGGCAACACTTCCTTATTGTTCTCCAAATACATTCTATATAATGTATTTGGAGAACAATAGGGAAGTGCTGCCCAATTTTTGTCTCATTACAATTAAGAAAATATAAGAGTGTTTACTAATGGTATGAAAGATTCAAAGATGGGTTTAGGCTGGAGAGATAAGGACCCCAGACCAATATATGTAAATTGTTCTTTTTTGCAGGTTGGTGTTGGTGTTGGTGTTGGTGTTGGTGTTGGTGTTGTTGTTGTTGTTGTTGTTGGTGTTGGTGTTGGTGTTGGTGTTGTTGTTGTTGTTGTTAGTTGTTGTTGTTGTTGTTGTTGTTAGTTGTTGTTGTTAGTTGTTGTTATATATGTAGTTGTTATTTAATTGTTGTTGTTAATTAATTGTTATTGTTGTTAATAAGTTGTTAACTAGTTTTTGTTGTTAGTTGTTGTTATATATATATATATGTAGTTTTTATTTAATTGTTGTTGTTAATTAGTTGTTGTTATTGTTTGTTAAAATATGTAGATTTACTATGAAGAGATTAGAAAGAAAATGGATGTATGAAAGGTTGGATTCTAGGAAAAAAATAAGGCAGGATTTCGTAATTGGTGTTAATGAATTCATTAACTATGTTAAGCAACAAGACGAATACGTTAGGAATAGAGAAATTAGGTGTCCATGTTCTAAGTGTAAGAATACAAAGTATTTAGTTGAGCAAGATGTACGGAAACACCTTGGTTTGAGAGGGTTTTGTGATAACTACTACGATTGGGTGTGTCACGGAGAGAAATTCTCCGTTGAGGAAGAGGGAGGATCATCAATGCACTCCGACAATCCTTATAGAGATATGGTGGAAGATGCGTTACGCGATAGCATTGATCAAATTAGGGAAGATGCTCTAAACGCCGAGGTAGTCGATGAATCTCCAAATCCTAATGTATTAGCTTTCTTCCAAATGCTAAAACATGCCGAACAACCTCTTTATGTAGGAAGTCGTATGACATTGCTACAGTCGGCTTCAAGGTTGATCACTTTAAAATGTGAATTCAACTTAGCTGAAAAATGTGTAGATGGTTTTGCGTCATATATCGGAGATATGATTCCTGAAAATAATCTTATGACGCGTAACTACTACGAAACCAAAAAAATTCTTAAAGCTCTTCAACTTCCCCATCAGAAGATAGATGCCTGCTCGGTAGGATGTATGCTTTTCTGGATGGACGACGCTCACCTTGATAAGTGTAGAAAATGTGGTACGAATAGGTACAAATTAGAGAAAAATGCAAATGGCAAAAGAGTTCCCGAAAAGTTCTTAACTTATTTTCCATTAGGACCACGGTTGCAACGCTTTTATGCCACAAAGCACATCGCGGGCGAAATGCGTTGGCATTATGAAAACCCTCGTGTTAGTGGAACAATGTCTCATCCAAGTGACGGGGAGGCTTGGAAACAGTTTGACCGGCTGCATCCTGATTTTGCATCTGAGCCTAGGAATGTCCGTCTTGGACTTTGCACTGATGGTTTCGCACCGTTTAGTCAATTTGGGAAGCAATATTCATGTTGGCCGGTGATACTTACTCCATACAATTTACCACCCTGGCTCTGTATGAAAAGACAGTTTATGCTCTTAACATTACTTATTCCCGGTCCCCACAATCCAAAGAAAAACCTTGATGTCTATTTGCAGCCTCTTATTCACGAGTTGAAGCAATTATGGGAGACGGGGATCTTAACCTATGACGTTTCCCTGAAGCAAAACTTTGATCTTAGAGCCGCACTCCTATGGACGATAAACGACTTTCCTGCATATGGCATGTTATCTGGTTGGACAACCCAAGGTGAGCATGCATGTCCATATTGTATGAAAAATGAGACTAAGTCAATTTGGCTACAACATGGGAAAAAATGGAGTTGGTTTGATTGTCATCGACAGTTTTTAGACAGGAATCATGTTTTTCGTAACGATAAGGTGCATTTTAGAAAAGGGAAAGTTGAGCACGATGTTGCTGCGAAGAGGTTAACAGGCAATGAAGTATGGGATTGTGTCAAACATCTACCGAAAATTGTGGATGGATCTGAACGTGATCTGAATTTGCTTAAAGGGAAACGGATTGGGTGGTGGAAACAAAGCATCTTTTGGGAGCTTCCCTATTGGAGCACGCTACTAATTCGACATAACCTTGATGTCATGCATATTGAGAAAAATTTCTTCGAGCAAATAATTAACACCGTCATGGACGTGAAAGGAAAAACGAAATTAAACTCAAATGCAGAGAAAGACATGTTACTTCTTTGTTCGAGTAGAAGAAAAGGGGATTCGGTCGTTTTGAAAAAGGAACAAAAGAAGGTCCTATGTGAATGGGTATACAAACTGAAGTTTCCCGACGGTTATGCTTCAGATTTGAGAAGGTGTGTCGATATGAATGAATTGAAGATACACGGTTTGAAAAGTCATGATTGTCACGTCTTCATGGAGCGATTACTCCCAGTTGCTTTGAGACATCTTCTTCCAAAAAATGAGTGGAATGCCATAACTGAAATTAGTCAGTTTTTCAGAGATTTGTGTACTTCATCAGTACAGATTGAAAAAATTACAAGTCTCGAAAATAACATTGCGGAGATTATCTGCAAATTAGAGAAAATCCTTCCACCTTCTTTTTTCAACTCAATGGAACACCTACCTATTCATTTGCCCTATGAAGTAAAAGTGGGTGGTCCTGTGCAATATAGGTGGATGTATCCTTTCGAGAGGTAATATCATCCTTATTCAATTCTTTATATTACATAATACATATTTTTCATCATATTTTTCATTCTAAATTCATTTGTTTGTAGGTTTTTGAATCATTTGAAAAAGAAAATCAAAAATAAAGCTCATGTTGAAGGGTCTATATGTAATGCATATTTAATTGAGGAAATAGCAAATTTCTGTTCCCTATACTTTGAAGATCATATAGACACCAAGGCAAAGGACCTTGACGTTGGTTCAAAAAAGCCGACACAATCTAACTTGCCTGAGATATTTCAAGATCATGATGGCACAACTTCTGGAAAATGTCGTGAAAGGTTTTTAGAGGACAACGAATATGAGCGTGCACACCTCTACGTTTTATCGAACTGCGATTCTGATGAATTGAAACGAAACGAAGTGTAAGTGGTGAATCTAAATTCTTATACTTGAAAACATAATTATTAGTTGTTCAAAAATTAATAATTCCCCTAATTTGAATATAGGTTGTTTGAAAATTTGATCATGAGAGAACATCCTGAATGTGTCGTAGGCAATGATGTTTGGGAAAAATATGAAACAAGATTTCCCAGATGGTTTAGATCTCAGGTTACTAATATAGAAGATCCAGTTCTAATTGCCTTAGCAAATGGTCCCTCAAGAAGAGTCAGAACATGGAAACGCTATTCCATCAATGGCTACAAATTTCGAGCTTTCATTCAAGGAAAAGATTTGGAAAAGTGCACAATTAACAATGGAGTTTGTGTGAGTTCCACTGAAGGAGCTGACTACTATGGGACCCTTGACGAAATTGTTGAAATGACTTATACAGGCCCACAAAGCACTTACAAAGTCATTTTGTTCAAATGTAGTTGGCTAGATAACTCCGAAAGAGGCATGCAAGTGCATAAGGAATATAAGCTTGTGGATGTTAACCGGAGTAGAAAATTTGCAAAGTACGACCCATTTGTGTTGGCATATCAAGTGGAACAAGTCTACTATAGTCCTTATCCAGGTATAAAAAGGGATCAAAGTCAATGGTCAGCGGTATTCAAAACCAAGGCTAGATCACATGTCGATGCCCCCGTTGATGAATCTTTCTTTCAAGAAAATGTTACTAATGGTGAAACAATACTGTCACCAATTGAAGTAGAAGAAGAAGATGAAGATGAAATTGTGGAGGAACCAGAATACATTCAAATTGTGACAGTGAGGCAACATGAGGATGAGGACGAGGACGAGGACGAGGTTGAGGTTGAGGATGAGTATGAGGATGAGTATGAGGATGAGAATGAGGATGAAGATGAAGATATTATAGATTCTCTTTGTAAGGATGTAGGAATAAATTGTTCAAGTGGTGATGATGATGATGATTAGGACTACTATCTATTAGATTCGAGAATCTTGTATTTGTTGAAATTATTGTAGATGCCGTATGGCTTAATGTCAATGAAATTATCTTATTAATCTTATTATTCAAGTTTTTAATTACGTAAAGCATTTCTTTCTAATTGTTGCTATATTAGTTTGATAATAATATGCCGGGCGGAAGACGACGAGGTGGTGGTAGTCGTCAGCCTGAGGGAGGACGATCGGGAGCTAATCATGATGAGGACGAGATTGTACCTGAGACTCAGCCGCCTACACATCGAATACACCTCGATCCGACTGATTACGAAGGCGCCAAGTGGTAAGTATCTTATTTGTTTACGGATAATTGATTATATATACGTATATATTGATTATAATATGATTACTTGTTGACTATTTTATTTTCACATTTAACTCTTTTTCAGGTTCAGTGACAAAGACGTTTCTACTCTTATAACACAGACCATTATTTGCAACTAGAAGGAGTATGCGCCCAACTGGTCAGAAGCGTCGGATTACATTAAGGAAGAGTGGTGGAATTGGTTTGAGGTATTTATTAACTGTTTACTACCTATTTCCGTTTTATTATTTATTACCTATTTATTGTTTCATATTTATTTAACTATTTTTTTTCTTGAAACAGAAAAAAGTTACCTTTCACCCTCGTGATAGAGCAGCGGTTAGGTCGGCGTGGGAAGACATGATGAAAGACCGCCTTCGCAAAAGAATCCACTACGCTATGCAGAAACCAGCGGAGAAAAGGCCGCAGTGGATACCGGCGGATATTTTTGAAGAACTGAAGGGTAGAAAGGACAATCCAAAATTCCAAGAGAAATCCGACAAAAACAAGACGAACCGGATGTCGGGAAGTACCGAAAAGGGCAAGGCCTTAGGTACTCACATTATGGGTCGTAAAAACACCCTACAGATGATGGATGAAATGGTAATTGTTTAGTTTTTACTTCACTTTTTCTTGTCTTCAATAATTTTCACCCTTTGATAATCTTGAATGTTTTTTTCAACAAGTGTCGTTGGATTTAAATTGCAGGCTGGAGAAGATGGGAGTGATGTACCATCGGCCTTGAAGTTGCTTGAGAAGACAAAAAAACATCCCAAGAAGGGTTGGCTATCAACGAAACCCAAAGCACTATTTGTAAGTTAACAGAAACTTTTCTTTATATTTTAGTAGTTTGGTTTACTAATTAATTAACGTATACTAATAACATTTTATTTTTGTTTTGTAGGAAAAAGTCTTTTCAAGAAAGAACAAAATGATAAGTGAAGGGATCCCGGAGCAAGATATCGACGACAACGAGATCTACTTCGAAGAACACGGCGGTTTCAACAAGAAAGGGTTGATACTCGGTATGGGAAATGCAGCCCCAGTCCTTTACGAGCGTCGTCGCCACTCAAGTGCTGGGACCCAGTCACAATACACCCCAGGTTTGTATTTTATAGTTTATTAAAATTTAAAACTAACCAATTATTTAACCGTTTACTAAATGAATATAATATCATGTTTGACTATTCATTGCAGGTATCCTCGGCAAAGTTCTTCGAGAGAATGCTCAGCTAAGACAAAACGAGCTCGAGACATCCCAAAGGCTGAAGGCAATTGAAGAATACTTAAGTCAACAGGGGGCGCAGTTCACTACTCAGAGCTGCAACCCGGGAGGCTTTTCTCAGCCGAGACGCGACTTTGACGATGATGGCGGCGACAATGCTAGGGCGGCCAGTCATTTCGCCACCCCACAGCCCACCGACACGACCGTTAGATAGATTTCATTAGGTTGTTTAGTTGATGTACCGCGGACTATGTTTAGTTTTGAGTTGGATTATCATTTGTAAAACTTTCTTATTAGTTATGAAAAGAGATATTAAAAACCCTTGTCTCCGACAAGTTTTTGTTGCTGGGTCGTTTTTCTGAAATTGCAGGTTTACAGATCATGCAAAAGGGAAAAAATGAATCATTTCAATGGAAATGGGGAGCTGGAAAAAGGGCTGAAACCGGAAAATCACACAGGTATTTGCGACGGAAATGTCTCAATTTGCGACGGAAATTCCGTCGCAAACCTTGACCAGAAGTCAAGGTCAGTCAAGGTTTGCGACGGAAAATCCGTCGCAAATGGTCCTCTTTGCGACGGATTTTCCGTCGCAAACCTTGACTGACTATGACCAGAAGTCAAGGTCAATCAAGATTTGCGACGGAAAATCCGTCGCAAATGGTCCTCTTTGCGACGGATTTTCCGTCGCAAATGTTGATTGACCTTGACTTCTGGTCAAGGTCAATCCGTCGCAAAATGTGGTCAATCCGTCGCAAAAAAGTTGCGACGGAAAAATCCGTCGCAAATTAACTTTTTGCGACAAAAATATGGGACAGACGCAGTCCGTCGCAAATCCGTCGCAAAAACATCATTTGCGACGGATTTCACCCTTTTTGCGACGGAAAATTCCGTCGCAAACAGAGCATTGTTTTGTAGTGTTCACCCATTTACTGGTCCAGATATTAAGGTTGGATAGCCTTCCTGGTTTCCATCCGACTTTCGACCTAACCCATTCCACCCCTAAGAAAATGCTTCTCAAGCCCCATGAGGGATTAGTTCTCAACCTAGGTACCAGATCCTCAGTCATCTCATTAGTACTAAATAGCATCTTTCGAAAAATCCTGCAAAACAGACCCATGTCTCCAGAGAGGATTCTCCACCCATGTTTTGCAAGGAGAGCTTTATTCATACATCCTATATCCCGAATCCCCAAACCCCCATCCTTCTTAGGTTGTCCCAGAAATCTACTACTGCACCAAGCAATCTTACTCCTCCCTCCCCTTCCAGCCCACCAAAATTGTGTCAGCAAAGAGTTTATCTTAGCTGTCACACTTACCGGAATTTTGAAAACCGATAGAAAGAAAATAGAAAGATTTGATAAAACTGAGGAGATAAGAGTAAGCCTACCTGCTGCAGACAGAAAAATCTCATTCCAAGACGAAATACGCTTCGTCACGTACTCTACAACCCCAACGAAGATGTCCTTCTTTGATCCCTGAAAATCCGTAGGGATGCCCAAATATTTACCCAGCCCTTTATTATTTATCACCTTGAATGTCCTTAGGGTTTGCTGAACTTTGAGTAGACACGTATTTGGACTGAACAGGATACCCGACTTTTTATGATTAAGACGTTGACCAGACATCTCACAGAACCAATCCAGAATTTCCATGAGATTCCTATCACCTCCGTCACGATTCTCAAAGAAAAAAACCGAGTCATCAGCAAAGAAAAGATTTGGGATTCTCTCAGCCCCCCTACATAAACGGATACCACACACCCAGTTATACCTCTGAGCTCTTATAACCCGGCAAGAAAGAGCCTCCATACACAGAATGAAAAGAAAGGGGGACAAGGGATCCCCTTGCCTGAGGCCACAAGTGGGCAAAAAACTCTCCATAGGGCGACCGTTTACCAGGATTTCATAGCTGACCGATGAGACACAATTCATGATAAGTTCCACCAACCTACCGGGGAACCCATACTTGACTAAGACTGCCCTCAGGAAATCCCATCTAATCCGATCATAGGCCTTACTCATATCAGCTTTAAAAACACATAGCCCAGAACTACCAACCCGATAATTGTTTACCTTATGAATTAACTCATGGGCCAAGAGAATGTTATCACTTATCTGCCTTCCCGAGACAAAAGCACTTTGCATATCCCCAACCAAAGAAGGCATAATTTTGACCAATCGATTTGCAATGCATTTCGAGATAATTCTCATAATCACGTTGCAAAGACTAATTGGCCGAAAATCCGCCACAGACTCAGGAGAATCAGACTTGGGGATAAGAGTGATAAAAGTCCTATTTAGCTCCTTTAAGACCCTCCCAGAATTAAGAATAGAGAGAACCCCTTTGGTCACATCCTTCCTAACAAAACCCCAGCATTTTTGAAAGAAGATACCTGGGATGCCATCCGGTCCCGGGGATTTGAGGGGCCCCATTTGAAAAACCGCTGTCCTAACCTCTTGTTTCGTGAAATTCCTTGCCATCTTAGTTCTCTCCTCCTCCGGAATCTCATTCTCAATACTAGATAGAAAATCATGAAAGACCCCAGCATCCCTTTCCGAATCAGCCCTCGATCCTGCTCTAAACACTTCTCTAAACGAGTCTTGAAATTCCTTACCAATCCCTTCTTCCGAAAACACCCATTGACCACCCTCCTGTTTGATACCATGGATGAAATTTCTCCCTGTCCTTCCCTTAACCCAGTTGAAGAAATATTTTGTACACGCCTCCCCTTCCTTGAGCCATTTGATTTTAGCTCGTTGTTTCCAAAAAGATGCTGAAACCTCGGCAAATTCCTTGAGCTCATCATGTGTATTAAGAAATAAGGATTCGCCCTTACCAGAGAAGTCTTCCTCCAACCCAGTGCACAGTCTGTCATCGAAATCATCCCATTTGTCCCTCCAAACCCGGGTTTTGTCAAGCATCCATTTTTTGACACAACTCATTACCATAGCAAGCTTTCGCGATAACTTATATGCCGGAGATCCATCCACATCTCTACTCCACACACCTTTTATCTCCTCCTGACACTCCTCCTTTTCTAAAGTCCAAGCATCCAATTTATACGACTTTCCCTTACCACGATTCGCTGTTAAATCCAGGTTAAACTCAATGGGAGCATGATCAGAAAACTGAATAGGATAGTGTCTTACCCCTGTATTTGGAAAATGAAGGAGCCAGTCCTTCGAGCCAATGGCCCTATCCAACCTCTCATAAACCCGCTTGTCACCTTTTCGGTTGTTACACCATGTGAAAATCTTGGCCCCTTGAACGGAATGTCAATTAACTCATTGCGAATCTTCCATTGAGAAAACTGCTCGGCCCCTTCAATGATCCGAGTGTTATTACTCTTCTTGTCCGCCCTATTCTCCACTTGGTTAAAATCACCAATGATAACAAAGGGATAAGTACATGTATCCATCCAATTTTCCAAAGATACAAGTACCTCATCCCTATCACTAATTTCCGGAGCGCCATAGAAGAAAACGATGTACCAAGGAATAAGAGTCCCACTTTTTTCGATCCGCATGATGACAAAATTTTTACAAGATACAACAAAATTAAACCCCGCCTCCTTCTTCCATCCTACCCATAGCCCCCCCGACCTTCCAATAGCATCGACACTATGGAAAGAATTAAAACCATGACTCCTAAAAATATTAAAGAGACATAGGCTACCTTCGCCATTACATTTAATTTCACTAAGAAAAAGAAAAGCATACGAATTATCTCCTAGCATCGTTCTTATCTTTTGGATTGTAGGGGAGAGCAATTTGTTAAGCCCCCTACAATTCCACGAAAGGCCCATCATGGCTCCCTTGGAGGTTGACTTGGCCCAACCTCCTCAAAGCCCAACACGGAATCGAGTTCCATTTTCACAATTTCCAGATCATTGACGGATGCTTCTGATGTGGGATTGTGTTCTTGCAGGAAATAATCCCCAATCTGCATGCGGAAGGCTTCACGTGCCTCGGGAGCCATAATAACCTTGTTTCCATAGCACTGCCTCTTAGCCATAGAAGCAAGATACTCCTTAGCATCAGATTTCGAAATGAGCACATCCTCCGGAGTCACTGTCATCCCAGGCTGCGTCGCACACTTTCTCTTTCTCGCACGAACAACCGCTTCACTGAACTCCTCTTCTTCGTGTGGATTAACCCAGACATTAGCGAGCCCCATCATTTCTTCTGATGACCCCTTAGATTCAATATTTGCAATGAGAGTAGATTTAGCCCCTAGCTCCGGCAAGAAAAAGCTCTCCTCCTCCACCCTCATAAACTTTATTCTACCCACTTCACATTCTTCTCATTGTTTCCCTTTGTCAATGCCGTGATTTGTACTAAGCCCTTCCCCAGGCACCCCCAAGCAAAGTCTGACCTCCCCCCTACTTTCCTTCCTGATTTAGCCAAATCCAGTAAACCATCCTGCTCTTCACAGATAGCTTTCCCTTTAATCCTTCGCAATTCCTCAGATTTTGTTTCCCCATCCCCCAGCCTATCCCCTGGATCACACTTCTGTTCTTCCTCTTTGTTTTTTTGATTTGTAACTGCCAGTTGCAGTTCTACATTCACATCACTATGTTCCTTACTGACCAAATCAATCATACTAATTGATCCATCCTTAATAGAGAGCTCAGATGTTGAGCTAACATATCTCAGTAACCATTGTTGTAGAGGTATCTCTTCATCAGAGACCGTCTTCTCTAAGTCTTCATCAGACGTCCTATCTTCTGATCCATCCTTACTGGTTGAATTTTCCTTGCCTGTTGAGGATGAAATATGGAGAACCTCATTCTCATGTTCACCTGGCTGCTCCTCCATTCCTTGCTGCTCCTCCATTCCTTGCTGCTGCCCTCCTTCTTCCACAATATGTCTATTCAAGCTACCCTCAACCACCTGTTGAAGAGTACCATCCCCCTTGTGATAAACAATAGGAGGCCCTCCAGCCGGTGGTAAAAAAGTCTGGTTAATTCCAATCACTTCATCATCCATACGAGCCCATGCCTCGTTCCCTTCAATTCTGTTCATAATGTCATTTTGGATCTTTTCGTCTCTATCAATGCTAAAGGTGGGTATATCCACCCCTCCCAAGAAGGTTAAGGGGTCCTCCATATTCTCCTCCTGTGTTTCTTCATCCCCCCTTTCACCATTCATCTCCATTCCCTCCATCTCATCTCCAGCACTATGAAAAAGCTCATCATCTGGTTCCTCCTCCTCCAGCCAACCACCCAGACCCTTTCTCTTTACCCCACTCCCTTCTGGAATGTCCAGAACCACTCTGGGCAAAACCCTACCAGGTTCATTCCCCCCCCCCCCCCCCCCTTCCTTAGTATCCAAACCATTTTGATTCTGAACATTTTGCATAAAGGTATCCTTAACCCCTTCCCCAACATTTGGTACCTCGCTTGGAACATGATGATCACTGCTCGGGATGTATCTGCCTCCTTGAAAGATGACAGTCCCAGCAAAAGGCTGATCTGTCACTAAGAAACGCATGCCTGGCCTCACTCTACCACCTGGCGTGAGCCCAATCCCAAAGTCCACCACCCTCTCCTCCCCTTCCTGATCCACTCCTTCCCCAGCCCTGTTTCTCATGCCACCCAACCGTACCCTATCAGAGATATGGTGAGTAGTAGATTGAGTGGCACGAAGGTCAAGGTTGAACATAGTGTGGTTACTACGGGCCTGAAACACAGCAAAACCCCTCCCCAACGTTCTGTCAAGCATACCCCTAATATTGGATACAATGGCCAACAAACCCTCCCTACATTGGTTCCTTACATGCCCCAATTTACCACATTTGATACAGTATTTAAAAATCCCTTCATACTTAAACTGAATCCACAAGAGATGCCCTTGCTCCATAGCAAGGAAAAAACCAGGCATAAGAGGATCATTCAAATTGAGACTTACCTTAACCCTCAAGTAATCCTCTTCTGGCACCAAATGGAACTGCTCCACTCTATATTCATCACTCAGCATCTTACCCGCCACCTCCGCCACATGGGTGTTAGAAACTAGGTTCCTTATTTTATACTCAAATCTAATATGAGTTTTGTTTCTTTAAGTTTAGTCATAAAAACTTAAATAGATCTTATGCATGCAAGATGATATCATAAGATGAGATAGTCCTTACATTGATTTTAGAAGGTTTATACTCAATAATCATCTATTATTTGAGTCTTCAAGCCACCGAAATTACCCTTAAACGATCTAACAAAAATCGTCTCCTAAAGGTGCGTATCAAGGACCCGATCTCAAACTAATACTAATTTTGTTACTAGAAAATTAGTACAAGTATACTAGAAATATTAATAATATTACTTCTTAATATTATTAGTGGTTGAATGATTTTGCCATACTAGAAAACCAATTTCTATGTAGAATGTGTCTTTGGTAGTATGAATGGTGCATAAGCATATATCCACACCCTAAACTAAGAGGCATTTTGTGTATATATAATAGAAGCATGATGAGCTTGCTTGCTCATGCATACCAACCGGCCATCAAGCAACCCCATGGCCTATGCATGGCCTTCTATCACTTACACAAAAGTAAGCAATATGCCTTACATCCCTCTTACACACCTATCATATAGGTTTTGTGTACAAAATACACAATGCTCTAATACTACCAATGTCACGGCTGAAATGGGTTTGTTATAGACCCATTTTGTCTTTGTCAATTGTGTTGATATGTAACATGTCACATATGTTTCATAACACATGACCCAATTTGTTAATTAGGTAATTTTAACTCTTTAAAATTCATAATTCACAATTTTACAACATTTAAATAATACTAGTAGTAATTCGAAATTACCACTTTATAAAAATGTAACATCATAATTTTAATCACAACTCTTTGTAATATTATGATCAACCGTGTTCATTCTCAATTTAATCGTTTCTTAAACGAATAAATGAAACCGTGTAATAAAACCCATTTTATTACTTTGACTGTTATTATTATGATCTCATTATTTATAATAATATTTGTCTTGCAAAATCATTTCCAAATTCCTAGTTGTTAATTAATTTGTATCCAATACAATATTAATTAATTATTCCATTGAGACGAAATTCCTTAAAGATATGACCTTAAGGGATCAACTGATCACCACCATCATATGACGATAATGTCAAACTCTAGACAGCCAATCATTATCGGTAAATGTTGATCAGTCGACTTTAAAAGAGTAACACTCCCAGTTGTGTTTCATTCAAATGAGTTTTAATTATGTCAACACACTATTGTCGAGGACACTTCCTCCAACAATCTCCCACTTGTCCGAGACAAGTGTGTGTTACCAATTCTCTTGCCCTATTACTATCTCCCACTCAATGCTTGGCGTCCTCTCAGGTCGTGCCGGCAATTGATTAAAATCTAGAGTGGTTTATCTCGATCTGGAGTTATAACTACTGACCGGAATTATCTACCATAGATACCTTCCGAGCGTGGCCACGCATTTCTAGTTATTATTCTCCTCGAGTGGCCTAGAGATATTTCTCAACCCTGACAAGGGGTGGACAATTCCTAATCGACTTATTCCTTCCGGCTGGCCATAGTCCATCATAACCCAAAATATGTCCTTATAAACCCCAGTTACGAAGGTGTTAGGACATAAATCAAAGTTAATCTGAAAACTATGCCACCTCAGAGAACAGTCATTAGTCCAAGAACTGACTCATGTGAAACACGATAGATGCTCCCGCCACGACCAGGCAGTCTTTTAATAAGAGTACGCCAGAGCTCTATCTGCGGTCATTAGCCCGGCAAATGTATCTTAACATGTCTATGCCTAGGTGATCGACTAGTCATCCCGTATGACCCTATGGCAATTGAACTCGCCATCAATCGCATCACACATCCGGTTGCATTGAGATGTCACCTCACTTAAGCAACTAGGGGCGAGGTCATGATAATTCAATTCACTTTAATGGGGTTCAATATGGTCTCACCATCCCATTTGAATTTTATGACCTTGGTTTTTGAGTACTTAAACTCTATTACGATAAATGTATTATGAACAACTTGAAAAATAACACTTTATTTCATCCTCATAATTTAGTACATATCTGGCATGCGTTTAAGACCCATGGATGCTACATGTCGGTCATGCTTAGCCTGCGATAAAGGCTTGGTTAAAGGATCAGCAATATTATCCTCTGTCCCAACCTTACAAACCGCAACTTCCTTCCTTTCAATAAAGTCTCTAATTACATGAAATTTTCTGAGTACATGTTTGGACTTATTGCTAGACTTGGGCTCCTTTGCTTGAAAGATAGCCCCACTGTTATCACAAAGAATTGTGATTGGATCTTTGGCTATAGGGACTACTCTTAGTCCTTCCAAGAACTGCCTAATCCACACAGCTTCCTTCGCAGCCTCTGATGCTGCAATATACTCAGCCTCTGTAGTAGAATCTGCAACAACTGGCTCCTTGAAGCTTCTCCAGCTTACGGCTCCACCATTGATCATATAGATAAAGCCAGCCTGGGATTTCATATCATCCGCATCTGTTTGAAAGCTTGAGTCGGTGTAACCCTTTACACTAAACTCACCTTCTCCTCCAAACACTAGGAAAAGATCCTTAGTTCTTCTCAAGTACTTAAGGATATTCTTAACGGCTATCCAGTGTTTTTCACCTGGATTGGCTTGGTATCTACTCGTCATGCTCAAAGCATACGACACATCTGGACGGGTACAAGTCATGGCATACATGATTGACCCAACAGCTGAAGCATAGGGTATGTCCTTCATTCGTTCAACATGTTCTGTTTGATCAGGAGTGGGTGATTGAGTTTTGCTCAAGGAAATCCCACTCCCCATGGGAACCAGTCCTCTCTTAGAATTCTCCATGTTGAAACGACGAAGTATCTTATCCACATAAGATTCTTGGCTTAGTGCCAATATTCTCTTGGATCTTTCTCTAAAGATCCTAATACCCAATATGCGTTGTGCATTTCCCAAATCTTTCATTTGGAAATGTTTTCCTAACCATTCCTTGACTGAAGTCAACATGGTAACATCGTTACCAATAAGGAGTATGTCGTCTACATACAAGATTAAGAACACAACTTTGCTCCCACTGAACTTCATGTATAAACAAGGTTCTTCGACACTTCGAGTGAACCCATTCTCTTTTATCACATGATTGAATCGATGATTCCAGCTTCTTGATGCTTGCTTAAGCCCATAAATGGACCTATTTAGCTTGCATACTTTGTTAGGATTTTTAGGATCCTTAAAACCTTCAGGTTGTACCATGTACACCTCCTCCTCTAAATGCCCATTTAGGAAGGCGGTTTTAACATCCATTTGCCATATTTCATAATTGTGAAATGCGGCAATTGCTAACATAATCCGGATTGATCTCAACATAGCAACAGGAGCAAAAGTTTCATCATAGTGTAGACCATGAATTTGAGTGAAACCTTTTGCTACAAGCCTAGCTTTGTAGACATCATCATGTCCCTCTATGCCATTCTTGATTTTGAAGATCCATTTGCACTGAAGTGGTTTAACGTTCTTAGGCAAATCAACCAAGTTCCAAACTTGATTATCTTCCATGGATTTAATTTCGGATTTCATGGCTTCAAGCCAAAAAGCTGAGCTTGGACTAGATATAGCTCCTTTGTAGGTGGATGGTTCATCATTTTCTATTAGAAAAACGTCTAAAGCATCTCCTATCTCAATGACACCAACATATCTTTCAGGTTGGTGACTCACCCTCCCAGACCTCCTAGGTACTGGAGCATGAACTGCAGCATTTGATGACGAAGGAATGTTTTCTTGCGTTATCTCTACTTCTGTTTGTGGCTCTTGATCTTGAATTTCTTCAAGTTCAAATTTTCTCCCACTCTGTCTTTTAGAAATGAAGTCACTTTCTAAGAAGACAGCTTCTCGAGACACAAACACTTTGTTTTCTTGAGAATTATAGAAGTAGTATGCACGAGTGTTGAGTGGATATCCTACAAATGTGCATTTGTCAGATTTGGGTGCAAGTTTATTGGAAGACTTGTTCTTAACGTAAGCCTTGCAACCCCATATCTTAATGAATGACAAATTCGGGACCTTCCCTTTCCATATCTCATATGGAGTTTTATTTGCAGCTTTAGTCGGACTCCTGTTTAAGGAGTGTATTGCGGTTTGGAGTGCAAATCCCCAAAATGAATCAGGGAGATCTGTAAGACTCATCATTGATCGAACCATGTCTAATAAGGTTCGATTTCTCCTTTCAGAAACACCATTGAGTTGTGGTGTTCCTGGTGGAGTAAGTTGTGAAACTATGCCACAATCTTTTAAATGAGAATCAAATTCATTGCTTAGATATTCGCCACCACGATCTGATCGAAGTGCTTTGATCTTTCTATTGGTTTGGTTCTCTACTTCATTTTGAAATTCTTTGAACTTTTCAAATGCTTCACTTTTGTATTTGATTAAGTAGATATACCCATATCTACTTAAATCGTCAGTAAAAGTAATAAAGTAGTCATAATTTCCTCTTGCGGTGATTGTCATTGGACCACATACATCGGTATGTATTAGTCCTAACAAGTCACTTGCCCTCTCACCTTTTCCACTAAAAGGTGATCGAGTCATCTTACCAAGAAGACATGATTCGCATACTCCATATGATATGTAATCGAATGGTTTGATGATATTAGTCGATACTAATCTTTTAATGCGATTTTCATTTATGTGACCTAGACGGCAATGCCAAATGAACGATTCATTTGGGTCATTTGATTTTAGTCTTTTTGTTTGCACGTTATGGACATCAATGGATTTTGAGTTGTTGAGTACATAAATCCCATTTACGGAATTTGCTTGGCCTACTACCAAGCCATTTCGATGTATTTCACAAAAATTATTCTTGATCATAAATGAAAAACCTTCCATGTCTAACATGGCAACCGAAATGATGTTTTTAGATAAAGAAGGTACATAATAACAATCCTTCAAATACAACTCATAACCACTAGCTAAATGTAATACGTAGGTTCCCTTTGAAGAAGCGGCTACCTTAGCCCCATTTCCAAGTCTGAGATCCACGTCACTTTTGTCTAGCTTCTCCACATTTCTTAGCCCCTGTAAATGATTACAAAGGTGAGATCCACAACCAGTATCTAATACCCATGTTATAGAGGAGGTGAAATTAATGTCAATAACATATATCTCACTTAGAGTCTTACTCTTTGGAGTGATGATTCCATCTTTGATGTCCTCCAAATAAGTGGGGCAGTTACGCCTCCAATGGCCAAACTCAAAACAATGGTGACAAATATCTGAAGGTTTAGCACCTCTCTTTTTGGTTGTAGTAGTCCCACTAGCTACTCCCTTCATGGGTCGCTTTCCTTTCTTTATCCTTTTAAACTTCCTTCCATTCTTAATGGAAAGAGGTGTTCCACTTGTGCTCCCACTCATCTCCTCATCCCCTTTTGTCTCTAAAGACATTGAGTTCATTTGAGAGATAAGATTATCATAGTCATGATCCGTCATCACGATTGGTTTAGGCGGAGCAGAAGTGGTTACCAGACAAAGTTTTCCATTGTTGTCGATCGTAAAGCGCAATTCTCTAGTCGGATCATCTTCACAGTATTTTTGCCAGTTATCAATGGTGATAGGAATGAGATTATTGAAAGCATCCATTTTTCAATTACTACAAGAGATGAAGGAAAAATCAACATTTATCGTTTTGAAAAACTTGTAAATGAGATTGACAAGTTATTGCATCTATAAAATGACCTCTATCCAATTTTATAAATGATTCCAAGACCCAAACCCATACCCCGAAATCGTGAACCACTGGAACTCCGACCCAAGGTATGGTTTGGTGGGTTAAACCGGTTCTACCATAGAACTCTTGGTTGATGACAAATCATAATTTATTCATCTTAGCCCGGAACACATTGACCACTGGTCCTCTACACTTCCGTTGAGTACAAACCAAATTTCAAGTGCATCGGGATGCGATCCGCCCACTGGACTGAATCCATCCCATCGCCCCACTTATCCTACGTAATGGGGTTCGTACTGCCCACTGGACTAGCACCACCCTACGAAATAGAAGCTCATGGGTTCTACTATTTGGTAAGGCTAATTCTCAATTGTTTTTGTTTAATATAGAGGTCTTGTCAATTTATTATCTATCTCCTTTAAGCGAATTAAATTGGTGAACTCGATAATTATAATTGACACGGTCGTTTTTAACGATCTAAACTAATATGCATGTTTATGGCGATTTGGCTATGCATGCAAACATATCAAAATGCAAAAATAAAAGCAATAAAGCAATAAAATCCTAGTATGGCCTTCCTAGTAATAGTAAAAACTAATTAACTATTACAAATTCGGAAACCAACTCCTTGGTCCCTTGAACTTCATTGGCACGCCATCCAAGAAAACACCGTCTTGCCGGAACTCCTTTCCGTATGGCACCGTCTTTTGGATCTTCGGAATTACAATAAAATAATACAACTATTCTAGTGTAAAACTGAAAATTAAATTAAATTACAAACCCGTGATACGAGATCACATAAATTACAACCGAATCAATATTCCCTTTCATTACGGGTAATATTGATTAAAACTAAGGCCATACTAAGAAAAATTACATAATTCCAAATTATATAAATAACATTCAAAATATGACATTCATATTAAATAAGTTGCAATATTAAAATATGTATGCACATGCTCAATTTTAATGCCAAATCGCCTTATGGGAGCAAATATCTCATATTTGTTTACGGTTTTTACGGATATGCGCGATTTTAACTTATTAAAATCATCCAAAATTACATAAATCTCATTTATGTCCAAGTTAATCATCCCAACTTACTTTAGGAATAAATGTTTAGTCTCTACTAATATTTGATCATGATCTAACTTGATTTTGCATTATTGTTCATAAATTACTTGTATTTTCGGGAAAAATAACCAAAATATGGCCAAATGAGTCAATAAAATTCGAAATTTAAAATTCAAAAATTTTAAACTTTCTGGAAATTTTCTAAAAATTCAGAAATTAATAAAATGGTCTTATGCAAATATCTATGGTTTATTTCTTAAATAAATCGTATAAAAGCCGTTTTTATGGTTTAAAATCCGATTTAAATTATAAAAACTTGCAGTAAATTGCTATAAATTTTTAGTCATCCTAAAATACATATTAGAATCTGAAAATGACCAAAAATTACAGACCATACTCGAAATTTTATTTTTCCGACTCATAAATTACGATTATTAACTAATTAACTCATTAAAATTAATAATCATAAAAAAAGAAACTTTTTGACATCTAACTTTTAGATCTGATGTTCCTATCATATAAGACATCTATGGGTAAAATTTCATGCCATAATATTAAGATTAACCATTTTTAACACAATAATTCACTATTTATCCGATTTTAACCATTAAAATCATAAATCATGCATCACTTGAGAATAAATTCCCAAAACTTACATACATACTGTAAATATTGCATGTGACATTGTGTAAAGTTTTTATGGCAAAATTCCAACTATAACTATTAAAGTCGAATTTAAGTCACTATTAATCCGATTTTTACTATAAAAATCATTAATCATGCAAAATAATTCCAATAATTTCGAAAATTCATACAGGAACTTTATATATTGCATGTGACTTCTCATAAAATTTTTAAGATTAAATTCGAAATATAACCATATATACCCATTTTTACTCATATTATGACTATTTATCTCATAAAATTCATAATCCATGCATATTAACTCCATTTCTCACGAAAAATCATATACAATATATTAAATATGCATGTGAGAACATATCAAAAAATCTCGGCCAGAAACTATTTTTAGCTATTTTTCCCATTAATTGTTGTTTAAAACCGATTTAAACTACAAAATATACAAATAAATATAAAAATGAACAATAAAAATCCATAAAATTATTTTTATGTCCTAAAACCATTTTAGAAACAGAAACTTTAACATGCAAAATTATTTTGTGATTTATCATAATAAACACAATAATTTCGAAATTTTCGAAATGTGTATGTTAAACCGATTTTAACATAAATCATGAATCCGATCATGCATGCAACAACCGTAATGCTCTGATACCAATTGTTAGAAACTAGGTTCCTTATTTTATACTCAAATCTAATATGAGTTTTGTTTCTTTAAGTTTAGTCATAAAAACTTAAATAGATCTTATGCATGCAAGATGATATCATAAGATGAGATAGTCCTTACATTGATTTTAGAAGGTTTATACTCAATAATCACCTATTATTTGAGTCTTCAAGCCACCGAAATTACCCTTAAACGATCTAACAAAAATCGTCTCCTAAAGGTGCGTATCAAGGACCCGTTCTCAAACTAATACTAATTTTGTTACTAGAAAATTAGTACAAGTATACTAGAAATATTAATAATATTACTTCTTAATATTATTAGTGGTTGAATGATTTTGCCATACTAGAAAACCAATTTCTATGTAGAATGTGTCTTTGGTAGTATGAATGGTGCATAAGCATATATCCACACCCTAAACTAAGAGGCATTTTGTGTATATATAATAGAAGCATGATGAGCTTGCTTGCTCATGCATACCAACCGGCCATCAAGCAACCCCATGGCCTATGCATGGCCTTCTATCACTTACACAAAAGTAAGCAATATGCCTTACATCCCTCTTACACACCTATCATATAGGTTTTGTGTACAAAATACACAATGCTCTAATACTACCAATGTCACGGCTGAAATGGGTTTGTTATAGACCCATTTTGTCTTTGTCAATTGTGTTGATATGTAACATGTCACATATGTTTCATAACACATGACCCAATTTGTTAATTAGGTAATTTTAACTCTTTAAAATTCATAATTCACAATTTTACAACATTTAAATAATACTAGTAGTAATTCGAAATTACCACTTTATAAAAATGTAACATCATAATTTTAATCACAACTCTTTGTAATATTATGATCAACCGTGTTCATTCTCAATTTAATCGTTTCTTAAACGAATAAATGAAACCGTGTAATAAAACCCATTTTATTACTTTGACTGTTATTATTATGATCTCATTATAATAATATTTGTCTTGCAAAATCATTTCCAAATTCCTAGTTGTTAATTAATTTGTATCCAATACAATATTAATTAATTATTCCATTGAGACGAAATTCCTTAAAGATATGACCTTAAGGGATCAACTGATCACCACCATCATATGACGATAATGTCAAACTCTAGACAGCCAATCATTATCGGTAAATGTTGATCAGTCGACTTTAAAAGAGTAACACTCCCAGTTGTGTTTCATTCAAATGAGTTTTAATTATGTCAACACACTATTGTCGAGGACACTTCCTCCAACAATGGGTTGTCAGATACTCAAAAGGCAGCCCACAGACCCGAACCCACACACTTGCACTTGGAAACCGTATTGCTCTGGGCACAACATCTGGGAACCACCGTCCAAACACCATGACAGCTCCATCCATGGCCGTACAAGTCTTCATGAGCAAACCTTCTTGGTCATTCACATTGTAACAGTAGAACACATAAATATCTCCCATTCTAAAGCACACAATTCTCCCCCGGGTAGTCCACTTAGTCCTAATGATTTCATTAACCTTCTCAGCTTCAAATGATCTGTAATCCACAAGGAACCCCAAGACACACTTGCCCCAGAACTCCCTTGATTTTCCTAGTTCTGCTGGGTCAACGTGAATCACCCCCCCAGACCAAGGGTACCTCCACATGTTAACATGCATGAGATCATGTGGATTAAACCTTGGCATATGATCCTCTGCATGCGCATTCCCATCACCACCAACCCCCAAACCCATACCCCCCTGTCCATTTCCAAACTCATTACCATAGTTCCTTGGGTCCATGTTTTTGTTTAGAGAGAAAAAGGAAGTAGTAGTTGAATGTGTCGAGGAAAAATTACTTTGCTGACAAAGATTGAGATGGTGAGATGAGTTGTGAACTCTCCCTCTCCCCATCACGGCTTAAATAGGCGTTCCAAAAAACACTTCAAATGTAGTAAATGAGACTTGGGAAAACGTAAAGCCACCTTGCTTTATTACCAATAGGTCAACCTCCACCTAGAGCCACACCCCTCTTGAAGTAAATAGATAGTAATGATGATATAAGGTCTGACAACTCCGGGGACTTGAAACGCCAAGTTAGAGAAACGAAAAAGGAGAGTAAGCCCAATAAGAAGAAAGAAGAAAAAGAGAATAAGAAAGTAAAGCCAATCAGATAGAAAAGGAAGAAATGATTAGGGAGTAAAGATGAGGGAGAAACTGAAAAGTGTGATATTCTCTTAGGTTTCCAAGACACCCATGCAAAATCCCCACGGGGAACAAAACGTAAAGAGCATAAAGAATAATAAAGAGTAAGAAAAGCTCTCAAAAAAGAGAGGAAAGCTTCTCTCTAGAACTTAGAGAGAGAATTGTTGTTCTTTTTGTAGCATTCAAAACTAGAAATACAATCAGGTGTTAGTCAATATTAGATTAGCGGGGTTTTAACTTGAAAAAACCGAGTCGAGTTAGGTTGGACTTACGAGAACATGTCATCTCTAAATAGATATAATTGTAATACATTTATAATTTGGTCAACTTATTTTATGAGAAATTAATGTACACACACGATTCTACCAACAAAGTAAGTTTTCTAAAAGTGTCTCATGCAAAATATATCACATGTTAATTAGGGATGTCGATGGATCTCGAATCCCGTCTAGATCCTGGATCAAGATCCTAAGGATCGGATCTGGATCGCGATATTTTGAATCCAGTGGATATGGATATAGATAGGATCTATATGTATGAAAGCGGATGCAGATATGGATATGATGGTTAAGATTCATATCTTACCCTTGTATTCATTTTTATTTTATTTTAAAATGAAAAATAAAAAATAAATTAAGAAAATAGTAAAAAAAAAATTTTTATTTTTTTTTTCATAAACTTAGCTATGGTTCCTTTCTCATTAACAATTTTCGATTGCAAAAAGTATTTTTGTGATTGCTATAATACTTTTTTTTATAAACATGTTATTTTTTAAAACTTTATTTCTATATTTTGAAAACTTTATTTTTAATATTTGTATTCTAATATAAAAAAATAGTATGTTAATTTTGTAATAAAACCCAAAATTACCCATGCACAAATAATAATTTAGTATTTAAAAAGTGATTTTTTTACCATAAAAGGATACGGGATAGATCCAGATCCTATCCATATCCGGTGGATCAGGATATGGATCTGGGAATTTCAGATTCTGTGGATATGGGCAAGATCTGGATTCATAAGAATAAGGATATGGATTTGTATCTTATAGGATCATATGCAGATCATATTCATTGTCATCCCTACATGTCATTAACAACATTATAAATGAGCATGTGAAATTCGAGTAAGGATCATCTCCATTTCTCAAAAAGAAATGGAGGCCCATTACTTCTCAACGGTTCGGATTAAAAATGGGATCGATCGGATGATTATATATTTATTTGAAAATAAAAAGGTAAATGAAAAGGATTTGAATATATAATATAGTAATGTTTGTGATATGTAATGTAGAGAAAAGAAATGGAGATGATCCATTTTGGTGAAATAATATCTTACATAAACACAATTAAGGGATCATGCCAATAGAACAACTTGGTAAAAACAAAATATAAAATAACAAACCCGTGCAATTTGCACGGGTTTAAGATTGGTTCAATTCAATTCAATTCCAATATACCAACCAAACACTCTCTAAAATCACTCAATAAATCTTACATCAGATCTTTTCTCATTATATTAATGAGAGACAACCAATAAATAACTAAAAATTAATTCAAAAATAAAAGATAATTTTAAAAAAAAATCTATTATGAAAGAAATTTCTCGCTAGTATTAAGGAAAGACGGTCACTCACTAGAATCAGTTAGAATTTTTTTTCTTATCCCTTTACTATAAAAGGGGTAGAATTTAAAGAGCTCTTATTGGTTCCTAATTTTTAGGGGATGAAAAAACAAAAAACAAAAAAACTTATACCCACGTTGTCTATGCCATTTGATTATTTGATTTTATTCTTCCCATAACTCATATGACATAGCCTAACCCCTATAATACTATTCTCATATAATATACATTTTCCTAAATATTATTAACACAATATAAACATACAAAAAATACAACTAGAATAATTACAAAGAAATAAAAAATTACAAATCGAATATAATAAAAATCAATAAAACCTCATTTGTTAGTCATTACTGATATTAAAAAAAATAATGAGATAGATTTGAAAATCTTTTCTATATAAAAGCAGAATCATTTCAAGCCTCCTCATTAACTCCGTCATTATATATAATTCTTTTTTTTTTATAGTTAATGTGGGACCCACATACTAGACTATGTAATTAATTTCTTGAAAACTACCGTCTCTTTTTATACGGATTTTTTAATGTTTGTGATTTACACTTAATGAAGTAATAAATAATGTCTAATTTAAACAAAATAATACATAATTCTTTCCAATTTTTTTCTCCAATAGTAAATAATAAATTAAAATTACTAATTCAGTCCAATCTTTTAGAACACTAATCAATTATATAGACAAATTGACACAAAATCAATATTATTACAAAAAAATATTGTTGCAAACTGTATTAAATAAAAAACAAGCACTTGACACATCTGATTGTAGAAGTGATGAAAAGAAGAGATGCATTTGTAATATGAAAATAAAGAAATTTAGGATTAGGATGATAGCAATGTAGCGGAAAAAATAATATTAATCTTTAATTATGCTATATAGTAGCATACAAAATTTGAACTTAACTTAATTAATGGTGTAATTGTGCAAGTCGAGACACATTTTGCATAAATCATTAAAACAATATTAGAAATTGTATTAGTATGAAAAAATTCAACACAAAATGAAATTTGCATCAAGTTGAAAATATTTGGATCGAGTTACGTTCAGGGCCGGTCCTAAGTATTTGGAGGCCCTGGGCGAGGTTGTAAATTGGGCCCTAACTTTCATTTTTTTCAGATGAGGTTGATTCTTGAAAATTTTTAAGAAATTTAGTAGAAAAAATGATTTTGAACTCGGAAAATTGAATAGGGTATCATATAATTCAACTTTTTTATTGTCAAAAAAGTTGTAAAAGATCGAAATTCTTTCAAAGTTTAGATATTAGCTTTATTAGGGTAGTCCATTTAATGTATAATTTGAAAAAATTATGTTTTGATGAACTTAATTTGCACAAGATTTCATAAGCATGAAAAATATTTTTTTAACTCAATTGACCAACTAAAATATAAGTAAAAGATATTAAATGGATGAGCACGTGACCTCTTGACACAATGTAACCTGAAATACCACTAGATTCCTTACCATAAGGTGCATTTTACATGTGATAAATTCTATTTAACAAATAACACCCACCTAATTTTACAATAATGAGCCCCTTCCAAACTTGGGCCCTTGTCAAATGCCAACCCTAATACCCCGTAGGACCGGCCCTAGTTACGTTAGATCCCATATGGGACGTGTAATTGCGGACCCAAGTGGATAGGGTCGGGTCAAGTGAGACACATGTAAACGGGTCAAGTGAATATCTAACAATATCTTATTTCTCATATATTCTCTCCCTGTTTAAATCTTTTTTTCTCACGTCTTTGTTAATTTAATTTCCTAATAAATGATTATCAATTTGTTTTTTTGTGTGTTAAATTAATTTACCATGTTTGTATACTAAATACATGGATTTTTTTCACCGATTTAAAACATGTGTAAGTTCAGACATATGTACTATTGGCACGTATTTTAATCTATTATCATTGTCAAATAAATAAAATAACGTAATTTATTTTCGTAGTACGTATTTTACTCATCGTAGTACTTTTTATACTATAATTTCCATTTACCTACCCTTAACTAAAAAAACATCAACTTAATTCTCTCTATTACTAACCCTAATTCTTCATTATAAACAAATTTTCAATTATGTATGATAATTTGGATCTATAATAAGTATTTAGTTTGCTAATTACATAGTTATTAATCAAATTAATGTTTTTTTAGTACAATTTTGAACATTTTGTCACTAATTTAGGGTTTAGGTTGAAATCAATTTGGGGATTTTGCTAATTAGGGAGGGAAGGATGGTGGAGGAAAGTCGCAGGTGGTGGCCACAAACAGTGTCGTTGGTAATAGACAAAGCCGTTGCCGACGAGAGCGTGAGAGAGTGGTGGTTCGGTGGGTTCGTCAAGGTGTTTGATGTTGTAGAAGAGGGTTGTTGGCTACTTGTCCTTGTAGTTATGAGTCACTGAAGAAGGACTATGGTGGCTGGTGGTGGGGCAGTGTGTGGTCAGGGAAGGGTGGTGGTGGTTGTCGGGGAAGTTGGGAGGTTGGTCATGGTGGAATGCGTGATTTTCATTTGTTTTTTCTTCTTCTCAAACATAGTCACGTCATTGTAATTTGTGAAAAGAAATGAAGGGTAGTATTGTCAAAACCGTACTGTAATGAGTAAAATGTGTACTGCGTAAATCAACACCTAAAATAATCATATTTTTTGTTTAATACTATATTTTAAATATTGATCATTATATTTGCACGGGTTGAAAACTAGTTAATCCTAAAGCGGATATAATTACATAATCACATTAGGTAGAAGATCATTTTCACTTCACACGTAAAATATAAATTGGTATAATCCGCAAAGGAGAGGTGAGATCAAGTGAGAACATCATTCATTATTCATCCTCTAAAAATTCCAAAACGTCCTATTCACAACTCCTTAATGTTCACCTATTTTTTCAACATCCCCTTCTTTTCTCATTCACAAATTTTTGAATAACCCAACCAAATTTCAACCATTTTAAGTAAACAAATCCCACCACTACAATATTCGTTCGATCTAAGCAAAACCCAAATAAAAAAATGCAATCTTTGGGTCTAAAAATTTGCCCAGATTTTAACATTAAAAGATGCAATTTTGGAAACAATATTAATGGTCTTTCAGAATTTGAATTGGGTTTTAGAAAAGGTTGGTGTTGTTCAACAATTACTGGAGAAAATAATGTGAAATATTGCAAGATTGTAGCTTGTTCTTCTCCAAGGAATGTTGGTGGTGAAAGCCCAACCCCAAGTCCGATCCCAAACCCGAATTTGGGTTCGGGTCAAAGTGGTTTATTGGCTCGGACCCACACTTATGCTATGCTTAAGCAACAAATGGAGGTGGCTGCTAAAGCTGAGGTATAGTTTTGAACTTATGTATGGTTTATTTGGTTGTTTTAATTCTCGTAGATTGCGTTAGTCTCTTTAGTTATGTCACTTATTTGGTTTCGGTTTATTTATTTAGTTTTGGCTCCCGCAATTACGGGGTAAGTGTTCGGATGTACGTACCCTTATCTTTAGTCACTTTAGTTATGTGGATTCAGTTTATTTGTTTAGTTTTGGCTCTCACAAATTGTGGGATAAGGGGGTCGGGTGTACGTAGACTCAAGACTCATCCTTATGTTAGCCGCGGTTTAGTTATGCGGATTTGGGTCGATTTTAGATTGCTGAAAATTCGATCAAGTTGGTTTTTTGGTTGAATGTAGTAATTGGTAGATTTGTTATTTTTTGAATTGTAAAATGGAAATTTGTTGCTGTGTTTGGTTAGAATTAGAAATAGTAGTAGGAATGGATTGACAAATTCTGGGTACTACATTAAATTACGTATGATTTGTTTGTTAAGTTGGTTATTTGTAAGACGGTTTTACGCTAATATTTCTAAAATGGATCTCAACTACCTAGATAAAATGGATCTCAACTACCTAGAAGACTAGAATATGGCCACATGGATGTTACAAAGTAGTTACAAAAGGAGTCGGATGTACGTAGCCTTCCTATTTTTGTTGTTTGTTTGTTGAAACCTATGTTGCTCAG
Organism: Silene conica; assembly: GCA_029255685.2. Lineage (NCBI taxonomy): Eukaryota > Viridiplantae > Streptophyta > Magnoliopsida > Caryophyllales > Caryophyllaceae > Silene > Silene conica. The sequence continues at coordinate 71,490,369 of CM055317.2, forward strand.
ACTCGATTAGAAAGATCCAACACGGGTGCGTGTTCAAGTGTCGGGCTCGACCATTTTTATCAAAAATATGCATATTTTGGTTTAAAATGAGGTGTCGAAGTGTCATACTCGTCCAAGAGTCGAGTGTCGGACATGGTACGTGAAGGAATTAAAAGAGCTCGAGGAACATAGGTTGAAACAAATCATTTTTTTAGTAGGATTAGTTGTGGATTTTTAGTTTGTTTCTTTTTCGGTGCTTTATGTGGGTTTGCCATTTTGTTTAGGATAAGGGAAAAAAATAGTGGAAATGAATGAATTGCTAAATTTGAGGTATAATAATTGTGTAAGTATGATTGTAGGGTTTGTTTCTGGTATTGTTTGCTGAACTATGATGATGTTTTTGGCTGAGATACTGGGTAGTGCTTGATTTTAGCTTTTGTGACTTATGTGGATTTCGGTTTGCCTTTTCGATAAAATCAGTAAACAGGAACATATGGGTATGAGTTAGGCTATATGAGATTGTACTTAATGGTTGCACTTATTGTGCTTCAATTGGTTGTGCTCCCATGTGAATGAAAATCAATGAAGGAGCAATTTTTTTCTGAATCGTCTTTGTCTATTTTAGACTTCGGAGTGAATTAGGACACCGATTGTTTTATAGGCAGTATCGTACCATTGTAGGCGATCTTTTCTATTGTAGGGTAGCAATCATTCAATGCAATTGCCGTCACAATGGTCATTAGGAGTCTCCTCCACGTCTTGGAATAGGAAACGGGAAAATATGGGCATGACTGCATGAGTTAGGCTATATTTTATATTTTTTGTGTATTTTGGACTTCGGAAGTTTGGAAGTGAATTAGAATATCGATTATTTTATAGGCAATATCCTACCATTCTGGCCTTGTGGGTGTCTTCTTTTTCTATTGTAGGGTAGCAATCATTCAATGCAATTGTCATTAGGAGCTATCCAAAAACTCCTCTATATTTGTTTCCAACACAGAGATGAAGCCGTGTACATTTGACATTACCTTGTTATTTGTGGGAGTCTTTGAGGGCTTGACGCACTAGGGTTGTAGAACTTACCCTGTTATTTGCGGGAGCCTTTGAGGGCTTGAGGCACGAGGGTTATATTGTTGTTGTCGTATAGTATATTTGGAAACAAATTGTATTGAAAAAAGACATTGGGTATCTACATGTTTGATTTTTGTGAGGATTGCAGTTTGAAATGGAAAGTTATAGGATGATAATGGCGAGTCTATATGGTTTTATTTTCCTGAAGAGGCATACTTTTTTTGTTTCAAGGAGTTTCATTCATTCAATATATGAATTGTCATTTAGCTGACCAATCATAGGTCCGCAATAGAAATGGTTTAAGAGCAATCCTGACAGAATACCCTGTATTATATTGCACGAGAACCTCGATTTTGTAGAAGTGTTAAAATTGATGTGAATCTATTTTAGGTCTTCATCTGTAGTTTAATATGAAAGAGTTGTACTTGATAGCTTTTCGATTCATTGAAAAATTGGGGTGTAGAGAAGTTTCTGGGTCCTTAGTTGTCTCCTTTGTTTGGTTATGATCCGAAACTTGAGAAGATCGTATTGGTGTCAGAAACTTCGTTGTGTAAGAAAGCGGTCTATGCCGATGTCACTTTGTTTCTCTTATGGCCTTATGGGAAACAATTTTAAGGTTTGGTTTGAATTCTGATGGAAACATACATCATACATGAGTTGATATCCTAAAGCAGAATTTCTTATATGATCATTTGTTTAGAAGGGATTTTGCCTCCTGGTTTAGTCGTAGTGTCTGATATTTGAGGTCTACTTGCAGGATTATAAAGAAGCTGCTAGAATACGCGATTCATTAAGATTATTTGAGGAAGAAGAACCCGTTCTGCGATTGAGGAGACTTTTGAAAGAGGCTATTGCTGAGGAGAGGTTTCAGGTACTCTCTTTTTCTGTGAACGCTGGTAGGTAGTGCCATAGTAGTATAGCATTTAGGGTACTCAAATGGATTTATAGTCTCAGTGTACGACATTTACTTATTATTTAGCCTTGTATTTCACAAACAAAATTGTCTGTCATGCTTCCAGTAAACATAATTACATAAGAGTTGATCGATAATCAACTTTCAAACTTAGCTTAAAAAAGATACTCCCTCCATCCCATTTTTATTGTCCCTTTTTCTCCTATAATTTATCCCACAATTATCGTCCCTTTCTAACTTTAGCAAGGAACAATTGTGAACCTCCAATATTGCCCCTAGATAATTTAGCTACCACTATCTTTATCCAAATGATAATTGTCTTCTTTCCATTTAATTCAAGGGGTAGAATTGGTATTTCATCATGTTTTTTTAAGTCATCCTAAAATGGAAAGAGGGACGATAAAAGTGGGATGAAGGGAGTATCATATTTGCTATTTCTAGTTCGGCACATCAATGGAGAATTATATGCCTTTCTCACTTCTGAACCAAATATTGAAGAGCTCGCTGTCTAGATTTAACTTGACGTGCATTTTCGCTCACATGTGCTAAAGAATTCGTATTTGATTGGTTTGCCCACATGTGAGAAAAGATGATAAATTTGATCACGTATAAACCAAGGAGGTAATCCTTCGATACCAATTAGTTTTAGTATGGAATGTTCTTTTGCTTGCAAAGAGGAGTTCCTCTCGCCTTTTTTGGGAGCAGCAGGATTGTCTTCTGTGGTGTGACGGTGGATCGAGGATTGTTGTCAGCTTTGATGGCCATGAAAAGGGAAAGTAGAATTTGAGAACTTTAACAATTTGAAATTTCTGCTTAGATTTTATGCTTACCTTTCATTGATTTGAAGTTTTGAATTGCAATGTATGTATATTACGTTCACTTTTCTGTCAACTTCGAAATGACAAGCGACTAAGTTTTTGAGTAATATATCAGGATGCTGCAATGTATAGGGATGAACTCAATGAGATTTCTCCACATTCTCTTCTGAAGTGTTCAAGCGATGCTACAACCTTGGTAGGAAACAAAGTTCTTCCTTATGTTGACATACTTTTTTATTTGTGTGTGCCCGTTATCGCTAAGATTATTGTCTTTGAATGTCTCCTTGATCATCATCTCTAACTTTGGCGAGAATTCTCTTCATTGTTGTGGATGTTGATGAAGAATTGCCGATGCTAGCTTTCCTTGATCCCTTTCACTAATCACTTGTGTGGCAAAAAGCCAAGGTCTTATCAAGCGGATTATGTCATCATATATATCATAGTTTTTCGTATATTGCAGGGGATCCGTGTCCAAGTTCGGAGTGTCTACATTGAAGGACGTAGTCAGCCCTCCAAAGGCCTGTATTTTTTCGCATATAGGATTAGGATAACTAACAATTCAGACCGTCCTGTACAATTATTGAGGCGGCATTGGATCATTACAGATGCCAATGCGAAAACCGAGAATGTCTGGTCAGTTGTGTCATCAATGTTAGAGAATTTTCAGGTTTTCTATTTTCTGCAGCAAATTTGTTTACATGTTTTTTTGTTCTGTTATGACCAGGGGTATAGGAGTTATTGGGGAACAGCCGGTTATACTTCCGAGGACTGGTTTTGAATACTCGTCAGCATGTCCCTTAAGTACTTCGAGCGGAAGAATGGTGAGTTTATCTTATGCTTGTTTTCCTCATCAATTGATTTTCTGATATCCCCGAAGTTAATTGGGTTTAAATGAATTATCCAGAGTTTTCTGCATTTGGGGTAGGATTGTATAAATACATTTAAGCCCCTTTATCCCCGCCATAGGATGGGACGGTTGGGACACTGGATAATGTTGCTCACCTTGTTGTGGAATCTAGTCGGTGCTAAATGCCGTGTTTTTTTGTAACTTCAGGAGGGTGACTTTGAAATGAAACACATTGACAAAACGGGATCAAGGACATTCAACGTAGCAATTGCCCCGTTTTCACTTTCTACCCTTGGTGATGATAGTGATCCTTTTTGAGCCAAAACAATTTAGTGACAACCAGAAATCTCACAAGGATATACTTCATATGATGATTCGATTACTTCCATGTTGTTCAGTAGTTGTTGATGTGGTGAAGACCACAACAAACCGAGTATTCCTATGAATTCTGAAGACGGAAATAAGCTCCAGACCTCAAATAATGGACTGCTCAACCATTTTTTCCGATATATACATGATTTATGTCTGTAGTATTGTAATTATTACAAACTCGAAAGGAAATGCAATGAAGCCATGAATGTATACTTGTGGTAGGCTCAGAAAATGTACACATCAAAACCCGTATGTAATGTTGTAGAAATCTGAAAAATATGTGAGATATGCTTTTGTTCATTTTTTCCGAAAGGCTTGATTGGATTACAATATATTCTTAATTGAACTACGTTTCATCCTTGTGGTAGAACTCGGTTTTATACGGATACATATTCAATTCTCGACGAAACAATAGTCGGACTACATACATCCGACAAATTACAACCGAGAGTTTCAACCAGAACCTTAAGGTGTTAAAGCATGCGTCTTTCATTACAATATTCTTCCAGCATTTGTTTGTTGCAGAATAGTTTTTCGCTACGACAATGCCTTGCCTTAGCTTCTGTATACGGCAAGAACTGTTACGTTGCCTCTTTTAGGCTTCCCATTTCGCATGATCATTTCGTTCATAACTGCCCTTATGTTCGGGTCTATTCTTCCTCTTCTATATAAACATCTCTTTCTACCTTCACTACATGGATGGATCTTTTATTTCTCTTCTCTGAAGGTATCCTTGATGTCGACGGTATGCGTCTCCCTTTGATATAAGAGGTACATTCTTCACACTCCAAGCGTATATTTTTTCCGTTTAAACATTGTGTTCGATATCAACCTAGCGTATCATAGTCGTAATGTAAGTATGGTCCGAAACTCGAAAGAGAGTTAGGGTGAACACTTTACAGTTGGCTTGTGTTACTGTTATGCTTATTAAAGAAGTTTGTTGTTGTTGTTGATGGTCTAGACGTCTAGTAATTTACCCCATATCTTGTTAGCAAAGCCAAGCAACTAACGTGTATGACAAATTGACAATGATAATGACAAACCCATAAATTTACGTGTATACTTTTCTGGACCGGGTTACATATATTACTTTTTTAAGTTGCGACAATCACAAACTCGTAATTTTTTTTTAAATTCCCTTTTATTCTTATTTTATGTCGCAAACTTATGAAAGATTTAGCCGTCACAAATTCTCATTTGTATGCATGGGATAATCTCTTTCTAATTAGCCTTAGTCGAAGGTTTATAGAAAGATGGACGTAAAATCACACATCAAAAAAGTTATTTAAGAACTTGCTATCTTTCACAAATCGCGAAGTTACTTAAATAAATTACGTGTAATTTTACGAACTTTTATTGTGGAGTACCAGTTCTTTGTTGTGATTTTCAACGTAATTTTTATCTTGGGACGTTCAGGGATAGTCACTTTGCCGTGTACAACCAATTCCATTTACCTCGTAATTTACGTGTCATTAAGACACTGGATAATGTTGTTGTAATTTAATAAAGAAAATTGTGTAAAATTAGTCTTATTACTCATAGATATATACTCCTACTTACAAGATTTTGTATTTATTGAGACGTAGATGGCATTATTTTGTTCAAACTTTGTATTTGCTTTTCATTAATGTTAGTGCCACTTTAGTAAAAATAAATAAAAAAGCGAGAACATCGACATATTATTCACTTTATTTTATTTTTTCTTCTGCCAAAACCATTTCATGCATAAAAATGTAAACTATATTTAACCTGTATCTGATTGACAAAATTAAAGTAAGCTATTTTTGTTGTCTCTATCCAATTTCCTCCTTTGGATCTATAATTAAACACAAATTACCATTTCTGACGGACTATATTCGTTACAAGCTTATAACGAGATAATAAAACTCACTCGAGTAGAAATGACACGTTATTTCATTTGTGATTCTATAAATACTATTGCTTTTCTCTTATTTACCAAAATGAGTAATATTTAATTGGTAATAAACTTTTGACTTATTGTAATTCGAAAGAACGCAACACCTAGGAAACTAAATTGTAGTGTTGTCTTCGAACATCGAAACTAGAATCTAATTTGAGTACTTTTTACTTTGCACATTTATCAATTCTCAAAAATATAAGTTATATACTACTTATATAGATATACTCGTTAATATATAAACGATAAATTACCGTACAAATAAAAAGAAATATATACAGTTTTAGATTTGTCACAAAATTATTTAGGTAATAAAACTATCTAAAGTGGTCGTTCAATGCTTTTGCACAATTTCGTATTTAAAACAATACAATCTGTTTTAAGTTTTTAAACAAGTTAAGTATTATAAATAAGACGAAATATAATGTATAATAAATAACAAAATATTTATCATATATATAGATGGATATTGTTTTAGTTTTAAAACGGATAAATCGTATATACTGATGCTTCGGACGTAAGAAAAACATGTCAATGAATTTGGAAAATCTCAGCTTGTCTACCCTGAGAAGAGAAAATGACTAGATGATGGTAATGCTATTGCAAATAGCAATAATTAGTTAATTATTTGACTGCATGCATGTATTTATGGTTATGGCTGTAGCTGCAATGCTGCATTGCATGGGACAGGTAATATTAGCATTTGACCAAAATTTTACCACCCCACCAATTTATGATTTGCCAGCTTTATCCCCCCCTACTTTATTGTAATTTGTGGCTACTCTATAAAATCATAGCTCTCATTTTCTTATGTTCTGTATTTTCCCTTAAAAATTTTTATTTACTTTTTATTATTATTATTATTATTATTATTACTATTTTTTTTTTTTTAATTTTTTTTTTAAAATAGGTTAATCTTTATTAAGATAATACCAAAATTTAAAAGAAATTAGGAGGCAACCGAAATATAATTTGGCCTCCACTCTCTTAACGATAGTAAATGTAAGTTAAGAAAAAATAAAAAAACGGAAAAAATTAACTACACTAAATCTGAAACTTCAAAAAGTGATTTTGATGGGAAAATTAACAACTAACATCACAATTAACATTTCAAAAATTACACATTAACAACACATTTAACTTAACTAAAAAACAACCTTTACAATTTCCAATGTACTTTTTATACTTCCTCCGTTCATATCCAAAGCGTATATATGCTTTTTGCACAAATATTAAGAAATATATTAAAAAACTATTAAAAGTACATTTGGAAGTGTGTAAGATGTTTTTTTATTAATTTAAATGTGTGATGGTGGATTATAGGTGGGCCATGGAGTGACATTTTAGGTAGATAAATGATTTCCATAAGGGATATGAATGGAGGAAGTAGTCTTTTATTTTACTCTTAAAACTTGTGCAAAAAGCATAAGTGTAACTTGGATATGAATGGAGGAAGTATAAATTATTACGTGAGTCTGTCTTATACAATAAAACGGGTCATATTTTATTAAAAAAGTTCAAACATAGTTTTAGCATAAAACGAAGTATTCCCCCGATTTAATATTTATTAATTTTAATTTTTTAGGTGTATTACTTAATAGCTATATTTGATTAATTTTTTGTTGGTCGTCTCCCATCTAGGGATGACAGTGGGTCGAGTTCCCAATCCAGACCCTCAGGATTTGACCCTAATGGGTCAGGTATGGTCTTAATTTTGAGACCCGCTCGGGTATGGATCGGGTATGAGTCTTATATAAAAACTTCGGGGTCTTGGTCTGGGTCTTGGTGTTGGGACCCGACCCTTAGACCCTTATATTTAATTAAAAAAGAAAGAAAAATAACACAAATACGAACGTCAATAACCCAAATAATACACCTACAGACGACCCTTATTAGTCATCACTAATATACTATACGCATATCCAAATAATCATTAAGAAAAATGGGGAAAATGATATGTTTGGGTACTAGGTAACCGACACTTCCTCCATTTCAATCAATTCTATACATTTACTTTATTCATGTTTGTCAATAATACTCGTTTTCTTTTGTGAATATCTTTAGTTACATAACCCGGGTTATTTCATAGGAATAATCTAACCTATACCTCATCTTCTCATATTAATCCCTACTAACGATTAACTGAGAAAAATCCAACCTATGACCTCAATTATCTTTCATTGAACTTTGTCTATTTTTTAACTCTTATTTTCGATAAGAAAGCAAGTCACCTTGACTTACTTTTTGTTTTTCCTTCTTCCTGGACAAAAGTAAGTGAAGGTGCGTGACGTGCTAATCTACCGATAATAAGAGTTTAAAAATAGGCAAAGTTCAATGAAAGATAAAGGAGGTTATAGGTTGGATTATTCTTAGTTAATCGTTAATATGGATTAATATGAGAAGATGAGACATATGTTAGATTATTCCCATGAAATAACCCTAAAAATTATAAAACTTTGATATTCACAATGTATCAGTAAGAAAATTTAAACAAGATCTCATATGACTACTTTTATGTTATATATTAGAAATTGTGTTGAAAATTTACTCGACTTATGAATAGTGCAAAAAAAAATGAAATGTATAGAATTGATTGAAATAGAGGAAGTATAATTTAGGGAAAAAATTGTTTAGTCAAAGTAAAAAGCAGGCCCTAGGGTAAACCCTACCCGGACCCAGACCCTCTGGATCGGGTATGGATCCATTAATTCTATACTCTTTAGGGTTTGGGTCGGATATGGGTCAAAGGTATGTGACTTAGAATCAGTCCAGATCTTGTTGAACCCTACCCATTGCCAACCCTACTCCCATCTGCACATAGTTACGTGTTTTATTTCATCCAAAAAAGCTTACAAGTCCGATAATTATTAATCCGAGCGATAGAAATACATTTTAATAAAAATAAACTATCTCACAATAAAATAAACACAAATTCTGATTGTAGACGGAGGGTATCCGTCACAAGGAGAAGACGGATACCATTTTGTCTCACAAAATGCCCATTTAGAGGAGAGAGGAAAGCACATGGGGTGCCCCACCTTGTCCCCCTATTCGTTTTGTGAGTGTCATTATCCGTCTCTCCACCCGACCTGTCACAAGCAAAACTAATTGTAAAATAAATTATCCCACAATATTTTGTACTCTACAAAGAGTTAAACAAGAATTCTCTCTGGCATTTTTTTAGTTTTAAAGAACAAATTGACAATATGACAGTAGTGACAGTACGTAGATTGATCGTATTATTTGATCGAGGAGTATTATTATACGGAGTAGTATTGTGCATGAGCTAGAAGATTGGGACAAGAGACTGTTTTGTGTTCCTTAGGCATGTTATTTTTTGTTTTTCGAAATTTGCAAAATGCAAAGAGGAAGCTTGACCCCCAAGCACATTTGTACATTTATTTTCCATTTTTTATCTTGATTCTTGATGTATGGGCCATAATTACATTATTGAATATTGTTTTATTAATTAGTTATCCTATCCATCATCAATTATTCCGGATTAGTAATATAATTCGATTAATTAATTAATATTTTAAATAATAAATCTACAATATGCGATCGATAAGCGTTGTCTTGTGACGGGTTGTATTGAGTTTTATTATCCGCTCGCACACCTTTATATGTACTCTGTCAATTTAATAGGCGTATACATTGTACATGGATCATACGATTCCGTCACCTCAGATTTGTAATAAATTCAATTTGTCTAGATACATATGATTTCGATAGACTTATGCACAAACACTTGAAATATAAAGCAATAATTGTTACTTTTACAACATGATTATACATATAAATGGAGTATTAAGTATTGTATTCATGCACAATGTGAGGATTCAAAGTTCATTGAACATGCATGTTTAAACCATGCTAGATAATCTACTTTTCTTAAAATTATACAAGTAGCTTATGAAATAAATTTCTTACAATAAATCTCTCTTAAAAGAATAGTATTTGTTTTCGATGAAAACAACCGTATGCTCAATTACTCACCTTCTATTTCTCTAAACAACTTTCTTTTATCTCCTCTAATATAACTGACCTGTTTTAAGTCTAAGACGAATATTTCCGTCTCAAACAAGAATCGATAACTAAAACTACCTATCATAATCATTCATATAGTTAAGGAAGTTAAATAGATGTAAAGCAATTGAAAAAAGGAAGCTTGTCCAGAAAGCATAAGAGCACAAGACCATACTATATCTTCCTTCATTCACTTTTCTCTATCCATCTTAGTTTTTATTAAACAAAAGAAGAAGAAGAAAAGCATCTTCTCAAACCATTACACATCACTACCATTTCCTTGCTTTCTATTGCAAGTATCTTAACCTTTCCTTTACTTACAATTATAAGCTTTTTGGTTTAATTTCAATATTCTTTTTATTTATTCTATTCATATTATACATGCAAAATGCCAATTTAATACTATTATTTTCCCAAAAAATTGTTCTATTTTGCAAGTTTTTGATCATCATCATAATGATAAAAACAAAAACCCTCTTAAAAGTTTAGAATCATTACCCTTTATTTCCTAATTTTTTTGTGATTGAGTCATATATAATCCTATTTTTTTGCCAAAAATCCACAAAATCTGTATAAAAGGGTTTATATATTTTAATAAACTTGACTTCAATTGCACTTTTTTCCCAAGAAAAAACATCACCAAGTTTCATAATTATTCTAAATTTCTGGGTTTTTATGGGTGGTTTTCTAGAGCTTTAAATCTCCTTTCATGATTTTGTGTGGAAGTGTTGAATGTTGGTCTCAAACTTTTTTAGATTTTGCAAATAATAATGATGTATATTTCCCATTTTTTGCCTTTACAAATTAATGACATTGAACTTTGAAGCTCTCTCTACATTTTCTAGTCCGTACTTATTTTAAAACCGTCTCTCTAATAATTCGTGTTTATTTCCCGAACCCGAAATTTTCAAGTATTTGATTCTTTCTCTTGGTATTAGTGAAATTTGACAGAATTTTTTCTCAATATCAAAGCAAAAAACCATATTAAAATCTTAACATATCAATCGTGTGACTAAATTTTTACCTTGATTAACTCAAATTTTAACTCTAATATCATTGATTTGCTTGTTTTTATGTTACATCTCGATTATGCTAATTGTTTTTTCTTAATTTAGATTACTCATTGAAATCACCAACAAAAACAGTATCTTCCCTACGCATTTATATCATCAAAAAACTCAAGAAAAAGGAGAAAAATGGGTTCATCAACCGGAACAGCGAGAGTAACATGGCAACCGCAAATAACTGGAGATACTTCAACTTCAAGTTATTGGTTAAATTGGAGGGTTCTGTTATGTGCAATATTGGTGTTAATTTCAATGGGTTTTGCTTCTTTTCTTATATCGAAATTCGAGGGACCGAGAAATGTGAAATCGAGTAGTAATAGTAATAGTAACAGTAATAGTAATATTGTCGGCCGGTCGCAATGTAGAAGGGATGAAGATGATGGAGTTCTATATGGTGATGAAGTTTGGAAGCCATGTCTTGAAGGAATTCATCCTGGTTGGTTGTTAGCTTTTCGGGTTTGTGCGTTCTTTGTGCTCCTGACTCTCCTTATTGTCAATGCTGTTGTCGATGGTGGCTCCATCTTTTACTATTATACTCAGTAAGTGCTTGTTCTTTCTGGCTTAATTTCAGCTCGTTTTGTTTCTACTTAGCTATTCAGTACAGTTTAGTTTAATTTCAGCAAGTTTAATTCAGCTCATTTCAGCAGAAAGAACACGGCCAGTCGTAATTGAGATTATTGTCGAAAAGTAATTAGTTTCAGTATCACCGTCTCACATGTTTTAATTGGTTGCGTTGATATTTTTATGTTGGGCAGGTGGACTTTTACCCTGGTGACTATATATTTTGGGGTAAGTAATTAGTAATCCATATAATGTTGTACATTACGATTATAAGAAATGGTTTCACAATATCGTGTTTTAAATTATTATCGTTGCTTAATGAAGCTAGGATCAGTGATTTCGATGTACGGTTGCTACGAGTATCATAGCAAAGCTAGCGGCGAGCGGGTTCATAACGAAAGGATTGATTCAGAAAGAGGTGATTACATTGTATATGGTGCTACTCCAGATGCTACTAAGACCAATTGGAGCTCTCGACAAATTGTCGATCATTCTCGTCGGACAGCCGGATTCTGGGGGTATCTCCTACAAATAATCTATCAGGTAGAATCGTTATTATGAGCTACATTCAATATTTAGTTTTACTGATTTACCCTGTTTCTGAAACAGAGGATCTGCTTTACAACAATAAATTTTAATGTGCTTTCTAATACAGATGAACGCTGGAGCTGTGATGCTCACTGATATGGTGTTTTGGTTCATACTTGTTCCGTTTCTGTCGACAAAGAACTACGATCTCAACTTTGTGAGCACCTAATCTCTAGCCTCGAAACTTTGTGCATACATCATGTTTTTCGGCTATGGGTCGATTAGCCACATTAAACTAATACGGAGTATTACAGTGTTCTCAAATATATTGAATGTGTAAGATTTTCGTGCAAGTATTCGACTTGAATCTTGCCTTAAGCCTTAAACCACCGTCCTATTTACAATAGGACGACACTACGTTTTGCCTATGCAAATATATGTAATATAAAATCTCTAATACGGAGTATTACATTGTTCTCAAATCTATGATAGGATATATTGAATTTGTAAGGTTTTAGTGCAAGATTCGACTTGAATCTCGCCTTAAACCTTAAACCGTCGTCCTATTTACAATACGACGACATAGCGTTTAGCCTATGCAAATATATGTAAGATAAAATCTAATGTATAACTATGTTAATCATGTGGACAGTTTATAATAAACATGCACACAGTCAACCTTGTCTTCCTGCTTGGTGATACAGCATTGAATAGCTTGGTGAGTTATCTACACCGGCTCAATCATTTTTTTCACCGTTGATTCAAATACGCTCTTAGAGTGAATATAAAACGTAAGCAAATGAGTGAGACGGAAATAGTATATGATTTCATTCTGTTTACATTCCCTGAACTATGTTTTTTTGTAATTTTGGTGGCAGCATTTCCCTTGGTTTAGGATAGCATACTTCATACTTTGGACATCATTCTTTGTCATTTTTCAGTGGGTCCTTCATGCTTGTATTTCAATTTGGTAAGCCAGCTAATCTACCTGTTTTCCTTCTTCGTAAAGCACAACGCATGTAACTTCTCAGTTTTGTTCTCTAATTAGTCCCTTTCTGTACTGAATTATGCAAACAGGTGGCCGTATCCGTTCTTGGACTTGTCTTCGTCGTTTGCCCCATTATGGTATGTAACATTCGACCCCACGAAACATTTCATATGTGTTTTATTCGAAAACTTTAACCTTCGTCTAGGCATGCCTTAAAATTTCGGTTTTAGTCATAACGTCTGAATGGCTTGTCGTGGTAATCATGGTCGGTTTGACATTAACTCTGAACACTTCGCAAGACAAATTTTTTGGGGGCCATGGCTAAAATGTAATACCATGCACCTGCGTCTAAGATCATACTATTTTTAAGACTCGGTTAAGACTCATATAGTCGTATGTTTCCACTTTATCCCCATACCGATGCTTAAACCCATGAAATATCGTCTTAAGAAAGGAATTTTTAGGACGAGATTGAATAAAGGAATACTTTATTTATGTTCTTTACTTGATTGATATATGTAGGTATTCTGCTGTCGCAATAATGCACATTCCATGTTATGGCATCTTCTTTCTCATCATCAAACTCAAGCATGTTGTCCTATCGAGATATTTTCCTCATTCCTACACGTACAACAATCGATGAAGACGAGAAACCTTGTCGACGTTTACTGAAGCTTCAACTCGAAGAACATTGTTCTGGTTTCGAACATATCACATATATATATATATGTAAAGTCTCGTAAATTCTCACAAAGATTGTTGTACGACTTACAACGGCTTTTTAAATAGCTTACTATTAGCTTTTTTCTGATTTTGTTGAGATATATAAAGATATAGATGCAGAGGAGCAAGTCTAACTATTAACTGTACAAATGTAAGGGGATAAACGAACGATTGGCAAGTTTTGGTTTTAGGTCCTATACAATTGTTTTAGTTGGTTGTATCTAGAATATAGATTTTGTGCAAAGATTTACGGAGTATTTTACGAGTTTTTTTTATAGGATCGTCATTTGAACGGTCTGCGTTTTGGTTACAACTTACAACATTAATAGCTAGCTAAGACCATATGCTCGTTTTAGTTCAGCTCAGCTTTTTTTAGTTTAGCTTAGTTTTATTCAGTTCAATTCAGCTTAATTCAGCTTAAAATAATTCAGTTCAGTTCAAGTCAGCACAGCTTTATTCAATTCAGCCCACATTATTATTATTATTATTATTAGTAGTAGTAATAGTAGTGAAACATGGAGAGTAGAGAAAAAGATACTTGAGAAGTAGAATTTGATAACATTCAAATTGTAATATTTGTTAACACAATCGAAAATCATAACATTATAAAAACATAGATATCATTAACACAAAAGACATCATCTATGTTGTTTCATTATTGACTTCCATATCATCTTGATGTGTTTCATTATCGTGGTCATTAATCATTATGTACACCAATAACATACCCTATTTTTTCGAACTTTGTTCATTAGTTTCTTCCGTTCTTTATCATTCATGTTTGAATCTGTTCTTTCTTGAGTATTTTGATTTATATTGTATAACTGGTATAGCAAGTTTATACATTTGAATGAAATTATTAATAACTTATTTTATTTTTATTATTATTACTATATTTTTTAAAACCACAAACTTTTATTAATCAAACAAAACTTTTATTATAATAATAATAATAATAATAATAATAATAATAATAATAATTATTATTATTATTATTATTATTTAGTTAGTTAGTTCAATTTAATTAAACTTCATTCACTTCTATTAATTTCAGCTTCATTCAGTTCAGTTCAATTCAGCTTGATAAAATTCAGTTCAGTTCAATTCAGTTTAGTCCACTTTAACTCGATTCAGTTCAGTTCAGTTCAGTTTAGTTCAGCTTCATTCAATTCAGCTCAACTTTAGAATTTAGATAGTCAGATAAAACAGGGTCTAACTCAACTCCTCAACGAAATAAGAAAATAGCTCCACAACTTAGTTTGCCTTCTTACTCTAAATACAATCCTTCCATGCAATTTTTTCTTCAGCCATTAAAAAATAACCTCTTTAATAATTAAGGCTGACGCCTCCCACCTAAACATATTGTAGGAAAACAATAATTACGATGAGACGATCTTAGCAAGGTGTATAGTCACTTACATTGCTAAATCGGGAGAGTAGAAAATCTACCTCGAACTTGCGGAATCCTCCAAGTAATTGCTCCAGGACAACTTTAATACGAAACTAGTATCACGAATCCGTTGGACGAGTTATTGATCACTAGGATCAATATCTATTATTCACAACTCAAGAACCTCTCTTCTCTTGTGTAGAGATTTGTTTTTGTAGTAATTGTTTCTCTCTTGATTTGGATGTTCTCAAATGCTCTCCCAAAGCCTCTTATTTATAGGCTAAGGAGTACACGGTTTTCTCTATAAAACCGTGTACTCCAACGGTTTTGTTGGACAAAACCATGGGAGAAGGACATGGTTTTTCTATAAAACCATGGTCTCAAGTGGTTTTGGCAAAAACCATGTCCTCAAATGGTTTTTAGCCAAAACCGTCTTATAGTCCATAATAAATGGGCCTATTTCGATCCATACAAAAACTGCGGATTAAAATATTCCCGACTCATGGGTGGATAATCCGACTATTCTCTAATAACTCCCACTCACACATGAGGAACTTTCACTATCTCAAGAAAAGTTCATACAGGTTAATGAGTCGTGCAACCAACGATTACACCTGCAATTGGAAGCTCCAAACTAGAAACCCCATAAAGGCCACAATGGAGACATCAACCTCTTTAAAACAAATTATAGATTAAATGGTGTGAACAACTACCTAGAACAATTTTTCTAAATTTGCACATGTTGAACATGTTTCAATTCCTCTAAGAAACCATGTTATACTCTCATTGTTCACTGCATATCTACAGTTTTGTCCACTTGACATAACTGTCCGGTCGAAAGATATAAGTGAATTGTGCAAAGAAATTGTTCTTCCCTCCTCACATATGTCACTTTGAAAGAAGTTAACTGCTTACCCAGTTTCACCCCTTTAGATCGAATCATTGATAATCATAGGTAGTGTACTAGAGTAGCTAACATCAACACCTTTCTCCATGTCACATTGAGAGGTCCATAAGGGTGCATTTGGATCAAGTTAATGATCTAGGACTCACACGGTGAGGAAGCAAGGATCCATTCACTCACCTCCTAATGGTCGACAAAGCACATGTAGTATGAAACACATGCTACGGTAGAGATATTTTTCAAAAAATATGTCCTTCTCTATAAACACCGTACGAGTCTCAATTTATTCGCAAACTCTGCGCATAACTACAGTATTAACATGCTCACTCCCAACGGCGCCATGTAAATACTCCTACTCGGCTTTTATAGGCTCCATGGATAGTGGGCATTATCCACATCGACTTAATAATGACAGATAAGTCTCATGTTGTCTCTTACAAAGGCGACCTCTCTTATGAAATTTCTATGATATGCTCGCTCTCTCAGCGCCATATATAGATAGGTCTCATCTCTACGCGCTCTCGCAGCGCTAGAGGCAATTGCTTGTGTGAGTAAGCCAATCTGAAGCCTATTTCAGGACAACAAATATTATGATTTGTACTCGGTAAACATAATTGAGAAACCAACCAGAATGAAAATTATTCATTCAAGAAAGTACGAGTTTCTCATTACAACGATACGCATTACATTTTACGTAGTCCAAGGGATTTTTTATGCTTAGCAAAAGAATCTTTAGCGATCGGCTTAGTTAGCGGATCAACCACCATTTGACTAGTAGATATATGGTTCAAGACCACCTTTTTGCGTATTGTCATGTCTCTAACATCTTGCCACCTAATCTAAATGTATTTGGTTTTACCATGATATTTAGGGTCCTTTGTGTACATTAGTGCAGCCATGTTATTATAGGAAATAATTTCTTAAATTACTCATAAAAGTATTAATCTAATTAATACTGCCAAGGATTATATCAAAAACGAATTGATGTTAAAACAATAGAACTGAAATAATAGGAAAGGATCATAGAAATAACCTTTGGTCCTATATGAGATCGGCCTAAGAACAACCTAGTATAAACCCAAACTTCAAGGTAGAAGTTCTCCTTAGATTGCACCTAAGATGACTGAGAAAGATTCCCTCAAAGCTCCTCCTAAATTACTATTAATTATTTTAGACTTTAGAGGATTTATTTTAGGATTAAGATGATAAACTTATCAAAGAGAATAAGAGAGGAAAACTGTATTCTTCTTGTGTCCCCAACCTCACGGCCGAAACCCTATATATATAGGGTTTTGGTTTGTGTTGGTATTGTACTTCAATTAGGAAACCTCATTATAATATAATATTTTGAGTCAGTTTTCTTATTCCGAACTTCCTTAAAATATTATATACTCCCTCCTATTCTCTGTTTTCTTCCCTATTTTCTTAAACGGATTATTCAGGTTTTCTTCCCCTTTCTATTTTTGGTAAGTTTTTGAGCTGTTCAATTACATTTCTACCCTTACTACTTTTTTATATTTATAATTTCTACCCTCCTATTTACCCCCTACCCCAGCCCATATTAGACTAACCCATTTTTACTAATCTTATATTTCCCTTAACCCAGCCCACTAACCTAATACCCTAATCCCTCCCGCCATATTAAAGCCACCTAATCACAAAACCCTAACTCCCTCACTCTCTCTCTCTCTTCCGCCACAACCTTCCTGCTTCTCTCACCCTCTCTGAAACCCTAACTCCCTCATCCCGTCTCTTCCGCCACAACCTTCAACTTCTCTTCCACAAATCTTCCTTTTTCTATCATCTTATTTGAATAAATCCCCCTGATCTTATTATTCGCACCATATTTTCTGTAAATTGTTAGGTTTAAATATCTCAAAACCTAATAAAATTAGTCATACTAAATAACTTGATAATTAAAATTTTAATTATAGATTTTAGATCTTATGCATGCTAGTACAAAAATGCAGAAATAGGACTCGAATTACTTACAATCCGACGAAATCAACGCAAGCAAGGATGATCCTCCTTAGTATTCAAAGAGAACACCTCCTCCAAGATGCACCCAAGACACCCCTTAAAAGAACCAAAACTTTGAGGTATGCTAGTACAAGAATCAGTTTTTACCTTAAAGAATATCCTAATCTCTTACTAGAAATATTAAATCAATAATACAACTTATTATAGTATAGGTTATTATCTTATAATAATTTTGAGAGGTTTTGTGTAGTATTCTTTCTTAGAAAATTTTACCAAAGATTAGAATGAATGAATTATGAGAGAAATCACAAGTTTTATTGTGTTTGCCTTGGGGTTGGGATGGCCGGACATGGGGAGCTACAAAGGGAGACATTTTACCTTACCCATGCTCCTTAGGGTGGCCATAGGCAGTGTTTCCAAGACACCCTTTAATGATTGTGTTTATGGAGTAATAAACACCCATAATCATTCCCTTAACCATCCTACAAAACCGGCACCCTCCCTTAATATGGACTCCATTTTATAATTGTCATTTAATCAATTGTATAAGTGTGACATCTAAAGTGTCACATTAAAAATAACAATTGTTAAAAATGCATATTTATCATATAAATATCATTTGTAAATTAAATAAATCATATTTATTATTATGACAAGTAATTCGAAATTACAATAAAATAAAATGGTCATTATCATTAATCGTCAATACGATTTACAACCTTTGTAATAATTTTCAAACCGATTCATTCTAATTACGATATTATAAAATATCGTTCAATGTTTGATAATTGACACGTTTCAATTATAAACATAAATCTTACAATAAGATTTAATCTCTGATTTCTCGATATACGAGCTTAAGGAATATGATCAACTCGTATCAATATACATTTGATCATGTTATCAATTAAGGGAATTGTCCTATAGGTGTGACCTAAAGGGATCAACTGACCACCACCGTCATACGACAGTAATGTTAAACTCTAGCTAGCCAATCATTACCGACTAATGTTGGTCAGTTGACTAATATAATTTCGTATCATCCCTTGCGTATTCTCGTCATGAGATTTAATTATGTGATCGCACTATAGTTGAGGACATATTTCCCAATAAATATGTTCAGAAATCGTGATGAAATCGTTAATTTCGGGGACTTCACTCCAGATCTGAGTTGTATTGACTCGGATCATGAAGAAGGTCCGTGTTTGTTCAACAAATCCGTTGATTGTGAAAGAGTTGAGGGATTTTATGAGGGTGTGAAATAATGAAAGGATGTTGGGGATGATGAGATCTTCTATTTTTCTGACTCCGTTGATGTTGCCGTGAAAGTGAGGGAAGGGTTTGGGGAGAAAAATAAGGAGAAAAGTGATGGAATGGTTGAGGGTGTCAAAGAAGAGGAGGAGAGTCATCCAATATCAAGTTCACTTGATATTGTTCCTGATACATTTGGGGATGTCGATGTGCCTGATTCCTGCATGCAAGTGGATGAAGAGGCGGAACTGAGGGCTGCTGATGTTGAAAGGAGGAGGAAAGAATGGATGGACAGGCAAAACTCGCCTCAACACAGACGTTGGTTTTTTACGGAACTGGCTAAGTACTGGCCGCTTTTGCCCTTGAAATAGAACATGCAGATGCAGAGAGGTCTACTTCTTATCCTTTACTGTGTTTTTTTTAAGTTGAAAACGATTTGCTTTTTGGACTAGTGATGATGATTATTGGTGTAGTTTGGGTAGTTGTCTCCATATAAATGCTCAATGATAATTGTGAGAGCTTACACGGTCTTTGCATTACGCCACCACAATTTGTGATGAGGCTATGCAAAGATTGTGTAAATTGTTACTTAATCCACATTTTTAACCTGATTAAAACACATAGTGCCATGTAATAGAACGACTGTTGATATTTCATTAAAAGTGCGCCCAAAAAATTACCAACATGTGCGAAATTTAAGTGCTAGTTTGTACAAAATCTCTGCTGGTTTTGATTCTTCCTGCTGGTTTTGCTTCTGTCTGCATTTTTACAAAATGTCGTAACTTCCTGCTGGTTTTGCTTCTGTCTGCCACTTCTTACAAAATGTTGTAACTTCCTGCTGGTTTTGCTTCTGTCTGTCACTTCTTACAAAATGTTGTAACTTCCTGCTGGTTTAGCTTCTGTCTGCCTTTTTACAAAATTCTGCTGCAGCTGCATCACAAAATATGGAATGTTTAACTACTTCTTTGTACAAAAAACGACCCCAACATGTTGCTTCATATTTTCTGCCTCTGTTTCAAGCATTTCCTTCATCTGCACACATGTCAATATCACACTGTTGTTGCCTTCCTTCAACTTGCACTGCATTCTCATCACCTTCTACACCTTGTCCTGCAGTAATGTTACCAACAGGTTCAGTTTCACTTGTTGGTTCATTACTACCAACAACCTACAATTCTGAATTGTTATCCATAGTGTTCATTGACTATACTAAATCATTGATACAATTACCATGACCTAGGTTTTGAACATATCTTACACACTCTTTCACCAATTCAGTATTAGCAGTGAGGTATTCAGGTAATAAACCCTTAGATGCTAGCTTAGACTTGTGCATATAAGGAACTGCGTAATCTATTCCACCTTTTAGTTGCAGAATTTCCAACATACATGCCTGTATTGTGTTGAAAACATAGTTAAGCTTGATAACTTCTAATTCTTCAAATGCTTTGACTGTATTGTCGACTAGTTCTGACAACACATTAGACCTTTTCTTCTGTTGAAGAGACTGAATAGCCCTGAAAAAACCCAAATCCAGTACATTTAAATCACGTGAATTTGGTGGTTGATGACTAAACTGAATGTTCCATCCATTTTCTGTGGCTGCCTTTCTGAAATCATCATCCATGTTTGTGATATGGGGTCTTGCATTATCTTGCTGTATGAACACATTTTTACTGTAATTTGCTGGCCATTTTGCCTTAATAGTAGGCAACACATTCTTAAGCAACATTTCTTTTGTTACTTGCTTTGTGATAGACTCTATACATTTTGTTTCAAGTGTGCCTGTTGTTCTATTTTTTGACCTTCTCGTACCTGGTACCTCCATTACAAAAGGCCAAATACCTAGCTTGCCGTCACAAATGACTTCCTTGTTTGGACCATACTTAGGCCTAAAAACACACATGAACATAGCCTTACTTATAAACCTTTTTGACTGCACACATCTATGAGGACGTCTTTCTTTTTTTCCTACGTAAAATCTTTGACTCGGTTTTGTGATAGAAAACCATTTTTCATCCATGTGAACTACATTACTTTGATCTTTGAAAACAAACTGTTTAGTATGCTTATCATATTGAAGTTGAGAAAGACAGTAAATTAATCTATCAAGTTTGTTCTTATCTGTTAGCAGTGGCTTTATTGCATTTGTAGGAGAATCAATGAGCTTTGCTTTTACCCATCTGTTCACCGTAGATTGACTTACACCCATCCCTTCACTGACTGAATGTTGAGTAGTTCTTTTGCCCAAATCCAGACCTTCTAGTTTATTTGTGTCAAAAGTTACTCTTGCTTTCAGTTTTCTTCCTTTTATCTTACTGTCAACGTTGACGCGTTCACCACTAGAACGTTGTAGCTTGGCTTTTGTCCAAATATCTGTTACCGTTTTCCTGCATACCCCAAACTGTTCTGCCACTTCTTTCATTGCACCGTGCTTTGGTTTCCCACCTGAACGTTTTTCCAACAAAAGCTCACATATTCTCGCCCTTTCCAAGTTATCCAGATTTTTTGTCTTCATTTATTGAGAATGATTTTTTTTTATTATGCAAAGGTAAGAAAGTGTTTTTTTGCACTGCATGTAAGTAAATGACTTTGAACAGCTGGTTTCTATTTATAGAGATCCCTAATTTTGCCAGTTGGTTTGAATTTTGGGCGCATAAATAAAACTTTCAATGAAAATTGGCTCCACATTTGAAATTTGGTTCCAAATTTTCAATTAGTTGTTTAACTTGCATAAGGTACTTGACTGTTTTGTTGTGGTTAATGAATGAAGGGTTAGTAGCTAGGAGATAATAATGGAGAAGCCCAACAACAAATCTGAAGTCCGCTTACCAAGATTCTTTTTTTTCCCTTCTACTTCGTGTAATTTATAAACGAAACAGTTATGAACGGAATATGTAATTTTATTTTAGAAACGATTTACTTTTGAGAAACGGAGGTCTGTCTCCGTAATTGTTGTTTGTTGTAATTCCAGCCACTTGTATGTACTGAACGAAACAGTGGACATTTTCCTTAAGCTGGGATTGCTTAATCCCAACCACTTGTGTTAGTAATTCTGTTAAGTATTGGAGGGAGTCATTAGTTCCTCCTTAGTTATTAATCTTTCATACCTCTCTCCAATCACATACCACACCATACACCTTTATACATTAAACAACTATATTTATTGAGTATTGTGCCACCTCCAAATGGGAAGAATACCCAGAATAGGAGGGAGTATATTTTAATACTTTTCGGTGTACAATTTTAATTCCCGGAGAATATTAATTAATTATCTTATAATTAATTAATCCCAATTATATTATTCTATCATATATTAAATATAATCAATAAATATAACTTTTATATATATATTTATTAGAATTGACATTTAATTCATTTCTCCTAATTATTATTTAATCACATTAAATGTTTATCATCTACTTAACTACATTTAGGATTTAGCTAAGTTTAGCATTTATGTAATTATATCAATATATAATCACATTTCTCAGTACTATCCTATAGGTGTGACCTTTAGGGATCAGCTGATTATCGCCATCATATGACAGTAACGTCAAACTTCTAGTGAGCCAATCGTTACCGATAAACGTTAATCAACTGATTAATATACTAAGTATCCCTGCGTGATCCTGTAAAATATTTACTCAAATAATCACACACTGTGGAGGACATTTACTCCAACAATCTCCCACTTGTCCTACAAGTGTGTGTGCGTTTACGATTCTCATATCCATACGTTATTCTCCCACTCAATGGAAGACAAATTGCAAAGTCTTACCTTACAAGGTCGTATCTCCCAAGTAATCATATCGGGAGTGGTTTCCTCGACTAGAGAGCAACATAACTGATACGAATCATATTCGAGCATGACCATGCGTTTAAGTTACTACTCTTCGAGTGGCCCTGAGAAATATATATAAAACCTGATAAAGGCTGGATATTTTCCTTGAGTTATGACCTGCCGATGGAAGCACAACATGAAATGACCCAGTAAAAGTCCGATTGGTCTCCTTTTACGGTGCGACCTAGGACAGAAACCAAAGCCACCCAAAAACTGTCTATATCGCATGAAATAAACAATGGTCAAAAGAACCGACTTTAGGAATCACGATAGACGTCCCATCCACGACCAGGCACCTAATGTATCTTAACATTTTAGGACTCTATGTTGTGGTCATTATGTCCTATGCGATATCATATACCCATATTTGTTTTTGATCAGTCAGATGCTTGACTTATGGAATATTGAACCTTTCATCCTTCAACTAACAAAATAATCATCTGAGTTATCAGCTCATATTGGTGTTTATGGACAAAAACAGTCATATCAAGTAAAACAGTTCAATGTGTGGTGTTCAAAATTGTCGTACAATCCACATGTAATACAATATAAAGAAATTCAATGATTTTATTAAGTAATAATTTGAAATGATCAAACATCAATCAATTAATGTTTATTACAATTCTGGAACACGCTTTATCCCCATGGATGAAATGTGCCCTTCATGTTTATTATGCGGTAGTGCCTTAGTCAGCGGATCAGCAATGTTGTTATCCGTTCCAATCTTGCACAATGCTATCTCCTTTTGATCCATGTAATCTCTTATCAGATGAGCTTTTCTGAGTACATGTCTAGATTTGTTGCTAGACTTAGGCCCCTTAGCCTGGAAGATTGCACCACTGTTATCACAATAAAGGGTGATTTAATCTTTCACACTAGGTACTACTTTTAGTCCTTGTAAGAAATAACGCATCCAAATAGCTTCCTTTGCAGCTTCGGAAGCTGCCAAGTACTCAGAATCTGTTGTAGAATATGCTGTAACGCTCTGTTTGGAACTCTTCCAACTGACTGCTCCACCATTAAGAGTAACGACAAAACACGACTGAGATTTAGAATAATCACGATCGGTTTGGAAACTAGCATCTGTGTAACCCTTAACACTTAGCTCCATGTCTCCACCATATACCAGTGCCCAATCCTTAGTCCTTCGTAAGAACTTAAGGATGTTCTTGACGGCTATCCAGTGACTTTCACCTGGATTATTTTGGTAACGGCTGACCATACTCAATGCATATGCCACGTCAGGACGTGTGCACATCATGGCATACATGATCGACCCTACTGCCGAAGCATAAGGTACCCGACTCACGCGTTCAGTTTCTTCCGGTGTTGTAGGTGATTGTTTCTTACTCAGATGCACCCCATGAACAACAGAAAGGTAACCTCTCTTGGAGTTTGTCATACTGAATCTATCAAGAATCTTATCTATATAATCTTCTTGACTCAATGCTAACATCCTTTTCAATCTATCTCTATAGATGCGGATGCCTAGAATCCTCTGTGCCTCACCCAAATCTTTCATTTTAAAATGGTTCTTTAACCATGTCTTAACCGACGAAAGCATGGGAATGTCGTTTCCAATTAGTAGTATATCATCTACATACAATACTAGGAATACGATTTTACTCCCACTTGACTTGATATACAGACATGGTTCTTCGATACTTCGAATGAATCAGTTCTGTTTTATCACGTCATCAAAACGATGATTCCAACTCCGTGATGTTTGCTTAAGTCCACAGATGGAACGCTTGAGCTTGCATACTTTCTTAGGATGTTTAGGATCGATAAAACCCTCAGGCTGTATCATATACAGTTCTTCTTCCAAAAACCCGTTTAGGAAGGCGGTTTTCACATCCATTTGCCAGATCTCATAATCATGAAATGCGGCTATCGCTAAGATAATCCGAATAGATCTAAGCATTACGACTGGAGCAAATATCTCATCATAGTGCAACCCGTGTACGTGAGTGAAACCTTTTGCCACCAATCGTGCTTTATAAACATCTGATTGTCCATCTAATGCACGCTTTATCTTATAAAGCCATTTGCACTGTAGGGATCTTACCTTTTCAGGCAAATCAAGCAAATCCCATGATTCTCTTGCATGGAATCTATTTCGGACTGCATGGCTTCGAGCCATAGCTTAGAATCGGAACATGTCATGGCTCCATTGTAGGTAGATGGTTCGTTACTCTCAAGGAGTAAAAGGTTTTCTGCACCACCTTCCTTAACCATACCAATGTATCGGTCTGGGGGGTAAGAAACTCGAACCGTCCTCCTAGGTTCCTCTGGAATGGATACCATAGCAGATGTGGAAGAAACACTTTCTTCCATCACACTGTTGGTTTCTGGTTCTTGAACCTCTAACAGATCAAAAGTTTTACTACTCTGTTTGTTCGAGAGAAACTCTTCCTCTAAAAACTTCGCGCTAGCCGCAACAAACACTCTTTGTTCGGTAGGTGAATAAAAGTAGTGACCAAAACTTCCTTTGGGATAACCTACAAAGTAAGTCTTGACCGATCGTGGGCCTAGCTTGTCTTTGTGTCTCCACTTAACATAAGCTTCACAACCCCAAACCCGAATAAAGGACAAGTCAGGAACTTTTTCTTTCAACATCTCATATGGAGTCTTGTCCGCTGCTTTAGTCGGACTTCGGTTAAGTATTAGAGCAGCCGATTGAAGAGCAAATGCCCATAATGAATCAGGCACAACCGTGTGACTCATCATGGATCGAACCATATCTAATAAAGTTCGATTTCTCCGTTCGGATACACCATTTAATTGTGGTGTTCCAGGTGGAGTCAACTGCGATACAATACCACAGTCTTTTAGATGTTGATCAAATTCAGTCGAAAGATACTCGCCACCACGATCAGATCGAAGTGCTTTTATCTTCCTATCCAATTAGTTCTCAACCTTATTTTGGAATTCCTTGAACTTGTCAAAGGATTCACTTTTATGTTTCATTAAATAGACATACCCGTATCTACTTAAATCATCCGTAAAAGTGATGAAATATCTATAGCCGTCTCTTGCTGTGATTGTCAAAGGACCACATACATCTGTATGTATGAGTCCTAGAAGATCACTAGCTCGCATTCTAATACCTTTAAAGGAAATACGAGTCATCTTTCCGATGAGACATGATTCACACGTACCAATTGATTCGTAATGAAATGGTGGTATTGACCCATTCTTTTTTTTTTTTTTTTTTTTTTTTTGCAAGAAAGTTAGTCTCACATGTATTCATCCATGAAGGGAATAAAATGAGATGGGATATTACAAAAGAGTAGCCGAGAAGACACAAAAGAAAACATCAAAAAAGAGCTCTAAAAGTTAGAGCGTTACATCCAACCATCTACGGATACAAGGGTCATTACTCGAAGTAAGTCTAGCTTTAATGGCGAATTTGATATCCTTGGCCACCTGTTCCACAGGAGTGAAGCGCCCCCCAAAAATACACCTGTTCCTCGCCTCCCAAAGTCCATAAACCAGCCCTGCAATACAGCAACCCACTAGTTTTGTGCGCCAGTTTTGTCGAGACCTAGTTCCCACGAGCTTGTACAACCAATTTTTGAGGCTAATGTCAGAGTCGACTCCGAGAATACCAGCCCAGGAGAGGATGTTCCTCCGAGTTTCCTGTGAGAAAGTGCACCTGAAAAAAAGATGACGGTGTGTTTCGGCTGCTTGTTTGCATAAACAGCAGCGATTCACTAGGTGGTAACCTCGATTACATATAGCATCTACCGTAGGGAGCTTGCGTTGGGTAGCTTGGGATAACACTACCCGGTGTTTGGGGATAATTTCAGCAATCATCATGGGTTTCGTCCACCCAAGTATTCTGTTTTTGACCCATTCTTAACGAGTTTCTCTACGCGTTTTTTATTGACGTGTCCCATTCGACAATGCCATAGGTACGTTTGTTCTTTATCACCTGTTTTAGCCCTTTTATTATTCACATGATAAACCTCGGTGGTTTGGTATAAAACATATATTCCGTTTACGGAAACAGCTTTTCCATAAATCATATCGTTTAATGAAAAATTACAACAATTGTGCTTAATATTAAAACAAAATCCTTCTGTTTCCAAAACAGAAATAGAAATAATGTTTTTCGACAAACTAGGAACAAAATAACAATTATTTAAAAATAACTCGAAACCACTAGGTAGTTTGAGTACATAAGTTCCTATGGAGACAGCTGCAAATTTTGCTCCATTTCCAACACGAAGGTCAACGTCACCTTTCTCAAGTTTGCGGACGTCCCTTAAACCCTGCAAGTGATTACACAAGTGAGAACCACAACCAGTATCAAATACCCATGTTGCTGAACTTGCATGGTTTATTTCAATCATATGAATAAATGACGATATACCTGTGGCTGTCACTCGTCCAGTCTTGATATCCTCGAGGTACTTAGGGCAGTTCCTTTTCCAATGCCCAGACTCGTGGCAATGGTGGCACTCTCCCTCTTTCCCTTTGCTCTTAGTTTTGGCCTTTGCGTTAATGGTCTCACCAGGTCCACTCTTGGGCTTCGACTGCTTTCTTTTGAACTGAGGCTTCTTAACATTTAAGGGAGCCTTTGTCTTTCCCTTTTCCCTTCCAATTAGCTTGTATAACAAGGACGTCCTTCTTAGCACTCCCACTCAAATTGAGATCCTTCTCAGCTTGCACGAGCTGAGAGTGGAGCTCATGAAGACTTTTCTTCATGTCATTCATGTTATAATTCATCCTAAATTGGGTGAACCCATCATGAAGAGAGTGTAAGATTCGGTCTACAATGATTGACTCCTCAATCTTGCAACCGAGAGACTCCAGAACTTCCACATTCTCAATCATCTTGAGGATGTGTGGGCCAACAGCTTGGCCCTTGGACAGTTTAGCTTCGAAGAAGCGGACTGCTGCGTCATATCTCATGATTCTCGGAGCTTGCGAGAATTCATTGGTAAGGGTGGTGAAAATCTTATTCGCACCTTGTGAAATGAAGCGGCGTTGCAAATTGCTTTCCATTGCATAAATAACTACATTCTTAATCGCATCTGCTTCACGAACGAACTCATCATATGCCGTTCGCTGGGCTCCAGTCCTAGTAGTTGGTTCAGCCGGTATTGGCTCAACCAAATACTTTAATTTACCGTCAGCAATGGCAGCATTCCGTAATGCTGCCCCCCAATTGGTAAAGTTACTCCCATCATTCTTAAGGCGGGAGTTCTGATTGTAGGAGACGTGGTCCATAAAAGAGCGCAACCACGACTCCCTGGTGAGGGTGGCGCTAGGGCCCGAAGTTGCGTTTGGATCAGTCATTTTAAAAGGCAGATATTAAATGATCTACAAATGAGAAAATAAATAAGCATGAGAAATCATTGAATTTAAAATCTTTTTAAACAAAGATATACAACATAATATAATCGATCTCACTCAAAGAATTATATAATGTATCCCAAGACCCAAATCCCGATTTGGTGAGTTAACCCTTTAACTGGTTCTACATTAGAACTCTTAGTCGACAAATTTCTTAAATTTATCTATTAGTCCACAATGATTTCAATAGCTTGATTGAATCATTGTGTTGAGTTCAACTAGGTCACAATACACTACTTACCCGAGGTAGAAGGGGTCCATATGGAGATAACAACAGGTCCTATATGCCCACCGACGAACAAGGGATTCATAGTTGTTTGATCTAGGAAGGCTAAAGTCTCAATTTTATATGGAGTGAGATCCCATCACTATCTTAAACTCATTTAAGTGAACTATTTGATATGAGTAGGAATGAGTGATGGCAAAATAAAACATCATATGCCAAAATGCAAAATAATCTACATGAGTCATTTTACATGCATATAGGTGGTTTGGTTTAGGCGGAACATAATGATATGAAACATTCAAGCAATAAAGAGAAGAACGTAAAACATTAAAATCCTAGTGTGGCTTATCCTATGAAAAACAGTAAATACAACTTGGAATCCAATCACATGGACCCTAGAAGCTTCATGATCACCGTTCTTCATCTCGAGATGTAAACTGGAAATAGAGACCCGGATGCATCAAACTCCTCTTCTTCTTTTCCTTCTTTGTTCTAAGCTATTACAATGTAAATCCTATTTGCATTTAATCTAAAATAAAGAAAAATTAAAATACCCAAGCGGAGATGCGAGAACTCATAAATTACATCACTTGATTACTTTCCACCATTACCGAAAAGTAAGCAAAAACTAAAGCCACACTAGATTACATGATTATACTTGACAACAATTGTAAAAAATAAATTCAACCTTTATTGAAAAACAATATCATTAACAATATAATAAAACATTCATAATGCAATATTACCCAAACCACCATTAACTTTAAAATTACATGTCACACATGGAAACCATAATCCAAATAAATTCTAAACAATTTTAGAATCTAGTAAGTATCATCAATTAGATATAATAAACCTTTTAAAATAAATAAATGATTAAGTAACCGAAAAATTATCAAATAATTTTCGTTTATTTTCTTTCTTTCCCACGACAATCACACGGTTATACCCTTTTTTTTCGAAAAAAATTGTTACAATTACAAAACTTCTTTTATAATTTAGTTAATATGAATATTATCTCATAATATAAATAAAAACGAAAACAAATAAAATAACCCTAAAATCCAATTTTACGGTTTTAATACCCCTTTTTTTGTTATCTTTATAAATTTGTTCTAATTATAAATCTTTATTTATAATTTAGTTAATATAAATTATCATATAATATTAATAATAACAAAAGCAACAAATCACAAAATTAAGGGTAGGGCCGAAAAAAAAACTTACGGTCCAATATTACACGTTTTTTTTTTTGTTAAAATAGGCAATTACTCATATTATCAAATAATATCATGTAAATTGACATTTTCATAAGATATTATACTATTTCCTTAAATGGTATAATCAAGGTAGAAATAGATTTTGGAAACTTTACTAATTAGTGAACTTTCTTAAAATTACTCATAGTAGCACAAAAATCATCTCATAATTTTGTGTTATAGTCTAATCATATTAGGTTTTAAAAATTTCCAAATATTGTCATCAAGATTAACTTTTTAATTCATGTGAACAATATTCAATCATCTTAACAATTTAAAACAAATTAATCTAATTCTAACAATATCTTGATTGATCTTTTAATAATCATTGATCTATATCATTGTTATGAGTATTATCATATGATAATTATTCTAACAATTAAAAATAACAAAATAAAAAAAAAAACGAAACCAAAAAAAACGTGAACTAAAAAAAATTTTTTAGTCGTGACAAATCACGAAAAAAAAACAGACCGATAAATACTTTTTTTTTTTGTTTTTTATAAACCGTGAAAAAAAAGTGTGCCGTGGGATTTTAATTCTCAATTAATTATCAAAACGATTTTGAACAATGGCTCTGATACCACTTGTAGGAAATAATTTCTTAAATTACTTATAAAAGTATTAATCTAATTAATACTGCCAAGGATTATATCAAAAACGAATTGATATTAAAACAATAGAATTGAAATAATAGGACAAGGATCATAGAAATAACCTTTGGTCGTATATGAGATCGGCCTAAGAACAACCTAGTATAAACCCAAACTTCAAGGTAGAAGTTCTCCTTAGATTGCACCCAAGATGACTGAGAAAGATTCCCTCAAAGTTCCTCCTAAATTACTACTACCTCCAATTTCCTATGATGTTCCCCTTTCCGTTTTGGTCTAATAACATTGATGTTCCCTCTTTCCTCTTTTGGACAACTTTGTGTGGTCCAAAATCAATTTCATGTGGGGTCATGTGTATTGTGTGGTCCAAATTAATTTTCTTATTTCTTGTGTTAAAAGCAAAAGGGAACAACACAAGAAATCGGAAAGAGTATTAATTATTTTAGAGGATTTATTTTGGGATTAAGATGATAAACTAATCAAAGAGAATAAGAGAGGAAAACGGTATTCTTCTTGTGTCCCCAACCTCACGGCCGAAACCCTATATATATAGGGTTTTGGTTTGTGTTAGTATTGTACTTCAATTAGGAAACCTCATTATAATATAATATTTTGAGTCAGTTTCCTTATTCCGAACTTCCTTAAAATATCATATATATTTTCATACTTTTCAGTGTATAATTTTAATTCCCGGAGAATATTAATTAATTATCTTATAATTAATTAATCTCAATTATATTATTCTATCATATATTAAAATATAATCAATAAATATAACTTTTATATATATTTATTAGAATTAACATTTAATTAATTTCTCCTAATTATTATTTAACCACATTAAATGTTTATCATCTACTTAACTACATTTAACTAAGTTTATCATTTATGTAATTATATCAATATATAATCACATTTCTCAGTACTATCCTATAGGTGTGACCTTTAAGGATCAGCTGATTATCGCCATCATATGACAGTAACGTCAAACTTCTAGTGAGCCAATCGTTACCGATAAACGTTAATCAACTGATTAATATACTAAGTATCCCTGCGTGATCCTGTAAAAGATTTACTCAAATAATCACACACTATGGAGGACATTTACTCCAACAGTTATCACAATAGATCAACACTGACTCCTTTGCACTAGGGACGACAGCTAAATGACGTGCAAAACGTCTTAACTAAACTGCTTCTTGAACTGCTGCGGAACAAGCCACATATTCGGCCTCCATTGTCGAAAGGGCAATACAAGATTACTTCTGACTATTCCAAGATATGGCGCCATTATTTAGTAAGAAGGCATATCCTGATGTGGACTTACGTTCATCGAGATCACCAGCCCAGTCAGCATCGCTATACCCAGTAAGGCTTAGATCCTTTCCTTGATAACATAACACGTAGTTGTGATGTTCCTTTGAGGTACCTTATTATCCTCTTGACTGCTTTCTGATACGATTAAAACTAGCGGTCGTTATACAGTAATTATCCTACCAAACAAATTATATAAACCTAAACTAGACTCTACTAGACTCAAACAAATATAGCAAAGCGGAAGTCAATGGTCGAACCCACGAGAAAGGAGTTAAACTAAAACTTGCTTAAACACAATTAAACAAAGACTAAATGAAAACTTAATGACGATTAAAGACTAATGACAAGTAACATATCAACACACAATGGTTAATAACACAAGCGAACAACGATGAGGTAACATAGATGAAGAAACAACAATTGGAAAGCATTCAATGAGTGAAAAATGAGTAAAAGTTGGGTTAGACAAAAACACAAACAAGTAATGTGCAGAAATCAATAAGAGAGAAAGACTTCGTGTGACCGTCACAAAGTCACTCAACAATTGACAAGCTCGACTCTAACAACCCCTAATTTACCTATCCATACTAACCATCTTAAGGTAGTGAATTACACAACTAAACCGTAAATGCAATTCCTTTGACTCCAACCACATTCATTAAACCATAAAACAAGGTTACAATCAAGCAATGAAAACTCAAGCGAAAGATGGGATAAAGAAACTAATCTTACTACATTAAACCATGATAATAAGAAAAGTCATGTAGTTTCCTACTCAAAAGTATGTTTCATCTAAGCCAACTCAACATACAAATAAGCTTGCTTTAAACAATATTACGTAAACTAAACCGATTACTTAACATTTGCAATATTTAAGTAACTAAGATGTAAGGGTGATCAATCCACACAATTAATTACTCAAAATGTAAAATGAAAACTCGAGAAACTACATTAGATAAATAAGAAAAGGGTTATCGAGTTTTACAAGGTCAAAGTTGGAAACTTTGATCGGAATTACACCAAGAATGAGAAGATTATCTTCTCATTGAAAGATCACAACCCAAAACAAAGAAAGATTCAAGCTTCATTACAAGATTAAAAATTTATGTTTTTGTTGCTTCCAAATTGTCTAGATATGGGAGTTAAGAGAGTCTTTTAAATCTCCCAATTCTGGATAGATATATAGGCACAAGAATCTAGGTTTTTCATCTCCAAAATAAAGCCCAAAACGCGTAACAGAGCTGAAAGTTCTAGAGAAAAGCGCAGGCTGCGTCGATTGGCGTAGGCTGCGTCAAATAGCGCAGGGCTGCGGTTTAGTCTGGTAGAAACATCTTCGAAAGGCCATATTTCTCTCGTTTCTTATCCAAATGAGGTGTGCGACCTATCGTTGGAAAGCTAAGATCACAAGCTTTCACCTCCACTTGGCCTTACATCAATAGGAGCTCTAGAACTCGAGATATACTCGTTTGAAGTTGACCCTAGTGAAACCGAGTTTTCAATTCTTCCTTTTGCTTGCTTCTCTTTACTTTGCACTTATTCCCTTCGTTAACCTTTGTCTCTCCTTCTTCTACTTGGTATAGAAATTGTAACATCCCGTATTTTCGTAAAGGAATATGTTAATAATTTAAAGTGATTTTTGGAATATAATATTATTTTAATAATACATCGTAAGTTTTATTTTAAAATTTTCCGTTAAGTTCCGTCTTCAGATATTTTAATCTTAAGATGTTGTCACTTGGCATCTCATTTCCCGACTTGAGTCCGTTTCACAAACAAATAAAACCCGACTCAAGAAAAAGGTAAAAGGATAACAAACCCTACTTAAGCCTTCCTCTCCATCGACATCTTATTTCATTTTACAGTAACTTGAAAACCATCATTTCTCTCTTTTTCTCAAGCTTAAAATCAACATCTCGAACCCTTCCCGAACTCGTATCAAGGTCTGCTTTACATTTTCGGAATCCTCTCGAGATTTGAAAGCTTCCTATCTCTTTCAATTTCAGTTTCCTTGAAGTCGAAAAAGACGTTGTTTTTCCCCAAATCCGTTTTAAGCTTATAATCTTCGTTTATTTGATTGTAGGAGTTGGATTAGAGGACCCGGAGGTTGATACTTGCGTTATTGAAGAATATTTAGGAGCTTAACCCGCTTAAAAGGTGACATTGATGAGTAACTCGGCCTTTTCGTTAAAGTAGCGCAATTTGTGTTTGTTCTTGATTTTATTTCTGATTTTGTGAGTTATTGATGATGCTTGAGTATAGGAATATGTTAGGAATTCATTTTATATGTTCTTCATATGATTTAATTGAAGTTTATGATGTTCTTATGCTTGAAACATCCATTTTTTCAGTTTTTGCAAAGTTAAGACGAATACAATGTTTGATCCTAATACGTGTTCTATTTGTTCAAAAATCGTATATGAGACGTACTTGGGATTGTTATGGGTTGTATGTGTTGATAGTATAGGTTTATACTAGAAATCATGGTTTAGAAGTGCTTGTCAAGGAATAGAGTGAATTGGCAAATTGCAGGAAACACGCGACGAAGGAAACCAACCCGCCACAGGGTGCAGGCTGCGCCTCCCATGCGCAGGCTGCGCACACCCTTGCGCAGGCTGCGTACCCCCTTGAGCAGGCTGCGTAAAAACCGTTGTAACTTTTTGCTCGTTTAATTGTTATTCAAGCTGTTTTGGGGGCTTATTTCCCAATTGTTTTTAGGATGTTTTAAGTGATGTTTGGTGGTATATATACTTGGTTTTAAATGTATATTGGAGCTAGTAAAGTCATCATAAGAAGCGTGGTTATCCGTCTCGAGTCGATTAGCTTATAAGGAATCACTACTACAAATATAGGTTTAGGAGACGGGGCAAATGGAACGAATTTTTGCGGAACCGTCCTAATTTGTCACTAAATATGCGCGGGATTTTTTAATTCAGAAATACAAGACGGTTCCCATTATAACCCGTCTTTATTTGTTCTAAATAAACTAAAGAGAACGGTTAAAATACTAAACCGTGCTCTTATGTTAACAATAGGAAAGCTAAGAGAACGGTTTCATAGAGAACCGATCTCTTTGCTTCTCATTATACTAAAAGAGAACGGTTGGCTTGGGAACCGTTCTCTTTGCTTTTCATAAAAATTTTCATCATAACTAAAAGAGAACGGTTGCTTTTAGAACCGTTCTCCTTGCTTCAAAAAGAAGACGGTTGTCTTTAGAACCGTTCTCTTTGCTTCTAAAAGAAGACGGTTTCTTTGTGAACCGTTCTCTTTTCTCTTCATAAAAATTAAACAAACATAACGTGTAACACACAGTAACTGCAGCCTTCGAAAACCTTTGAAATTCTGCGAATTCAAGTCTGCGTATTTTCCACATTCAGTCTTCTTCTTGCTATCAATCTGCGAATTCAATCTTGCTATCAATCGTCCGCCATAGTTTCTTCTTCACCAAGCAACTGAACCATAATCGTACGCCCTCTTTCTCCTTCACTCTTGTTTGAATTATCAATTTTTTCTGAATGTTTATGTGGTTTTGATTTTGAATAATATATGATGTATAATTTGTGGTTTTCATGTTGAATATATGGTTTGTATGTGATTTGGATGAGGAATATGATGTATATTGTGGGTTAATGTATATGATGAAGGTTTTGATGTTGAATATATGGTTTGTATGTTTTTTCTGAAATTGTAGTTCATAGTACAGACCCAATGTGTTCATTCGTGTTGCTGCTGCATACCATCTACTGCCACTGCACTTCCTTTGCATCTAGACTCTACTCCAGTATGATTAATGTCCTATGCTTACTACTACTGTTGCTGTAACTACTACGATATTGCACCAGACCCCCCCTACTGCACTCATTTTTCTACTTCGTTCTGTCCGCTTCTTTGGTCTGTTCAGACCAGAACAGCCACTGAACGCATTGGCCTGGTATTCTGGTCTGTTTTGGGTCCATTTTCTGGACTGTTTTCAGGTATGTTATGTGCTATTTTATGTCTGTTACGGGTATAGTAACCATTACGGGCAGTAGCCTATGTGTAGAATGCAGTAGCGAGTATGTAGCAGTGGGCAGAATGTATGTAGTTCATAGTACAGACCCACAGTCTAAATCATACACAAATCAACTGTTATCGTCCTTAGTATTATTATCGTCCTTAGTATTATTATTGCTATTAGTATTATTATTGCTATTAGTATTATTATCGTCCTTAGTATTATTATCGTGATATTATTACTATTAGTATTCTTATTGCTATTAGTATTATTATCGTTAATAATTGAATTATGAATTTAATAATTGAATTATGTTGTAATTATGTAGCCGAATATGGCTCGTACTTGGATGATTAATGGGAAAAAGGGCGAAGTAGAATATGATGCCGGGTTAGCTGAATTTTACGACTTCGTAATAAAGAACGTGAAAGACAAATCTAGTATGGCGTGCCCTTGTGATATGTGCCGGAATATTAGGTATATGAGCTTTGGAGATGTAAGAATACATTTAAATAAGACAAATTTTAATCCAAAGTACACTTGTTGGATTTTCCATTGAGAATCAAAAAATTTAGATGGAATAGATGTACAATTTGGGGAGATTGAGAGAGAAACATGCTTGAGTGACGATGAAGAGCCCGATGAGTCTAATTCACTAGAAGATCCGGGTTGTAATATGAATACTGAGGCAGGAGATGGGTGTGACGATATGTTGGATAAATCATGGGGAGATATGTTTGGAGGTGATGAGCAAGAAGGTATTGTAGATGAAACTGATGAGGATCTTGATGAAAATGATTTGGAGGATACCAGTGTTGTATTGGAGAAATTGAAAGATTCCGAAGTGCCTCTTTATAGTAGTTGTAAGCACACTAAATTGGCAGCTCTTGTTAAGTTATATAATTTAAAAGCAACAAATGGGTGGAGTGACAAGAGTTTCACAGACCTCCTGAAATTATATAAACCTGGCTATCTATATATACAGGGCCTTTGAGAAAACGAACTCTATCGATCCACTTGCAAAATATGAGGCCAATGGCGTTGTTTGGAAAAAGATTAAGGTACTTCTTGTATATATAGTATATATCTATATATATATATTAACACATTGTTTCTCTTATTAAGTATAGTACATGTGCGTGAAGTATTTATTTATAATATGAGCTACCCTTTCAGGCCCCTTTGCAGCCTTGTGGTTCCGTTTTATGTGGATATTATATTTGTCGATACATGTTGGACGTCATCAAAGGAAGATATGTTACTATTACTCCAAATGTACGTATGTTTTTGGTTTTTTAGTTCATTTTACTTATATATATAGGAGTCTTGGATAAAAATTTTCTAACCAATTTTTGAAAATTTGTTTGTAGTTCATGCTTAGAGCCCCATTGACATATCCGCTTGAGCTGATTGACGAGGTGAGGGATATATGGGCTAACTTTGCGCTCCAGTTTAAGTCACCCATGAACGATGATGAAGTTTAGCTTAAGTCGTAGCTAGAAGTTTAGCTTAAGTACATACGTATTGTATCTAGAATTTGTGGATCGGAAAGTATGTTGTATATATGAATGATGTAGCTTAGTTGTTGGAGCAATGTAATATGAATGATGTAGTTGTTGGAGCAATGTTATTGTACGCTTATTTGCAGGAAAAATTATAGGCCGGATGAATTATAAATTAAATTATTAAAAAAAAAATAGCAGGTGCAAAGAGAACGGTTATGTTCTCAAGCGTGCTCTATTAATTCAAAAACATGGCGCGAAGTTGTAACAAAAGAGAACGGTTCAAACCATAACCGTCCTGGTAAGTACCCTAAGAGAACGGTTTAACATGGCAAAGAGAACGGTTAAACAGGGAAAAGAGAACGGTTGTGCAGGACATAAGAGCACGGTTCAAACCATAACCGTTCTGGTAAGTCACCTAAGAGAACGGTTTAACATGGCAAAGAGCACGGTTAAACAGGGCAAAGAGAACGGTTGAGCAGGACATAAGAGCACGGTTCACGTCAGAACCGTTCTGGTAAGTGCATTACTAAGAGCACGGTTGAACCGTTCTCTTAGGTAAAGAGCACGGCCAGGGGGAGCACAGTTCCGCCTCTCATAGGAGAACGGTTTTTAACCGTCTTCGTATCTGTATTTTGTAGTAGTGAATTGATTACGGATATTGTGCATGAAGATAGTTAGCTTTTAGGGATTTGCTTGTTAAGAGTCCTATCATATTTTAATCATGTTGTGAGGCTCATATAGTTGGTTTGAGATGTATATTTATTTAATATGAGACTCATTAATCGAATTTACATTCGTTCTTTCTTAATAAATCGCATGTTTGGTAATAAATTGGTATCCGTTGTTTATTCGCGAAATGAGGTATCACTTGAGTAGTAACTGTTAGGTTTACTTATCTCATAAACTAATTATTTTAGTCATACTAACAAAATATTAATTAACATTTTAATTAAACAAACTTTAGATCTTATGCATGCTAAATTTATGCGGAAATAGGAGAAATTCGAACCCTTACACACGGTCCAAATAATAGCAAGGATGATCCTCCAAGTATTCAACAAGAACACCTCCTTTGTGATGCACCAAGACAACCCTTTGAATGAACCGAAAACTTGAGTATGCTAGTACCAAAAATCGGTTTTCCTTAACAATATAAGTTCTAATTTGAACTTAGTATACTAATGTAATATCTTTTATATAATTAGTATTGTTATTATCTTATAATAATTTTTAGAGGTTTTTGTTTATTTTTCTCACACTTAGAAAAATTTTTGCATCAAGATTAGAATGTTATGTGTACAATGCACAACATATAAATGGGTGTTTTAGGGTAGTGGTGGCCGGGTATGGGGAAGAACAAGAGAGGGAACATCTTCACTTCTCAATGCACTAGGGTGGCTCTAGGTGTGGGTTCTCAAGGCTTTTGTTTAAACATAATGATTATGGTGTATTTAACACACTAATAATCCACACAACCACCTCCACTAGCCGTCCATTTTAACTTAAAATGGTCATCCATTTTACATTTTGTCAATTGTATAATTGTGCATTATGTGACATGTTATATGTCACAAATCAATAAAACACAATTATCTTAATCTAAAACATATAAATATTTATCGTATAAATATTGTATATAATTAAATAAATCATATTTATCAATTGACAAGTAATACATAATTACTAGTATAAAATGGTTATTAATAATAATCGTCAATACGATTTACAACTTTTGTATTAATACACAACCCGATTCATTCTAATTACGATATCGTAAAATATCGTTCAATGTTTAATAATTGATACGTTTCAATTTTAAACGTAAATCTTACAATAAGATTTAACCTCAGATTTCTCAGTATACGAGTTTAAGGAATATGATCAAATCGTATCAATATACATTTGATCACTTTATCAATTAAGGAAATTGTCCTATAGGTGTGACCTAAAGGGATCAACTGACCACCACCGTCATACGACAGTAATGTCAAACTCTAGCTAGCCAATCATTACCGATTAATGTTGGTCAGTTGACTAATATAAATCGTATCATCTCTTGCGCATTCTCGTCATGAGATTTAATTACGTGATCGCACTATTATTGATGACACATTTCCCAACACTCTCCCACTTCTCCTCGACAAGTGTGCATCACCAATTCTCTTGTCCTATTACAATCTCCCACTCAATGCAAGATGTCTCTCTGAGGTCGTACTTGCATTCGATCATATCATGAGTGGTTTCCTCGATCTGGAGAATAACTGTTTGACCGGAATTATCTACCATAGATACCTTCCGAGCGTGGCCACGCATTTCCAGTTAACTTCTCCTCGAGTGGCCTTGAGATTTGAACAACCCTGACAAGGGGTGGACAATTTCTATCGCACTACTTCCTTCAACCAGTCACAATCAGTCACAACCCAAAGCAATCCCATTTGACTCCAGTTACGAAAAGTCGTAGAGAATGGATCAAGGTTATGCCTAAACTGTACCATCTTGGGAGAGTAATCTTTAGTCTAAGAATTGACTCACAAGAATACTATAGCAGCTCTCGCCACGACCCGACTATTATAAAATTTCCAGAACTCTATAAGCGGTCACTTTGCCCGACAGAGTGTCTCTTGCAGTCTGCCTATGTGATCGACTAGTCATCACATATGACTCTATGGCACTTGAACTTGCCATCAGTCGCCTCACATTCTAGTCGCTTTGAGATGTCACCTCATATAAGCGGCCAGGGCCATACTAAGTCAATCCAGTTCACTTTATGGGGTTCAAAATTGTCTCTTACAACCCATTTGGAGTTTGACAAAGTATCTTTCATTTTGAGTTAATTGTAACTCAAATGACATTGTCATGCAAAAACAGTCAATACTATTTCATTGCAATTGATGCACGATCATCAATTTGTATTAGTGTTTTACGAATAAACCTTTTATTAATGATTCTAAAACTTACAAATTTTAGTCTCCTTCCATCTCATATTATCTCATATAATATGATCTTATTTGAGCACACATCTAGAACTCATTCTAGATCTTGAGTTCCCTTTTCTTAGGGAAGCTCCCACTGTTATCTTATAACTTGTGACGTATGGATATATTAGAGGGATTAAAGAATCACTCGAAATTATCTAGTCACTTATGTACTGAAATCTATATTGTAGTTATTTATGATTTCATCACTTAATTATTTTCAAACATCTTGGCTATTTTATCAAGGTTATTCATATCTAACCATATTGATTTCTAATGGGCGACCTTTTATTATCAATATAATAAACCTTCCCGTAAAGCTCCATCATTGTATGATATAAGGTATTTTGTTCATCTAGAATTGAGAACCTCTCATTCTTTACACCTTAAAGAATCACCCATCCTCTCTAAATGGTAGGTTCAATTCTTTAATGAATATCGCTCCCACTAAAAACAATATCACTCGATCTCTTAAATGAACCTTTCATTTCTCGCATGTAAATCTTTATTTATAACTTGAATCATTATCACCATCATTATCCCTATAGTGATCTACCTTTATTCAATCGTCATCACATGAATTCCTAACATCACTTTTCGATACAACATATACTACTGTCGAGGAAACTGAGATGATTTCTCCTCTATTATCTTATAATTTTGAGAATATCATTATTTCAAGGAACCGATTTCCTTCCGATTTCATACGGGCTTTCGTGTCTCCTCTCTTTGAAATAATGAACATAAGGAACATTTCCTCTAGTGTCCTCTCGTAGTTTCTTTGTTTCTTCATTTAGGGTTCTTCTTAAGACTCCCTTGTGGGATTCTTCTCTAAGATCCTACATTTATATCATTGGTTTGCGGGCGAAAATCTTTTCTCCCACTCTATCCTTTTAAAAATAACCTTTATTTGTATAAGGATAGCTATTTTCGATTAAACCAATGTATTTGAATGATTGAAAAGTTATATAGATGTGTTTGAACTCATTCTCATTTTCACTTAAAATGAAAATCTTATAATGAACTAATGATGTCTCATTTTGATTGAAAGTATCTCATGGGATGTAGTTCTCTATTTTAATCAACACTTTGATTATATTATGTTGATCGTATCAATGTTTCTTATTGAGTGATAAAATCACCATTATTCATGTTTTAACAAGGCATGCAATTTATTTTAGAAATCAAGTAATTGATTAAGAACAAAAGTAGTGACTCGGGTTGAAAACCAAGTCACTAATATCCAAAATTACAACCATTGTTTTAGGATTCAAATCCTTGTCTTACAAGAAAGTAAATTGTTCTAGAAATAAAATGCAAGATATGAAAGAAGACAATATGAAAAATTAGAGCCAAGCTCTTTAACTCTTCGATCAATTGGATGCTACCATAGTCATCGAAGTAAGGAACTTCATGCTTCCTTCTCCTTGCCCTTATCATTAGGAGGTGGCCCTTTAAAAAAATTAAAAAGGGTAAATATCAACAAAATTGTATCACTATACATAAGTTGATAAATGAATTTAAACGAGAATTTTTACCTACGGCGGTTGCCTTTCCATTTTTTAGATCGCTTAAGTATTTGGGGCAATTTCTCTTCCAATGTCCTATCCTCGTGCAATAATGGCACTTATCTTCAGATTTTGAAGACGAGGTGGAAGCGCCTTTCGAAAAGGTCTTTTCTTTGGTCGGTTTGGGCTTGAATGTTTTCTTGCCCTTGCCCTTGAAGGCATTCCTTTTGAAGCTTGTTTTCCCCTTCTTCTCGATGTTCAAGACATCTTTAGTGGAACTTTCATGAAGTCCCATATCCCTCTCGGCTTGGACGAGCATCTTATGCAATTCATCCAATGTGGTCTCTTGATTTCGCATATTAAAATTCACCCGGAATTGTGTCTACGATTTCACCTATCATTGAGCGAGTGAAGAACTCGGTCAATGATGAGAGAGTCGGGAACATCAACTCCTTGCACTTTTAGAGTCTCTGCGAGCTCAACTAGTTTGAGCACATGAGGGCTTATCTTTTGCCCTTCCTTCAAGCTAATGTCGAAGAAGGCGGAAGCCGCCTCATATTGAATCACCCTTGGAGTTTGCGAAAACATTGTCGCAAGCTTGGTGTATATCTCATATGATGTGGTCAACTTGATCATACTCCTTTGGAGATCCGGCTCCATGGAGAAGATGAGCACATTTTTAAGAGCGGAGGACTCTTTCATGTAGGCTTCATAGGCCTCACGAGTTTGGACCGAGGAACGAGCGGTCGGAGCGGTTGGAGCGGCTTCGGATAGGTAACGAGTCTTATCGTCACCTTGAGCGGCCAAAAGTAATTGCGCATCCCAATCCTTAAAATTTGAGCCATGCTTATCGAGTTTGCAACGATCCATAAAGGATCGAAGCCATGAAACGTTAGTGAGAGGTGGAGCGTTGGTAGCCATTGGGGATGATGTTGAAAATTAAACTACAATAAAAATGAAGGAATTAAAACAACGTCATTTTTAAAACTCGTAAATAATTTTAAACAAGTTTAGTCTATTTACTTAATGATCTCTTACCCAATTAAGTAAACAATCCCGAGACCCAAACCCATACTAATTCGGGCACGGTATAGCCAATTCAACCCGTATTGGTATAATTTGGTGGATTAACCTTTTAATCGGTTCTACCTTAGAACTCTCGGTCGACAATTTTCTAAAAATCGTCTTTAGCCCGAACTTATTGCAACTACGGTTACGAATACTTTCGTTGAGATCGACCAAATTTTAAGGTGTAATCTTATTACCCCACTTACCCAACGTGACAATTTTAGTACCCCGGTATAGCCGAGCCTACATTCTTGTGAAGAA
Source organism: Silene conica (assembly GCA_029255685.2). NCBI lineage: Eukaryota > Viridiplantae > Streptophyta > Magnoliopsida > Caryophyllales > Caryophyllaceae > Silene > Silene conica. The sequence continues at coordinate 71,533,634 of CM055317.2, forward strand.
GGGATTCATGGGTCCATACTTTTTGGTAAGGCTAAGTCTCAATATTCATATGTAAGAGATCTAGTCAAATTTTATTATCTATCTCCGTTTAAGTGAACTAAGTCGGTGAACTATCGATAAAATAAATGACTAGGTCGACTAAGTCGAATAAAATGCATGACATGATATATGACGATTTGGCTATGCATGCAAACATATAAAACAAAATAAAAGCATAAAAATAAACCCTAGTATGACCTTTTCTAGAAAAGAAATAATAAAAGTACAAATTCGGAAACCAACTCCTTTGGTCCCTTGAACTTCACGAGGCACGCTTCCCGAGGTAAACATCGTCTTCGTCGGAACTCCTTTCGGAATGGCACCGTCTTCAAGGATCTCCGGAATTTACAAAAATTACAACTTTTCTAGTCTACTTTATACATTATAAAATTGGAATAAATTACAATTGGGTGATACGAGATCACAAAATTACAACCGAATCAATAACCCCTTTCATTACGGGAATTACCGATTAAACTAAGGCCATACTAAGTAAATTACATAATCCAAAATTACGTAAATAAAATCATGACATTCATAATTAAAATATGCAATGCTTATGAATATATGAACTATCATGCAAACCCTAAGCCAAATCGTCCTATTTAAATATCAATTATATAAATAGTTATCGTATACCTCGGTTTTATGGAATCGCGTGTTTTAACGTTTAACAACACTATGCATAATGTGAATCGGGATTCACTCTTAAGTTAATCATCCCAACTCTTTTAGGTTTCAAAATTTAGTCTTACTCAAACTTTGAACATGACTTAACTTAATATATTTTTAATATTGTTCGGTATTACTCGGTTTTGCGGGAAAAATAATATAAAAATAAAAAAGAGTCATAAATTTCGAAAATTTCAAAATTCAAATTTTGAAAATTCTAGAATGTTCTTAAAATTTCAGAACTTTAAAATATTAGTATTTATCCGGTTTTAACATTTATTTCGAAAATAAGACGTAAAACGAGCATTTTAAGTCGGAAAATTAAATAATTAGTTCCATAAATGCAAATAAAATACTAATAATAATTTTACACTTTCCAAAATACTTTAAGAACATGAAATGGACAGAAAATTAAATGGAACACTGCCCAATGAGCCGAAATTTTAATAAATATGACTCTTTTTATTTCAATTTTAAATACAACTTTTCAACAAATTAAAATTAAATAAAACAGAAACTTTTGGCTCCCAAGAAAATTATGGTGATGAACATATCATATATTACTAATATGGGTTAAATTTTCCGGCCATTTTAACAACTATTGCAAATTTTAACGATTTTCGTCATATATCGTACAATTTTAACCTTTAAAATCATTTCTCAAGCATAAATTAGATAAAAATCTCGAAATTTTTATACATGCTGGGAATAATATATATGACATCGTGTTAAATTTTTATGGCCAAATTCCAACTTAAACTATTAAAGTCGAAATAATGTCACTAATTACCCGATTTTTACATTAAAAATCTATAATAATGCAATATATGAGATAAATTTCTGGAAAATTTAGCATACATTTTAAATATTGCATGTGACATACTCATAAATTTTATAGTCAAATTCCAAATATAACTATACAAACCCATTTTTATCCATCTTATTGCATTTTAACATTTAAAATTCATATCCCATGTATTATAAGTCCATAATTTACGAAAATTCATATTTCATAACATATGATATACATGTGAAAACATACTGAAAAATCTTGGCCAAAAGATTATTTTAACTATTTTTCCCAAAATAAACAATTTTTAACCATTAAAATTAATAAAAACCGAGAATAAAAATACCAATGAACAATATATATGCAAAATATATTCCAAATATCCTAAAAACATTTTAGAATCAGTAGGTACTCATGCATAAATTATTTCGGCCATATCATATACTAAACGAAATATCAATTTTTATTTTGTTATCCTAATAACTCCGTAAAAAATAAAACGGAAAGCATGCAAACAACCTAGTTGCTCTGATACCAATTGTTAGGTTTAGTTATCTCATAAAATTATTTTAGTCATACTAACAAAATATTAATTAACATTTTAATTAAACAAACTTTAGATCTTATGCATGCTAAATTTATGCGGAAATAGGAGAAATTCGAACCCTTACACACGGTCCAAATAATAGCAAGGATGATCCTCCAAGTATTCAACAAGAACACCTCCTTTGTGATGCACCAAGACAACCCTTTGAATGAACCGAAAACTTGAGTATGCTAGTACCAAAAATCGGTTTTCCTTAACAATATAAGTTCTAATTTGAACTTAGTATACTAATGTAATATCTTTTATATAATTAGTATTGTTATTATCTTATAATAATTTTTAGAGGTTTTTGTTTATTTTTCTCACACTTAGAAAAATTTTTGCATCAAGATTAGAATGTTATGTGTACAATGCACAACATATAAATGGGTGTTTTAGGGTAGTTGTGGCCGGGTATGGGGAAGAACAAGAGAGGGAACATCTTCACTTCTCAATGCACTAGGGTGGCTCTAGGTGTGGGTTCTCAAGGCTTTTGTTTAAACATAATGATTATGGTGCATTTAACACACTAATCATCCACACAACCACCTCCACTAGCCGTTCATTTTAACTAAAATGGTCATCCATTTTACATTTTGTCAATTGTATAATTGTGCATTATGTGACATGTTATATGTCACATATCAATAAAACACAATTATCTTAATCTAAAACATATAAATATTTATCGTATAAATATTGTATATAATTAAATAAATCATATTTATCAATTGACAAGTAATACATAATTACTAGTATAAAATGGTTATTAATAATAATCGTCAATACGATTTACAACTTTTGTATTAATACACAACCCGATTCATTCTAATTACGATATCGTAAAATATCGTTCAATGTTTAATAATTGATACGTTTCAATTTTAAACGTAAATCTTACAATAAGATTTAACCTCTGATTTCTCGGTATACGAGTTTAAGGAATATGATCAAATCGTATCAATATACATTTGATCACTTTATCAATTAAGGAAATTGTCCTATAGGTGTGACCTAAAGGGATCAACTGACCACCACCGTCATACGACAGTAATGTCAAACTCTAGCTAGCCAATCATTACCGATTAATGTTGGTCAGTTGACTAATATAAATCGTATCATCCCTTGCGCATTCTCGTCATGAGATTTAATTACGTGATCGCACTATTGTTGATGACACATTTCCCAACAGTAACATGTCTAATATGTATATTGAAAGGTTATAAGGTTGTTTTATATAACCTAATTGATGGTATTTGATATAAGTTTCTTACTGGGAGCCCCAAATCGTAGTATTTGCCTTGTAACTTTTGATTCTCTAGTCGCAATTTGATAATTCCTTTTCCGTATGCTTCGTATGTGTGTTTAAGGTCCCCGGAGTTCGGGCGGCACTATATTGGGTTCGGAAATGGAGTGAGAATAGAAACCCCCCGGTCGGGCAACCGAAAGGGTAATCGGCTCTCCCTCGACTTAGTTCCTGGGGTCAATTAAGTGTCGATTAAATGTCTATCAAGAGTAGATCGTTGATCGTTTAAGGTTGTTGTAGTCCAAGGTTTTGGGCGACATTTACGTTGGGTTCGGGAATGGATTTGAGGAGAAAGACCCCCTGGCCGGGCAACCGGAAGGGAGACCGGCTCTCGCCTCAAATTAGCTTCCGAAGTCAACAAAGTGTTGATTGGATGTTTTCAAGTAATTGAATTGTGGTTTGGTGAAGCCTCCTTTGGAGATTTGGTTGTTGAACCACTTAGTGGTTGGTTCATTGTGTTAGCTTCGTATGAACCTGTTGTTCATCGCTTAGAACATTACCAGCTAGAGCCAATCTCACTAATCATTCTTGACATGGTCGTAAGATGCTGCCTCATAGTATGATCACGACGCTTCTTATAACCATCAAACCTTAAATTAAGTTGGCGCAAGCGGGTAGTTGATGTTCCACCATATTGCAGTTTAATTGCTAACTAGAGGGCTACAGCTGTAGTATGCCTCTCGAACCTGAGCATAAGATCAGTTCTCATGCTACTCAGCATCAATATGCGAGCCACACAATCCTTCCTCTTAAAGGCATTATAGGCTTCCTTATCACGCCTATGTTGGGCGGTATTGCCTTGTGCAGGTTCTTGCATAGGTTGTATAATAGTCTCGAGCACCTCTTGCTCTTCAAGGAGTAAATGAACTTTACGATGCCATATATCATAGTTTTGTTTAGTTAATTTATCTTCTTGGTTCAAATCGGCCACAATACTCTTTTTGCCAGCCATTGACAAATTGCTAGAGACATTCAAAAAATAATTAGTACAATCATAATCTTTTGCGACAATCTATTTATTAGTCCAAAAATTAACTTGACAAGAGTAATAAAATCGAAAGACGTATAAATACGCAATCATCATTTATTAAGACCGTCTTGTGAATTTTTAAACTAATAAAATCATGCGCAATTTCAATTAAGGTGAGATAATTTCTTATCTACTAACCTTCAATTGATATACCCAACACTATAAATCTCAATAAGTGTCACATTTGATGACTATCGCTATAATATGCATGCTTAAAACAATTAACAGAATTCATTAGTGAATGTCGAACATTCCCATATCAGTTTAATTAATTTAATTAATTAGGACTCAGATGCTAGTTTATACTAGCTCTGATACCAATGTATGTAGGAAAACAATAATTACGTTGAGACGATCTTAGCAAGGTGTATAGTCACTTACATTGCTAAATCGGGAGAGTAAAAAATCTACCTCGAAGTTGCGGAATCCTCCAAGTAATTGCTCCAGGACAACTTTAATACGAAACTAGTATCACGAATCCGTTGGACGAGTTATTGATCACTAGGATCAATATCTATTATTCACAACTCAAGAACCTCTTTTCTCTTGTGTAGAGATTTGTTTTTGTAGTAATTGTTTCTCTCTTGATTTTTGGATGCTCTCAAATGCTCTCCAAAGCCTCTTATTTATAGGCTAAGGAGTACACGATTTTCTCCATAAAACCGTGTACAAAACCGTGTACTCCAACGGTTTTGTCGGACAAAACCATGGGAGAAGGACATGGTTTTCTATAAAACCATGGTCTCAAGTGGTTTTGGCAAAAACCATGTCCTCAAATGGTTTTTACCCAAAACCGTCTTATAGTCCATAACAAATGGGCCTATTTCGATCCATACAAAAACTGCGGATTAAAATATTCCCGACTCATGGGTGGATAATCCGACTATTCTTTAACACATATGAAGGACCCAGACCATGGACGATAACCTAAATCACAAATTCTCATTAACTACGGCATTCTCTGTCACAAGCTGAAGACGGATAATATCCCTCTCAGAAAATGCAAGTAGCATTATTCGTGGGATGCTCAATTTACCCCCACTTGTTCTCCGACTTGTTTTGTTGTGAGAAGACGTTATCTGTCTACATCTTGTTATTGATAATGTTCATCACAACTAAAATGCGTTGTTCCTGAAATAACATTGAACGACGAATGTAGGCTAAAAACCGATACCTAACAATTCGGTGGGGGTGAGGGAAGGAGATATAGCCATAGGATGTGATTCCGACATACAGTATGAATCCTAGGAAAGATTTTATATCAAATTGGCAATAAAAAAATATTGAAAAAAGCGTTTAATTATTACGAAATGCAAGAATTTTGATCTATTTTACTAATAAGTATCATATTATTATCGTTTTAAGAAAGACTAGTTGTACGCTTGTACTTCTAGTCAAGTGAGACGGAGAGACATTTATCGTACAAGTACTCAACGTCAAGGAGGCCGAGCAGTATCGCTTTAGTTAAGGGCGGACAGTTGATTTTTATCGATCTAATATGTGTCGATTTGTTAAAGAAGTCGTCCATACAAAGTTTGGCTTTCTTAGCAGTTCCAGTAAATCCTGCTTTTTTATTGGCTTTAAAAATTGCGTCGTGCAAAAGACACTCCAATTTCTTGGCTGTGTAACCGTACGTCTGTAATGCTGCAAATGGAACAACTTCGATCAAGTTTAAATAAAAGAAGATTGTGAAAAATTTCAAGATTAATAACGGAATAACATTTTAACAAAAAGATTTTTAGAAATTAAAATACTCGCATACAAGATACAACTACCATAGTGAATAGAAATGTGGAGTTTCGAGTTAGGAGAGGAGCGAGGTCCTCGGGTATGTTTTAAATTATTTGGTTATTCATACATATGTTTAATTAATTATTGTAATACAGACTATAATTTACCATAAGAATTAAGTAAGAAATATATAGATGATTATAAAACGTTAATTACTGAAATAGGTCATTTTCTTCAGTTATAAAATATGATTTATTTTATTACTAATGTAAGGCAAATTTTTATCTTATAATGCATTATATCATATATCATAATTTTGGTTATACAATATAATACACATCGTCCTCCCTCTTATTTTACATAAATGTCTAATTGTTAGAATGACACAAAATTTAATAACATGAGTAAAATAATACGGAGTAAAAAGTAATTGTAGGTGTTAGTAGATTTGAGAGAGAGAGAGAGTCATAAGAATTAGGTTGGTAATGGTGCAATGGGTGGTAATAAGTGAAAAATAACAATGACATTTCATAAGAGAAAACATCACCAAAATTAGACAATGAGCCATTATTGTGAATAGACGGAAATAGAAACTAGGATACTCATGTAGAATAGGAGGGAGTATAAATGTATAATACAACATAATGTTAGGCAAGATAAGAAAATCATATAAAAAGCTGAAATTAGACTAGAACGTAATTACTCTCTCCTATTCGTAATAACTGTCTCATTGTATTAAAATACTACACTCATATATTAAAACAATGAGACAGTTATTACGAATAGGAGGGAGTATTTTTTTGTAAAAAAAAGTGAACTCTTTTAACTCCTGAAATGTTACGGCCAATATTATCACTTTTATTGAAACTAGTTTTTTAACCCGTGTAAAATTGCACGCTATAATTTTAAAAATATCGATATAATGATTAATATTTAAAAATGTAAAATCAAAATATATGTATATTTTATACTCTATTTCTTTTATAATAATAATAGTTTAAAACACGTGAAAAAATTGCAAGGGTTTGAAATTTATACATGTGTTAAATCCGTGAAAAAATGGACGAATTCAGTGTTAAAATATGATAACAAAATTTTTAGATCTACTCATTTTAGTGGATAAGCTCAATATCTATAACGAATTCTTTTAAAATATTATTTTAACGGAATGCTCTAAAATCTACTCAATAGAGTTTTATAGTTTATTTATTTTGTTAACGTTTTGTAAATCTCATTTTTAAAATTGAAAATTAAAACATTCATATTTCTTAACATTTTTGTGTTGAAAACTATTTCTTATTCAAAAAAATTACTCAAATTTACTAATATCTCGAAAATTTACTATTATAATGGTCAAAATGTTAGAGTTGAAAGTTTGTAAAATAATATAATAACGTTATTTATTTTACTATTTTTTCATCATTTATATTTTCATTGTCTAATAATGTTTTTGTTTATCTTGTTATTTTTTCCATTGATAGATTATGTGGACTATTGGAAAAATTCTGCATTTTCATATTGTATTATTTATGCAACATAAATGAAACTGGTAAGGGTGGTTCATTGAAGTTTTGTATTGTTTATTCAACGAATTTCTATTAACAAAGTTAGTTTTTCATAAATTAATTCCATATTTTTTGTAGTGAGTCGTAAGATTATTTAAAAATATAAAATAAAAGAAAATAAATGTAATAATGTGGACGCACAAAATTACTTAAAATGTTCTTATATTAATATAGATAAGATGGATGCTTACCAATTTGTTGAATATCCAAGTCATGATGCTCATCGATGCGTTTACAGTGGATACATGGTCGATGTCGTATAAAGTTGTTCAAAATATCCGACCTGGCGTTGTTGTTTGGGAGATGAAATTTGATTTTAAGCTCAAATCGACCAGGCCTATCACCATATCATTGTTAAATGATTAATAAAGATAAAAACAAATTATAAATACTATAACGTTTTATTAGACATAAACTAATGTTGGAAAATTAGGGTCACTATAGGGGGAAGATATATTGAGAGAATATATGTTGTTGTGTCGTGGTTATGAAGGTCACTGAATAAGAAAGGAAATTGCCCCGACTACGGTTTAAATCGGAATGGGCGTCGTCCCCCAAGGTCACACAACACTCTTAAAAGTTGTGTACTCAATAATTAGGAGTTTGAACTCATATGGTATGCTCAAAATTATCATAGAGAATGTAGTAGAGATGTGTATGGGAGATGATTCTAATGACTACAATTCTCATATTTATAGTGGTTAATTAGCATCATAACTACCAAGTTAATGGCATAACCACTACTCCACTACTATAAACATGGGTCAACCATGATGTTAATGGTCATAAACATGCACTTAGTGGAGAAAGTGTGAAAATTCTCTTACGAAGCAATAAAAGGTTTCTCTAAAATGTAATGTGTATTTAGACAACATTACTAACCTTTGCATTATTTCCAACAATCCCCCACTAATGCAAAGGATAGACAAAATTCTGAGCATATTAATAGGGATTTGATACTTAAACGTTCAACGTCTTTCGACTTGAATTGACGTATTAGTGAAATGAGGCAACAACATACTGCTAACAAGAGAATATTTTTCGATTTGATCGAATTCCTTGTTAGATTTCGGTTAAGACCCCCACAACACATATCACACATCAAGTTCCAAACGAGTTCTGCGATACAATTTCACAAAATATGGCCAAGTTAACCTTGGGATTCTCATGAGTGCTCTAGAGAGATAGCCTAATCTCTCATAGAAGGAGGCCAACTTTTCACACTCATGTAGATGATTCCAACAAGTCTATCTCCATATAGATCACTCATGAATGAGCTATAGAATCATTAAGAGCTCTAAGGCTCAACCTCTCAACATAGCGGTGAATCAATCAAGTCCTTCTCAATAGGACCACCCAAGTAAAGGGATATAGATTCATTAAAAGTTCTAAGACTTAGTCTTTCAACATAGCGATGAATCCATCAAGTCCTTCTCAATAGGACTACCCAAATAAAGGGATATAGATTCATTAAGAGAAATCTCTCAACCTCCATCATTACGGTGACCTCATCAATTCCGTCTCACAAGGACCACACAATTTTGGGCTATAAGATCATTAAGAGCTATTTGCTCAACCTGTGAAATAGTGTACATGTCATAGGAATGTGATGTGTACGTACACAAGTATGAGTTATGTATGGCTTCATTAGACCACCCTTGCATAAGCAAGTTCTGGTACCCACCATAAATTCCTCAACTAATAGGCTTTTTCCCTTCTCCCCTTGACAATTCAAAGGCTTCTTTTCTTTTTTAGTCCATTAGCCTTAGAAATAAATATACTCCACACAAATTTCACAAAAATAATTTGTGAGCATATAAATGTCAATCAATTTTCTCCAATCTGCATAAACTGTGCAAATTAACAATTCAGTGTACACATCATACACACCAGTTTTAGCATTATCAAATTGATATTAGCATCATGCTAAAGATAAATATTAGGCAAAACTCCATACCCCCACAATTAAGTAGTAACTAATAATAGCTTCACTATCACCATGCATCTACAATGCAAAGTTAATATGCCTTAAACACAAGGTTATAATAGTCTTCTCAACAGACATAAATATAAAATCACCATAACATGTGAAAATGTAATCAGCATAGATCTTATCTTATGGTTAATCATTACCTTTTATTCGATACAATATCTTCAGATATCCAACATAGTGCAATTCTCAACATTGCACCTTAATTAGACGCTTAACCAAACGTAAATGATCATTTTTTGGTAATGACTAATGAGTATATAAACACAGTGTACTAAATGTATAAGCTACATTGAATCACAATTTATACACGTAAGACTTCTCAAAATAGTCCAAACATGTTCTCTTATACTCCCTCCGTTCTAAAATAATTGACGTTTTCATTTTACGAGGTGGGTCTTTGAATTCAATTTCTACAAAAATATATTGGTTGGAAAATTATAAAAATCACACCATAAAATTCTTTACGAATAGAGCTTTAATATGGGTAAACATTTCAATATATTTAGTTTTATATTTTGAGAGATATTGAAGAGAGAAGTGAGTGTCTCGAAAGTGAGAATGATAATTAAAAAAGAACAGAGGTAGTAACTCATAAGCATCATTGTTATAATTAAATATAGAGTTCCACTCGGACGTCATTTAAAAGAACAAGCTAAGTATAATATTTTCCTTGTTATTTTCTCTTTTAAATAAATAACATAGAGAAAAAAAAAATGCACAAAGTGTTTACGATTTTGCAACCAAAATCATATTAATATATTGAAGTCTCTATATACACTATCATTCTTATATTAGAGAACAACGAATTACCTCGATGATTGTTTCAATGGTAATTTCTCTTTGCAAATTCACATTTTACAGAAAGAATTTTACTTCTTACAAACATAAAATCAATCACCAAAATCTCGCTGTAAGCCAAGTATAACATAAATAATTGAACCTTAGGCAACCATCATTTATTGACATAAATATTAGCCAACAAATTATTACTTCTTAATATGGTTCAATTAGTCACGTATAAAACATACGATCATAACTTTCTATACACCCACATATTAAGAGATATACATACCCTTCACAAATTAAAAGATATCAACTTTAAACTTGTTGAATAATTTTATTAAATAAGTTGAACGTCTTCCCCCACATGTTGTCACGCCACAAATTAGTGACAAACATAATAGTTCAAACAAAATATACACATTATTCATTCATTAATCATCTCCACTTTTAGATATCATATAATCGTACGCAATAATATATACTCTCCATAATTTACTCTTATGAAACTTTGACAATTAATCATTTTAAATTAATTGTCATACCAGCATATCCAAGATAAAATATCAAGTGAAAATAAAATATTTAACCCCCACATTTGATTCATAACCATATCAATTTTAATTTACCTCATGATCAAAATTAAATAATCAATCCAAATGTGAAATATTTGCGTGATATATATACATATTATACACACAACAATATCTTGGATACTCAATCATTCTAGCTACCTGTCAATCAAAATCTTGGACCAATTTCATTCACATATATATTCTTGAAATCAATTATCAAGAGTAATTTTACCAAGATTATATACATGTCGTACCAAATAAAGTGGTAGCTTAAACATACGAACGATTAAGGCATATATAATTTGACCAAACCTTCATATTTATCAACATAAATATATGTAAAGGAAATTCATCGGAACATACCTTAATCGCAAGAATAAATTGAGCAATAAAATTATAGATAATACCATTCTTTTATGAATAATCTTCGTAAACTTTCCATCACACTACCATGACATTGCTGCCCATTTTAAGAAGAGTAAATGACATAATCTGCTAAAGACGTAAACTACAAAGTTGTAGCCCTTGTTCTTAGCATTCCAACGCCATATTATACGCCGAAAACAAAGGTCTAGAGACCGAGTTATAGCCTAAATATCAGACTGTTGTCTCAACCTCTGCGGCTTGATTCTTATACATAATGAATAATATTTTTGCCAATAAAAATAATTTCAATGACAAGAATGATGAACACAACAACAATAATAGTGACAAAATTTCGTTTCTCAATTGTTGGAAAATTAGGGTCACTATTGGGGCGAAGATATATTGAGAGAATATATGTTGTTGTGTCGTGGTGTGAAGGTCACTGAATAAGAAACGAAATCGCCCCGACTACGGTACAAATCGGAATGGGCGTACATTATTTATTATAAAAAAAATCTTCACTGAAAAAGTTAAAATGTTTTCTATGATATTAACAATATAAAATAAAAAAAATTACAACCTAGATATTACAAAATATTATTGGAGTACATTATTTATTATAAAAAAAATTCGATTGCTTTCAGTCTTCAAGGTACAAAAATAATTCCTATACACGGATGAGTTATTGATAATATGAAAAGAAATGGTTCAGTGAGTTTGATTATATGAAAAAATGGATGGGTTATCGATAATGTGATAACTACGATTAACATTGGGGTACGGGCAAGTAGAGATTGATAGTATCATAACTTTTACTACTAATTTTAGGCAAAATAGTAATGTAAAAAACAAATTGTTGAACCTCCTCCCTAGACCTGGTAAAATGGACAATTAAGTCGGTTTATTTGATCTAAGCGGGTTATTTAGGGTTTGAGTTATTTTTGAGTCAATTATTATCAAGTTATTTTATGTCATTCAAATCATCTTTTAAAAAATCTCAAATGCCGAAGTCGTTTTAAACAATTTTTTTTTCAAATAAGGAAATTACTTAACACAACAATAATTACTGGAAAATTCGTAATCAATAATATTTTATAGAAAAAATACCGTAATCACCAATATTTTTTTGCATGGATTTAAAAGTCATCCGTGCATTATTTGCACGAGATTAAAACTAGTATATTATATGGTCGAAATTTTTTTGGATAGCTAGAGAGTCGAACCAATAATAATTTGGGTTAATTACGATGGTTAAAAACTTAAGATTTAAACAACAATTATATTTTCATATCTATATATATTCGTATTATGCTTAAAACGGACCAGTTCTACTTCTCATGGGTATATATGACAAATATTTTACTTTTATCGTATTATCCTACGTATATATTTGACCCCTCCTAAACTTAAACGGATGACGTCGTCCTAAATAACTTTGTGTATATTTATAACGTCTTGTTTTTGCTTACGTCTAAGTTAAGTATCTAAATGCTATTCAGTTTTTAAATCGATATAACTATAATACTTAAATCATATTTTTATTAAAGATATTGAACTCATTAATTTTTTCATTTTAATAAAATTCAACCCGTGCATTCTGGCACGGGCGTAAAACTAGTTATTATTAGTTTGATTCTCTAACTACCCAAAAACTCCGACCATATAATATACGAAGTAAATCTTATCTATTTTATGTACATTTAAGACGGAGTTACATAATTTCGTTGATTTCCAATTTTCAACAATTTTAATTTGTTAATTTCCAGTATTTGAATGTATTATTTTTTGTCAATTTATATATTATTATATTTGATATTCACTTTTTGTTTCTCTTTTATACTCATTGTCACTCACTTTAATCCTTTTATTAGTGCATGTTAAATGGAGTATTAACAATTTCTTTAATCTTTGAATATACTATATCTGTAAAGTGTAGGCGTCTCAATCATATTATTATATTTAATCTATACCTTTAATTTATGTAAAATTAGTTAACTTATTATCAATGATCATTAAAGATTTGATTTTTACTGTTGAAATTGAATAGTTAGGATTTCGGAAGATTTCATATTCGATGTGTAATTATAGATTGTAACTTATTTAATTAACAAAAGTAGTGAGAAAATTAAATTGAAGTAATTAATTATGTAAATGAACATGGCGGACCCCACTTTGATTAAATTTTTTTCTTTTCTTAATTTCCATCGACCAATGAGAGCTCTTTAAATTCTACCCCTTTTATACTAAAGGGATTTCCGAGATTAATGTTTTAATATATGAAAATACAAACTTCTATATCAACTAATTTTAAACCGGTGTAAATTGCACGGTGTATTATTTTAAATTTTTTATTATGAATAAATATAAATATTGAAAATTACTCCCTCCATTCTTTTTATATCACCCCATTTCATTATTCACGTTTGCCGATGTTCATTTTGTTTTGATTATATCTTTAGTTACATACTACTAAAAATTATAAAAGTTTGATATTCTTAATCCTCTTATCAAGACAATCCAAAAAAGATCTCACATGAATATATTTCCGTGAACGGATTGAGAGAAAACCGACGTTGAATACTTTATTGTGAATAGTGTCAAAACAAAAGTTGGGTGATATAAAAAGAATGGAGGGAGTACTTTTTATATTGATTAAATATCGCCTTTTAAAGTTATTTATTATTATAAATAAAGTTAGAAAATAAGCAGCAAAAACTCTCTAATTTTTTGTAAACCAATTTTAAATTAAAAAAGTAATGGTCGAGTTATTAGTTCATAATTAAGTTTTTGGACCTAGATTTTGAATATGTGCAATTATCGCGAGTAGTTGGTATCGTACTATATTTGTTTTTATTAGATAAATATGAGTTTCTAGTTTCTAATTTACCACTTATATGTTTGTTTTTGTTGAATAAATATGAATAATTTCTAGTTTTTAACTTACAACTTATTAATTTGACAGCTTATAAAAAAACGATATATGAAGCAAACTATTAGGATGAAAAATAGCAGTAAATTTGTAAAATTGCATAGCCTGTGCAAATCGTTTACGTTTGAAGAACTCGTGCACGGGACATAATGAGATTTTTGCCCGCATGTACACGTTTGAAATGAAAATTTTGACCCGTTTTTTATTCAGTACATATTGCTAATTAGTGAAACATGATAAAATGAAAATTTTGACTGTACACGTTTTAAATAATTTGGTATTATTAAATATTCAAATTTATAGTATTATTATATAAATATATGATACATTATAAGTAATAGGTAGATGGTAATACGTTCAAAATTTTTATTAAATGTTTTTAAAACACATTATCTATGATAATGTAATATTCATACCCATGATTATTACCTGATGAACACTTGATATGGTTATTGAATGTTTTAATTGTAATATTAGACGCAATGCCAAAACAAAATACGTATAAAAGCAAAATAATTTTTTTCTTAACCACCATCCATTTCCCATGTTTTTACTTTATTTGTACCAAATGCGAAAAAAATTTAGTATTAATTTGGTTTTCGTCACATCTCGAGGCCTTAGAAATTCCATCATTGTGTAATACTTTTGAGTTTCCATAACTTCTATTATTTAATTACAATTGTATAATTTAATCTCTATTTTTATATTTTTACATTTATTTTATCAAGCCTCATTTATGTACATAAACTATGCTCTAGTTAAATAATTTGTTGCGTACTTTAATAAATCGTAGTGTGAGAGTGTGAGACTACAAGTTCTAAACAATTAATTCCCAACAAAGTAGTGGTCTCCAAAATTCCTATTTTTAAGGATTGCATGACAAATAAGCATACGGATTGTTGTTTTAATAAATAAGATACTCATCACTTTTAAATGATGACTCAAATAAATAATTATAATGCTTAGAAACAATAAAACCGGTGATAACATCTATTTATTAAAGCAACAACCAGGTTGCTTATTTGTCACATATACCTTAAAAGTAGGAAGTTTAGGGGTCCACCACTACTTTGTTAATTATTTATTTCAAACTATTATAAAACAACAATAATTTGTACACTATTTAATTGCGGTATTTCATTTAATTTAATTTAGAGCACAATTTACGTTTAAACGTCAAACTTTATTTTTCTCAATAATTCTAATCCACTTAAATTAAGCAACATTTTATAGATATATATTTAAATCCATATAAATATGACTAAATTATTTAACCGTAATCCATATTATTAAAATATTAACGTAAGAAGTATGACAATTTAAATAATTACAACCATGAACGAGACCTTAAAATGTGATGAAAATATGTTTCTTATTAATAATGTCGCATTTATCACATAAAATAAATTTTAAAGAGTGAAAAAAAAAAAATTAAAAAATTTTTTTTTGATTATAGACGAAATAATTTATAAAGAATGATAAAACTACCAATCGTTTATTGACAAAATAATGAATAGATATTTGGAATAAATAAATAAAGGAATCGTTTACAAAATCACTAATTTTCTAGATCTACAGAGCGGCACAATTGTAAATTTGTGAAACATAATTTTGGTAAATCAGTAAACCTATATTTATAAAATTATTGAAAATTAATTTAAACGGCAGAAAACATAAAAAAATATTATAAAATAAAAAGTGAATATTCTTAACAAATATAAATATTTTTTTGGGAAAAAACCTTAAGGATATTTTAATAATTACGAAAGTATCACATATACAATGTAAAATGTTAAAAGAGTAAAATGACGAACAATCATTGTAAAATATACGCCTTCAATTGCAACATGGACGAGAGCTTTGACGACCGATCTAAACTAAGAAATTTGTAAAATGTTGAGAGATATCATTTGTGAGAGTTCTTTTACTACAAGAAATTGGTAAAATTAGAATGGATGTAATTTGTGAAATTAAAATTGTATATTATTTGTGTATTTAGTAAGAGGGAAGGAAGCGAGAAAGAGGGCTTGATTGCAATCCATGTAAAAGCAATGGTGGGTAGGGTTCATATTCGGAGGAGTCTAATTTGACCAGTTTTAAATTTAAGGCGGATAATGACCATCTTAAATGAGAATGCGTGTTTATATATATAAAGCCCAATGAGATTTTTAAACCAAGTTATTTTCCTTTAATAGAATCTTATATTAATAACATGAATTGTCATGACTTTTAATATAACTAAATTAAAAAAAAAAAAAAACAAAGGCAACAGTTTATATGAAAATATTTACATTTTGACATAAATGGTAACATTTGGTCCGTCTTAATTTTAAACGAAAATTGTCCGTTTGATACAAGAATTTACCTTCTAAATGAGGGAGGTTATTGGTCATGAAACTTTTTAGATATAAAAATGATTACTATTGTGATTAGCTGCTTAAACAAGTGGGATACTGCATATAAGTTGGATCAAAACACGGGTCATATCAGAGTAGAATATAAATTTTAAAAATTATAACATCTTTTATTTTACCATACTTTTCTTTGCTAAAAAAACGTTTTTCTAGAATTAAATCACATGTAATATTAAAAATATAATTATATTTATTAATTAATGTAATTATATTAAAGCAACTAAATTGTATGTAAAATTAATTTTTCTATTATTTTTTAATTAAATATACTAAGATATTTACTTCGTATTTTTCTATTTATTAATTCAAATATACTATGATTCTAAACCGCACAAAACACCCTACCCTATACTAAATTGATTTTGGACCACAAAAAAGTTACTAAAAAAAGGAACGAGGAACTATCACTAAACTCGCATCAAAAGGGAAATGGGAACCAACATTATAACTCGGAGGGAGTATAACTCTTCAATTTTCCAATTTTCTTTCAATTCTTTTCTTGCAGGCCAGACCAACCAAACTTTAATCGGGAAATATATAGAGAAAAAATTGTTGGATACATAAAATTAAATCATTTCCATTTATTTCAAACCATTATTCATAAATATTATTTTTTTACAAAAAACAATAACATCTCCATTTTGGAAAATGCGGTTAAAGTTCCGTCTTGGAGACACTGAAGAAGTATCTAGGGAGAAAATAAAGAAATAGAAAGGGTAAATATTACTCCCTCCATTTATTTGTTTTCTTCCCATTTGCTTTATTGCGGTCTTCAAGATGTACATTTGACCGTCTTTTTCCTCACCTATACGTTATTTTTTTTGAGTGAATTTTTTTCCTCCAAACGATTTCTTGATATCAAATGTATATGTTGTAATTTCATAACTTAAAATTTGTTATTGTCCAAGTTATTTACGGTCAAAGTTCGGAAACTTTGACCTCCAAAAAGCAAATGGGGAGAAAATAGAAAAATGAAGGGAGTAATATTTTAATCCGGATTATCGATCTAACCAGTTGAGCCCAAATCGAATCAGATTTTGACCTTAAAATAACGGGTCAATACAAGTTTGGACTAATCGGGTGTTAGTCAATATCAAATTGGCGGTTCTTAATTTGAAAACCCGAATCGAGCTAGGTTGGATTTACGAGAACGGGCCATCTCTAAATAAATATAATTGTAAATAAATTGGTGAACATATCTTATGAGAAATGAATGTACCTACACATTTTACTGTTTTATTGGACCATATTAGGATACAAGCAGAGTAACTCTTCTAAGAGTGTCTCATGCAAGATATGTGAGAGTGTGAGACATGTCATTAACAATATCATAAACGAGCATGTGAAATATTATCTTACATAAACACAATTAAAGATCATCCCAATAGAACAACTTGGTAATAACATAATACTATAAAATAACAAACCCGTGCAATTTGCACGGGTTTAAGACTAGTTATTATAATGATTAGAAACTATAAAACTGGTGGTATCATATGGATATATGATCCACTTACGGTATAAAATATAAAGCCTCGTCTTTTATTATTTTCTTGAATTCGTCCCCTCTAAAATTCTGACCAAGATCAGTCACTAATTACAAAAATGTTTACTATAATTATGTAAAAAGTCTCATATCAAAACTAGCTACTATTGAGGACCGTCTCATCGAAGAATTGGTGTTTAAAATTCCCCTATGAGACCTATTGCGTCTCACCAACATAATCTCGTGACATGGACAAAGGATTTGATTAGTAAAAAGGTGTTTTATGCATGATTTTATCAAAGCCTATAATTTATTTACTGTTTTAGCTGCATTTTTTCGACATTGAAGGTTTCTCCATTATAAAACTCTCTTACGTAAAAGTTATAATCGGAAAAGTAAGAAAGGAATAGAACTAAAATCGTCAATATATACATACCGAATATTTGACATCTATAGAATTATATTTCATAGGCCAGGCGATGGAGACCCAGATTTGAGAGCAGTTAATATCACTCAAACCCGAATTCCATCTCTCAAAACGCACAAAATCACCCGATCCAACACCACCAAGAGAAAGTCTTTGATTCGCGTCGAGAACAACCTCGCCTTTTGGGACAAGGCTGCATGGCTGAAGCCGCAGTACTATGCGATCATTCAAGATTGCCCAATAACTAGTCGTTTTCGTTCCGAAATAATAATCTAGGAAATTTTCGAGTTCCAGCGACACGAATACTTCGTTACAAAGCGATGAATGAGATCGTAAAATTTCTTGATCATTTGAGCTTACTTGTAACCTAAACCCTCCATCACATAAGCTAATATTATTCCACTTTGAATTGTTTTTGTTCCTTTTATGTTGCGTATGTCTATGCTTTGCTTTCATCATTGATCTCATTATTTTCTGAAATGTAAACAAATGATTTCGGTACTTTATAATGAATGAATTCCCTTTTTTACGTGAAACTCCTCCCATCACTGAAATTCATTTAAAATAAATATTGTCAAAGTAACTAACAGATATTTCGCAAAATAATTAGGAGTACAAATGTACAATGTTTGACTTGGAATTTGGAATGTTCCTTTTTCTTGTTACATTATTTTCGCCTTATATAGATTTAGGGGTCGTTTGGTTCGGCATGCGAATATAAAATCCCCGGGAAGATAAAATTCATGTGAACTTAAAAATCACGTGAATTTGGTAAATGTTGTTTGGTTGAATGTAGGAACTTCAATTCATGCGGGAACTTTCAATTACCTAGAGGGGGCTAGGTAAGCGACTTCCTACATAATGTAGGAATTAGAACTTCCATAGGAAGTTCTAATTCCCATGAATTGGGCAACCAAACAAGACTCAATTTTCCCACTTCCCATGATTTTCCAATTCCCGTGATTTTAAAAGGCAACCAAACAACCCATTAGAAGTAACAAAGTTTAACCATTGGATTAACATAAAACGATAAATAACCCAGTTCATTCTGTTCAGGTTAACCTGCTTAGAACCAGTGTAAAATTACACGGGCTTGTATAAAAAATATGTAAATTGTCATTTGAAATTTATAGCTATAATATCATTCAATATTATAGTATGGATGTAAACATTTTGCACATTCAAATTAAGGTAAAATATTGAATTGAGATTCAACATTTAAAATTCTCCTAACATTCAGATAAAATTCATATATAATTGGTATAATAATCGGTCAAGATTTGTATGCACGTGTGTGATATCTTCAGCCAAGCATTCATAAGTCGATGTGCTTATACTCGTATCTTATTTCATATCGATGGTAACTTCGAGGGTAAACGAAATACACTCGTCCCACAAATTTTATAAATAAATCATTAGTTAAAAAATATCATTAATTCTTACATCATGAAAAATGCAAACATATTTATTTGGTGTGTAAGTGGGCATAGGCCCGTCCCATTATCCATCACGGGTGAAATATGTGTACTCGTACCTCTCTAATTCGTTCTAAGATCCCATACAAACCTATATATTCCAAGCTCAACGTTTTTCCCTTCTAACAAAATCGTATTACTCTCGTAATGGGTTATACTCTCCACAACACTTTTTATTCCACATGTTATTAATAATCGGCCATTATCCGTTCCTAAGTTACGTGCGAGCACTCGATGTTTCTTTTTAGTCAACTATCTTCTACTTTCATCATTTTCATCTATCATCAAACTCTTAACACGTGTTCATTAGTCTCCATCAACCAATTGCGTTGCTAGCAACTCCTTAAAGCCAAAATCTTAAATTTTTCTCTATTACCTCAAGTCGGAATAAATTTATTCTCAAATAGTCAAATAATCTTAAACTATTAACTACGTCGGTATACCGTTATGTCACTAAATCCGAATATGCATGAAATTCTAGTCACCCTTAACTTAATTCTCATATTAAACAAATGTACTATCATTCCCAAAATCTCATAACATTTCATGTCTCTCATCAGTAGTTCAATTTAGCAACCATAGTCGATCCTTATTTGAAAACTTCAAAATTCATCTCTCCATCTCTTAACCATGAATCCATTACATCTGTCAAACCTCTAAATACCTATTAAAACCAATACATACTGTAATAAATTTAGCATTTTCCACCGACATTAAATCTCTAATTAGCCATTAAACTTTTTCCACAAATTCACTCTTACTGGTACTAATTCTTCCAAGCATAAAGTATTTAAACATTTTATTATCTTATATCCCATATACCACAAGTATATATATTCAATATTTACGACAAAAGCTTTCGAAATTCTTATAACTTTTACCTCAAATAATAAGTGTTCCTCAATAAGCTCAATTCATATCATACTAGGTCAATCTTCCGTTTTATTCACCACGTACTTTCCTTGGTCATGTCCATTAGTTGCAACCAAATATATGTATTCCAGGATCATATCTTAACTTCATCACATATATTAATTTCACTTGATCCGATTATAGCCAATTTAAAGTTTGCGGAAGCGAAATAAAGTTCAATGAGTCAAATGTAAAGATAAAGTCTTTGAGTATATGTCTTTAATTAAAACGATTAAGCGCGCTCTTCCGTGCACCCCACGTCTAATTCCCACGAGCACCTGTCACTAATCTGCTCACACAATTCGTGATCACCCCAGTTCCAAGCAAGGACAAAACAAATAAAGGAAAAACAATAATTTTGAGTAAAGTAATCAACCCGAATAAAGAATAAACGGAATATGAAACCATAACTTAAAAGACATTTTAAAAATAATGCGTAACAAAAGTGTTTCGAAAGATTAAAAACAAAGTATAAGAATTGTCATTGTTAATTGAAGGGGAACAAATAATTTCAAATGATTAAGAACAATATAAGTGTTCCAAAAAATTCAAGTTCATACCCAACCTTTCAAGATAATTTCAATCCAAAGAAAACTTTTCTTTCCAACAATTTTCAACGTCGCTATATACTTGGATAGAAGTCGTATGAAGAGGATCCACTCGCCCTAAACCGGATAAGACGAGGTTCACCATATCATGTACTAAATTGCCCTAGAATCCCGAGTGTGCACACCTCTCTAAGGGAACGGGGTCTCGATCAACTGACCCCCATCAGAAGCTCTATATAGAAAGTCTCTTATTATGGAACAACCTACCCCTCTACCAAAACCGTTTCAAACCAATATGATAATCCATTTCTATATAACCAAACTATTTCCTTCAAATTTGATAACTCATCATAAGCTTGTAGAAAAGCAAAACGGTTTTGGTTCCCAAAACTTTTAAAATCATAAAGTACTTCTTTCCATATTAAACACAATCCCGTTTCAAGAGATCGGAACAAACCAATCTTTATTTATCTATAATCATTTTGTAAAATAAATTCAACCAATATAAATAATTCAATATAACCAAAAGTCTTAACATAAATGATAGTAACAAATCGCAACGGTTTAATAAGAGTATACGTGTAACACCCCGGCCCAAACCTAGGACCGGAAATGTTAGCCACGGTAGCTCGCTACGCTATGTACTGGCCCCACAGACCAACACAGGTCCTTTCCAGCGCATTTTGTCCTCACTCATGCGCATCATGGGAACCTTCCCAGAAGGTCACCCATCTTAAGACTACTCTCAGCCAAACACGCTTAACTTTGGAGTTCTTTCGCATGAATAACCAGAAAAGAAAGTGCACTTTGTTGGTATGAGTAGTACTTGTTGGTACATGTTTCTACTCCGTATTGTGTCTCATTTCAATAATGGTAAACCCTTATTCAATATCTTGCATGTTATGATAAAATGACAGGGTATCCAAATTAACAAGGGACTGGTACGGGTAATAATTAAATAAGAATTATCTTAGTTAGGACCATTGAAGGTAACTAAGATCATATTCAGTCAGGGTTGACTGATTTTGTTTATTCAAATTGTTTCAGGTTTCTGTGCTGGGGAACCGAGAGAGTGAGTTTCATTATAAATTTAAAACTTAGGATATGATTAGTATGTAATATAAGGGTGCTGAGTAGATCTTGTAGCCTTGTATTTCCAGTACAGGAAATACGGCGGTGACGCCTTCACTACTACAATTTAGCACTTGGGCCACGACTAAGGCCCTGTTCTTTTCGGCTGAAACGAGCTGAATTGAATAAATTGGAGTAGAGCTTATTTGAACTAAATTGAGTGGAACTGAGGTGGAGTGAATTTAGTTGAATTAAAAGTTACTTTTGTGAAGAGATTAATTGAAAATAATTGATTGAACGTAAATAAACCTTAACGGAATACAACCAACAAAAATTGAAACGAGCTGAAATTAAGCCAGAAAGAACAGGACCTAAATCCGTGGCGCAAGTACTAATTTCCCGTGGCTAAAGCTCTTTGCCACGGAAATACCTTCCGTGGCCCAAGTGGCCGTGGCTAACAAATAGCCACGGGAAAAACAAGAACGTGGCTAAAATTATATTTTTAGCCACAGATTCTCACGTGGCTAATAATTCCCGTGACCAAAAATTATTTCTCGTGGCCAAAATTATTCCCGTGGCAAACAAATAAATAAATAAATAAATAAACAAAATGTAATATATTATTTTTTATAATTTTTTTGGTCTAAACCGGGGTGTCTACCGTGTCGACAACGGTGTATAATCCACTCGCCGCGGGCTCTCTCACGAAGAGATAAACGGCTTGCCAAAGAGTTGCTCCATTCTCATGGGTTGGGATCGAACCCCTGACCTCAGGGTTAAGGGATGAGGTGAGGAACCACCACACTACCAAACACATTTGGTTACATATGGAATTTTGTCAAGCTTTAATCTTTGTTGGTTGGTTATTTCAACTTGTTACTTACAATCGCAAGTCATTCACTTTTGCGAATCGTATATCATTTCCAGGAGGTCACCCATCTGAAGACTACTCTCACCTGAGCACGCTTAACCGTTGAGTTCTTATGATGAGATACCGAAAATGAAACTTAAGCTTGTTGATATAGTTAACACTTTGAAACCTTTTTAAATTATATTCCTTTTTTTTCTAAATTACCTTCACTATTATTTTTACGAAAAAATATTAAATGATTTACATATTTTTGCGAAAAAAATATTATTTTTCTCAAATTACTCAAGTTTTCAATGTTGACCTCCCGACTAATGATGCTCGGGTCATTTTTTGCCCAAGTAAAAAAAACATTTTCTCCAAACTATTTAATCACATTTTCCTTATATTTCGGTCCCTAATATATATTTTTTTTTCATTTGTCGGCATTTTTATTTTATTTCTCTTTTATCCATTTTTCATATATTTTTCCACACAAATACTATTTGTAAGATCGTCGTATTTGTAACGAAAAAAAGTTTAATCACCTTTTACTAAATAATGATCACTTTTGAATAATGATTACATATGGGTATCAATTACCGAGTTTTATTACTAAAATAAATGACCAAGACATTATTAACTCGAAAATACTCAGTTTTCGCCAAAAAACATAGTAAAAATGTTGCACTAATAATTTTGTACTATTATTTGCTATCATATCAAAAATATTAGTCACGGTAAAAATCCAGTGCGTAGCTAAGAGCAATAGTTAGT
The DNA here is from genome assembly GCA_029255685.2 of Silene conica. Taxonomy (NCBI): domain Eukaryota; kingdom Viridiplantae; phylum Streptophyta; class Magnoliopsida; order Caryophyllales; family Caryophyllaceae; genus Silene; species Silene conica. The sequence continues at coordinate 71,557,953 of CM055317.2, forward strand.
CACAGGTAATTTACTTGTGACAATAAATCACAATTAGCCACGGTAAGAATTTAGTGTGTGGCTAAGAGCAATATAGTCACGGATAATTTAGCTGTAACAATAAATCATAATTAGCCACGTTAAGAATTCAGTGTGGCTAAGCACACTAATTAGTCACGGCTAACTTACATGTGACAATAAATCATAATTAGCCACGACATTGTGACTAAAAATAATTATTAGCCACGTTCGTGACTTGATGCGTGACTAAACGCATTTGTTAGCCACGGTCATGGCTTAATTCGTGACTAAAAACAATTATTTGTCACGGATATATTTTCCCGTGACATAAATTTTTTTACCAATTAATTTTGAAGGAAGGGGACTTTTTTTCCCGTGACTAAGCAAATTTAGGTCACGAATTATGAATTCCCGTGACATAAATCGTGGCGCAAGTGCCATTTTGTTGTAGTGCTTGTAATAAATTGATTTTCAAGTTATTTTTTTATATAAATAAAACGTACTCGTTATTTCATTTAATTGTTTTTTTATATATTAATTTTTTACGGGCGTTACATTACGGTTTGGTTAATCAAACCTTAAAAATGTACGATTTATCGGTTCGGTTTATTCTGAACACCCCTAACTAGGAATACTTATTTTCCTTTTATGATTAATTAGTTCTAAATCCATTAATTATTTAAACATATTTATAAATGACATACGAATTTTAAAATATATATGAACTGTTATAAAATGTTAATCATTGTGGATGTCCATTGGGATTGTACCCATTATGATCCTTACATAGGGGTGTTTGAATTGGTTCAATCATAAAATATATAAGGTATGGATTTGGAATGAGCCAAACTTATACCATGCGTTTGTTTAGAAAATTTAAGTGTTTCATACCCATGCCTCAAACCCATGAGGTATGGGTTTCCCATACCCTAGGAGGGGGTGGGTATGAGATTCATACTCATCGGTATCAAACTACGATAAACAAATATGTGAAAAATAAATACCAAAACATATTGTAAACGAATCATTTTATATAATTATTTGATAAAATCTTTATTTTTATGATTTTATACGTTAAAATTATTTTTTAAAGTATTGGATTTTACATATTTCAACTCTAACTTAGTTTCAAATTCATACCACCTACAATTGAAACAAACATAAAGTAAAGTATTAAGTATGGAGTTCCAACCCCATACCACTCAGGTATGATTCCTGATTTCAAACTCATACCCGTACGCGAAACAAACGCCCCTTATACAACTAGGTTATATTTCATTCTCCATCTATGTACTACATGTCTACATATATCCCATAGGAGATGAATAATAGATCACAAATTCTTATTTGCAACGGCACTATCCGTCGCAAGCTTGTGACGGATACCGTTTTCTCTCACAAACACCCACTTTTTCTCTCTCTTCAACACTATTCATGTGGTCCCCTTTCTCCACTAACTCATTTTATATCCATTTTATCTCACAAAATATCCGTCACAAATGGTGACCCGTCGCAAGCAAGACTTACTGATAATAGATATCCTTCTCCCTCTTTCACTTTACTTTGTTTGTTTCCTTCTAAGATCTCTCTATCCCTTCTTCTCTATTTCTTATTATATAACACGTACATCTTTATACATGCGTAAAACTATTGGGACGTTTGGTTCAACAAGACGTTTGGTTCAGCAAGTTGGAATGAAATGGTATGGAATTTGATAGTAGGGTGATATGGGGTTCTAAATCCATACTTGCCTAATCGTGTTTGGTTTATCATAAACTATAGAAGGGTAGAATGAAGTTAGAATCCAATGGGACAAGGTGGGTATGAGATTCCAAAGGTTTGGGTAGAGTTAGAATCGATTGACTATCTAACTCCATTCTCAAATCACCTCAACCAAACAATGGAATGAATTGATTCTCTTCCATTCCATTCTAATATTGCCAACCAAACACCTCTAAATGTATAAATCTATCTCTACAAAAGGAGTAGATTTTAAAGCCTTCTCATTGGCTCCTTAAAATTAGGAATGCATGGCCCCACAACTTTTACACAAATTTAATTTACCTCTCTCCTAAATTCAGAATTAGTTCCGATTTTTACCCATCCCTAATTAAGTATTATGATCTTTCCTCATTCCTAATTAAGAAATTGATTGCACTATTACATTTCGTCATTATCATAATAAAATACGATATGATCAAATTACTGTTAATCGAAAATTTAAATAATATACAACGGTCAAATTAAATACAATATTTAACGATCCAAAATTAAATCCGAAAAACAAAAACTACAAACAACAAAAATAATTACAATCCAAGATTTAACTTACATTATATTTTTCAATCAAATCAAATCAAATAAACTAAGATACGAAAGAAGATAAAATACGGTAAAATAGGGTATACAACGATCCGATATATATATATATATATATATATATATATATATATATATATATATATATATATATATCAAAATGATCATATTTCGTCAAAGTCGTCATAAAAACCCCTTATTGAAAAACAAAAACAAAAGTGTTGTATATCAGCACAATCAGAATCACCCTGATCCTTTTCGTCTTCAAGGTTTTCAATCCAACCCGACGTATACTATAAAAGAAATATTATTTAAAGAGATTTTGGTTCTTAATTTATTAAAATGTCTTTTTTTTCTTTTGTGCTAGGGACCTCCATCTCTCTTATTGAACTTTCTCTCGCATTAAATAAGTAAGTCTAAATTTAATAAAAACTATACAACAAATTACTTTCCCACTTCAATGTAAGTTGCATAGTTTAAATATAACTATTTTTACGAGAACGTAATTAACCTACTTCTACCAAAACATTATAATTATGCAGAACATTGGATCTAATCACGGTAATTATTTTATAAAATTCAATATTATATTAACGTAGGTTATATATTGTGTCATGTATATCAAGAGAAGAACCTAAACTTAAAAAGAAACGATATAATTGAAGAAAATCATCAAAAGTGTTTAGTAAATCCTATAAAAAACAACAAATTATAAAATGGAACTTTTTTAAAGAGTTGTGAATTTTTTTTCTCAAGTTGAGGCTATCCATGATCTTAACAATAATTAATGTAAATTTTTAGCAATTTTTCAACTTATGTGTTGGGTGATGTATTTAAATCATTATTATTACATTTTAATTTAATTCAAATTCGGTGTAATTATCCAATTTAATTTTAGTTTATATATTTTTTAATTTAATTGTCGATAAAATTAATATTATGTTATAAGTTTAGTACTCCGTATATCATAGTTGTAAAATCGACCGGTGCATTTTTTTTGCACGGGAGTAAAACTAGTAATATCTAAAAGGCTAAAGCGTAAAAAAGTTTAGGGATATTTTACATGGTACCCCTCAATTTTTTTACTTTCTACATGGTACCCCTACACTTTTTAAAACATACATGGTACCCCTAATTGTGGTTATTATCACTACGTGTACCCCTAAAGTTTATTCTTCGTCAATTAAACTCAATTTTGGGCGCTAAATGATTACTTAGACGCATAACCAAACTTGACATTTGTCCTCCCATGACATAAGGACTCTATTAGAATTAATATCCATTCTTTGAACGTGATAATTTGTCAAAGGTCAATAATATTTCCGTCAACATTTTTTTAGCCCATATATACAGGATCGAGATGGATATTGAGTCTAATAGAGTCCTTATGTCATGTGATAGTAAATGACAAGCTTGCTTACGCGTTCAAGTTATCACTTAAAGCTTTAAAATGAGTTTAAATGACGGAAAATAAAGTTTAGGGATACACGTAGTGATAATGACAACAATTAGGGGTACCTTGTATGTTTTAAAAAGTGTAGGGGTATCATGTAGAAAGTACAAAAATTGAGGGGTACGTGTAGAATATCCCAAAAGTTTATACATACCGCCAATACCTGAGATCCATAGACCATAATACTACACGTGTCAATCTCGTATTCTCGTTCAACGCATAACTTTAAATACTTGGGTCACCTAGTTACAATTCACAACCTCATCTCAACCCTGATAAACATATTCCTCATTCACCATATAAAAATGATGCGAAAAGGGTGTAGAAATCTGCTCGAGCTAGCTCAAATTCAAATCAAAGGAGCGCCAGTTGTTCGGCGATACCATGAGAGGGTGGTGGATCATTACAACAACCCGAGAAACGTCGGATCATTCGATAAAAATGACCCGGATGTTGGAACGGGTCTTGTCGGTGCTCCCGCTTGTGGCGATGTTATGAAGCTTCAAATTAAGGTTGACCCCATTACGGGTAAGGTTTCTGAAGCGGTCTTCAAGACTTTTGGGTGCGGTTCCGCCATAGCTTCGTCCTCTGTTGGTATGATTCTATATTTTTTAAATAAAATTGATTTGGGTTTTAATTTTATGGTTGAAAGTAGAAATTGTTATTATTTTCATATTATATGATGTTTGTTTTAGGGTTTGTTATCGGTGGTTCGTTAATTTAGTGTGAGACGGTCTGTTGGAAACTTAATCTTTGTTGTTTGATAGTTAATTGACAAATTTATATGGGTAGTTCGTTAATTTATTGTGAGACGGTCTCTTGGGAGACTTAATCGTTGTTGTTTGGTAGTTAATTGACAAATTTATATTGGTAGTTCGTTAATTTAGTGTGAGACGATCTCTCTGGGACTTGATCTTTGTTGTTTGGTAGTTAATTGACAAATTTATATTGGTAGTTTGTTAATTTAGTGTGAGACGGTCTCTTGGGAGAGTTAATCTTTGTTGTTTGGTAGTTAATTGACAAATTTATATTGGTAGTGCGTTCATTTAGCGTGAGACGGTCTGGAGAGTTAATCTTTGTTGTTTGGTAGTTAATTGGCAAATTTATATTGGTAGTTTGTTAATTTAGTGTGAGACGGTCTCTTGGGAGAGTTAATCTTTGTTGTTTGGTAGTTAATTGACAAATTTATATTGGTAGTGCGTTCATTTAGCGTGAGATGGTCTCTTGGGAGAGTTAATCTTTGTTGTTTGGTAGTTAATTGACAAATTTATATTGGTAGTTCGTTAATTTAGTGAGAGACGGTCTCTTGGGAGACTTAATCTTTGTTGTTTGGTAGTTGAATTTATATTGGTAGTTCGTTAATTTAGTGTGAGACGGTCTCTTGGGAGAGGTGATTTTTGTTGTGTGGTAGCTAATTGACAAATTTAAGAGGGACGAGTGATTTCATTAATTGTCTTATTGATTCTCGTTCAGTTACATGGTGTTGGTTTATGAGTAGTAATGAATGATTTTGTCTGGTTGCTTTGTCGAATTTTTGGTTGAATTCTGGAGTAGTCTTGGAGTAAATTATGGGTGATGCTTATTCATGGACAATTTTTACTTTTTCATGTACGAGAATTACCATTTTACCCATTTTATTTCTACTCCCCAATTTTCAATTATCTCTCTATATTCAATTACTCCTTAAATTTCACCGCCTCCATCTCCCACTCCTGCCACCACTCCTGCCACCGCCTTTCCCGGCCACAACTAGTTGCCAACCACCATCTCCTTCCCTTGAACGACGACGCCCATTAGAGTAATGTCTGACCCGTCGTTTACCATCCACGATTCGTCACCTAGTTGTGTTCGTGTGAAGGACATAAATGCATTAGTTTCAGTAATTTGGATTGAAATGAGGCACAAAGGAGTATTTTCTGAAATTTTATGCTTGTAAGTTTAATGGTAGCACATGGTAGCATCTTCATTGACAAACTGTGGCGAGGACAAGCACACTCCTTTGGTTGTCCAATTGAGTTTGTCTTCCTTTCAATGGACTCCCTTGCATAAATCACCAAGCGAAGTCTTTATCGCGAAGTCATTCTATATAGCGATCTCTATATTATGGAAGTAATTGCGAGCCACACTCATTCAAATGACAGGAATGTCGGCGACGACGGCCAGCATTCCTCACCGCAACGCCGGCAAACGGTTTAAATAAACCCTAATTTATTTAGTGTAAATCAATTTCTTAATTTGATATTATATAATTAATAAAATTAAAAATTAGATTAATTATTTGATCAATCCGAGAATTAGCATCGAAATTGTGTAATTTGACGGATTTGATTAATTTTTGGGAGGGAGAGACCTAGAGAGAATTAGAGAATAAAACAAAGGGTATCTTGTGGAAAAATAATGAAAAAAAGTACATGAAAGAGTAAAAGCCGTTCATGAATGAGCAATTACGTAAATTATTGGTATTACTTCATGTATATGTTCGTTCAACAAAAGATGGATATGTTTTAGCAGCAGTTGATTTCCTGTCACGGCAGTTCACATAGTTGATGATGATTGTGCTCAGAAATTGTATGCTCTAGGTCTCATGTAGTCATGTCTGTAGTGAATTTGGTTATCTGTGGGTAGTGGGATAATGATAGCACTTTGCGTGCATCGATAGTGTTATCTAACAGTATCGATCCTATCTTATTCCGTGTGTAGTCTTTGTGATTTACCCGTTGTTTGGATACAAAAATGGAGGGAAAGGGTGGGGAAGGGGAAAGAGAGGAAAGGAAATGGAGGGAGGTAGTTTTCCCCCCAAATCTTTCCTTTGTTGGAGTAAAATAAACTTGCTTTTAGGAGGGAAACAAAGGGACCCTTTTGACATTCCCTCTAAATCCTTCCGTCTCCATCTCACTCACGAAACGAAGGATATTGTGCCTGTTCAAATCTCGTCGCTCCCTTTCCTTCCAAATTCTCGTATTTAAATAAGGCCATAAGGTTGAAATTGGGGTTTTTTTTTTTGTATGGTTACTATTTAGGTTGTCCAAATTTGAACTAGAGTTGGGGAATAAATGATCTCTGGGTATTATATAGGAACTATGATATACCTCTTTTTTTTGTTGCTGGTGTTAGTTGTCTGTGCTGGATGGTGGTATGTATTCATCATAGGTGAATCGAAAAGGTGTACTTTTTTCGGTTAGTTGATATATGTAACAAGTGGTTTTATTCGTCATTTCATCAAAGTCAGGGCCGTCTTGGGAATTTGGGGGCCCTGTGCGAGCTCTAGAAATGGAGACCCTATATAATATTTTAATAAACAAAATTTTAAAAATGCGAGCTCTAGAAATGGAGACCCTATATAATATTTTAATAAACAAAATTTTAAAAATTTTAGAAAAGAAAGTAAAAAGAGTACAAAATGTAGTTAGTAAGGCTTGAACCTGAGATTTCATGTCTAGAAATCGAACTTCTATCCACTGGGACACTATCTTTGATTAAATATTTAGTGTACTGCATTTATTTATTCTTACTTTTATTTTCATTCCTGTCCCAAAAATTTGGGGCCCCTGCGCGACCGCACGGGCCCAAAGACGCCCCTGATCAAAGTTTCTTTGTGAATAATTTGTTAGTTCTGAACTTCAAGAGAAAACTCTATTCTTCGTTTGCTAACTTTTGGCTCGTGGGCTCATGCTTATATAAGTTATATGTCTTGTAACAATAGTTGGCCGATCTCGTAGTTATCGTGTTTCTTGGAGTTCTGCATTTTGGTGTTAAATTGATTTGTTTGCAAATTACCCTTTTGACTCTTCATTTACTGTTAATTGTGCATTAGAAGAAGTCAATTTGGAATGAGATGAAAACTGACAAGTTGTAGTTGATAGATTTGATTGTCCCAAGTTATGGGAATTTAACAATCACACTTGAAGGCCGATTTGCTGAGAAGTATTTGAAAAATGTGAAAATACTTGTGACTCGGAGAGTATGGAAAAAGTTGGTTGATGATATGTTGATAACCGGTAAGAGAGCGAGAGGAAGAAAAATAGGTTGGAAAATGCTTTAGAAGAAAAAGTAAGGGAGTTTAAGTTGAGAGACTTAATGATGATAGGAATTTGGTTTAGCAACTTTGTTTCTTAGCTTTTCATTTATATACTCGTTCAACAAACTTGAATGCTTTTGGTGGCGGTTGATCATTTCAGTCTTGTTTTGCATTTTGGTTCCGATTGGTTTGCCTAGAAATCATATTCTTTAGGTCTCTGGTCAATTATGAATCTTGTTATCTTTCTTAATAATATCGGCTCTCTCAGATTTGGAGTTGAAATTGTCGCTGTTTTGGCTATCATTTAATTTCGCTATTTTTGTGCCCAACTTCGTGCTTCAAAGTTTTCTTGTCTGTTTGTGAGTCGGTAAGAATTATGGAAAACTCTGCTTACAGTGATTATGTATTTATGTTTGCTGTTGCTGTTAGTTATTTAGTTTCGTGGGGCTGTCTGCTCTGCTGGTTGGGTGGGTTTTTCTGGGTTCATCGGTTTCATAGATAAGAAAAAGGCATATGCGTTTGGGATAATTGGTATGTTAGTAAATGGTTTTTGTTTTTTAATTTTTATTCATTGCATAATGTTCTTTGAGTATGTGTGCCTAATTTGCTGGTTATGAACTTCCAATTTTTTTTATGAGGACTCTAGTTTTGGTCTAGTATTTTGGTTCATTGATTCATGTTCGTATTTTGTTACAATAGCATTTGGATTAGTTTTGTTGTGGTTAGTCTTGTTTTAAAAAAACTCGCTTTATATTGTTGAATTGTTTGGTTACCTTCGAGTCTTAATTTCTTGTTATTGATGCATTAGAGAGACGTCAAGCGGGATGGAAGCAGTAACTGATAACTCTTATAGAATTGAGTTCCTCGAACTCTCGACATTTAACTATCGTACTTGAAAGACCAATAAGCGGGAAAGGTTTAGAAAGATGTGAAATTTTTCCTAATGAGTATGGAATAACTAGGTTGATGACTTGATGATATGCGGAGAACTGGTCAGTGAGTAGGTCGGTGTTGAAACTTGAAAGAATGCATCATAATCAAACTCGTTAGTGACTACTCGCTAAATCTAACCATCTTAATAACTAATCACCCAGAGTAAGAACCACGCCGACCTTCCAACGCCCTCGTTTCTATCTCCACCACTTTAATCTCATATTCTCACCTCAGTCCTCAACAACAATCACCCATCACGCAGCCTCTCTGCTGGCCTCCATCACCACGCAACCAACATCCATTTCTCTTCCCACCATTTTTTCTCCACTTTACATTTAGCGTGACTCAAGATAGTGGAAAAGAGGAATATGATTATGAAGAGTGCACTGTTCTTCGACTGACATTTTTACAGGCTGGTGGTGAGGAGAATGTGCAGGTTCTGGTGGAGATTACACATTTACACGTGGTTTTGTGGCGTCACTCTATTGGAATCTCCTCATGACTCTTATATTGTTGGCTGGCGTGAGAACGATAACTTTCATCACGGTTTATAATGGTGTTGGAATTAATACACCACTTTGAGGGTCATTTATCCCTTATTCTCCCTTCATCTTGATCTAACATTCACTTCAAGAGCTCTAAAGTAGTTGGTGGGGATTTCCTTGCAAAAACTGGATGATCAAGACAAGACAAGTATAGTGATAGAATCATGAATCACACATGAGCGAAAGTTCCTGCCAGGGATTCCCTGTTCATGTGAGCATATTTTGCTGCGTCTCGTCATCAAAATATGTCCAGCGCATGTCCAGCACCAAGCATGTTAGGACACTCATGGTACTGTAAAAGCTTCTATTGTGTGCCACATATTCCGTAGGAGTTAAGTACAAATAAATGATTTAGAGCGTTTCAAAGATCCAAAAAATCCAATTATCAGAGATTGTCTATGATCTCCATTCTCCGCTGTGAGCATGTTGTGCCATGATACTGTGGTTTGCTGTTTTAATTTTATTATGTGCTTTAAAAGTTTACATTCCTGCGGGGGTTTTATAGAGCTGGTTAGCTGGTATCTAAAAGTGTCGAAATTATTTTTTGTTTTTTCCGCAGCCACTGAGTGGGTGAAGGGCAGACAGATGGACGAGGTGCTATCAATCAGAAATTCGTGAGTTGCTTTTCACTTTCAGTTTCCCGTGTGCTTTTTATATTTTCTTTGCTAGCCTGGGTTTTCTGAATTGTCGCTTACTTCTCTTCGTAAATTTATGCAATAATTTCAGGGAAATAGCAAAGCATTTGGCACTACCACCTGTGAAACTGCATTGCAGTATGCTTGCAGAGGATGCAATTAAAGCAGCTGTTAAGGACTACAATTCAAAGCGTGCCAAGTTAACCGGGACTCCTGAGGCTCCATCCGCTACCAAAGCTGCTGAGGTTTAGATTTCTCGTCTTTCTTGCTTAGGTCTCTGCTTTTCGAGAACCTTTCTGAATGACTATGCTGTGATTACACTTTGCTTGTGTGTACCTGACTTTCTGTATGTAACTAGCAGCCTTATGTTTGTAAGATTTAAGATCTTTTACGAGTTTGTAATGAAGGATTGAACGATGGTATAGGCTTCTACAATAATAAAATACCCTCCCTTTGTATAGTAAATTAGTAACCATCTAACCCCTTTATGCCGCCATCTGACAGTAATCTTTCAGAAATTAGGGTAGTTTAGTTGCAGTGTTAGATACCTGCATCCTGCATCCTGCATCCTGCATCCTGCATCATTGTGCTGTATGTACCAGACTACTAATCACCAATCCGTAGAGTATATATGCGCGCACCATCAGTTCACCACTCGAACCATTATATCAACATGGGCGTGTGGTCTAGTGGTATGATTCTCGCTTTTGTTGTTACAAGTCCCTGTTTTGATGTCACTCACCGGCTCACCGCCCTGTACTGAAACCCTCGGACCAAGTCCTCTTTTACTCTGATTAGTAAAAACCTTCCACCCTGAATTTTGGAACCAGTGGCATTTCGATCAAGAACGTTTTTTCGCTTAACAAGTTTAATCAGAATCCAGAGAGCAAAACACGCCAAACCAAAAACAGAAGACAATCTGCTATTAGCCAAGCGAAACCAAAAACAGAAGACGATCTGCTATTTGCCAGCCGAACAGGATACGGGAGTATGAGTAATCATATACAGTATGATTTAACATATTCGTTGTTCACTCCGTCCTCTAAGATGATTATTTACTTCAAAGGTTGATAAATAATCGAGACGGAAGGAGTTACTGATTGGAAAAGGCCAAGTCATCCAAAACGGGTAAAACTACAGATTAATTAGGGTCACTCCAGTCTCAACCCAATGATTCAAAGTGGAACAAGATTTGTCTTTTCATAACTTTGTGTCCAATTGTTTTCTTTTTGGCATTATCATATATGCAAGATCTAAAGTGCATGGTATTCACATGTTAGATTGCTTTATAATCGAATAATAAAATTACTTTTACTGAAATTCTTGGCTTCTTTTCCTCAGTTTCAACTCTCTCAATAAAGATTTCATTTTAGTAATTTAATAAATTACTTGCCATTATCACCTCGAAAGTAAAACAACCGTATATAGAGACTAGAGAGTACTTGATATAACTCTGTTCCATCCAAACCAAGCCTAATATTGACCTACTTTTTGTGAGAGAACAAGTAAGTTCATAAGTATATTACTAGGCAAATCAAAGTTTGAATTCTATCACTCTATTTCAAGCAAATAGAATAATAATAATCATAAAAACTATGACTCACAGTATTGAAACTAACATATTCTTTATCTCTTTCAAAATAAAATACCTTTAGTTAAGATGCAACAACTACAACCGTATTCTAATCACGGCCATCAAATAAATTTGAGAGACCTAGTTTTAAAAAACACAAAATCTCATTGTAGACGGGAGATATTCGTCACTCCGAGGTGACGGATACCATTTTGTCTCACAAAATGCCCATTTAGAGGAGAGAGGGAAGCACATAAGGGGTGCCCCACCTTGTCCCCTCTATTCGTTTTGTGAGTGTCATTATCCGTTTCTCCACCCGATCCGTCACAAGCAAGACCAAATGTTTAAAAAAATGTTTGAAGCCCTATATAAGAGAATAACTTATTTTTTGTAATAGATGATACTTGAACTAAATCACTTTGCTAGCAAATTAAACTCTAAAAATTTGGAATTCCGATTTTGAGAACTTTTTAAATTTACAATTAAACAACCTGCTCTGATACTAATTCATCCTAATATAGTTGCTAAGAACAATCATGATATATATAAATGACATGACACATACACATTTTTTGTTGACAATGATAAACTGGTCAACTGGGATTAACTAAAGAAACTCGATTACAGTACAAACCCCCAAGTACTGGACTACAAGAAAAATAAATAACTGAACAAAGAGTAACTCAGAATGAAGTAAAAACAATATCACAAAATTTTTTGTTGGAAGTATGATAAAAAGTATGATAAAGTTCACATTTTGTATATATATCACAATCACATATATTTCATTCTTGTGACAACAAATCTCAACAACTTCAGCTTGTCTTCGAACCAAGACAACAAAAGTTAAGATTGAAAGCAAATTACATGGACTGATATACTATATAGTCTATACTACTACTAAGGCATGCGTTAAGGTACCCTCTTTTTGACTAAGGTAAGCTCTCATTCACACTAATCTTTCCATGCCTTTCAAATTAGAGTACATAAACATGACCCACTTTCCCTACATATAGTAATACTTTAATTACTAAAAAATAAAGAAATAAAGAAATTAACAACCCCTCGTACATAAAATTAAAATCATACATATATCTGTTAGCTAATAAAATTCTAAAGGTTTTTTTCTTAACGACGACTTTCAGGATTTAAATAACGTTCATGGACTTCAAAATCCACGGAGGTTATTTAATGGGCATCGATCACATTGCTAATTAACGAGAAGAGTCGATTAATTAGGTCATACATGAGCCACGATGATGATGATAATGATGAAAATCGGCCTTTGATTTAAACTAAGGAATTTGTTGTAGACGATTGAAAACCACCCATCATACCCGTCCAGGAGTTAATAGTGTCGTTCATATTGTACCCGTATGCCGAATTATTATTCTTGCCAATAACATTTGAATTGTTATTATTGTACCCTTGGTCATGCCATTCAAGGGACAATAGCTTAGGGTTAGGCTTGACATCCACACCATTTTGATGATTAGTATCATCATTTCCATCAAAGGGGAGCAACAATCTTTGATCCATGAATCCAATTCCTAAATTCCCATCATGAATTTGATCATGAGAATTTGAAATACCATATGGAGAATTATTATTATTATTAGAACAAATATTAATCCCACCAAAAGTATTAGTTAATCCATTATATCCACCATTATTACCACCCAAATGATGATCTCCAATTCCACCAATAATCCCAAATTCATGACCTCCATTACTACTACTCCCTCCCATAAAATCATGCCCTCTATTCAAATTCCCACCTACTAAACCCTCATACTTGCTCTCCATAAGATCAATTGGCCTAAGAAATCCACCGTCCATGAAATTCCCACCTCCAAGGCTCATTTGTGCACCAATCAAATTAACCAAATGTGGTGGAAGTTGCATATCATGAGGAAATGAAAGGTGAAGATCAATAGGGTTACTCGAGTTCATACCAATACCAGCACCAGCACCAGCACCATTACCAACGCCACCCTGGTTAATACCATGGTGAAGTGGATCATTACTAGGTTTCTTAGAACTTGATTTCTTAGTCTTTCTACAACCACCACCAACAGGAATGTTCCTAAGGGTACCTCCCTTAGTCCAATACCTCCTACAAGTCTTGCAAAAGTATCGCGGTTGGGAGAGGCTGTAGTTGTTATAGTAGCAAAATTTGGTGTGAGTTGAGTCACATCTTGGACACTTAAGGTGTAGGTCATGTGGTGGTCTAAGTCTTCTCTCCATTAATGGCGGTCCTGCTCGCGACGAGCATGCTGCTGCTAACATACAGTCTGATTGTGTTCCTCCTCCTGAAGGTGATGATAGGGATGAGTCTAGTCCTGTTGATATCTCCTCCGACATTGTTCCCTGATAAAAAATTGTAAAAAATGGACGTTAGGTTTTTGTTGTGTTATTATTAAAAGGAACACTAGGAAATTTAGTGACATGGTACAAACGTTTTCATTTTGAATTAATATGTTGTTGGTTCGAGTTACAAGATTTTCATACTCGTACAAATTTAATACTACAGATGTTTGAATTTAATTTGTAAGTTATATACGGAGTATTAATCAAACATATAAAATTGAGTGATCATATATGATTGAAATTTTAAGGACCACGTTGTTGGAAAACTATGATAGATGTGATTGAAATTTTATCGACATGAGATATTGTCAACCCGTGGTACAATGTATTAGATTTACGAGGGTCGAATTGATTTGACACCACTTTTTATTTTTCAAATAACTTGAACAAACTATTAAGAATTTCGATTAATTATGGGCCTTTAATCGTACATCTAACAACAATTTACCAAATAGAATACTTCTATTATAAAGGTTTAGGTGTAAGGAGTACGATCCTTCTAAAAAATACGAGAACTTTTCAGGAATTTCAAGAGAACTAAACCATCTAGAATTTACACCATATCACTTATACAATATGGACTATTAAAGTGTAATGACAATGTACAATTGTACACAATATTATACTCCGTACAAACTACGTAATACTCCGTATATGTTAAAGCAGCTAAGTTAACATCGTGGACTACTTTACACAATACAAAAATGTTGAAAACGAGGAGCGCATACAATATTTTATCTATCTAAATTATTATTCTCGTTGAAAAAAATTAAGTAAACAAACTTTTAACATATTTACAAAAAATAGTAGCTAGTAAAAAACAATATCATTAATTCACTATGTGTAGCCTTTGAAAATAGGTTATTTATTGTAGCTAGGAGTTTCCAAATCCCAATTTAAAGGAAATAATTATCGATAAGATCATCCGGATAACAGAGATAATTTAATTAGTTTAATATCAGAGTATTAAATAAATGAATTGACATTATTATAAAAACTTGTATACGATGGTCGTATCCGTAATTCTGTATGATAATGTAGTGTTTTGAGCATATATGGAATTATCGTGTTTCTAACTTTTGGTTTTTACTGTGTATGGTTGTCTCATTATCATACGGATACAATGGTCGCATACAAAACTAATTAAATCATTCCGTGTTTGTTTATACATTCACGTAGATAATGCACAAATTGTAAAGAAGTGATTACGTAGTGAAACATGAAGAATTGAATTAACTTAACATGAAACAGTCTGTACCTGATTAACTTGAAGCCAGTCTGACGTGTCCATGCAAACTTGAAGAGAAGAATGCGCCATTAAGATGTTATAGATAGATAGATCAATGAATGCAGAAAGAGAGAAATGTGGATATTGTATTTAATTATGTGACACTGGGTAGAGGAAGAGAAGTAAAAACAGTTGGGAAGGAAGTGTTTTTTGTGAGACGAGTTCAGTTGTGGAGGGTTAAGGCTGGGTTTGGTCGTCAATAAGAAGGAAGAAAAAGTCATCTAACTCGCTTACATCATTACTATTGGCCCCACTTTTTCAGTTTTTGAATTACGAGCATTCTCTACCTTGTTTTTATGTTTTATTTGGACACGTTATACCTGATACTACATGTCATGAAATTTAGAACACAATACACGTTATTTAAATTTAATAAAATAAAAATTTTATAATTTTATAGTTATAAATGTTTGATTTTATTTTTGTAAATATATTTGATATTAATATTAAATGAGTGAAGGTAAAATTTGTCCTTGATAAAAACTCATTTTCATTTCTCATCTAAACCAATATTTTAATTAATCTCTTTCGATAGCGCATTTCTCGTCTGGAGAACATTATTCACCCCAAATGATGACCAAATACCGTGGACACGGCTCAAATACCATAGACACGCGTCGAATACGTTCCCAAATAAATGTAGAAAAGTAAACACGACTTTATAAGTGTCTGACACGTTTCGGCGTGTGTCTATAAAAAAGCAATGTCGAACACATTATGGCTCATTACAAGAAGTGTCCGTTGTTTTATGTAGCCCATATATCAATATTCACATAATTAAGAATTTGAGATAGGTGTCATGGCTAACTCAAAATGTTTACTTAATAACAATGTCAGGATACCCATTGGACGAAGTAACCGATCTCGGTATCAAGTCTTACATATGGTGGAGGTAAGATAGTACTCCGTAGTATCGAGACTCGGCGTCATTTTAAGTACTTGTAGTATTATTATGTTTCTATCTTCTTTTCCTTCTCTCAATAATCATTATTTGGTGCATCGCGATTATTTATTTGAGTAAATTATCAATTACTCTAATATGATTTATATCCATATTTATATCAACCGTGACAGAAGTAGTAAGATCATGCAAACCCGTAATTGGAGATAGCAATGGGTAAGGTTTAGATAGGGTGCGATAAAATTCATATTTATACCCATATTATATACTCCGTCCGTCTCAGTGATATGTTTACAAATCACTGGAATAGATGAAGTACGTTGGATCAATATCTGACCCGTATTCGTAGGTTCAAATTTTCAAACCTATAGGATCCGGGTCTTAAATGGGTCCGATCTTTTTCAAAAAAAAATTGTTAATTTCTCCATTGTTTATATGTACTTTGACTATATATTAAAATTACGTAAAACGCATTAAAATGTTTAATAAAATATGTCAATATTTATCATGATAAGTAACAAATTACTGCGTATAGTTATTATTATTTGTACGCTGAAAGAATTATTTGGTGTTTCTCGAATATTTAAATTAAATTGTAAATTTGTTAATGCATACTCCCTCATATTTCATATTTTGTTCCCCTTTGGGTTGGGCACGAGGATTAAGGTGAGGAATAAAATAAGGGGGTTGCGAAACATCGTCGACGTTTTGCGAAAAATCGTCGACGTTTTTTAAAAAAAAGACAACTCTTGCCCTTTTCTCTTTCTCTCTCTAGCTTTTATTCTCTGAAACGAAAACAACAAAAACAACGTAAATTCCTAAGAAACGGTTTCAACGTATCGAACATCAACATTAAATAACGACAACGATTTAATGTCAAACGACGACAACGATTCATCGATAACTAACTTAAATCTTAGATTTTTTTTTCAATTAATTTTTGTTGGAATACATGTTTAAGCCTTGAAATTAGGTTGAATTAATCGTACACCATAGACAAATTGAACGAGAATCGAAATTTTGAATAAGACTTGAAAACTAGGCGTCTATACATGGTATGGACGTGAATAGTACACGTCCAAACCATGCATGGACGTGAATAGTACACGTCCATGCATGGTTTGGACGTGTACTATTCACGTCCATACATGGTATGGACGTGTACTATTCACGTCCATACCATGTATGGACGTTAATCCTGGACGTCCATACATGGTATGGACGTGAATAGTACACGTCCATACCATGTATGGACGTGAATAGTACACGTCCATACCATGTATGGACGTGTACTATTCACGTCCATACCATGTATGGACGGCCAGTTTTCAAGTCTTTATATTTCCGTCATTTTAACCAATTTTGTTTACGTTGTAATATTGAAATGTAACCGTTGTGATATCAAATTTCAAAACGTAACCGTTACAATTTGAAAATGTTACCGTTAAAGCAACCCCTATAAATACTGGTTTTCATGTTGATTGTAATCGCAACAACCACAACATCATTCACTACTAAAATCATTTCTTTTAATATGGCTCTCACAAATGTTCAAAAAAACAGAGCCTATCAGCTAAGGATCGATCTTATAACTACGCAGTTCCCAGTACTAGTTTCTCGCCTTGAACTAGTCATTCCGAGTGACACTGTCTGGGACCTGGTTGAACATCCTCCAATTGCCAACCTTTTTGGCATCCTACACGGTAACCCCCTCTGCAGTCCGGTTGTTCCAGACGATGAAGTTACTGATGAGATTGTAACTATGAAGATGTGGGAGTTCCGCAAGTTAAGAAGCGATTTCCTTAAATATATCGAGCTTATACTAAACTTGATAGACTACGCAACACTATCTGATTTGTGTGCCGGTAGAGTGTTCAATCTAGGTAATGTCCGTCTGCGCATTTTAATGTTTTATGATCATTACGTGGCTAGTCAACCTGAAGTAATTGAAGCTGGAGATTACGAAGGAGATCTGGATTCTTCATCTTCGTCATCTGAAGATAATTAAGTATTGTAAACTTGTATTTGATGTTTGATGTGTTTTCGTTAATGTCTAATGTATTCTATGTTTTCATCAAATTTTAGTTACGATTTATGTTTTATGTGCTTTTGTTAATGTCCGCTGTAAGCTATGAGTTCTAATAAATATTAAAATATGCATAAAAAAACTGATAAACTAACAAGGAAGTCACGAGAAAAATAAAATAGTCCGTACGAAAGACAACAAATAAAGTCCAAGCATAAAAAAAACTAACTAGTAAACTACATCATCATCATCATCGTCCTCCTCCTCCTCATCATCATCAGCCTGATCATCCTCAACGTCATCCCTCGATATGTAGAACCGCTCCATATCATCGACCAAGCGTCGCACGTACGGCCATTTCTGGTCGGGGTCTTGAGTATAAATCTGCGAGAAATGACGGCTAAGAGCCCGGCCAACCTCCGGCTCCTCGGCGAAAGGGGGTGCTTCCATCTCAACACGGCGTGCAGGGGGGTAGAAGTGTGGGTGAGAAATCTTCTTGTACCAACTCATGTAACGTGGATCACACTGAAACGGCATCACAGCCCGGTCATGACGCTGTCTCAACGGAATCTCAGCCTCTCTCAAACCCCAATCCAAATCAGCAGCATCACCGTACGACAGCTTGTAACCCTGAGCCGGCTTCGCCGGACGACTCTCGGCAGCTGGGACCCGCATAGGGTTCGGGTAATCCTGAACATAGCCAAACTGACAGAGACACCTATCAGGCTGGTACGGCTCCACTATATCCAGAAACCGGATCACCCCCGAGTAGAGCGTACTCCGACAACCCCTGTGTGGGCTAACGCCGTAAGGGAGCCACCTCACCTGCTCCGCCCTCAGCCCGTCCAACCTCTGCCTGTGCTGCTCCAACAACTCCTCATCTCCCCTAAACCTAGGAACCCATGACCAAGCCTCGACAAGTGGTCGTCCCGTAACATAATATCCCGAGTGAGGCCTGAACGTCGGAAAGTACTCGTATATCCAAGCCTGAAGCAACGGTAGACAACCGCTAACCCCAGCTGCCTCCCTACGCGAAGCCATCCCCAACTGTCGGTACAGGTACGCCAATGTCGCGGCCCCCCAAGCATAACCGCCTAAATCATCTAAATCATCAAACAACGGCAACATACGAGCGACAACCCTATCGCTGGACTTGTCGGTGAACAAAGTCTGTCCAACCAACAACATCATGTACGCCCGTAGGGAGTCCTCCTGGCTCCCCTTCTCCACAACATCCATCAGCTTCCTCACCAAAATCCCCCCACTCCTGTAAATGGGTGCAGTCACGGCCGCCACGTCAACGCCAAACAAGGCCGCGAACTTCCCCTTCAGACCAATCTCCCCCCTCGTACTCTCGTCCATAACCCTAGCGCCATCCACCCGTATGCCGAGGATCTTGTGAACGTCGTGCAACAGTATCGTAATCTCACCAAACGACATGTGGAAAGTGTTGGTGTCCGGCTGCCACCTCTCGACGAACGCACTAATAAGGTTCTCATCCAACCCGGTGGTCAAACAGGTCCTAAGATGACCAAGCCCGCTCTCGGCAACTCTATCCATAACCGCAGAGCGGACCCTCATCTTACTCATCCTCTCCATAGCTCCCGGCCTCTCGTAACACGTGATCCACTGTCTCGCGCTCCCCTCATCCGTCCAACTACTGCGAGCTACGTGGCCACCAAAGCTACGTAAGACAGTAGGTACAGACGGCCCCCCTACAACCGGACCCTGTAGACGCCATGAAAGATCCGGAGTCTTCTTCCTCCCGCCCGTGCTACTAGAGGCCCCACTCTCCACGAATGGCCTATATCGGCCGCTACCATCACGTACAATCACCTTTGCTGGTCGATCGGCTGCCTCCTCGTCCAAAAACTGGGGGTCGTGCTCCTCCTCCGCCTCCACCTCCTCCTCCTCCTCCGAACTACTAACTCGGGGGTCCCTGAAAAAAGCTCTCGGTAGCTGTAGCTGGTCCTCGGGAGTAGGGTCGGGAGTCCTTATTAGGAGACCCTTTTCCCCTACCCCTACCCCTACCCCTACCCCTACCTCCCCTACCAGCTCCTGGTGCTGCTGCTGATTGTGATGCTACCGGGACACGACGTTTAGATCCCGTCACTCTTCGGCCTGCGGTACGGCCAATCGCAGGCATGATATCATCCTCATTGTAAGACATCTGCATTTACGAGATTACAATAACGTTAAATTAATATAATTAAACAAATAAGAAAAATAATGAAAACTTAAATAAGAAAAAATTCCCAACCCTAATTCCCTAAACCCTAAACCCTACCTAACCCTAAACCCTAAACCCTAAACCCTAAACCCTAAACCCTAATTCCCAACCCACCATAAACCCTTAACCCTAAACCCTAATTCCCAACCCACCATAAACCCTTAACCCTAAACCCTAATTCCCAACCCACCATAAACCCTTAACCCTAAACCCTACCTATACCCTAAACCCTATACCCTATACCCTTAACCCACGTCCCAACCCACCCTAGCCACCCCAAACCCACGGCCCCACCCCCAATCAACCCCCCTAGCCCACGTCCCATCCCCCCCCCAACGCCCGAAGCCCACGTCCCATGCCCCCCCAACGCCCGAACCCCACGTCCCATGCCCCCAACAACGCCCCAACCCCACGTCCCCATCCCCCACCAACGCCCCTATCCCACGTCCCATCCCCCCACCAACGCCCGAACCCCACGTCCCCCCCTACCCTAAACGTGCGATTCCCACGTCCCTCCATTTTTCGCAAATCGTCCCTAAACCTAACATTCGGCTTTTGATTCAAACCCCAAATTCAACTTAGAACTAATCTAATAACAACAATCTAACTAACATCATCAACAACAACAACAACAAACAACAATATCACAAAAATTGAATCAAAATCCCTAAAATTAACAAAAACAATAAGAAAACCAAAAACAATAACAATTAACACTACAACTAACAAATCTAACATAATTAACAAAAAATAACAACAACAACAACAAAATACAACATTAATTAAAACTAAAACTAAAACAAAAACTAAATTAATTAAAAAAAACGACTAGCATAACAACTAACCTTGGTGGTGGCGCTTGGTGTCGGCGGTGGGGTCCTCGGCGGTGGTGCTTGTCGTCGGCGGTGGGGTCGTCGACGGTGGGGTGCTCGGCGCTGGTGGTTGCTGTGGTGGTGTTCTTGGTGATGAGGGGGAGGTGTTTTTTGTTTTTTTGATTTTGAATGAGAGTGTGAGTGTGAAAGGGTAGAGTTGTCTTTTGTTGAAAAAACGTCGACGATTTTTCGCAAAACGTCGACGACCTTTCACGATTCGGTAAAATAAGTGTAAAAAATTGGGTGGGGTTTGGTGATAGGAGAGAGGGGTGAATAATTAGGAATTAAATAAGAAATTGTGGGCCACAAACATTAAAAAAAGTAATAAAATAGGAGTAAAAAGAGTTGGTGGGGTTTGGTAATAGGAGAGAGAAATGAATAAAATAAGAATAAAAGTTTCCAAAATAGGAAAGGAGAAGAAAACATGAATAATCCGTTTTAGGAAATAGGGAAGAAAATATGGAATAGGAGGGAGTATAAAATAAGAAAACTATCACAGGAGAGTTGAATAAAAAATAAGAAAATATAGCCTCTATATTAAACGTTAGTTACCCAGCTTACCCTTATATATCTAAAAATCTTAAAACAAAACAAAAAAATATAAATGTTGGTATAGTTTGGATATTACAACAAGGATCCATATCCATATCCACATGAATTTTGTAACATCCATATTTTACTTATATCCATTAGATCCATGAAATGAGATTTATACCCGCCTCATCAAAATCAATCCAGCAGATAAGAGTAAGATTCTGGAGCCGTTATCATCCCTACTCGTAATGCATAAATTACCCAAAATCACACATGGGAATGTAGTGTTAATAAAATGTCTCAAATTGTTTGTAAAAATATTAATTTATCAATTTATCCACGTTAAATTTAAAACCAACAATACAATATTTCTTAAAGTAATGTAATGAGTATATATATTACTGTTTAGTCTCATTATATCGCAATAACGGTCTTAAGTGAAATACCAAATCTTCTCATAAATTACTCAATAAATGAAAAGTCAATAAATGAAGAGTTGCGCCTCCCTGCCTATCCATTCAAACTGTACCATTTATCAAATTGAATATGACTGGTCCAAAAAATTAATTTAGTTTTCCTAGATTGTATTATTTGTGCCGCCATGAAGTAAATACTATGTTATACGAGGACAAAAGTAGTTTATAAGTATTTTATTTTTCTGAAGTTGTCATAATTATAAAAACGTTACACTCAACCTAACCTCTTTTACAATTTTCTTAGTAGATAAACTGTATTGATTGTAATTTCAAATGGAATAATGAGTAACGACTACGGAGTATAAGAATGCTTTAACAATAAAATACTTCTTCATCAATGTGAATTTTAATTTACCATTTTTGTTATTTTGATTATTGGAATATAAAATTTGATATTATGCTATTTATTTGGTTTAATGTTTTCTTTTTTTCTATTGGTATTATATACTTATAGTTTATTAGATAATTTCTAATTTTAATTTGGTATTTTTAAGTCTCGTCCTATATATATTTTTATATTATTAATTAAAAATATCAAATTTGATCTAAATTTAATTATATGCAATCAATTGTGCAAATAGTTTACTACTCCATACGTATTGGTACAAAGTAAAAATCTTTTAATTTTAAACCAATTATTGACGATATAGACCCTGGTTTTAGACTGAAAGCATCTGAACTGAATTTAATGGAGTTAAATTGTTCAATATTTAGAACTGTAGGCTGAATTGTATGTAGAAAAATCTCAATTTTATAAGCTACCTAGTTGTTTGAGTTAAAACATAAAAAAATAATGCGACTATGCTTCGTCTCGACCCCCCTAATAAAACTTCTCAAAATCCGCCACTGATTATAAATCATACTCCATCTCATCCAAACTAAATGTTGCATTTAACCTTATCGCATTTGTTGGAGAACATTTTGCGACGTGAAAATTTTTAGCTACATATTATTAAAAATTATAAAAAAGATTGATTTTTTTATACCATTCATTACGATAAATCAACCAAAAATTTTCTACAACCATGAATAATGCCAAAAAGTCAAATATAACATTTGGTTTAGATAATGAAATAGAGTATTTAATTATTCAATTTTAAATTTTAAGTGAAATATTATACTCTCACTCAAACTCAAAGTAAACACAAGTTTCATTTAAAACGACATTAACCGTCTTAACCTTAGAATAGATCAAATATCATTTCATTTTGTAACAGGTCAAATAAAATTCATATATAAAGAAAATTATTTGTGATCCCTGGACGCAAGGATTTTTGTCTTATTACCCGTATATGATGATATTTAACTCGTTACAAGTTTAGACCATCCCAAAGTAGTGATCCTGATAATTAGGTCGTGAGTCGCGACCCGGTTTTACACTTAATCCCGCCTTATTTATCTTGACCTAATTTCACTCTCCCAAATAGAAGGTCACGACCTAGGTCATCAACTCAATCATTTTTCCACTTTTCAACATTTTTAATCATTTACCACATTTTCTACCCCACCAAAACCCATCAATTACCAATCACTTTATTATTTTTTTATTTTTTGGACTAATAAGAATTGTACACATAATGGTCACAAATATGGTAAAAAAAGTTCAACAATAATGGTCATAAATTGACGTTGTTAGAGTATATGATCACAAATTAACCTAGGTGGTCACCAATTAATTTCCTTAATCATGTCATTAACTATGACCAAACAAGAGCAGTGGTCGCGATAATTAGATCGCGACCCGGTTTTATTCTTAATCCCAAATTCTTTATTTTAACGTATTTTCACCCTCTCAAGCAGAAGGTCGCGACCTAGGTCATCAACCCAATCATTTTTCCACTTTCAAACATTTCCAATCATTTATCACATTCTCCACCTACAAAAACCTTTCTTTTACCAATCATTTTATTATTTTTAATTTCTCAACCAATCACAATTGTTCACCTAACCATCTCCAAGAAGTGGTTGCCATAATTAGGTCGCGACCCGGTTTTACCCTTAATCTCACTTTATTTATGTTGACCTACTTTTACCCTCCCAAACAGAAGGTCACGACCTAGGTCATTAACCCAATCATTTTCCACCTTAATCATCCTACCTTCTATACAAATTGACCTTGGTTGGGCATATGGTCACCAATTAGCAAAGTGGTCACAAATTAATTATCTAAATTAACTCACTAATCATGACAAAACAAGGTCATGACCACCCTCATGGCCTTGCTTGGGGTGGTCTAAGTGGTCACAAATATGGTCAATTTTGTTCAACAATGGTTACAAATTTACCTTGATTGAATTGGTCATATGGTCACAAATTAACTAAATGATCACAAGTTAATTATTTTAATTACCTCAAAACAAGGTCATACCTTCCTCGTGACCTTGCTTGGGGATGATTTTATAAAAATACTCCCTCCATTTTTTATTCAAATGATAATTTTCTATTTTATACACTATTCATAAGTTTCAATTTTTCTCAATATATAAGAGAAAATAAATTCATATGAATCTTGTTTGATTCGTCTTTACGAGTATATTAAAAATATATTATAACTTCTATAATTTTACCGAATATATAACTAAAGATATTAACAACGTAAAATATATATTGCCAAATATGAAAAGGCAACTATCATCATATATTTATCTAATGCAGAAGCCAAGCTGCTGACGTGGCATCACTAGAAAAAAGCTTTGTCCTACGTGTCGCGTTGTAAAGCATCCTAGAGCTATTGTCCAATTAGATTCATCCTAGAGCTATTGTCCAATAAGATTCAAGATATGGTATAATGGTATAATAACTATTCCAAGATTTCACGGACTAAATATATGGAATCACAAGATTTCATTCCATATATTGAAACAATAAATAATGACAGTTTTGGCTGAAGATTAATTCCGTAGCACGGCCTAAATCCTAGAGTTACCAATCCATACAAAAAAATATATACAAGTATTTTTTAGACTACATTTTCGATTTACATATGGGTCGGAATACCTACAAGAATTTTTTAGACTACATTTTTTTATGGTTTAATCGTTATTAAATATGGGTCGGAATAATTACTCTTCATCGGTATATACACTTATGTGAGCGTCGTGATTTATTAGACTACATTTTCGATTTATTGTAAGACATCTGACTATTCACGTGAATGCGAAACATTTTAACAACTACGGAGTATTTATTTAATATAGTAAATAGTAAATGAGTGGTCATTTAATAATTTTGGAATGTTTTCGTGTAAGATGTCGCGCGCAATAACTGTTATTTATTATATGAACATCTTTAATAAATATAATTAAAAATACGTTTTTTAACCCAACTATACATTTACTACTCACGTCTCATCAGATTATTTACGTTTTGCTTTTATTGTACTATATGTAATATAAAACTTTATTTTATATATGGATTACATATTTTAAAAATGGTGCAATGAGTAATTAAAAGTATACAAATTCTATTGTAAGTCTTGATCATCTTAGTGAACAAATATATGATAGCTCATGTATACCGTCATACCGACATGTGTCATAAATAATTCAAAATTTATTTATATGTATATAATTAATCAGCTTTCTTTGATATTATTAATTACGGTATTCATCTAAAGTTAAAAACAGGCCACAGTAAATAATTAATTTGCTTATCTCCAATATTATTAACTATATACATCTAAAGTTTAAAAAACAGACCCGTGAATTTCACGGGTTATAACCTAGTTTAATATATTAAAGCAACAGCCGGTAACCGCTATTAGGTGACGTGTCGCGCTCATATCGATTGACCGTATAAAATACAGATTATGTACACAATAAATACGTAAAACAAAAACTACCCACTCATCGGGGGATTCGATCCTGGGACCTATTGTCAACAATACTTCCGTCTTAACCACTAGACTAAGAAATCTTCGATATTACCTTCTCTAATTTGTAAAAGTTATTCCGTCCACACTATTTTCCATTTGTCTCGATCTTTTCGTCATCTTAATTTCTTGAATTTTTCCTAAACTGTAAAAATAGTACTCTGTACTTTTTATCAACTTATACTTTTAATTTCCTCATAAATACCAGATTTTTGCAAAACATTTAATATCCAACCATATTTTTTAGTAATTATCATATAATAGTTTTTTTAACAATTATTAATCACGGCATGTTTTTAGACATGATCGATTTTATGAAACTATTTTTTGGGTCACGGGTACGAAGGGTCCGGAAATTTAAGGTGAAAGAAAACAATTTGATGAATGTAATATAACTATTAATGTAGTGGAAGAAAATATTCAATATTTGTAATGTTTTTTAGCATATGTGAGATATTATAAATTGCTTCAACACTATAGTACACAAAACAAAGGTCAATATGATAGAAATGTCCGTCGAAAACGTCATTTGGTTTTGTTGCAAAAGTAACGTTGGCCTTAAACATCCGTCGCAAGAGGTAAATTGAGACGAAATATTTCCTCCCAGAACAAAGTTGACTCCGTCTCAACTCTCAATTGTCATATAAGAGTCAACATTATTAGGTGTTGTCGACTTTATGTTACTATGGAAACATGACCGACTTTATATTACTACTCCGTATTTTTTAGGTTACCCGTAATAAGGGTTTGAAAATTTTATATTGGAGAAATACAAACTAATAAATGTAATATATTAACAAATGTAGTTTCTAAAGACATTTTTCTATATTTGTAATGTTGTTGGCTATTGGCAAAACATTATAAATATTTTACACAAATTATATGTGGCCCGTCACAATTTTGTATTATTTACAAACAATTCAATTACTTTTGAACATCATTTATTAAAAGAGGATTTTTGAAAATAATTAATTTTTGTTATATTTAGCCATCTCTACGAAATATCGAATAATTTGTGATAATTTTCATATTATTTCTACTATAGTCTTTTAATTACCCGGTAATTCCTTTTTTTTTCTGTCAGGTTATACGTTGCTTTTGTAGATGTGATCTAATTTGGGGGATTAACTTAACTTACTTAGTTTGACGATGGCAGATTCGATTAATGGTAAACGACTTAATTTGCGAAAATGATTTGGGTGTTTAGCGTGAACAAAGGCTCAATTATTTTTTGTTGGCTCAACGAAGCACGCACCTAGTCGCATTACAATAGAGGGGAGGGGGAATCGAACCTAGGACCTATTGTCATGGATAGCTCCGTCTTCACCACTGAACAAAGACATCAAAAAGACTCAATCAATTATTAGACTATGCAATTAGACCTGGCAAACAGGTCGGGTCGTGTCGGGTTTGTGTTCGTGTCAACATTAAATGGGTCATGACCCTCTCAACCCTAACCCGACCCAATTAGATAAACGGGTTACATGCATCAACCCTAACCCAACCCATTTATTTTTTTAATAACCCAACCCGACTTGTTTAACCCGTTTAATTTTTAACAGATCAATTTCCACCCATTAAACCCGTTTAACCCGTCAAACCATATAAATATATTGCATTCAAAATTAAATTTTATAGCAAGAATAAACCATCTTTATGTCTTATTTCAAACTCAAAATAACAAAACCCGATTATAACCCATTTAAATGGATATATCATAGCCCGTTTAAATTAACGGGTTATTCGGGTCGGGTTCGTGTCGCAAGACCCCAACCCTAACCCGACCCATATAAGTTCGAGTCGTGTTCGTGTCGACCCAATTACGTAAACGGGTCGAAACACCTTGACCCGAATCCGCTAATTTCGTGTCGGGTTCGTGTCGTGTTTTCGGGTCGTGTCAAAGATTGCCGCCTCTATATGCAATTCTCCAAATTAACTAATTAAGAAATAAACTTGATTAATGGTGGCATGTCTATCTTCAAAGAAAATCAAGATGACAGCATTATTTGGTATTGTTTCTTATTTCGGTTGTGTTTGCTTATGATTTAAGGTGAAATCTAAAGATGTTTAACTTAGTTGATTATGAAATGACTGAATATCGAAAATTAGGGGTCGTTGTTTGATTTTTAATCCAAAAATTATAGTCGGAGTGATCCGAGATTAATGGTTGCAGAGGAGTCAAAAGATTCTATGCACAAGTTCGATTAGTGCAATACCATCTCTTTTTTATGTCTTAAAATTTTTTATATCTTCTTTGACATTTAGTTTTTTAGTTGTTGAATTTATAGTGTTCAATTGTTCATATTCAGTTATACCAACATTTGACCCTCTTATAAGGTCATTATTACAGTTAGTTTCACCTTGCATAAATAGCTCATCTAATAGACCCTACAACTCTACCAACATCTTCTAATAAGTTAGCTCCAAACTACTAAGCTTTAGAGGAAGGAGTTGAGAGTTTTCACAATTTTTAGTTTGCTTAGTAGTAGCCGCTAACATCTTTAACAGAATAAAGCCTTAACAGAATAAATAAAGTTGGCTATTGAAGTCTTGAAGAGGACGATAATGAAAATTTTAAGTAGGTAACTAGGGTTAGACCGTTCTTATAGATGAATACGAAGTAAGTGATATGTGTAGCCTACACGAATACGTGTCCAGGTGTCGGATTTGACTATTATATGAAAAAAAATATCATGTTTTTGGTATAAAATTCAGTATCCAAGTGTCATACCTATGTCCGAGTGTCCAGTGTGCGATTGTCTGCGCAATATAGCTATAAGTATTGGTTGTAAAATTATGGTTATGTTACTATCAATTATACGACTACCAAATTAGAAAATGATCATTTTTAATTTGATTTAATCATTGTGAGACTACTATTTTAAGGCATACACCCTCCGACTCTAAATCATTCCATTTTTCAAAATTTCTGATGTGGATTTTGAACAAATAGGTCAATTCAAAGGAATTAGACGGAATAATATGTACTAAATTTTATTACTCCGTATATTTTAATTTGTTTCACCTTACCAAATTAGCTAATACATATTGGAGGGCTCGAATTTTGTATACTCCGTCTTAGTTTGTAAAGGCGCGCCTCGAGTGCGCCTAAGATGCTCCATGGATGAGACACTAACCAAATCTCGCTTTGGTGCAACTTAGATTTCGTAGGACACATTAAATGAGACTTAACAGATTATTTGAAATCTAATAAACCCTAGAAATTTCCAGAATATGCTACTGCATAAGCACTGCTGAAAATACAAATGATCTCACAGTTAGAGAGTATGAATGTTAAAACTATATTAACATTTGGTGTTTGCATTCCAGGGAAACAACGAAGGGTGTCAAAGTTCCATTTCAATTTGAAGGCACAAATGCAAGGAGATTGGATATGACGTGATTAAAATGAGCTCTTTAATTCTTTGATTTTAGTACTCGGTGTGGGCCTGTATCATACAACCTTTACAACATTCCGTTGGTATTTATATTTAGAATTGCACTAATATGTTTGATATTGTTGTACTTGATGGAGTCAGTCTCATTAATTCTTTGATTTTGTACGGAATATAGAAAAATGATTATTTTAGACGAGATTTTTCTTACGATGAAGGAATAATGATTTGAATCATCTCTGTTTTTATTTCTGTATTATCATTCAGAAACAATCTCTATGTTTTGTTAACGCAACTGTAAAATTGAGTATCTCCGACCTCTTACACCATGGTTTATGGGAGTCATTCAGGTATAACGTAATATTGTACTTTTTCACATTAACGATGAGATTACCCATGTCGTTTTCCTCCTTTGATTTCCCTAAGGACTTTTATTATCTTTACGTTTGTTTTGTCTTCAATCAATATTTAAAGTGTAAAAATGGATATCTATTTTTAAACTATTTATTGATTTTATACATATATATTCACTTATTTAAACATTTCCATATTTATACAAAATATTTATATTTTTGAGTTAAAACTGCCCCCTATATAATTTTTTTATAGTTAGATTCATATTATGTAGTAATCTACAAATGGAGTAATATTACCTTAAAAAAAACACCTACGGAAATGAAAATAAGAAGCGAAACTGAAAATGAAAAGGAGAAGAAGATAGAATGGTAAGAGCAATAATGAGAGTGAGAACGATAATGATGCTAACATGATATGGTGGTACAACCTACTCCTACAGACTACAGTCCTACGTACATTCATACATCCTCAGATTTCCAACAATGATGACCCACTTATTACAACAGATGCCCTAGCAATCTACTCCAGTACTCATAGTCGGGAGTCGGGACCTAAAAATAAAAGGGTCCACCACAAAGCGTCGGCGGTGTGACGACTTTAATATGGGACCCATATTCCTTATTTGTCCCTACAATGTCTCTGTCCCAAATAATTCTTGTCTAAGTTTATTTAATTAATAAAATCTCATTCTATGAGTATACCAGTATTGGCAGTATATCACTTGCTTACCTCAGCCTGAGTCAATCATCTGCAAATCTTGACGGCTGCTCTGTCCTCTTCACTCTGCCAAGTGTGAATTTGACTCCTGACCACTCTACTACGGAGTATATCAGTGTGCTCATCAAATACGAGATACGAAGTACTATAATCTCAGATTAGTGGATACGACTTTTCCAAACAAACGATAACTGAGGTTGGTCATGACCTTATTTAGTCATGATTAAGACCATCCCCAAGCAAGGTCATAAGGTAGGTCATGACCTTGTTTGGTCATGGTTAATGGGTAATTAAGAAAATTAATTAGTGACCAAATTCACTAATTTGTGACCTTATGACCAATCAAGGTCAATTTGTGACCTTTGGCAAACAATCATGACCATATTTGTGACCACTTAGACCATCCCCAAGCAGTGGTCACGCTAACTAGGTCACGACCCGGTTTTACCGTTAATCACATCTTAATTATCTCGACCTACCTTCACCCTCCCAAGCAAAAGATCTCGACCTAGGTCATCAACCCAATCATTTTTCACTTTACATCCTTCTCAATCATTGAAAATCAACCATTAATTAATGTTTTTATTGTTTTTTTATTTTTCAACCAATCACAAGTGACCACATAAGTGGTCACAAATATGGTCATGATTGTTTGCCAAAGGTCACAAATTGACCTTGGTTGGTCATAAGACCATCCCCAAGCAGTGGTCGCGATAATTAGGTTGCGACCCGATTTTACTCTTAATCTCACCTTATTTACCTTGACCTACTTTCATACTCCCAAGCAGAAGAGGTCACGATTTAGGTCATCTACCCAATCATTTTTCCACTTTCCAACATTTCCAATCATTTATCACATTTTCTACCCACCAAAATATCTCTTTTACCAATCATTTTATTATTTTTTTATTCTTGAACCAATTAAAATTGTCCACATGGTGGTCACAAATATGGTCACAAATGTTCAACAATGGTCACAAATTGACCTTGGTTGATCATATGGTCACAAATTAGCAAAATGGTCACCAATTAGTTTGCTTAATTATCCCACTAACCATGACCAAATAAGGTCATGACCACCCTCATGACCTTACTTGGGGATGGTCTAAGGTCACAAATTAGTGAATTTGGTCACCAATTAATTCCCTTAATTACCCATTAACCATGACCAAACAAGGTCATGACCTACCTCATGACCTTGCTTGGGGATGGTCTTATGTGGTCACTTGTAATTGGTTGAAAAATAAAAAAACAATAAAAACATTAATTAATGGTTGAATTTTCAATGATTGAGAAGGATGTAAAGTGAAAAATAATTGGGTTGATGACCTAGGTCGTGACCTTTTGCTTGGGTGGGTGAAAGTAGGTCGAGATAATTAAAATATGATTAACGGTAAAACCGGGTCGTGACCTAGTTAGCGTGACCATTGCTTGGGGATGGTCTAATAGGATAATTAAGCTAAATAAATGATGACTAATTTCTTAATTTGTGACCATATACTCAACCAAGGTCAATTTGTGATCATTGTTGAACAAATTTGACCACATTTGTGACACGACCATCCCAAAGCAGTGGTCGTGATAATTAGGTCGCGACCCGATTTTGCTTTTAATTTCACCTTATTTATCTTGACCTGCTTTTATCCTCCCAAGCAGAAAAGGTCACGATTT
Organism: Silene conica; assembly: GCA_029255685.2. Lineage (NCBI taxonomy): Eukaryota > Viridiplantae > Streptophyta > Magnoliopsida > Caryophyllales > Caryophyllaceae > Silene > Silene conica. Next base: position 71,590,137 of record CM055317.2, read on the forward strand.
AGGTCATCAACCCAATCATTTTTCCACTTTCCAACATTTTCAATCATTTATCACATTTTCTAACCACCAAACTATCTATTTTACCAATTATTTTATTGTTTTTTTATCCATCAACCAATAATATTTGTACACCTAGGTAGTCACAAATATGGTCAAGCATGATCAACAAAGGTCATAAATTGACCTTGGTTGAGCACATGGTCACCAATTAGCAAAATGGTCAAAAATTAATTATCAAAATTAACTCGCTAACCATGACCAATAAACAAGGTCATGACTACCCTCATGACCTTGCTTGGGGATGGTCTTAGGTGTACCATTGTAATTGGTTGAAGAATACTAAAATAATAAAATGATTGGTAAAAGAAAGATTTTTGTGGGTAGAAAATGTGGTAAATGATTGGAAATGTTGGTAAATGAAAAAATGATAGGGTTGATGACCTAGGTCGTGACCTTTTGCTTGGGAGGATGAAAGTAGGTTAAAATTAATAAGGTGGAATTAAGAGTAAAATCGGGTCACGACCTAATTATCGTGACCAGTGCTTGGGGATGGTCTCACTGCTTGGGGATGGTCTTAGACCATCCCCAAGCGAGGCTGATTGAAAGGTTGATTTGGGGTCGAGTCAAGTTAATTGTAATTAAGAAATCGATTAGAATTGACTCTAGTCGATTTGAGTCACAAATCGACCCAATTTGAGGTAAATTGACTCACCAATCGACCTCATACGTGGCGCATTTTACTTGGTTCCAACCATTTAAGGAAAAAAAAAAACTAAAAAAGTGGTTGTTTGGGAGGGTTTATTGACCTAGGTCGTCACTTTCTGCTTGGGAGGGTTTAAGTGGTCAAGGTCAATAAGGAGAGATTAAGGCTTAATATGCAATTGACCCGATTAAATTGACTTGTTGCTTGGAATGGTCAGCCCATTCATATTAACAGGGTTGTTAACGTTTTAGTTCATAGTCATATTTTAATTATCTTGACCCACTTTCAACTCACTTCCACTCTCTCAAGTAGCACGTCACGACCTAGGGCATCAACCCAATCATTTTTCACTCATTTTTAATTTTCCAACATTTTCAATCATTAACAACATTCTCTACCCCTCCAAATATTATAATAAGTCAATAACATTGTGACACGTCATAGGTCACCAAGAAGGTCACCAACTTATTTCGGGGTCACAAATTGTGACCCCGAAAACTTCAAGGTGACAAAAATTAATTACAAGCTCGCCAAAATTAGTGTTTTAATTACGTAATTAGGGTGACCCAACAAGGTCATGACCTCCTTGACGACCTTGCTTGGGGATGGTCTTACTATATTTTCACAAATTCTCATTTCTGATGGATATCCATCGCAAACTTGCGAATGAAGTAATATTCATATAGAGAGATAAGACAAAAGTATAAAATTTTGGTAGTAACAAATTGTTTTGTTTTTACCACCAACCTGGATAGTATTTTACCCGTCGTAAACTTATTGACGGATATATCCGTCAGAAGGAGACTTGCTGCACTTATTTTATCACACTTGTCGAACCACGTTTTACAACATTAATATTTTTAGTTACCCATTATTGAAAATTTTAAAAATTTGATAATCATATACTATCATTCATGACGATAAATCAAACAATATGTTATATCACTATATTTTGTGTTATAAAGTAATAGTAATATTAAAGATTACCTTAGTATTCGTCTAATTGAGATATAAACAGGTTAAATATATTCACTTAGACCATCCCAGACAATAGGTCGCATTAATTGAGTTACCAACATTTTTATTTATAATCTCACTTTAATTATCTTGACTCACTTTTACCCTCCCACGCAGAAGGTCGTGACCTAGGGGCATCAACCAAATCATTTTCCTATCATTTTTCATTTTCAAACATTTCCAATTATTTACTACATTTTCTATCTCACCCAAAAATGTAATAAGCTAGTAACACTTTGACACGTATCAAAGGTCACCAACTGATTTTATATTTACAAATTGACCTTGAAAACTTCGAGGTCAATAAAATTAGTGTCTTAATTAAGTAATTACCGTGACTCAACAAGGTCGCGACCTCTTTAACGACCTTGCTTACGTGAAAATCTTTATTTAATCCTTTGGTAATTGTCATTCTTCTTCTGCATCATCTACAAAATGTGATCAATTAAGAATAAAATGGATATTATCGTCTTAAGCAGGAGTTTATGATAACATATTAAAGGACATAATTACTCTATTAATAGTACGGAATTGTTTTACTTTCGCTTTATAATTCTTTTTATTTAGGGATATAATAACTAGTATAGCGCCCTGTATATAAACTGTTATATACGGAGTATGTTTTATGATAATTTACGAGATAATTCGTGAATACTTAATCAAATGGGATATAATTAGTAGGGTAATAATTCTTGAATGTTTATTCCAGTGTCCTACCAATCGAAGATTGGTGAGATGGGATGAAGTGTAACAGATTAACAAATAAACGGAAAAAAAACTGGTTTTTATTACCCAATTTAACAATTGGGATTTTCAAAATAGTCTATTTTGTTACGCATACAACATCACCCGTACTTATGCATTTATTATTTACTCGGTATTATACTTTGTATGTTAGTATGTTCCACTTATATGACCGTGTTTTTATTAAAGAATTATTATAGTAAACCTAAATAAACTACTACGGCTATATTTTTCACATGTTTTATGAATGTATATATAAACAAACCAATTTTAAAGACTATTTCAACAAATCCAATTATTGAATATCAATCAGTTGTATACATCTAGTAGTATTAATTTAGAGTTTTATAGCAAAGAATTTGAACTTATATGTACATTTTACACGTTTTATTGAAAAGAATTTGACTTTATATATACATTTTACCAGGGGCGAATCCAGGATTTGGAAGTGGGGTGGGCTAGGCTCATATCCGCGATGGTCAGTCATATAAAACCATCAAAATGTATAATTGAGGTCGCACATATGTGAAAGATGTTAGACATTTGGGGGTTGCTACCTTTGTCAAACTTACATCGTTTGATTTTATTATTTATAAATGGTATTTTGGTGAAAGGCAAACAAATAATAATGACAGAGTGATATCTTATAAACATATACAGTATGATTGAATATTACAAAAATGTATACTTGCATAAATTTATGTTACAATATTATTCAAGGATACAAGTTTCGCTATATACTACTAAATTCAACAATCGTCCTTAAAAAACGATAACATTTTTATAATCTCCTTCTTTTTAAAATATAATGTTTTTGTATTCTCGAATTGACATGTATCTTAACTTTGTTAAAACTAAGGATTTATGGCGTTAAACAACTTATTATATAAAATACTTTAGTTATAGGGAAAACAATAATAGGAATTTACGATTAATATTATTAGGATTTGTGATAAAATGCTAAACAATTTATTAGGGTAGTAAATAAAAAAATGCAACTAATGAGGTTCGAACCCCTACCATCAAGCAAAAACAAGCCTTTTACATATACTCTTACCAACTGAGACTCACCGCAATAGTGAATATGTTTAGATGTATATTGTTTTTATTCTTGAAAACAGGTTGGGCTGAAGCCCACCCAGCCCTGTGGGTGGATCCGTCCCCTGCATTTTACGCGTTTTATTGAAAAAAATTTGGACGTCTTTCTGAAAAAGTTAACTCAAAATAATATATTTAAATTAAAGAGTAATACATAGTATAAAGTTAATAAAATTACCTATAAAATAAAAATATAAATCAAAATTTTTAAAAACTCAAAAAAATTACGCATTTATATAAACTTAATTATATTTGTATTAGATGTATGATACGAGACGCTTATAATCACATTTGTAGTGCAAATCAACCACCGAGTTGTATGAAGAAAGAGATAACCAATGAGAAAAAGGCAAAGCATGCAGAAATTGGAAGTTTAGGTGTCATTGTCCGACGTGATGGATACAAAGGCATCCAAGAAGAATAGAAGAACTGAAGAAGGAATAATAAATTTGATTTATATTATGTGGCTGGGCTGGAACTCGTATTCCAATAAAGATAAGTTAATAAGCCCAAAGAACCGACCCACGAGGGGCCCAGCCCAACACAGTGGGCCCTAGTTAGTCTCCTCCTACTACAAGCAAGGGATATATTCTCCTACTGATATGTCTCACGTGCCTACCCACTTCCTCTATCTAAAATCTATATGTAGTAACACGTGATTGGCTCTGCTTAATGTAGGATGTATGAATTCAGACTTTCCTTGGTCAAAATACAAATACTCGTACTATACGATACATATGTGAGTATGTAAAAACAAACATCTGTGTTGGACTGTGCTTGAGTTGATATGTTGTCGGGAGTTCAGATCATAGCATACTGTAGTGGCCTAGATTTGTTTTCAAATCTTTAGATAAAAAAAACTATTTTTTTTGAAACTATCAAAATACTTATCTTATTCAGTAATATGAGAAACTATTTAATCTGTTTTAAATTGAACACAAACATGACTATTTGTAAAGAAAATCAGCTACTTTATTATATGGTCAAATAGTAAGAACCAAGAAGGTCGTGATTTTGAAGTTTTGTTGCTTACTTGTGGTTACTGACTACTGTGAGTATTTAAGAATGAACGGATACTGCCAATTTTTGCATTAGGTTAGACGACGTTGTGTGTTTATTTGGTATTACTATGTTGAAATATATACTTGTACATGACAAATTATGCAATAAACTATCAGTATCTCTTAAAATACTAAGTATGTCGTCGAACATAAATACGGAGTATACATTTATGCAAGTTTTTTATGTTAATCGATAAGTTAATTGCATTATATTTTTGAACCTTCTTTTGAAAAGAATAGATTCAAGTTTTGTTTTATTTTTGTAAAAAAATAGATAACATAAAATGTACGTAGTATAATATAAAAATATTCCGACAAATTTTTAAAATCTTCCTGGCATAACTCAATGTCATTAAAATTCTTGAGTTATATAATGAACTTTTAAAAAATATTCCAAAATTTTGTATTAGCCAATATTCCATATAAATCTGAATACTCATGAAACCTAGATAAATAATTAGATTATTATATTTTAATACAGAGTACTTCGTATATTCAAAATGTTTTTTTAAAATCAATTACGGTTTTCTAATATCGTACTACCCCGTGATTATCTAAAATTCGCCAATTTTATTTACTTTCATATTATTGTGAATGTTTTTATACTTATGAAATTGATTTTTTCTCCTTCGTTTGGGTGTCTCATTCTCAACCCCGCGACATGATTTGAACAATTAGAATCTATTATCCAATAATCAAATTATTAGTATGCAGTTGATGAGTGAAATGTACACTTCCTAGACCCTAGTTCCTTCATGAACTAAAACATGCAGATCGAGGTTAATACGCATACGAAATTGTTAATACATAGTGTTAAAGGTGTCTTTGTATAATTGTATTCCTTTTAACATATTCATCATTTTTTAGTGGTTTTAATTTATTGTAAAGTTCTCCATATTTTGTTAGATCTAAATCAGAACAAAAGAGCATATCAAAAGCTGTAATCCTATAAATGTTCTCTATTTTGAATCCATATTTTTAAATTTTTATTGACACTATTAGGGCACACATTAGTAATTAAAATACGGATGATTTTTTAACATATTCTCATTTAATTCTTAAGTAATAACTCGTTTTTACCATAATTAATGAAAATGTGGTGTGAATTTTTCTGCATTTAGATTATTAGTATGTGCCGTAAGAATACATGTTAAAAAAACCGTAGGTGAATAGTAATGATTTAAGGACTACTCCGTATTAGATAGTATAAGTGAAAAGATTAGGATCATTTTGTTTATTAAAAAAAATAAAGATTATGATCAGAAACATAAAAAGGACATTTGAAATAGAAACGAATATTATCTTTGAAGGATTGCTTCTTAATGACGTTACATTTGGTCCATGTATACACCATTTAAATGATAAAGTACTTTTTCCCTCCATTAATTCAGAGATTTGTTTAAACTTTTGTCTTGTCTGCATTATTGATAGATGCTAGCTACTCCTACTTCACATGATCCTTAGCAATTTTCATTCTGAATACAAATTAAAGATGATAATTTGTTCGGTTAAAACCCTATTTCATTTCAGTTTAGACCATCTCAAGCAAAAGGTCGATTTAATCGAGTCAATAACATATTAACCCTTAATCTCACCTTATTGACATTGACCATCTTTTACCCTCCCAAGCAAAAGGTCGATTTAATCGAGTCAATAACATAGTTTATCTTTTTTTTTTTTCTTTTTCTAATTTGTAACCAATGAGGATGTGACACATAAATGGTCAATATGTGGGTCAATTTCTTTCCCATTGGGTCACAAATTGACCCTCAACACTCATGGGTCAATACTAATTTGCTATTAATTGTAATTAACTTGACCCAAGTAAGTAAGCAATTGACCTAGCAATTGACCTTGCTTGGAGATGGTCTTAGTTCACTGCTATTAAATTTAGTATAGCTCTGCTATTTTTTCACAAGTTAACTCTTATTCAACCCAAATTAACTTCATTGAGTTCAATTCAGCTTCATTAAATTCAATTCAGTTCAAAGAGTAGTGCGAAAGAGTTGAGTTTACTAAACTAATAATTTGTGACATTAACTTTTGTCACAATGAGCAATTTTCTTTTACGTATCTGTGTAAATATATACAGAGAATAAAACAATTGTTTACACATAAAATGGTTTTAAGTTAATATTATGTAAAAATAGATCGCACTAGCACAAAAATGATCTATGAAAAACAAAATGTAATAATATTAAGTAAAATCTTTTACAATACTATTTAAGGATAAGAATGTCTTACATAATTATTGTTTTTTGTGCAATCAATGTTGCATAAATGAATAACAAAGTTCATAATAAAAAGAGTATTTCAAGGTTCCAGGTTCATTTCATTCAAGTTTATGGTCAAGTGTAGTTTGGTGGCTATCAGTTCTGGCTTTTTTTCATTCAAATTTATTCTCTGCAAGCTGTAATAATGTAATTATATTATGTCTTTCAAATTTAGAGTATGTTAGCCTCAATTCTCAAAAATAATTTTTTATTTTTCGAATTTAAGTTTTTGAAAATTGTTTTTCAAAAATAGAAGCACCAAATTGGTGCTTCTTTCTATTTATATGAGCAAAAATATTAATTTTAACTTTTAAAATTTAATGCGTGGCCAAAAAACACTTTTACAAGTTAGGCCAAACACACTTTTTTATTCTTTTATAATTAACCGTAATAATGTAATTATGTTTTTTTGGTGTAAACTAGGCTGGTGTCCCCCGTCATCCCTTTATCATGGGTATTCCCACAAAGCGGTAAAATGTTGGTCATAGAGTTTCCTCAATTCTCATGAACAATAATTGAACTCATAAATTCATTATTAAGGGATAAGGGATAAGGGATAAGGGATAAGGTGAACAAATATCATACCAAACCAATTTGTGATTAATGTCCTAGATTACTCTACTAGCGTACGAGTGATTGAGTGAATACCTCATAAATAGATTAATTACTGCAGATAAATCTTCGAACTTAATTTCACTTTACTGTTCAATAATAAATTGATCAACATTTTCCAAACAAATATTCACATTGAAACCCCTTACTAAGGTCCATCATACAATGTTATCAATTAAAAGTAGATCGTATAACTAAATTGTATAAATTTATTTAATTACATTAAAATCCATTGATTTCTGAAATGTATATGTAGTGTTGATAATTTATCGATCAACGTTCTCCAAACACATTTTTACCCAAAACTTATGAATACAAAGCGTGTTATGACAGACATTATTCGTGACAAGTTGAAGACGGTGTATGTCCTTCTTACAATAAGTCAAGTAAACTGGCAAGGGGGTGGAGCATCCCATGGACGATGGTAGACAGTACCGTCTTCATATTATGAGAAAAGTATTACCCATTTTCAGTTTATGATAAATAATATCCTAGATATATCACCAAGTAAATAAGACAAGGTAAATGGTGGTTGTAGTTGATGCATGAAAAATTACAGGAATGAAGTTGTTTGCTTTGCAGTTGGACTTGGGATTTTATAGTAAGTCTTGCTTGCGACGGGTCGTTATTGTGACGGATATTTTGTGAGATAAAATGGGTAGAAAATGAGTTAGGGGAGAAAGGGGACCACATGAATAGTGTTGCAGAGAGAGAAAAAGTGGTTATTTTATGAGGAAAAACCGGTATCCGTCACAAGCTTGCGACGGATAGTGCCGTTGCAAATAAGAATTTGTAGGGATTTAATATAGGGCTGGGTTAAGTGACTTTAACCAGCATTTTGTTTTTGTCTTTATGCTTCCATTATGGCCCACGATACTGTACTAATGGACCCGGTTTTGGTTGCAAATGGACTACATCGTCCGTAGTATTCAGGACAGGTGTGACTATCAAACTTTAATCATAATCAGTGCTGCTGCTCCTGCTTTTTAAGTTTTATTTAAACTCTTACTATGTATTTCAAGATTCAAAGATACTTTGCTTCTGTTTAAAGGAGGCATTATACTATTAGAGTAACCGAGTATGTGGGATTAGCCATGAGTATTGGGTTATAACCTAATCGGGCCTTAGGTTCAAGCTTTAAAATACAGTGCTGTTGAAAATCACGAGGGGACTTTTATCGTTTCATTAATCTAATTTTGTTTAAATTTCGACTAAATAGAATGATTTATACCAAAAACAAAGTATTAAGGTAATGGAATTACCTGTTGACATCGGACTATAACTTCGAATTTTGGCCTTTTGGGTTCAAGTCTTGAAATATAGTAGTGTTGAAAATTACGAGGAGAGTTATACTCTTTTATTGATCTAGTTTCGTTTAAATTCAGACTAAAGTCCTACCCTTTATGACATTTTAGAGCTGAACTGAACTGAACTGAATTGAATGAAGCTGAACTGAATTGAATGAAGTTGAGCTGAACTGAACTGGACTGAATCGAACTGAACCGAACTGAACCGAACTGAATTTAATCGTGGTGAATTGAACTAAACGAACTGAATGAAACTAAATTAATAGAAATGAAGTTTAATTAAGCTGAACTAACTAAATAATAATAATAATAATAATAATATTATTATTATTATTATTATTTTCTATTGATCAAAACAGTAGCCCTGGGATTGATGGTTATGGGTCAGGGTTCTTCCAAAAATCCTGGAATGTGATAGGTAAGGATTTCTGTGATGCCATCTCTGAATTTTTCCACAAAATTAGACTGCCCAAAGCTACTAAAAAACAGACCTTTTACGACGCATCAATATGACTTTTGGCGGCGCTAAATAGCGTCGGAAGGGGAAATACCGACGCATTGAAAAGCGCCGGCATAGCTCGTGCCACTAGCACCTTTTGCGACGCTTTTTAACTATGTCGGTAAAACCCAGAAAAAAGCGTTGCAATATTGAAGCACTATTTTAAGTTAATTACCAACGCTTTATAGCGTTGTTGGAGAGTATATAGAATTTGATTTACTACCTCAATATCTAACCAACGATGATTTTGAATCGCAATTTGAAGGTCAATACTCAATACGTCACTTTTGACGACGCTATTTTATACCCAAAAAACCCAAAATACTTTGAAGATCCAAATATCAATAATTAAACTTGATATAAATAGAATTATCATGTCAATACATGTCTCAATCCCAAATAAGATACAATCCCAATTAAAACAATTTAGGAACTAAATTGTACCTATAAAGAAAATAATAGTAATACATAATTCAGTAATAGTAATATTAATTATTTGTGACTTTCTGCAACGTCTCCCATGCTTCTCTCGTTCTCCTACAATGCTAAACCTGCGGTAACGAACAAAAAAATTACTCATGTATCATTAAATCATACCAACATGCCATAAAATATAACAGCAAGCAGACGGTTATAAGAAAATGCACGTTTGAAGAGTCCATTTACATGATTTCATGAAAAGGCTTGACCAGTCCTTTCTATCAAGACAAATTTCCACAAATAATCCAGTAAGGGTCATAATCATTGAGTTACTAGTACTCCAAAAAGAAGTTGTCGTTGAAAGGTGGAGCTAAAAGACAACTAGACATCAAGAGGCATGTAACACTTCACACTCTAGTCTTTTAAAGGCATACTGACCATACTAACAACTAACAAGGTTCTAGACAATAAGAGGAGGCCTGTAATACTTACAACCAGCCACAACAAGGTAGTTCCTATTTATTTACATTTAAAATTTTCATACTAGCATGACGCACTATATAAGCACGAAAGACTGTTCAAGAGATTCTTGCTGCTTATCACGAAAGAAAGAACTTTTTGCAATTAAAGCTTGAAAAGCAGACCTCTTCTCTTCTGGATTTGTTCTAATTTTACTCTTCCAACTCTACTTCAAGGAATAAGGAAGAAATGAGGCAACCTAGGGGCTATCTCTATCATCTACTACAGGATGCTCAACACGCTCCCTTTAATAGGGCTTTGCATGCCTATGAGATAGCTAGTACAGCTCTGTCTTTTATAAGCATCAAGACTCTTCCTTAGGATCAATACGACAGAGATCCCTTATATTCAAATTAAATAAGGCATTACAAACACCAACCTAAAAAAAAGCTATTGCACGTCGATAATGAAACCGTCCAGTGTAGTTAGAAAGATACTTCGGCATCTGTCTCAGGGATTTCACATTCCTACAATGAGGATGGTGAAACATCACATACAGTACATTACTTCTCATCAGATCAAGTTGTAACAAAACAAGTGTATGGAAAAATATTACACAAATAGACTCATGAGAATGATAAGTTCAGAGTAATTGTTTACCTCATCAGCATCATTGTCAAAACCTTTTTCAAAGCTACATTCATCAGAATTATCATGAAGACAGTCTGTAAATAGAATGCAACTAAAAAAGCAATTCATGCAATGTGTTACTAGACCGATGCAAAGAAAGCTTCAAACGAGCAGCCAGAGACTTTATCATGAAGACAGTCTGTTTGTAGTTTGTACTGCTAAGAAGATAAGAACTAGTCTCAGAAAAGTCTACCGACTCATGCGTAAAAGCAGCCAAAGATTTTACCTTAACTTCGTTCAATATCAGAGTCTGATTGTTACCCTTGTTACTCTTCTTCAAATAATCCCAACGAGTATAACTTAATGAACATAGATCTTCATGTCTTGCTATCGTTCCACAAAAATGTCCTAGGACGCCTCCTTCATCTCCAATAGGTTGATTTGCTTTGTTGATCTCAACAACTACTCTATGCCCTGTAGGTAAATTCCATATATCTGCTAGAACAGTTTTTCCACGAGTCCTTTTTCCATCTGAACCTGTTAAATGATAATCTATATTATGATGATATTTCAAAGAGTTAACAAAATACACCTACAAATTGAAATGCAATAAGTACCTTCGACAACACATTCATATGTCCGTCCCCCATTCTGATGTTCAGTATTTGGACTAGACTCTAAGTGAGACGTTGATCCTGACTACTTTCAGTAGTAGAGTTATGACCTATTTGGCCATTATCACAATCCAGGCTTCCTTGCTCTACTTGAGAGCGACTTTTACGTGTAATTCTTAAATTTCTAGCCCTAGCCAGTCTTCCTATCAACAAAAAATTATCAACTTTATTAATCATGACAAAACAAATGATAAGAATATAAATATATACACAGCAGGGCGTTCAGGCAGCCTTGATTTTAGGAGCACTATACCACGTACGGATGCAAAGGAATCAGAGTAAAAATGAGAGGGTTATAGCTACACACATTGGGTTGTTTCTGAACAGATTTTGGGTGACGTCAAAGCAAGAATCAGAAGCAAGGATGAATGTCATATGTAAAATTGACAAGGCAGCATAAATATAGAACATGCATGCTGAAATTCATGTAGAAATATAGAACATGCATGCTGAAATTGCAGATTCAAGTAGAAAACCTGTTCAAGGTGAGATAAGGAGCTTAATAAGGAGCTTATAGAGACGGCTTAGTTTAAGACAATGTTAAGCAAGACTGACTCATATACACCTATCAATTTCGCAAAAATAGGACTATTAAATTACCTAAGACAATCAAGTAGAACGGATTTTCCCACCATATCAACTTATATGATTGCCATCAACAAATTCAAATAGTAATCATCAGATTAAATACTCACTACATGTCTCAACGATTTTGTAAGAATTAGTTCACCTTTTATCCATAAAACTAGTTAACGAAATTCACCTATCGGATTAAATACTCATATACACCTATCAGTTTAGCAAATTCAATAAGATATTATTAATACAGGCTAAGCTTCATTTCAACAGATATTCACATCCCAAAGTATCATACAGACTTTCGTCCAATTGGGCTAAAAAATAGTCAGGGGGACTTTGCTAATAGTCTGCAACTGTGTTTATAACTCCAAGTAGAGATATTATTAGGGAATTAGGGATGCATATAAGGGTCATATAAAGTCTACCCATCATAGATAGCCTTACGTTGTCAATCACAGTTATGCCATTGTTGCCTAAAAAACACAGGGAATTCAATGACAAGTTCAATTTGAGTACTAAATGGAAACACGCATAAGAGGATTATTGTTAATTGAGTGTATGGTGCACAAATTTATGATATTGTCTAGTCTAATACTGATATCTAAACTAAAATTAAGAGCAGTAATTTAACGAAAAAAATATGATACGGAGTATTAAAATTAGGTAACGAAAAAATTGATGATTCAAATTAAAAGAGAAAATAGACAAGGAAAACATACCTAGATGAGATTAGAGATGTAAATTGAAAGACTAATTCTTGAAGATGAAGAAGATGGAGGTTGCTGGGATTATAAATTGAGGTTTTTTTTAAGGGTTTTTGGCTTGCATACATGTGTTTAGTGATTTAGTGGGAAATTAGGGATTTGGCACTGACTTATCAATCCCGCGCCTAATCAATATTTTCGCTTTAGTGGGCTTAGTGGGTACGCTAAGGGAAAGCGTCCCTATTTTCACACAAAAATGATTTATTTAGACAGTTTTTTTCTAAGCGTCCCAAGAACCCCTTTTTCTAGTAGTGTATATGCAAATAGTAATCTAATTACTCTCATTCCGAAAGTTGACACTCCTAGTAGTGTCACTAATTTCAGGCCTATCTCTTGTTGTACGGTTTTTTATAAAACTGTCACAAAAATTTTAGCAAATAGACTCAAGGGGCTTATGACAGAGGTGGTGGGTATGGAGCAGGCAGCTTTCGTTCAGCGAAGGGATATCTTTGATAATTCTTTTCTAGCCTATGAACTTGCTCACAATTATACTCGGGCTCATATTACTCCCAGATGCATAGTGAAAGTCGATATTAAAAAAGCTTTTGACTTTGTTGAGTGGACCTTTTTACACTCTTGTTTAACTCTCTATGGGTTGCCTAGCTTATTTGTTACGTGGATTATGGTGTGTGTTACTAATCCTTTGTACTACATTAACATCAATGGCTCTATGGAAGGGTTTTTCCTGGTAAAAGAGGTCTTATACAAGGAGACCCCCTGTCTCCATATCTCTTTGTGCTCTGTGTGGAGGTTTTAACTAGGCAACTAAGGCAATTACCTAGTTTTCATGGCTTCTCTTACCATCCTAAATGTGTGAAATTGAAGCTAACACATTTAGTTTTTGGGGATGATTTGTTAGTCTTTGTTAGAGGTGATGTTCCTTCAGTTGGAGCAGTAGCAGATTGTTTGAATCAGTTTGCAGCTTTTTCTGGTCTCGTGGCTAACCCAATGAAGACCTCTATACACTTTGGTGGTGTGAATTCTACTGTTAAGCAGCAGATTCTCGCTCACACTGGTTTTTATGAAGGTGATTTTCCCTTTAGATATCTTGGTCTACCTTTGTTCACCTCTAGACTTACCCATTCTATGTTTAGGCCTCTCATAGATAAAATTCATGGCAACATTGCAAGTTGGTCTTCTCACAAAATCACCTATGCTGGGAAAATCCAACTCTTAATTCGGTCATCTTTGGGTTGAACAACTTTTGGGGAGCTTGTGTCCTAATTCCTAAAGGGGTTGCAAAGCAAATTGATTCAATATGTAGGCAATTTCTTTGGAATGCTGATAATGAAGGAAGAAGGATGGTTTATCAAAGTTGGGCAAAGCTTTGTACTCCTAGGGATGAAGGGGGGTATGATATCAAAGAAGTATTGAGTTGGAATAAGGCTCAAGCTGCTAAATGGCTCTGGGAAATTGAAACTCACCAACCTTTTGTCTGGACTTCATGGATTAATGCTTATATCTTGAAAGGAAATAGGATCTGGGATGCTCAACCAAACATTGCTGCCTCTTGGTACTGGAGGAATGTACTAATGGTTAAGGATCTGATGGTTCATAGAATGGGCTTGCAGGAAGCGCAAAGTTGTTTTAATGCAATGCTAAAGTTTGATACCTCACAGTTGTACAATATTTTCAGATCTCCTAATGTTAAAGTACCTTGGTGTCCTACTCTGTATGATATTGTTGGTTACCCAAAACATCTGTTTATAGCCTATTTGGCCGTGCAGTAGGGACTTCCCGCTATGGATAAGTATAGAAGCAGGGGACTTCATTGGATAAACAGATGTGTTATATGCCAGACCGCTGAGGAAACACATGCCCATCTCTTTTTTGGATATACGTTTGCGCTGCTAGGCAGGCTTGGAGAACTGCTCAGAATGCTTTCATGTTTCAGACTGCGGCAACAGACCTCCCTGCAGTTCTTGTATGGTATAAACATCACAATAGGGGGCAGAGGTGGCTCAAGAGAAGAACACGGTGCTTATTACTCTGCACCATCTATTCTCTGTGGCAGGAAAGAAATGGCAGGATTTTTAAGGATAGCAGCAGAACGGTGGCTGAAATTATCAATGAGATACACTACCAGGTTACTAGCAGAATGTTTCATTGCTCAAATGGTCTAGATGAAACATGTAACAGCTCGCTTTTTCGTAAATTTATATTTTAATGGTTTTAATTATTTTTACGGGATAAAATAATATTTTAATTTTTAATGTTAATTTATTTTAAAGTAAATCATAGGATCCGTCTTAAGAACCTTAAGTCCTTAAAGCGAATGCAAACTTGACAAGGTTAAGTTCCCAACTTAAATATCCGTTCAAATATCCTAACCCGTTTTAATTGAGACGGAAAGGACGACTCATATACTCTACTTAAACCTTATGTCGACATTCTTCTTCCTCAAGAAACTCATTTCACTATAAACACAACTCTCTCAAACCTCCATTTTTATTTCTCCTTCTTTTGAGCTTTTCTCCATCATCCGTCGACCGATTCGAGGTAATGATAACATTTTCGGAATCCTCGCGAGATTTGCAATCTTTCTATCTCTTTCAATTTCAATTTTATCAACTTCAAAAAATTGGCTGTTTTACCCAAATTTCGTCTCAAGCTCTTAATTCGCATTTTTGTTGTTGTAGGAGTTCGATTAGAGGACCCGGAGGTTGATACTTGCGTTATTGAAGAAAATTTAGGAGCTTAAACGCTTTTGAGGTGACAATTATGAGTAACTCGGCTTATTTGTTAAAGTAACAAGTTTTTGTTAATATTGTTGTGTTTATGTGTTTTGAGGCATGAGATAAGTTGTAAACTTGTTTAGTATGCATAATAATCAGATTGTTGATGATAAATTATGTTGAATTCATCTCTTGGGTGAATTTGGGAGTATACATGTTAAGACCGGTTAAATTAGGGATTTTGTTGTTAATCCATGAAATGAATGTTTGTGTACATGTTCTTGTGTTTATTTGATGTCTTAAATTAAGTTGACATAATGTTTATAGTATGTTAATTGTTAAGTGAATTGAAGTTGTTATACGTTGACATTGTTGCAAAATTGATGCCACTGCACTTTATCATGTTGCTTGTTGCACTGCTGCTTAATCCAGCCGCTGCTATTATTCTTCGTTGTTGTGTATTGTATGCTACGGAATTGTTATTTCAGCTACTCGATAGTACTTGCTGCTCGTTGTGCACTGCACTCCCTACTGAACAGCTACTTACTACTCCTATACTTCTGTTTCTGATGCGTGTTGGTGCTATCACTACTCAACTGCGTTACTTTCCTGTACATTTGCCCATGTTTTCCTGTCTGCATTTCAGTATCTGCATTCCGTTTGTGAGTCTGTTCTGCTCATTGTCCCTGCACGATGCTGCACACTTCTGTTTCGCAACATTGCTGCCCCCTCCCTTATTCTGCACTGAACAGACCCCCCCTCCCAAGTCTGTTCTGCTATTTGTCCCTGCATTACCGTCGCGTCTGCATTCCGTTCCCACTGTATGTTTGCGCGTCCATTCCCTGCCCCGTGTGTCTGCTGGTTGCTGCGGTACTGTTTGCGACGTACTGTCACTGCTGCACCCGAGCCCACTGCTACGGCACTGCACTTCTTCCCCTTCCCGCACTTCTAATTCCGTTCTGCACTACAGTTGCATTCATGTGCCTGCGCTTAAGTTCCTGCACCTGTTGTCTTCTCTGTGTCCTGTTCCTGAACTACTACATTACTAAAGTTTTTAAACTATATTGCTACTGTATCCCACGCTATTGGGTACTACATTTTACTACTACTATTTTTTATAATATAAGTAAACTAAACTACTATTGTCTATTAACCTACTACTTCGTATTACTTATTACTGTACGTACTAGTTTAGTTATTTTATTAATATATTAATTATTTTATTAATTATTTTACGTACATGCTTGCTAGCCTGCTTGAATTAATTAATTTACGTACGTTCTTGCTAGCTTGTTTACGTTTAAATTTAATACGTTAGAAATCGTTAGAATTACTAATTGGTTACGATTTTATTATTTGAAGTTTGTCGAAATAATTTATTTAGTTAGTCGAGTTTCCCGTTAAAAATATACTTAAAATAATGCTTAGTAAGATATATTTTTGCTAGGTAAGATTTAGTAAGTAATTAGTGACTCGTCTAAAAATTGTTAGTTCTTAAGCGTCCGTTAATATTTATCATCGGACTAAGAGATTTTAAAAGATAGTAGTTGTTTAGAAATAACTTAATCGGATTTGGCCTTTCTCTTATGTTTATATGTGTTTGAGGTCCCCGGAGGAGGGGCGACACTATATTGGGTTCGGGAATGGAGTGAGGATAGAGACCCCCCGGCCGGGCAACCGGAAGGGAGACCGGCTCTCCCTCAACTTAGTTTCCGGGATCAATTAAGTGTTGATTAGAGGTTAAGAAAGTAGAGCTATAGCTTAGTTCATAGACTTGGATGAAATTGTATTGATGCGTATTAAGGTATGCCTTAAGCTGGCCTCTGAGCTTAATACGTGAGTTGTTTGCCATATATGGGGATATGCCTTAAGCTGGCCTCTGAGCCCTATATGTGTATGTTTGTCGTGTCTGGGACATGCCTTAAGCTGGCCTCTGAGTCCAGACATGTATGATTGTGATCGCGTTGGAACATGCCTTAAGTTGGCCTCTGAGTCTGACGAGTAGAGCAGCTGCACAACGGGGCATTTAGGTCGTAACGCCTCACCCGGAGTGCAGATGTTTGGTGCTAGGACATGCCTTAAGCTGGCCTCTGAGTTTAGTACCTTGTGATGTGGTGAAGGGACATGCCTTAAGCTGGCCTCTGAGTCCTTTACTTTTGGATGCTAGTCTATGCCTTAAGTTGGCCGCTGAGTCTAGTGTCTTGCTGATTGGCAGGTCCATGCCTTAAATTGGCCTCTGAGTCCTTGCTTGCTGAATGTTTGGTGTCTAGGTTATGTCTTAAGTTGACCGCTGAACCTTTTCACTTGCTGAATGATTTGGTACTAGGTTATGTCTTAAGTTGACCGCTGAACCTTTTACTTGCTGGTTTTATCTGCTTGCCTTGAGTGGTACGCGTCAGATATAGATATGGTTAATGATGAGTAAATGTATATCTGTTTAAGTTGTGGTTTAATCATCCAAGGCATTGGATGACTCTTGTTCGGTTTCATAAATAATGGGATTGAAAGACCCCCCGGTCGGGTAACCCAAAGGGAAACCGGCTCTCCTTCCTATTTGTTTATGAAGTTGGTTGAGAGCCGTGTACTGTAATCGCATGATAGTAAGAGATAAGACGATGAGATGTTTATGCTTCACATGTTGATATATGTTGGAGTGTTCTGTATTGTTTATGTGTTACGTGTCGTTACAAAAGGTGGCTAGGAGAACTCTAGTCACTCCCCACTGATTGTGGCGTACATGTTTACATGTATGTAGGTACATGACAGGTGGTTGGCAGAGGGTTGCATGGAGCTAGCGAGCGATGATCCTATTCATCGGTTGACTTACACGTTTACGTTAGCTAGACTTAGTTTACATTTCAGTTTTGAATGCCTGTAGGGATGTGCCATCCCAGGCTGATTGTATATTTATATTTTACTTTCAGTTTCAGTTTTAATTCACCTCGCATGTTAGTTATGTTAAAAAGTTTTAATTCCGCTGCATTTTTAGTACTTTGTATGTTTTATATTTCCGCTTTCGCGAGGGGTTTTACAGTTGGTATCAGAGCATTGTTGCTCCCGACGCACTCATGTGACCCCCAACCTTAACTTGACCAAAATAAACAAATAATGAATGAGAGATGGGGTAGATTTAAGGACTTATATTGTAGCCTGTTTTGTGACTGCTTTATTAGATTCTAACGTGTTTGTTGATTGTCGTTAATCTTTCTCTTATGCCTTTCAATCGACGAACCGTGGACTTACCCATTTGGCGATGAAGACCGGAGTTTCAACCGAAGATAGAAGATTCGTGCTACTGTTGGAGAATGCTCCTGAACCTTGAAGATACTCCTCTTTCTTTGTGCATCACCTTCCTTGATAACTCCGAATGCACATCCTTCTTTTAGAATATTTGTCTATCTCACTTGAACAGATCTTCATATCTTTTCAGCTTAACCATGTTGCTTGCTTTTTTAAGGTGCCCTCTAGGTAACCTTCCCTTTTATTGGATTTGGAGGAACTAGTCTTAGGATAACCGTAAGTTGTGTTATGAGAGATATTGTTATTTGAGGAATAACTTAAGAGGTATCGAGAGACATGTTTTGGTGATCCAAGGGTCTAGTTGTCTATCCAATTGGGAGAGTAAAAGTGAGTGATAGAATACTTGCTTGAAGGTTGAGTTGTATACTTAGCGTTCGGTGGAACCTAGCCTTGAGGACCATGCTTAGATCATGGAAGTTTGTGGATTGTAGAGTACTGTTAAGAGTTAGACAAGATAATTGAGGATATAGGGCGACCTAGAAGAATAGGCTTAAGATGCTAATGTAAAGGGCTAGATGAGTAAAGTGAGCGAGTATCAGTTGACTTATGTGAGTGATTGAGTTGAGAAAGGTCCGTTGTTGAGGAATGCGAACCTTTGGCTACAATGGTTGAATACTTGAAAAGTTATTGACTTAAGCTTAGAAGAAGTGAATCACTACTTTACGCTAGGCTGCTTATCGAATCTTAACGATCATTTAATGAAAGACTTAAGAGAAACTTGAGGATGCACCACCGGTATGTGGATAGGATAGAGTAGTTAATTGGAGATGGAAGTTCAGGAAATCTGATGGTTTAAGAATTGTTATCTGGTGGACAGTAAGGTAAGTAAAGTAGATATCGCATATAGGGGTGATGACCCGAAAGTGTTATTGAGTTGGCAATTGAGGAACTAGCAGAGATGTCACATCTCAAACTTTTGGAGATGGGTAGTTGTAAGGTCGACATCGTTTAAAGTTTGGGAGATTGGGGTATATGAATCATTGGAGGAACTGTTCATGAGGACCGATAATTGAATGACTTGATTTGGAAAGTAAGGAGTGAGAGCCCTGTGAGAATAGTGAGGGAACCGCACCTTGGGAGATCTCTACTCGTCCCTTTCATACCGCTTCTCTCCTTTCCTCTCATTTGCTTCTCCTTCTGATCATGGCCTCAATTTTATGGGAGTCCATAGCCTAAAGTTCCTTACCTTGTCATATTGTTGTTTCTCGAGCCGTCTTCCGTGTGTTTCTCTCGAGACCTATGTTGTGTGTATCCCTGGAATTCGTATCCCATCTCCTCTTCTGTGAGCCTTGACCTTCTCTTGAAAGTCATCTTCATGTCCTCTTGACCTCGTCTAGTAGCTTGCTTATCCTGAAACACCTTGTGCGGTAACTCACCTTAGCCAGACTTGGGGATTTCTTGAAGTTAACTGTGAACCGTTGTTTGGAGAGTGTTGTTGCTCGAGGAAAACTCAGGAAGCTATATGAGATATGTTTTGGAATCTTAGTGTTTATGTTACTAATTTGAAGAGTGAGTGAACGATGGGATAATTATGCTAGGTAGAGTGTTATACACGATTTCTAATGGAACTTAGGAATGAGAATCGTGCTAAGTCATGGTAATTTAAATTTCGAGTATCCGTTTGAGGATCTAGAGGAACTTGAAGTAAAGATGGATTTTGAGGAATATGCTTAAGGTACTGATGTCGTCTAAAAAGGTGAATGAGGTAAGCTAATGTTGTTTGAATTAGAAGAACGAGAGTTGTTAGTAACGGTGTGAGAACATTTACAAGAACTTGTGGAATAGACGGAGTAGTTAATCCTAAGTTACTTAATGGATCTTAGCAGTTATCTAATGAAAGACTTAAAGGAAAATTTAGGATACATCATCAGTTTGAGAATGAATGATTTATTGAGAGATGTAAGTCCAGAAACGCGTTAATGTGAGTATGGTTATTGTGGACTGTGATACAAGTCTAGCAGATGTATCACATGAGTTGAGTAGTCTGAGAGTTTGGTTGATTCGTCATTTGGGAACTACCTGAGATGAGTTATCTAAATTTCGGGAATATGTAACTGGAAGGATGATACTGCTTCAGACTTGTGGAACCTTGAGATCTGAATCGTTTTGAGGAAGACTTAGGATTTCAGATGCTCCCATAGAATAAATTTGATGGTATTGAACTACGTAGGACCCAAGGATATAGTTGATTTCGGCTACGGCCTGACTGATTGGGAAGAATTATGGCGATAGAATTCAGATTTATGAATTTGGAAGTGCGTGAACCTTGGTTTGAGGCAAGTATATTAGGCTTCTACCTTGAGTGAAAGATCCCTAACCTTAATCGAATAGACCTTTATTGTGAACTGAGTGAGAGTCTTGAAAACCTTCTTATTGAGGAATGCCTGGTTTTGTGGATGAGGTAGGGGTGAGAAGGACCGTGAAACCATTGTAAGCATTGAGGTTACTGAAATCGCCTTTTGGGATATGCTGGAATCGTTGTAACGATGTGTTGATTATGGATCAAGAGGTTAGTGAACCCATGTTTGGCAAAGGTTACCGTCTTCTTTAACCTCCAACCCGCTTGTTCCGCTCCCTCAACACTCCTTTTTGTGTTCTGACAGCCACAAGGCTTGAAACCTCTAATCCTTCATGTTGAAAATAAGCTCTGCGTGGGTTCCCGCGTTCTCAAACGTCGGTTTTGAAACTTGTTTTCCCATTCTTTAACTTTAAATCCACTGTTTTTGGAAAAAGCTTAATTGTTTTGTGAATTTGAAACTGCTTTCCCTTCCGTTGGAAGCAACTTTTAGTCATTGTGTCAATATCACTGTTTTCAAGGATTTGGGAGTGGTGTTTATTTGAAGGGAAACTTGGTTTAAAGAGCGTAACGTTTTACAATTTTGACCGACTTCAGCGTTGATTGCCACTAGAACGTGTTATTGGAGACGTCTGATAACCCGTGCTGTGTTTATCAACACCGAATCGACCTAAATTTTGAATTTTGACCGATTTAATTTCGGGACTTGTCTCAGATTTGGAATGTCGGACTCTTGAATACGTAACGAGAATCCCAATATCCATTGACAAGACTTGTGCCTTGAGACCTTTTCTTCTTAAAACCTTTTCGAAAGATAAAGTTTTGGGTTGTCATAACCCGCTTGGTATATTTTGAACGTTAGAGTTGTTTTCGTACCTACTTTTACCTTCGAGTTTCGAGGACGAAACTTTTTGAAGATTGGGTGATTGTAACAGCTCGCTTTTTCGTAAATTTATATTTTAATGGTTTTAATTATTTTTACGGGATAAAATAATATTTTAATTTTTAACGTTAATTTATTTTAAAGTAAATCATAGGATCCGTCTTAAGAACCTTAAGTCCTTAAAGCGAATGCAAACTTGACAAGGTTAAGTTCCCAACTTAAATATCCGTTCAAATATCCTAACCCGTTTTAATTGAGACGGAAAGGACGACTCATATACTCTACTTAAACCTTATGTCGACATTCTTCTTCCTCAAGAAACTCATTTCACTATAAACACAACTCTCTCAAACCTCCATTTTTATTTCTCCTTCTTTTGAGCTTTTCTCCATCATCCGTCGACCGATTCGAGGTAATGATAACATTTTCGGAATCCTCGCGAGATTTGCAATCTTTCTATCTCTTTCAATTTCAATTTTATCAACTTCAAAAAATTGGCTGTTTTACCCAAATTTCGTCTCAAGCTCTTAATTCGCATTTTTGTTGTTGTAGGAGTTCGATTAGAGGACCCGGAGGTTGATACTTGCGTTATTGAAGAAAATTTAGGAGCTTAAACGCTTTTGAGGTGACAATTATGAGTAACTCGGCTTATTTGTTAAAGTAACAAGTTTTTGTTAATATTGTTGTGTTTATGTGTTTTGAGGCATGAGATAAGTTGTAAACTTGTTTAGTATGCATAATAATCAGATTGTTGATGATAAATTATGTTGAATTCATCTCTTGGGTGAATTTGGGAGTATACATGTTAAGACCGGTTAAATTAGGGATTTTGTTGTTAATCCATGAAATGAATGTTTGTGTACATGTTCTTGTGTTTATTTGATGTCTTAAATTAAGTTGACATAATGTTTATAGTATGTTAATTGTTAAGTGAATTGAAGTTGTTATACGTTGACATTGTTGCAAAATTGATGCCACTGCACTTTATCATGTTGCTTGTTGCACTGCTGCTTAATCCAGCCGCTGCTATTATTCTTCGTTGTTGTGTATTGTATGCTACGGAATTGTTATTTCAGCTACTCGATAGTACTTGCTGCTCGTTGTGCACTGCACTCCCTACTGAACAGCTACTTACTACTCCTATACTTCTGTTTCTGATGCGTGTTGGTGCTATCACTACTCAACTGCGTTACTTTCCTGTACATTTGCCCATGTTTTCCTGTCTGCATTTCAGTATCTGCATTCCGTTTGTGAGTCTGTTCTGCTCATTGTCCCTGCACGATGCTGCACACTTCTGTTTCGCAACATTGCTGCCCCCTCCCTTATTCTGCACTGAACAGACCCCCCCTCCCAAGTCTGTTCTGCTATTTGTCCCTGCATTACCGTCGCGTCTGCATTCCGTTCCCACTGTATGTTTGCGCGTCCATTCCCTGCCCCGTGTGTCTGCTGGTTGCTGCGGTACTGTTTGCGACGTACTGTCACTGCTGCACCCGAGCCCACTGCTACGGCACTGCACTTCTTCCCCTTCCCGCACTTCTAATTCCGTTCTGCACTACAGTTGCATTCCTGTGCCTGCGCTTAAGTTCCTGCACCTGTTGTCTTCTCTGTGTCCTGTTCCTGAACTACTACATTACTAAAGTTTTTAAACTATATTGCTACTGTATCCCACGCTATTGGGTACTACATTTTACTACTACTATTTTTTATAATATAAGTAAACTAAACTACTATTGTCTATTAACCTACTACTTCGTATTACTTATTACTGTACGTACTAGTTTAGTTATTTTATTAATATATTAATTATTTTATTAATTATTTTACGTACATGCTTGCTAGCCTGCTTGAATTAATTAATTTACGTACGTTCTTGCTAGCTTGTTTACGTTTAAATTTAATACGTTAGAAATCGTTAGAATTACTAATTGGTTACGATTTTATTATTTGAAGTTTGTCGAAATAATTTATTTAGTTAGTCGAGTTTCCCGTTAAAAATATACTTAAAATAATGCTTAGTAAGATATATTTTTGCTAGGTAAGATTTAGTAAGTAATTAGTGACTCGTCTAAAAATTGTTAGTTCTTAAGCGTCCGTTAATATTTATCATCGGACTAAGAGATTTTAAAAGATAGTAGTTGTTTAGAAATAACTTAATCGGATTTGGCCTTTCTCTTATGTTTATATGTGTTTGAGGTCCCCGGAGGAGGGGCGACACTATATTGGGTTCGGGAATGGAGTGAGGATAGAGACCCCCCGGCCGGGCAACCGGAAGGGAGACCGGCTCTCCCTCAACTTAGTTTCCGGGATCAATTAAGTGTTGATTAGAGGTTAAGAAAGTAGAGCTATAGCTTAGTTCATAGACTTGGATGAAATTGTATTGATGCGTATTAAGGTATGCCTTAAGCTGGCCTCTGAGCTTAATACGTGAGTTGTTTGCCATATATGGGGATATGCCTTAAGCTGGCCTCTGAGCCCTATATGTGTATGTTTGTCGTGTCTGGGACATGCCTTAAGCTGGCCTCTGAGTCCAGACATGTATGATTGTGATCGCGTTGGAACATGCCTTAAGTTGGCCTCTGAGTCTGACGAGTAGAGCAGCTGCACAACGGGGCATTTAGGTCGTAACGCCTCACCCGGAGTGCAGATGTTTGGTGCTAGGACATGCCTTAAGCTGGCCTCTGAGTTTAGTACCTTGTGATGTGGTGAAGGGACATGCCTTAAGCTGGCCTCTGAGTCCTTTACTTTTGGATGCTAGTCTATGCCTTAAGTTGGCCGCTGAGTCTAGTGTCTTGCTGATTGGCAGGTCCATGCCTTAAATTGGCCTCTGAGTCCTTGCTTGCTGAATGTTTGGTGTCTAGGTTATGTCTTAAGTTGACCGCTGAACCTTTTCACTTGCTGAATGATTTGGTACTAGGTTATGTCTTAAGTTGACCGCTGAACCTTTTACTTGCTGGTTTTATCTGCTTGCCTTGAGTGGTACGCGTCAGATATAGATATGGTTAATGATGAGTAAATGTATATCTGTTTAAGTTGTGGTTTAATCATCCAAGGCATTGGATGACTCTTGTTCGGTTTCATAAATAATGGGATTGAAAGACCCCCCGGTCGGGTAACCCAAAGGGAAACCGGCTCTCCTTCCTATTTGTTTATGAAGTTGGTTGAGAGCCGTGTACTGTAATCGCATGATAGTAAGAGATAAGACGATGAGATGTTTATGCTTCACATGTTGATATATGTTGGAGTGTTCTGTATTGTTTATGTGTTACGTGTCGTTACAAAAGGTGGCTAGGAGAACTCTAGTCACTCCCCACTGATTGTGGCGTACATGTTTACATGTATGTAGGTACATGACAGGTGGTTGGCAGAGGGTTGCATGGAGCTAGCGAGCGATGATCCTATTCATCGGTTGACTTACACGTTTACGTTAGCTAGACTTAGTTTACATTTCAGTTTTGAGTGCCTGTAGGGATGTGCCATCCCAGGCTGATTGTATATTTATATTTTACTTTCAGTTTCAGTTTTAATTCACCTCGCATGTTAGTTATGTTAAAAAGTTTTAATTCCGCTGCATTTTTAGTACTTTGTATGTTTTATATTTCCGCTTTCGCGAGGGGTTTTACAAAACATCTATTCGAAAGCAGCATTACCGTTAGTTAGTTTTTTCACATTGCTCACATCTGTGCAATGTTTTTCTGACTGTATCGATTGATCCTTTGATCAATTCAAGTTTTTTTCCCCACTGGGGTTTTTTAGTATAGGGGGCCACTACTACAAATATAGGTTTAGGAGACGGGGATTAAGGAACGAAATTTTGCGGAACCGTCTTAATTTGTCACAAAAAGTGGGCGCGAGTTTTTAATATAGCAATAGAAGACGGTTCTATAAAATGCCCGTCTTTATAGTTTAAAATAAAACCAAAGAGAACGGTTTAAATACTTAACCGTCCTCTTTGTTATTCATACATAAACAACCAAGACGGTTCAATTAACAACCGTCCTCTTTGTTATTCTTCATAATCAACCAGCACGGTTCTGTTTTCAACCGTTCTCTTTGTTATTCTCACGGTTCTTTTTTCAACCGTTCTCTTACATTAACAAAGAGCACGGTTCCCTTAGCAACCGTCCTCTTTGTTTTTCTTCATAATCATCCAGCACGGTTCTTTTCTCAATCGTTCTCTTTGGTCTCCGCAAAGAGCACGGTTCCGTTATCAACCGTTCTCTTTTTTCTTTCATAATTCGAAACAAAATCACAAAAGAACAGTATACAACTTAAACGTCAGTTTTTGAAAACCTCTCAAACACAAAGACGATACAACCCAGCAGCCATAGCAGCCATAGCTTCTCCTCTCAAACACAAAGACGAAGCAACTGAAGTAATAATACAGTACTACGACAATTTTCGAAGCAACTGAAGTAAGCATCGATAATTCGTACGCCCTCTTTCTCCTTTACTCTTGTTTTCTTTTTTTTCCTCAATTATTCGAATTACCAATTTGATTTGGCCGTGATATGAGTTGTTGTGGTTGGGAATGGGTTTCGAAATTTAGTAATGGGGTTCGAAACTTAGTAATTATTTAGTAATGGGTTCGAAAATTATATTGGTATTTCGAAATTTAGTAATGGGTTTCGAAAATTTGTTGAATTTTTGTGTTTGAGATCAACCTAAGATGTAATTGTCAATACCATTGTGTAAATTAGTATATGTAAGTATGCTAATCCTGAATTTTGTTGTTAATTGCCTTTGTTTTATTCGTTTTGTGTTATTTTGTGTTGTTTTGTGTTATTCTATTGCATTGTTTTAATTGTCTTTCGAACTGCTTTCTGATTTTATCTAGATACGAGTACCTGGGTTCTCGTTGTAGGGTGTTCATAGGATATAACGGTGGTGGTAGTGTGGTAATTGGTGGCCGGAGCACAACCAGAGGCCTGGTTGTTTAGGGGCGGCAGAAACAGTTATAAAACAGGGACATTCTGGTCAGCCTGTTTACACGGCTTTTCGTGGTGTTTGGGTGGTTTCGAAGGATGGTGCTTTCCACCAGGGAGTCGTGGGTGTTGCGTAGTATCTAGGGTGGTGTCGGGTCATGGTTAGGTTAGGTTGTTGGTCGTGGGGTTTGATCCCTGGATCAAAGGGTAGGGGGATGTTTGTTATTTATGTTTATTTATGATATTATTATTATTATCATTACGGTATTATTATTTGAGTATTGTTGATATTAATATCGTCCTTTTATTGTTGTTTTTAACATTAGTTATATTATTACTATTAGTATTATTATTGCTATTAGTATTATTATCGTTAATAATTGAATTATAAATTTAATAATTGAATTATGTTGTAATTATGTAGCCGAATATGGCTCGTACTTGGATGATTAATGGGAAAAAGGGCGAAGTAGAATATGATGCCGGGTTAGCTGAATTTTATGACTTCGTAATAAAGAACGTGAAAGACAAATCTAGTATGGCGTGCCCTTGTGATATGTGCCGGAATATTAGGTATATGAGCTTTGGAGATGTAAGAATACATTTAAATAAGACAAATTTTAATCCAAAATACACTTGTTGGATTTTCCATGGAGAATCACAAAATTTAGATGGAATAGATGTCCAATTTGGGGAGATTGAGAGAGAAACATGCTTGAGTGACGATGAAGAGCCCGATGAGTCTAATTCACTAGAAGATCCGGGTTGTAATATGAATACTGAGGCAGGAGATGGGTGTGACGATATGTTGGATAAATCATGGGGAGATATGTTTGGAGGTGATGAGCAAGAAGGTATTGTAGATGAAACTGATGAGGATCTTGATGAAAATGATTTGGAGGATACCAGTGTTGTATTGGAGAAATTGAAAGATTCCGAAGTGCCTCTTTATAGTAGTTGTAAGCACACTAAATTGGCAGCTCTTGTTAAGTTATATAATTTAAAAGCAACAAATGGGTGGAGTGACAAGAGTTTCACAGACCTCCTGAAATTATTAAAGGACATGCTCCCCGAAAATAATGTACTTCCCGATCGTACATATGAGGCAAAGAAGCTACTTAGGGGAATTGGTATGAAATATGAAAAAATCCACGCATGTCCCAATGATTGCATATTATATCGCAAAGGATATGCTAATCTCACTAGTTGTCCAGTGTGTAAGGAATGGCGATATCAAAAGAAGGAGGGGATCCCAGCTAAAGTTTTGTGGTACTTTCCAATAATTCCTAGGTTGATACGATTATTTGCGAATAAAGATGATGCCAAATTACTCACATGGCATAGTACATCAAAAGCAAATGAGCTAAAGTTTTTCTATTATACTTTAAATTAACGCTTCATTATCAACTAAAACTGAATAAATATATAAACCTGGCTATCTATATATATACAGGGCCTTTGAGAAAAGGAACTCTATCGATCCACTTGCAAAATATGAGGCCAATGATGTTGTTTGGAAAAAGATTAAGGTACTTCTTGTGTATATAGTATATATCTATATATATATATATATATATATATTAACATATTGTTTCTCTTATTAAGTATAGTACATGTGCGTGAAGTATTTATTTATAATATGAGCTACCCTTTCAGGCCCCTTTGCAGCCTTGTGGTTCCGTTTTATGTGGATATTATATTTGTCGATACATGTTGGACGTCATCAAAGGAAGATATGTTACTATTACTCCAAATGTACGTATGTTTTTGGTTTTTTAGTTCATTTTACTTATATATATAGGAGTCTTGGATAAAATTTTTCTAACCAATTTTTGAAAATTTGTTTGTAGTTCATGCTTAGAGCCCCATTGACATATCCGCTTGAGCTGATTGACGAGGTGAGGGATATATGGGCTAACTTTGCGCTCCAGTTTAAGTCACCCATGAACGATGATGAAGTTTAGCTTAAGTCGTAGCTAGAAGTTTAGCTTAAGTACATACGTATTGTATCTAGAATTTGTGGATCGGAAAGTATGTTGTATATATGAATGATGTAGCTTAGTTGTTGGAGCAATGTTATATGAATCATGTAGCTTAGTTGTTGGAGCAATGTTATATGAATGGTGTAGTTGTTGGAGCAATGTTATTGTACGTTTATTTGCAGGAAAAATTATAGGCCGGATGAATTATAAATTAAATTATTAAAAAAAAAATAGCAGGTGCAAAGAGAACGGTTATGTTCTCAAGCGTGCTCTATTAATTCAAAAATATGGCGCGAAGTTGTAACAAAAGAGAACGGTTCAAACCATAACCGTCCTGGTAAGCACCCTAAGAGAACGGTTTAACATGGCAAAGAGAACGGTTAAACAGGGAAAAGAGAACGGTTGTGAGTAACAAAAGAGAACGGTTCAAACCACAACCGTTCTGGTAAGGCCCCTAAGAGAACGGTTTAACATGGCAAAGAGAACGGTTAAACAGGGAAAAGAGAACGGTTGAGCAGGACATAAGAGCACGGTTCACGTCAGAACCGTTCTGGTAAGTGCATTACTAAGAGCACGGTTGAACCGTTCTCTTAGGTAAAGAGCACGGCCAGGGGGAGCACGGTTCCGCCTCTCATAGGAGAACGGTTTTTAACCGTCTTCGTATCTGTATTTTGTAGTAGTGGGCTATCCTGGTCTCCTTTGTAGCTTAGTCTAGGGTCATTGTATTTACCTCACCATTTTATGATATAAAAGATCTTTTGCTTTCCTGCAAAAAAATAAAAATAATAATAATTATTATTTTGTTTGATTAATACAAAATTGCGGTTTTTAAAATAAATAATAATAATAATATTTAAATAAATAAATAAATTATTAATAATAATATATTCCATTTACTAATTTATTATTATTATTATTACGATATTCTAGATACATATTTAAAATATATTCAATTTTAGGAAAGTAACATTCATATTGTTGCCTAATATTGTTGCCTACTGCGTGAACACCATATTGTAATTTCTTGCACCAAAAAAGCGTGAAAAATCTGGTAATGTAGAAAACTTGAAAAGAGAAGAAAAATTTACTCACTTCCAATACCTAATTTTTCCACAACTACCATTTTATTTTGCTTACTATGACTAGCAAACCCTAAACACCGTCTTCATATTATTCATCTCTCACAACCAATTTCGAAAAAAGATTGAAAAAAAATGCAAAAAAAATAGGGCGTGCAATTGTTGCCCATAATGACAACGATAATGAAGCACTTCAAGTGACGTGGAAGTCAACAACCAAGCAACATAGATGATTTCTTTTGTTTTAATGATATTTATATTTTCAAGATTATGATTTTTGATTGTGTTAACAAATATTATTATTTTAATGTTATCAAATTTTATTTCTCAAGTATTTTTTCTCTACTCTTCCATGTTTCAATAATAATAATAATAATAATAATAATAATAATAATAATTAGGAATAAAAAAATAAAATAATAATAATATATATATATATATATATAATAATAATAATAATAATAATACCAGAAATAGTAAATAATAATAATAATAATAATAATAATATAATTTTGTACCAGATATCATTTTTTGTACCAGATATCATTTTTTGTGCTTACATAGTAAAGAACAATTCACTGCACCACTTTTGTATTTAACAAAGTAAACCATTATTATTCAAATGCTAGAAAAACGATTTTTTTCCATATATAAAAAGTACAAACGCATAACTTATAAAGTGTACAATTATGTTCTCATCAAAGTTGTTTAATTTTTATTCCATCATTCTCTACTTTAGTGTAATTATATCTAATTTTGTAACAAATTGCATGTAATTACATGGCAATAATAAAATGGTCATAACTTACAATTTTTTTCATTCACCCATAAATCCATCATTGGTGTGAGTTATATTATGATTATAGGTTTAATTTTTATGCTTAAGTCTCGTTTTCTTAGAATGATGGATCGTCTAAATAACATATATGACAATATATTGTAATAAGATAATAATGGCGGATGAAAAAAAGGGGTGTAATAAGAGATTAGGCATAAAAAAAATAAGACATGGTCCATTTTATAAGTTTATTGATCGGTCTAATTTTCACAATTAACTATTGTTTCAGTTTGATGATCTAACGTCTACAATATATTTTAGTAAGATAATAATGATAAATGAAAAAAGGTGTAATATACTAATATGAGCTTTGGCAAAAACCAGATCCATTTTTTATTAGTATAAATGTATAATGTATATATCTAGATTTTTATATATACGACACTCGACTATATATGATAATTTATAACCCCATATGATTTAGAAAAAAAATAAAAACGAAGATGGCTAGCAATTGTCACTTTCTTTAAAAAAATAGTAATAAAGAGGTTAGATTTTCAAAGAAGATCAAATCAAATTTGCTATCAAAATGCATATTTTATACCAAAATATCACCCTTCAAAATTAACTTTCATAAATTTAGAATTTAATTATATAGAAATAAAAAAAACTTTCATAGAGAAATCAAAGATTTAATTTACTTATTGTCTAAAAACTAAATTTACCTGCGCATGACATTATTAGTTAGCTAAGCCAATGATTTTATGAAAACGCCTTCACAACCGCCTACACAACATAAGACAAACAAAAAACACCACGAATTAGTAATTTATTGATTAGTCTAGTTTAGTAGGGTTTAATAAAGGTGATTTTGATGATTATTTGATGGGTTGAGAAGCATTTTATGGGATTTTAATTCACATGTCTTTGATATTGGGTTGATGATGGAATTGTGCATTTTCATGGGATAAATGGATTGATTTCTTATTAGGAATGAAGATGATCTTCTTTGGTGTTGGTATTGGGCTAAAGATGTTAGGTGAATGGATTTTAAAGCAAGTCAAAGGCCAAAGACTAAGACAAGGCATTGAAACTTCCAAGGCAAAGAGGATTGGATTCCATGTATTCCAACTCTTTTATGACTCAATATTGGATTCCAATACTATTTTATAACACAACATGAGACTTAATGCAATTTCAACAACTCCTTAATCCTCATTTATTTTGGTAATAATACCTATAATTTAAGAGACGTTAAGGAGTTGTCCTTTGAAGACCTATATAAGAAGATGTTGTTGACACTTCCTTTACACACTTTACATACTTTCTCTACCTTTTAATCATTAGAATACAATTTTCATAGTTTATTTTAGATAGTTTTATTTGTATGGAAGAGTAAGTTAC
The DNA here is from genome assembly GCA_029255685.2 of Silene conica. NCBI lineage: Eukaryota > Viridiplantae > Streptophyta > Magnoliopsida > Caryophyllales > Caryophyllaceae > Silene > Silene conica. Next base: position 71,622,296 of record CM055317.2, read on the forward strand.
TCATCTTGGGTCAAACAATTGAAGCAAATGAATTAGTGTTTTGTAAGACTCTTTACTCTATATTTTTATCTTTTGAATATTGATTTTTATTCTCAATTAATTATTATGATTATTGATAGTTTTTACTCTATATTTTTATCTCTTGACCTAGTTTACATTATCTCTAATCTATTGCTAGTTTAGGAATTTGAATCTTTTGTTCAATTACCTAGACATTAGTAGCAACTATTGTTCATCAATTGTATGCTTTTCATCGTTGTTGAATTGTACGAAAATAATAATCATATGAATTAAAGTGTAGAACCGCTTGTGTATGCATTTGTTCTTCTTTGTTGGCTTCTCTAGTTATAACCTATGGCATGATTAAATTTAGATACGCTTGGACTAGATTGTCATCACCATAAGGGTTGTTTATGTGCGCTTTTCGCAGTGAACAACTAAAAATAAGGAGAAGTAGAAAATCATGTTTTCACAACAAAGTATTCAAGAGTAAATATAGTCTAAAAGTGCCAATGACAAACCTATATCATTTGTGGAAATTGTAAGACCCAAGACTTCTTTTTATAATTTCATTTGCTCGAATCTTTTAATATTTTGCTTTGTTAGATTTAGATTTAAAACCACAAACACCCCTATTGAACCATATATTCAAATATATATATATAGTATATATGTTTATGTTTTGATAATGACAAGTCTAACTATTTATATATTATATACTCGTATGTATAATCGTGTGTTAAGTATACAGAACATTAGTAACAAGATCTAATCAATCAAGTATAAAAGATTCAAGCATGTTAGTCAATGAATTGACTAAGTCCAAGATTGATAGAAGATCACAAGCGCGCATAATAAACTAAAGTTATACTTATCAACTATAGCTTTAGTACAAGTTTGGTTCAAGTTATAGCTCGTAGCTATAACTCTATATCTATGAAGAAATGGTCGAAATATATGTGTTTTGATGAAACGATTGTTTCCAAATTAGTGTCGTGTACAATTAGTGTTTAATTGGTATTCTATTCTAAATATGGAATTGTTAATCTTGATAGGATTATATAAAATATCTTTAAGTTAAATAAGGAATAAATAATTGTCTTATGAGATAATTATTTATTACTAAAATAAACTAAGGATTTTTATATAATCTTAATTGTCAAAAATATATAATCTAGATATAGTTTGTTACGATCTTGGGAAACGTGTAATATGTCACGTTACCATAAATCGTGTCGGATTAGTTTAAATAAATATTATGTATTTATTTAACTTTCCAAATAAACTAAGATTATATTGTGATAATATTTTTTATTATCTTTGACATGGTTTAGGAAATTGTTTTGATAAGGATACTAATTGTTTATTATATAAAGATATTTCCTAAATATGAATTAGGAAATTGATTCCTTATATAATACCTATAGTATATTATTAAATCTTTCCTAAATATATTAAGATTAGATTTAAGGTAGTATTACTAAAAGACTAGTATTCTAGTTTTAGTAATATTCCTAAATCATCTAGGGTTTGAATTACCTAGATATATATTCTATATAAATAGACTACCATGACACATTAATATATACGAAATACACACACATATATTCACGCAAATCGAGAGAGAAAACCGCCGATCATCTACTTCAATATTCGAGCTTATCATTGTCATATCCAATTCAAGATTCAAGTGCTCAAGCATTGATCTTATTCATTCAAGATTGTGACATCAAAAAACATTGAAGACTTTATCTTATTAACGTAAGATAGAACGAGTATTTAGCGGTACTCATTGTAAGACAAATATTTAACGGTATTTGTCACAGCTAGATATTTAACGGTATCTAGATAGAGTTGCGACTAACATCAAAGTTGCACGAGTAGGGTTGATAAAATTGTAATCCAGAGTTGGTACTAATTTTATTAATCGAGAATAGTGGACGTAGGTCTCAAAGTGTGAGACTGAACCACTTCAAAAATATTGTGTCTCTCTTTATTATTTGTTCTACTCGAAGATCATCATACAACCATACATACATCGAAGAAGGTTTAAAAAGAAGGCATACTCAATTCACCCCCCCCCCCCCCTCTTGAGTATATTATATCAATAGACTCTTCAATTGGTATCAGAGCCTCGTGCTCTTGATCGCCTAGCCGCGTGAGTTTTGATCCTTCTATTGATTATATATTATATACTCCTTCAACAATGGATTCCAAGCATCTTAAGTGCCCTATCTCGATGGCAAAAACTACAGTCTATGGAAGAATATGATGACTCATTACATCAAGGGTTGTGATTGGGAATGTTGGAAAATCATCCAAACCGGACCAAAGAAGATCTTGGTCGCCGCCGCCAATGGAACAACCTATGAAAAGATGGAAAGCGATTATGTGGAAAGTGACTACAAAATTGCAGAGTAAAACTCTAAGGCCATGAGCCTTCTACAGAACGGTATGATAACCTCAGAATTTGATAGATTCTCATCTTGTAGTTCCGCTAAGGAAATATGGGATAGTCTCGAACTTGCCTATGAAGGAACATCCGCAGTCAGGAAACATCGTATAGACTTGCTCATTCAAAGATATGAACTTTTCAATATGGAAAAGAATGAATCTATTGATAGCATGTCTGCACGATTTTCTTGTATTATTAATGAACTGCGGAACCTTGGCAGAAAGATCGATTCTGAAGATATCATTCGAAAGATTCTTAGGAGTCTCACCAAAAAATGGCAACCAAAGGTCACGGCCATAGAGGAAGCACGTGATCTATCTCAGATTACTTACCAAGAGTTGATTGGATCTCTAATGGCACACGAGATCATACTAAATAAAGACGATGATGATTCTAAAGGGAAAGGAGTCGCCCTACAAGCCTCCACAAGCGAAGTATGCGAAGAGGAACTTGAGGACGAAACAGTTCTATTCGCAAGACGATTTAAGAAAGCAGTTTTCAAGGGTAGATACAAAAACCCTAACAACAAAACGGTCGATAAAAAGAAACTGACACCAAACAAACACTCTTCAAAAGAGGATGTTTTAAGTGTGGTCAACAAGATCATATGATCAAGGATTGTCCAAGCTGGGACAAAATCAAAGACAAGTCAAAAAGAGAAAAGACCAAAACAGAGTTCAAGAAAGTAATGCTTGCGTCATGCTGGGGAGATTTTGAATCTGAGGATGACGAGGACTCAGAAGAAGAAGAGGTAGCACACTTGTGCCTAAGCAACGTCAGCCTAGATCTAATCTCAGATAACAATGATGAAGATGACGCATCTCATATGTGTCTCCTTGGAGAATCCGACTCAGACGACGACGACGATGAAGAGGTAAATTTTCTTCAACTCAAAAGTCAGGTTAAAAATCTATCTAAGGCTATGTTAATTAAATACTTTGAGGAAACCCTAGACCAATGTCGTGAACAAAGTCTTGAATTAGATGACTTGAAGGAACAGATCCTCGATATTGCTGAGGAAAATCAACTTCTGAAAGCCAAAGCTAAGAAACTGAAATCCAAAATAAGCATTGAAGCCAATGCTAAGTTGGAAGTAGTTATGTCTGAGAAAAAGGTTCTTGAGTCTAAAGTTATAGCTAATGAAGCTATAACCTCAAAACTGAAACTCAACATCAAAGAGCTTCAATCCAAAGTTATAGCTAATGAAGCTATAACGTCAGATTTAAGAAAGGCTAATGAGCTTCTAAAGTCAAATAAATCTTCGATTATGGTCGAAGATGAGACTCATCTAGAAGAAGTTGAGATCCTCGAAAGCAAAATTATGGATCTAGAATTCAATCTATCTAAATTCAAGAAGGAACATGCCAAAATTGTGTCTGACTTTCATAGAGACATTCAAAACCTAAAAGAGTCTAGCAACACTGACCATAGTGAATGTAAGAAAGAAATAGACTCCTTAAAAGACCTCCTTCTTCATGCTCGGAAAGTTCACGACAAATGGGAAGGAAGCACTAACGTTCTAAACTTCCTAACTGAACAATCCGACAACAACATGAAGATGGGATTAGGTCACGAGTGTTATGGAAGAAGGGATCACTCAAAGTGTAAGCAAAGCCCAACAGACAGAGACTTTAGAAGAAGAAAATATGTCGATCTTCCTGAGTATTTAATATGCACTTACTGTGGCCACACTGGACACCTCCGAGAAAACCGTGTGAAACACGCACAAGATTTTAAAACTGGAGTTAAGTTTGTTAAATCCTTAGGAATTCCAAGCGACACTATTTCTGTCTCTGATAGTGATGATGACAAATCTGAGGAAAGAAACATTGACCACAGATGGTTCTATGACATGACATTTGATTACGAAGAAAAGAAAAATAGAACCAAACAAACTCCTCAAACAATACACAAAAATTGGTCACCAAGAGTCCAAACTAAGACTTACACAAAAACATCAAAACCTAACTACTACCAATATAGAAAGACCTATGTAAGACAAGTTTGGGTTAAAAAGGAAGATGTATTTGTGATTACTAACAACAAAGGACCCAAGTATGCTTGGGTACCTAAATCCTGTCTTTGAAATTATTCGTGCAGTTTGTCGCCAAGGAAAATAACCTATGGTATCTCGACAGTGGATGCTCAAGACATATGACAGGCGACGTAAATCTATTCCAAACCCTTAAACCCTTTAATGGAGGTAAAGTCACATTTGGTGATAACAAAAAGGGAACGATCATCGGAATTGGTAAGATAGGTATCTCATCTTCTCATACTATAAATGATGTATACCTTGTAAGTGGTCTCAAACACAATCTCATCAGTATATCTCAACTATGTGACAAAGGAAACAAAGTGGTTTTTCATTCAGATATATGTCGTATAATCTTAGAAGGCACTAGTAAAGTAATACTTGAAGGTCACAGGATGAAAAATGTTTATATGATTGATTAAAATGCTGTACCTACTGATTCTCTATCATGCATGAAAGTTACGTTAGATGATCCATGTCTATGGCACAAGAGATTTGGTCATATTAGCTCACCTATTCTAAGTAAGCTGAAAAGATGGGACTTGGTCGAAGGTCTTCCAAAGATCAAATTTGATCAAGAAAAGATGTATGACACATGTGCACGATGTAAACACGTCAGATCATCCTTTAAGCCAAAAAGAGTAGTAAGCACAGAACAAGCTCTTGAACTAGTACACATGGATCTATGTGGCCCTATGAAGGTAAGAAGCAGAGGTGGTTCCAGGTACGTTTTCGTTCTAGTCGATGATTACTCTAGATTTGTTTGGCCAATCTTTCTCCATTCTAAAGACGAAACATTTGATGAATTTGTTAGTCTCATGAAACTTGTTCAAAACAAATATAAATCAAACCTAGTAACAATCTGTACTGACCATGGAACTGAGTTCGACAATCATGCTTTTATTGAGTTCTGTAAAACCAATGGTGTTGGACATAACTTCTCGGCCCCTAGAACCCCACAACAAAATGGAGTCGTAAAACGAATGAACAGAACCCTAGAAGACATGGCTAGAACAATGCTTCTTTGTAGTGGCCTACCTAGAAACTTTTGGGCTGAGGCTATAAGTACAACTTGCTATATTCATAACCGTGCTATGATTAGACCTATTCTTAAAAAGACACCTTATGAACTTCTTCGAGGTCGTAAACCAAACATATCTCATTTAAGATGCTTTGGTAGTAAATGTTTTGTTCACAACAATTGTAAAAACAGGTTAAGAAAATTCGACCCTAGAAGTGATGAAGCAATCTTTATAGGATATTCAGATCATAGTAAAGCCTACAAAGTTTTCAACAAACGTACTCTATGCATAGAGGAAAGTATTCATGTTATCTTTGATGAAAATAATGTCTTCGATAAGCCATTACAGGATATAGAGGAAAACCTAGACGAACCTGATTTCAGGTTATCAAAGGAAGATCCTCCTGAAATGGAAATTGAAGAAGGAGAACCTCAAGGAACTCATGATGAACTCAACTTGGGAGAAAATGGTGCGAGAGATGAAACTACAGTTGATGATACTGTAGATAACTCTCAAACCAATGACTTGGAACCCAGAGTTACAGCTAATGAAGCTGTAACTTTGAATCAAAACCAAAGGGAAGAGGCCAGAGTTATACCTGACCCTACTATAAACCCAGGTTTTCAGGGGGAACAAGTCAAGATCCCGAGTCAAGTTCAGGTAATGCTAATAATCAATCAAGGAACTGGAGATACAAAGGCTCTCATCCTTTGGACAATGTCATAGGAAGCCTGACAGATGGAGTTCAAACTCGAAGAAGCTTAAATAACTTTTGCTCATTCTACTCCTTTCTCTCCACCATTGAACCTTCAAATATCAAGGAAGCTCTCGCAGAACCAGACTGGATAGTTGCCATGCAAGAAGAACTCCAGCAATTTGAGAGAAACAAAGTTTGGCATCTTGTTCCTCGACCTAAGGACAGAACTGTCATTGGAACTAGATGGGTATTCAGAAACAAACTGGATGACACTGGAGTCATTATGCGAAATAAGGCCAGATTAGTGGTTCAAGGATACAACCAACAGGAAGGGATCGATTATGACGAAACCTTTGCTCCTGTTGCTCGTCTTGAGGCAATAAGACTACTCATTGCATTTGCAGCACACAATGGAATGAAGCTTTTTCAGATGGACGTTAAGACTGCCTTTCTTAATGGCTATCTCCAAGAGGAAGTATTTGTTGAACAACCTCCTGGATTTCCTGACAGCAAACTCAAGGATCATGTATTCAAATTGGACAAAGCTCTCTATGGCCTGAAACAAGCACCTAGGGCATGGTACGACAGATTATCAAAGTTCCTATTGGAGAGTGGATTCAAGAGAGGATCTGTGGATAAAACCCTATTTCTTAAAAGTGAAAACTCAGATCTACTAGTCGTTCAGATCTATGTTGACGATATTATTTTTGGCTCAACTAATAAAAAGTTGTGCAAGTACTTCTCTGAGTTGATGACTTCTGAGTTCGAGATGAGTATGATGGGAGAACTAAAGTTCTTCCTTGGACTTCAAATACAACAAACTGAAGAAGGAATCAAAGTTCATCAACAAAAATACGTCAAGGAGTTGCTAAAGAAATTCGGAATGGAAACCTCTCATGCAATGCCTACTCCAATGGTCACAGATAAAAAGTTAACCAAAGACGAAGATGGTAAG